>OY728141.1:2107101114-2108301114 GCA_963277665.1 Viscum album
TAAGGCTCTCCAATGCTTAACTGATCGATGGAAGATTAAGACCTCTAATGGTAACAACTAATACATTGGACTCCGAATATGTCTGATGACATATACCCCCAAATCTAGCCAAGTCTTCTCTTCCCGTGGATTTGTCTTGCCATAGAACTGTAGTGGTCTCTGATGGTTGAACATGCAGAGTGCACTAAGCCTGCTCACTTCCTCAGCTTGTTCTTCTGATATAATATGCTTCTCAACATCTGTATATGATTCTACCTTCCCACCTGGGGGAAGGGGATCATGGGATGGACCTTGAACTGGGGCATATACACTCATATGATCACCATAAAAAAACTGAGCCTGTATCCTGGCTGGCTGTCATCATAGAGGCATACTGAAATTTACCAAGGAGTTCCAGAGTAAACTGATATATATATACATATATTAATAATAATGGTGATATGATATAATTGGGATTGTAAAATACTCAATCATATATGATTCATGAACAATTTATCCCTACAAAAATGTCTCAATATGATGAGCCGAAAAACAGGTAGTCATGGTCTTGGGGAATGGCTATATCATCCACCACACCATCACTGAATTCCCTATCCTGAGAGATGCACTCGAGACATGCTAACACTATTTCCCTAAACCAAACCAATCATCTTTGTATATAATTATGAAAAATGTTCATAAGAATGAACTTTCTCTAATACCAATCTTTTATGAACTGTCCCAAGATGGAGCACACGCTATATCAACACCAAGGCCACCTACAATGGTCAGGGGGTGACAACAAGTGAAGAAGAAACATATAAATTGGAGATAAGTTTTCTTAAGTACCTATACATACGCACATATGAAACTCAATGAAAAAGTTAAATGTAAAATAAGGAAATATGAAACAGTGCTATAAAATAAACCAAACAAGCATTAACCTCTAGACAACACAAAATCATAGTAGTGAAAGATAAAATAAAAAGGGGAAAAATACAAGAACAACCAAAAATTGGTCCCATCCTGGCTAAAAAATTGTATAATAAATAGGTGAAAGAGAGCCCGACTTCTGGATCCCAAGCCATGACCACCGTACATGGTCCAAGAACCTATTATCTATAGGATCCTCTAAAGACATGATCAGCCTATCTATTGTCTTCATAATACAAGATTCATGTGGGAAAATATCACACAGGGGTGATTATAAACATACCTAGTTGGACACCCTGAAAATTGATGGGGGAGTACCAAGAGATACAATAGAATAGAAATAAAATAGATAAAATAAGGTACAATGAATGATTATAGGTAAACCCAAAAAATAATGAAAGTAATATATTACAAGAACAAGAGGCTGAACATGGTGAGTAGATTAACTACCTGTCAATTCCATTCCATCTATAACAGGAGAGTAGACTCAACCATCATTGAGAATCTATACAAGGAAAGCATATGGCATACCCCCATGTGTTTGGATCTCATTGAAGGAGAGTAACCAAATACAAGGAGTGGAAACAGAATAAGGTTATATTTATATATATGCTCGATTAAAATAATCCCAAATGAGAGATTAATGTTATATCAGTTGTACATATTGTCCCAAGAAGATGAGAAACCAAAATTTCCAAAAGTCCGTCATTTATGACCAACATCACACACATCTTACCTAAACAAAAATTTCTACGGAAATCATTAACCAAAACTTGACACTATCCACAACGGGTAGAACTAACTCACCCATATAGTTTTAGGCCACATCACAAAAATGCTTCTCAGCGGGGAAAGTGTCTCTATTTCTCAAGAGTCAAAATCTACATCAAACCACAAGTCATCACTGTGCTACATAGTCAAGGGGACACAATTTCTTAATTTAGAACCCATTCCATCGTACAATCGGAGGATTCCACTCTAGTAATCAAAGACCCATGAAATGCCCGGATGGAGGGTTCGACTCTATGTCATCTAGGTATCATGTCCTAACTCGTAGGAGGGTTCCATTCGGAAGGTCGAGGACCAAAACCCATATTGGAAGGAGGGTTCCACTTTAGATCATCGAGGACCCATGCACTAACTTGCTGGAGGGTTCCAATAAATAGTTTCTAGAGGAACCCATCCCAGCCCGGCTAGAGGGTTCCACTTTAAAAGCCATTGAGGGCCAATTCCCTGCCCAGTTGGAGGGTTCCACTTGGGAGTAAGGGTCTGGTGATAATTTTTGATCACTACTGTCTCTAGGGTTTCCTTAGAAGGTGTCATTCCAAGAACATTTTACATCGTGTCTAGAAATCCAATACCAAGGACTCCATCATGTTCTATGAGAAAAAAAACATAGGATAGGCTATTCATGAGCCAAAATATGAGTTTAAACAAAGGAGATACAGATGTTTGGAGTTTTCATAGAAGAGATCAATGGGTACATGGTATGTGAGGGGAACCCCACAATATGTGGTCCCCCTCCATAGCCTGGATATGTCCATGTTCAAAACACAAATTCATATCCGTGTAGCCATACATGCTATCTAGTTGGAATACACGGCATTCCCTAGTTAACCAGCACCAGGGTTGTGTGCTTCTCATAGTGTCTATGTACGAGAGTACATATGTGTGTACATGACCCCATGTACTTCAACACAGGTTCCGGTCTATGTGAATTGTGACCCAGTTTACCCAAATAGGATTGAGTACATGGAGTACAGAAGGGTCTACACACCATATCATCTTTAATATCTCTGAAACCCAAGCACCATCACAAAGGGGGATACATACTTGTGTTTTTCTTTGAACATCGTTCGTAGTTGGGTTTTGGACAGAAATCCAGATCCACGATCCATGAAGGAGATTCGGAAGTTTCTTCCCATTTCATCTTAGTTATCACCTCTAATATTCCCATAAACATTAGATATGTCCCATATATACCGTTTCTAGCCCTTTGGTGGTCGAAAACCGATCTATGATCAAGTTACACATTCCCATACATCACTTCACATAATGGATATTTTACAGTTGATTTCTAACAGTCCGTTCATCAAGAAAATATTCCAATACTACCAATCTTACCAGATCTATATTTTATTCCTTAGTCTTATCTATTCTCATGAATTCATTATAAATATAGGGGTCTGATTGGGCTCATTACCACCCAATAATTGTTAAACATGGACTATAGGGATCCAATCAGCGAAGAACATGAAGAAATGAGGGCGAAGAGAAAAAAAATCCAAGGATTAATTGTCATTATCAAATTTTATCTTCCAAATATCAAGAATCTATATAAAATGGTTAGAAAATTGATTTAACATGTTGAAAAATGGTATTGGGATTCATTTAAAGGAAACATAATTGACACATGTTGTGGAAAGGGGATTCACCATGCTCAAAATTATAATCAAAAGGGGGAGGGAACCAAATTTTATGAGTCTAACCTCAATTAATGATCAATCATTGATGAATAAATTCTTTTCTAATGATTTGGAAGGAGCTGTCATGTTCATTTCATCCTAATCTGATCTGATTTAGAGTTTTTTCATTATTCATCATAATAATCATATAGAAGGGGAATAAGAGATCTTTCTCTAAATTTAAGAAATTAGGAGTCTAATCCCAGCAAGGTATCCATAATGATATATTTATAATATTCCATTTATGTAAAAAATAAATAAATTAATTAAATAACTAATTAATTAACACACTTAAATGCACTGCCAATGAGTGAGGGGTCTGAGAGTCCCATGTCGACTCATTTTATGTCACACCAAGGGTAAAATCCACATTCTAGACTCAACCATCATCTATGATTTCTGATCTGATAATCTGTTTATGATTTAAAATAATTTCTTTTAAGAATCTATGTACTCTCATTATAATATATATTTAATATTTTTATAAAATTAATTCTGGGGACACTAGGCCTTGAAATCACACATTATCTCATCACATAGATCTGGAAATATATATAATAATATTTGGATGTATTACAAGGAAAAATAGGGTCTTTACTTGGGGTACCACCTTACATCGCAACACCTTCTTGTTTGGATCTATGATATACACCATATGATACTAATAATATTCAAATGTATCTAGATCATTTCCCATGCAATCAATAACATGAACAAGGATAGGTATGTACCTCAAAATAGATGACACATTGAACACGTCCTGCATACCTTGACAATGATAAGGGAGGTCTAGATGGTAGGCCACTACCCCTATCCTCTTGGTGATCTCAATTATTCCAAAAAACATGGTGATAGATTTTCTTGATTCCCATGACATATGTTCTCTAATCAAGGAGTCACTCTCAAGAAAACCTAATCTTTAGTAGAAAACTACAAGGGTACCATCTTACATCAATCATTAAATCTCTATCTACTCTGAGTAGTGATCGACCTCTTCAATGTCAGCTGGAGTCTCTTGGTGGTCTCTTAAATCATATTAGGGAAAGAAATATCTTCCTCACCAGCTTCATGCCAATAGAGCGGTGAGTGTCATGGACTCCCATAAAAAGGCTAATAAGGTTAAAAAAATCCAAAACTAATAACTATTATATTAAGTGAACTCAATCAAGTCTAGGTGATCATCCAATTATATATCTAATTCTAACACCAAATCTTGAGTCATATCCCCCAATTTGTGTATAGTCTACTCAGAATATCCAATTGTCTAAGGATTTTATGTTGTGCTCAATCACACAAGAGCCCCTAGGGATTTTGGAAAACCTTTAAAAAGTTTCTATATAAAAAATATCTCAACAGAACTCCATGCATGTTTATATTCTATTAAGCATAGAGTTTTCCCTGAACCTATAGTAAGTGAGTCTATCTTATCAGTAAAAAGTGAGTAGAATTTGTTAACAAATAAAAAATCAGTCAGACCAGGTCATGACTCGTAGTGGTTCTTGGTAACCTCTTAAAAAATTCGATCATCATTTCCTCCCAATTCTTCATATGTATTAGTGGTGGCTGAAACAACCCACAAGGATAATGGTGTATGACCTTAACCCTCTGATATGCAAAGCATCAGTAGACCAAACTTGAAATGTCTCACTTTATCCATGTCTACAAAAACACTATCATGATGTCAGGATACATCTTGTTTTCAAGAGAATGTACTAACCATATATAGGTATATTAATACCCAATCATCTTCTCTCTAATGGAAGTGGGGGATACTACTCTCCCATGTACCAAGATTACATCATCGTTATCAATTGAGCGTCTGGGTATTGAGTCATTAACAAATATTTTCCCTCTCATCATAATACACTTTGATTATAAATTTTTCTCAATGGTTACCTTTTCCAAAAGTTAATATATTTCAACAAAGGAAAATCAAGTCAAATAACTCTACTACATTGAGGAATCAATCCTACGACCAACCAATAAGAGAATCAAGTTCCACTTATCCTATGAGGAACATTTTCCAAGATCTGAATCATAATTGTTTTTTATATAAGATATTCTACAATTAAATTACCTTTCCAAGATGCGTACACTATATTAGAGCCGGATATCTACAAACACTCATCCAAATGACTCTGTCTCAAGTTTGAATCCCTCAATGTGAAGATATAGTGAAGGATCTTAAGGTTAATTTTAATATTGAATCTCTCACCAAAGATAAAGTGTCTCCAAAATTATAGTGTTTGGACCATGACTTCTAAATACAAGTCATGTTTAGGGTAGTTCCTCTCATGGTTTCATTGATGACAAGATCCGTATTATACTACCTACTCTCTTTACATCAATAACACTACCAGACCAACACCTAATGCATCATAGTACACTGCATAACCAATACGAGGCATAGGGGGTGTCAGTTTTGGAGAATTCATAAACCTTATATTTAGCATAAGGATAACCTCTTCACATAGGTATGGCCACCAGAACATCACTCCCTACTTTTTTAGTGTTGTCATGGGTGATAAAAGTCTAGTTAAGTCATGGATTTACTGTTGGTAATATCATGTTAATCCCAGGAAGCTCCTTATCCCAAAAACATTTTAGGGGAATTTCCAAGACATTAATTTCTTAACCTTTTATTGTTATATAAATATACCAGTCTTAGACACAAAATGTCATATGAATATCACCTCTTGAATAAAAGAGTCCAATTTATACATCTTGGTGTAAAAAATGAGTTCTTGAAGAATACTCAACTCTATATTTAGGTTTCTATCACATTGTTATGTTTTCAATTAGTAGATGTGAATATCATAAAAAACTATGATGGATGAGTCCATGTTTGGATGTAAGAATAGGTTCACGATGGCCATGAACACTGAAGGTGTGTTCTTTATCTGGAATGACATCCCTAAGTACTCATATAGTCTATACCTATGTTGAAATTCCATACTTGGAATTTACTCCTCTATAACATGAAAATGGTGATAGGATTATTGAGGATCAATATTGGAGAACCACTGAGATCCCCATAGATGATCAAAAAATCATCAATCTTTAGAAACAAATATATGTTTTCACCATAATCTGGTTCCACTCCTAGAAATCAACTCATAGTTGAAGACTACCATCCTCATTCTTGGAGAAAAAATAGGTGCACCGCATGCTGAAGTACTATGACTGATGAACCCCTCCCTCTCTTAGTCTTATAGCTATAAAATGACATACATAGATCAATTGGTTCCATATGATATAGTTGTAACAAAATGTTTTGCACACCTAGTACGAGGTCTGAAACAAAGTCAACTACTCTATTTGGAGGGAGTCCTATGAAGTGATTAGAAATAATGTCCTGATAGAGATCTACAAATGTCGAAATAGATGAGGAGGTTGTTATTGATCTTATTGAATGATCCAAGCCTACCATCTATGTTGTGATCATCCTATGTTGACTCGTGCCTAGTCTAACTCTGCCTTCTCCCAATTCCCACTCTCAAGTCGTCATGAACATCTCTCACTTTGGTGATGTAAAATATACACATTATTATAGAAATAAATTTGATCTTAGGATATGGAGAACTAGTCCATGATAATAGTCACATAAAAAGTAGTCATATTGAGAATCCTAAATTCTTATTTATGTCCATTTCTAGCGATGACTTATAAAAAATATAGTAATTAGTAATGAAGGTCAACTATAATGCACAATGGTGAATCAGGGGAGTGTAACTCAGAGTATAACTTTAATGGCAAGTCAATCCAAATTACTAATTTTGTGGATATACAAATAGGAATCAATAGTATCAAATAATATAGTAGATATTGTAGAGAATATTAAGAATATACATCAAACAATGTATGGTTCCTCTCCACCATCTACTGAATTATAATCCATAGAGTAAACATGACCTTCCATTACTCATATTCCTAGCTCATGGTGTGCATGTATAGTCTGATTCCTATTCAGAGAACCCCAAATGGATCATCGTGTCTGACCATTACCTATGTATAAATCTAAAATTATATTTCTAGAGAGAAACAAATGAATATCCCAATTATTTCTACAATTATGACACGTTCTATGAGGTTCTATACCGAACCTATCATAATGTCTCGAATTTCCATAGTTGAAACATTATGAAACTCCTCCCGATGGGGTTGAAAAAGCTACTATATGTTCAACCAACAATATTGGTTTTTGCCTGTAACACACGAGACTTTTATGTGAAATATTTTTTTTATGTTATATAAATCATTAAATGAATCTTTCACTATACACAAAACTAGCTTGGCTTGATTTACACGCAACTGTGGCCTTCCTCGATAGCTTGCGTCGTACGCAATAACGAGTTTCACTAAACAATGATATGCTATTAAAATATTATTAAAACTAGCTTTTATGAATAGTAATAACCACTTTTTGTAATTTTATAAATTTTATTTTTCAAAATGGAATTCATTTTTGGATTCGGAATATTGAAATTAGTTTAGGGTGAAATTTTGGTATTTTTATGAAAACTTTCAATTTTTGATGAATAGTGAAACCACTAAGTGGTAGTTAAAAAACTGAATTTTTCATAAAACATAATTTTATCGCTTCTGTGAGTGGAATTTCGAAAATCCGAGAGACATAGTTGATGTCAATAAGTAAAATGTGGTTCAATGAGATGAAAATAATTTTTTGGTGAATAGTAACTTTTTACTTTTTTTTACCATGGTTAAAAGTAAATTGGGTAATTAAGGGTAAAAATGATATTATTATTACCCTAACACATGTCCTAATTCTATTGGACAAGTTTAATTCGACCAAAAACAACCTTAGGAATAAAATATGACCATTTAGGCCCACTTGGATTAGATTAGGACATTTATTATTAATTTATTTAAAGAAGGGTTAAAATAGTTAAAATCAAAGTTTAATAAGTAAATAATTTTTAATATGGGGTTATACATAAGATAAATTAGACTATAAATATTCATTAGAAAGATAAAAAGCTTTCCTACATAATGGTATTTTATTTGTAATTTTTAGACATTGAATAAATTTATTTATTCATGACACAACGATGATGGAGTAATTATCTTATTAATGAAATATTGACATAATTGATGTTATAAATATACAAATAAATGTAATTTGAGACTTTTTATGAATTAAACTAATTTTATGGGTTAATATGACATTTTAGGATTGATTGAATTAACTTGGTTAGAACTAATAATTCTGTTATAAGTTTCAAAAAAATCAATTACTAAATAGAGTCAAAATTGACATAAAATAGTTTTTAAAACAAATATTATATTATTAATTGTTATTTTATTTCTAAAAAACTAAGGTTCGGCCAAATGACTTAGAAAAGGTTATATATATTAATAATAAACAACTTGGGGTTCTTTTGGCTTGGTATAGTAAGTTTATTAACCTTATAGTGTAAGAAAACAAGAAGACACAGTGAAAGTTAAATTATCTAACTTAAAGTTAAATCTAAATGATAAGGTAAAATTTGATACCTAAACTTTTTTAAATTATATTGGATGAGAGTATTTAGACCCCTACCCACCTTATCTTCTAAATATATCAATTTGGATCTATTAAAAAACCGAATTTGACTTTATAATAAAATAATATTTTTAGTTATTCCAAAGGTGCCCCTCTCCTCCATTATAAAAGGGCACCTCCTCCCCCTCTTCCTCACACCACATTGAGCCTTCATGCTCGGCCAACCCCGGATAATTTCTCCTCTCCACTTCCCTATAAACATCCTAGAGGTTCTGGTTTTCTTAAAAGACCTATTTTAGTGCCCTAAAAGGAGGTCTCAAAGAAGCACTTCAAAGAAGAGGTAATGTCCGTTACCGATTCTTTCATCTTTATTTCTTCTTCCACTTCTTCTTCTTTAGTTGTTTAATTATGAAGTAATAAAATCTGTATCACTCATATACTGATATGTTATTATATGTATGAAACAACCCTATTTCACCATCTATCCATCCTACGGAAAAAGAAATCACCGCGCGTGCGTACGTACGGAATACCGTCTCCACACCGTGGTGTAATCTATTTTCCACCACCACCTTACTTGGATGGGTATAATGGTGTAAATAATGACTATATATGACTATCATAAAGTGATATTGATTCTGAAATAGTATAAATACACTCCAATACAATTCCACGATCATAGGAATGATATCATCACTCGTGCGTACGTACGGAATACCGTCTCCACGTTGTGATGCGACTCGTTCTACATGATATTCATTGCATAATGATTATATAAATGAATTTAATTAATGAATATGATATATATTACACTAATACCATTCTGGGAATTAGGTATCTATAACCTAAAGAGAAGAATAAGAATTTATTCGACAAAACACGCATAAGAACAAAAATTAATAAACACCCGAATAACAAGTACTAATGAAATATTACTAATAAGAAACTAAGAATATGACCATATATGATATCATAACAATAATTATGATTCTGGAATAAGTCAATAACATTATTTAAATCATTATACAGGAGGTTCGGACACTTACGAAGCAAATTGGACCTAAGGTAAGGGAAATATCACAATCTCATTTTTATCCGAGATTGTTTATACTTTAGTATTTACTAGGGTGTATTGTATCACCCAAATTCATGTTTCCTCAATATGTAATATTATTTCCATCCACCTACAATTTTTTAAATCAAATTTTACCCTTCGGTGAGTTTTTAGTAAAGGATATGAAAGGAACCTTTTGTCGTTTTTCGTACTAGGTACTTTTTGACTTTTCTGAAAAAAGTACGAAGAATGTTTTTTTAACTTATATGTCATGAATGGATTTTTAAAACATTATTTCCAAGAAGCTTATTTTACAAGTTTTCAAGTTTATTTTTAATCAACTTCTTTAGTTTAAAATTGTATGACATGTTAAAAAAGGAAAATGTTTTTGAATTAGAAAGGATATTTTCTTCAAGAATGGAGTTCAAGCGTTTTATAAAAATTATTTTCCATCTAAGATAATATAGGGTTCTGTTTATATCCCTATTATTACATTGATTTTATTATGTTGTGATGGAATTATTTTTATGAATTCCATTATCTTATATGAATTGTTTGATGAAGTCACGATGTTTAAGATTCCCATTTTTATTACATGGGTTATGAAATGATGTATGATTTATGATTTTGTGGAACACATAATAATGGTATCATTATGAGATGGGTGGGACCTATATCTCCCTCCAATTCATTGGGTAATGATTTTAAACTAATGAGATAGACATGGCTGGAACGGTAGGTTATACCGGTTCAGTGAAACAGGACTGAAACAGGGAGTGAACTCGGTTCAAAAATGGACTTTGTCCACTAAGATAGTCTTGGAAATGAGTCTTGACTAATAAGAAATGATTCTTTATGATTATGTGTGTATGCCACAATGTTTCATGTTTTAAGTTATGATTATTGGGATTACATTTCACTACTATGATTTATCCCATGTTATGAAATTATGCTCTCTTTTGAAGGTTACAATTTCCAAAAGTTATGTTCTTATGAATATGATGTGATTGATATTTCTTTTGTTTACCCTTAATGAGGATTTGAGCTCACACTTTTGTATGTTTTCTTTCCCCAGGTCAGGAAGAAGGTTATTAAGTAAGATATGCCAAAAGGGACTATAGATATGATGAAACAAATGGGAGATAGTGTAGACGCTTTATGAAGCAGTTGTTTATGTTTCCCAATTTCTAAATACACTATACCTATATGGTCCTTTAGTGGTTTTGTTATATGTTGTAATAAGTATGCTTCAATTTTTAAGTATTAACAATGTTTGTAAAGTATGGGTCGTTATAGTTGGTATCAGAGGAAAGGTATAGTCAACCTTTGGAAACTAGGATGTGAAAGCCTTAGAAAGAACCCTAACGATAAGTCTAAGCATAGAACAAAATCTTAGTGTTTTAGAAATGGCCATGAATAACCTAGGATAAGACCTTAAGTGTGAAATTTTATTCTTGATTATGTGGTTTTCCTATTATAATTAGTGTTGCTCACACTATTATTCTTGGTTTTAGTCAATGGCTGGAACCCAAAGGAACCGTGTTAATGCGGAATGCGACGGGCAATGCAATGATTGTCCCCCTGAGGAACCAAACGTTATGGGAGCTGGAATGAAAAATCTTGTAGCCATGCTCACACAACTTTCTCAAGCTATGAATCATGCAGGACTTCCAAACGAGCAAATGAAGGAGAAACATTCTGTTGAATCCTTCATGAGACAGCATCCACCTTCATTCAGCGGGTCTACTGATCCATTAGTTACTGAACAATGGATTAATACTACTGAAAAGATATTTTTAGTTCTTCAATTTTCTGAGCATGATAAAGTCATCTTAGCAGTGTATCGTTTGGAAGCTGATGCTGATCAATGGTGGAATATTATTAAGAATACAAGGCAAAGGGATGAAATTGAGTCCATGGAATGGGACGAGTTCAAGAACTTATTTTTCAATAAGTACTTCCCTCATATTCTCTAAACAAAGATGGAGGAAGAGTTTCTTGAACTGAAGAAAAAGGATGATGAATCTGTTGGTACCTATGAAGCAAATTTTACAAGACTTTCAAGGTACGATTTGGGTATTATTATCCAACCTGAGAGTAAGATCGATCGATTCTTTAGTGGCTTAAAACCATGTATTCGAAAGGCCTTAGCCATAAGGGACTTCAATTGCTATGAGGAAATCATTCGATGTTCTCTCAAAGTTGAGATGGATATTGGAGTAACCCATCAGTCATATGGGTTTGATAAGAAAAGAAAAATGGAATTCAAAGGAAAATCTAAAGAGCAAACTGAAAAGAAGATGAGCTTTCCCTTATGCTCAAAGTGTGGAAAGAAACATGGATGGAGTTGTCTTAAAGGGACAAGTAAATGTTTCAAATGTGGAAAGGAAGGTAGTCAGGCATTTGAATGCCGCGATGATGGGAAGAAGATGTCTAATGATGCAAACAAAGGAAGGGATACACAGAATGAACCAACTACACTTCAATTTTTCAAGTGCAAGGAGATGGGGAATTATGCCAATAAATTCCCTAATCCAAGAGTTGATGATGATGGTCGATGTCAACAAACTCTTAAGGCTAAATACAAAGGAAAGTCACAAGCAATTTCTATCAGTGATGTGGAGTATGATAATGATGTGGTGAAAGGTACACTTACCATCCACTCTAAAGTAGAAAATGTTTTATTTGATTATGGATCCACCCACTCTTTTATTTCTGAAGAATTTTTTAAGGGTATCACCGTATTACCTCAACAATTAGATGTTGAGTTAGCTGTGACAACACCTAATGGCACCACAGTCGCATAAAAATTTTATAATTCTTCTCCGATCGAAGTTTGTGGGAAAGTGCTTCCTGCAAATCTTGTGATCCTTCCTATAGTGGAATTTGATGTGATTATTGGCATGGATTGGCTTTCTTTATATGGAGCTCATATAAATTTCCAAATAAGGGAAGTTACATTTCATATTCCAGATCAATCTATGACCGTCTATCAATGCAAGGATGAACATAACCTTCTAGTGGAAATTCCTTCTACCTTATGGGTCTTGATTCCACTAAATGAAGGTTATTTATCTCAAATGGTTGGTGAGAAACTCACGATTAAGAATATGACCATTGTACGAGAGTTTGATGATGTCTTTTTGGAGGAATTACCAGGTCTTCCACCAAATCGTGAAGTTGAGTTTTCAATAGAACTCATACTGGGTACTTTGCCTATTTCAAAGACACCTTATAGAATGGCCCCAATTGAGTTGTAGGAATTGAAGAAGCAAATCCAAGAGAATCTTGATAAGGGATTCATATGCCCTAGTGCATCACCTTGGGGAGCACCTGTTCTATTTATTAATAATAAAGATGGATCAATGAGACTCTACATTGATTATCGAGAACTTAACAAGATCACTATCAAGAACAAATATCCTCTCCCACGCATTGATGACTTATTTGACCAACTACGTGGAGCTCAATACTTTTCCAAGATTGATTTTTGTTCTGGGTATCATCAATTAAGGGTCAAAAGGGAGGATATACCAAAGATGGCTTTCCGTACAAGGTATGGACACAATGAATTTATAGTGATGCCATTTGGTCTTACTAATGCCCCTACTATCTTCATGGATCTGATGAATAGAGTCTTTAGAGACTATCTTCATCAGTTTGTGGTAGTCTTTATAGACGATATTCTTTTCTATTCCAAGAGTAAGGAAGAACATGAAGATCACTTTAGAATTATATTGAAGACCCTATGAAAGGAGAATCTTTATTCCAAATTTACCAAGTGAGAATTTTGGCTTCAAAAAGTTTCATTTTTGGGTCACATAATTTCAAAAGAGGGGATATCTATGGATCGAGCAAAAACAGTGGTTATTGAAAGATGGTTGAGACCAACAACAGTGACTAAGATCCGAAGTTTTCTTGGTTTTGCTGGATATTATTGACGTTTTGTGAAATATTTTTCACGATTATCTAATCCACTCACCAAGTTGACTTGGAAAGGAGTTAAGTTTGTTTGGACGGAATAATGTGAAGATAATTTCAAGGAGTTGAAAAGAAGGTTATCCAGTGCACCTGTGCTCACAGTTCCTTGTAGTGGAGAAAGGTTTGTGATCTACAGTGATGCATCCAAGAAGGGATTGGGGTGTGTTCTTATGAAAAATGATATGGTGATAGCTTATGCCTCACGAAAGTTGAAAATCCATGAGAAAAATTACCCAACACATGATTTGGAGTTAGCTGCGGTAATCTTCGCATTAAAGATTTGGAGGCATTATATTTATGGAGAAAGGTGTGACATTTATACTGATCATAAAAGTTTAAAGTATATTTTCACACAAAAGGAGATGAATATGCGTCAAAGAAGATGGTTGGAGCTGATTAAGGATTATGATTGCTCAATCCATTACCACCCTGGGAAAGAAAACAAGGTGGAAGATGCATTAAGTCGACAAGACCATGCCAGTTTATCCATGATGAGGATCACAAAAGATCCAATATTTATGAATTTACAAAGGATGGATCTTGGAATTATAATGGAAGGGGAAAAATATTATCTTTCTAAAATGAATGTTCAACCATCTATACATGTGAAGATTAAAGAGGCACAGAAAAAAGATGTCGAGTTTCAAAAGAAGGTGAGAAATGTTCCTGAATTCAACCTTGATTGTGATGGTCTAATAAAGTTCAGGAATCGGGTTTGTGTTCCTCCCATCCCGGAATTAAAGAAGGAGCTGCTGAATGAGGCTCATAGTTCTTCATTCTATATTCATCCTGGAAGCACAAAGATGTATAGGGACCTGAAAGAGTACTTCTGGTGGGATGGCATGAAAAGAGATGTTGCTGAATATGACTCTCGATGCTTGGTTTGTCAGCAAGTTAAAGCTGAGAGACAGAAGTCTAAGGGGATGTTACAACCATTACCCATACCTGAATGGAAATGGGAAAACATCACTATGGACTTTGTCACAGGACTTCCTAAAAAATCCAAAGGCAATAATGCTATCTGGGTCATAGTTGATCATCTTACCAAGTCTGCACACTTCATTTCTATTAGAGAGGATTTCTCTCTGGATCATCTTGCCAGGATATATGTAAAGGAAGTGGTAAGATTACATGGAGTACCACTTTCTATTATATCTAATCGGGATCTGAGATTTACCTTGATGTTCTGGAGAATTCTTTAGCATACTCTGGATACAGAGTTGAGTTTCAGCACTGCTTATCATCCTCAGATAGACGGTCAGTCTGAGAGAACAATTCAAACACTAGAAGATATGTTGAGAGCTTGCTCTATGGATTTCAAAGGTGGTTGGGATCAACACCTACCTTTGGTGGAATTTTCTTATAATAATATCTTTTACTCCAGTATTCAGATGGCTCCTTATGAAGCTCTCTATGGAAAGAAATGCAGGACTCCAACTTGCTGGGATGAAGTTGGGGAAAGAAAGCTATTAGGACCTGATCTCGTTAATGAAATGGAAGAAAAGGTCAGATCTATTCAACAACACATAAGAGAAGCTCAGAGTCGATAGAGAAGTTATGCCGACAACCAAAGAAAAGACCTAGAGTTTGAAGTGGGTGATAAAGTGTTCTTACAAATATCTCCCTGGAAGAGAGTCATGAGATTTGGAAAGAAGGGGAAGTTGAGCCCTAGATATATCGGTCCTTTCGAAATACTGGATCGTGTTGGGAAGGTAGCTTACTGATTGGCACTTCCACCGAATCTCTCTCAAGTTCACGATATGTTCCATGTATCTCTGCTGAGAAAGTACATACCTGATCCTTCACATGTACTTAGCTCAGAAGTTGTACTGCTGGAGCAAGATCTTTCTTATGAAGAACAGCCGATAGAGATTCTGGATCGTAGCGAAAAAGTCATACGAAGCAAGACCACTCGATTGGTGAAAGTTTTATGGAGGAACCACCAATTAGAAGAAGCTACATGGGAGCTTGAGGATATGATGAGGGAGAGGTATCCTCATCTGTTTGTTACAATGTGACGAATTTCGAGGGCAAAATTCATTTTAAGGGGGGTAGAATGTAACACCCGATAATTTTATGTGAAATATTTTGTTTTTATGTTATATAAATCATCAAATGAATCTTTCACTACACACAACACTATCTTGGCTTGCTTTACACGCAACCGTGGCCTTCCTCGATAGCTTGCGTCGTATGCAATATCGAGTTTCACTAAACAATGATATGCTATTAAAATATTATTAAAACTAGCCGTTATGAATAGTAATAAACACTTTTTGAAATTTTATAAATTTTATTTTTCAAAATGGAGTTTATTTTTGGATTCTGAATATCGAAATTAGCCTAGTGTGAAATTTTGGTATTTTTCTGAAAACTTTCACTTTTTGATGAATAGTGAAACCACTAAGTGGTAGTTAAAAAACTGAATTTTTCATAAAACATAAATTTACCGCTTATGTGAGTGGAATTTCGAAAATCCGAGAAACACGGTTGATGTCAGTAAGTAAAATGTCGTTCAATGAGATGAAAATAATTTTTTGGTGAATAGTAACTTTTTACTTTTTTTACCACGGTTAAAAGTAAATAGGGTAATTAAGGGTAAAAATGATATTATTATTACCCTAACACATGTCCTAATTCTATTGGACAAGTTTAATTAGACCAAAATCAACCTTAGGAATAAAATATGACCATTTAGGCCCACTTGGATTAGATTAGGACATTTATTATTAATTTATTTAAAGAATGGTTAAAATAGTTAAAATCAATGTTTAATAAGTAAATAATTTTTAATATGGGGTTATACATAATATAAATTCGACTATAAATATTCATTAGAAATATAAAACTATTTAATACATAATGGTATTTTATTTTTAATTTTTAGACATTAAATAATATAATTTATTTATGACACAACGATGATGGAGTAATTATCTTATTAATGAAATATTGTCATAATTGATGTTATAAATACGCAAATAAATTTAATTTGAGACTTTTTATGAATTAAACTAAATTTATAGGTTAATATGACATGTTAGTATTGATTTAATTAACTTATTTTGAACTAATAATTCTTTTATGATTTTCAAAAAAATCAATTACTAAATAGTGTCAAAATTGACATAAAATAGTTTTTAAAACAAATATTATATTATTAATTGTTATTTTATTCCTAAAAATCTAAGATTCGGTAAAATGACTTAGGTAAGGTTATATATATTAATAATAAACAACTTGGGGTTCTTTTAGCTTGATATAGTAAGTTTATTAACCTTATAGTGTAAGAAAACAAGAAGACACGGTGGAAGTTAAATTATCTAACTTAAAGTTAAATCTAAATGATAAGGTTAAAATTGATACCTAAACTTGTCTATTTTCTATTGGATGAGATTATTTCGACCCCTACTCACCTTCTCTTCGAAATATATCAATTTGGAGCTATTAAAAACCCGAATATGACTTTATAATAAAATAATATTTTTAGTTATTCCAAAGGTCCCCCTCTCCTCCCTTATAAAAGGGCACCTCCTCCCCCTCTTCCTCACACCACTTTGAGCCTTAAAGCTCGGCCAACCCATGCCAATTTTTCCTCTCCACTTCGCTAGAAACATCCTAGAGCTTCTGTTCTTCTTCAAAGACCTATTTTAGTTCCCTAAAATGAGGTCTCAAAGAAGCAATTCAAAGAAGAGGTAATGTCCGTTACCGATTCTTTCATCTTTATTTCTTCTTCCACTTCTTCTTATTTAGTTGTTTCATTATGAAGTAATAACATCAGTATCACTCATATACTGATATGTTATTATATGTATGAAACAACCCTATTTCACCATCTATCCATCCTACGGAAAAAGAAATCACCGCTTGTACGTACGTACGAAATACCGTCTCCACACCGTGGTGTAATCTATTTTCCACCACCACCTTACTTGGATGGGTATAATGGTGTAAATAATGACTATATAAGACTATTATAAATTGATATTGATTTTGAAATAGTATACATACACTCCAATACAATTCCACGATCATAGGAACAATATCATCACTTGTGCGTACATACGGAATACCGTCTCCACGATGTGATGCGACTCGTTCTACATGATCTTCATTGCATACTGATTATATAAATGAATTGAATGAATTAATATGATAAATATTAAAATAATACCATTCTGGAAATGAGGTATCTATAACCTAAAGAGAAGAATAAGAATTTATTCGACAAAACACGCATAAGAACAAAAAGTAATAAACACCCGAATAACAAGTAGTAATGAAATATTACTAATAAGAAGCTAAGAATATGACCAAACATGATATAATAATAATAAGTATGATTATGGAATATGTCAATAACATTATTTAAATCCTTATACAGGAGGTTCAGACACTTACGAAGCAAATCGGACCTATGTTAAGGGAAATATCACAATCTCATTTTTTTCCGAGATTGTTTATACTTTAGTATTTACTGGGGTGTATTTTATCATCAAAATCCACATTTCCTCAATATGTAATATTATTTACATCCACCTACAATTGTTTAAATCCAATTTTACCCTTCGGTGAGTTTTTAGTAAAGGATATGAAAGGAATCTTTTGTCGTTTTTCGTAACAGGTACTTTTTGACTTTTCCGACAAAAGTACGAAGAATGTTTTTTTAACTTATACGGAATGAATGGATTTTTAAAACATTATTTCCAAGAAGATTCCTTTAAAAGTTTTCAAGTTTATTTTTAATCAACTTCTTTAGTTTAAAATTGTATGGCATGTTAAAAAAGGAAAATGTTTTTGAATTTGAAAGGATATTTTCCTCAAGAATGGAGTTCAAGTGTTTTATCAAAATTATTTTCCATCAAAGATATTATAGGGTTCTGTTTATATCCCTATTATTACATTGAATTGATTATGTTGTGATGGAAGTATTTTTATGAATTACATTATCTTATGTGAATTGTTTGATGTTGTCACGATGTTTAAGATTCCCATTTTTATTACATGGGTTATGCAATGATGTATGATTTATGATTTTGTGGAACACATAAGAATGGTATCATTATGATATGGGTGGGACCTATATCTCCCTCCAATGTATTGGGTAAATATTTTATATCTCATGAGATAGACATGGCTGGAATGGTAGTTTATACCGGTTCAGTGAAACAGGACTGAAACGGGGAGTGAACTCGGTTCAGAAATGGACTTTGTCCACTAAGATAGTCTTGGCAATGAGTCTTGACTAATAAGAAATTATTCTCTATGATTATGTGTGTATGACACAAAGTTTCATGTTTTACGTTATGATTATTGGGATTACATTTCACTGCTATGATTTATCCCATGTTATGAAATTATGCTCTCTTTTGCAGGTTACGATTTCCAAAAGTTATGTTCTTATGAATATGATGTGATTGATATTTGTTTTGTTTACCCTTACTGAGAATTTGAGCTCACCTTTTGTATGTTTTCTTTCCCCAGGCCAGGAAGAAGGTTATTAAGTAAGATATGCCAAAAGGGACTATAGATATGATGAAATAAATGGGAGACAGTGTAGACGCTTTATGAACCAGTTGTTTATGTTTCCCAGTTTCTAAATACACTATACCTATACGGTCCTTTCGTGGTTTTGTTATATGTTGTAATAAGTATGCTCCAATTTTGAAGTATTAATAATGTATGTAAAGTATGGGTCGTTATATTGCCACACATATCTAGTCTTCCTATTCCTATTTCTAGGATAAAAAATTTTAATAGTGTGCGAGAAATCATTAATGATCCCTCCAATAGCTGGGAGTAATACTTCCACCATTTTATCGTCCATATCCTTCTCAAGGTTATGGTCTTGTGAAAGACCTGTGTACACACCATCAGGTAAAAGACCCTAAACTAATGCCTGAGCTCTATTCAAAGTCCTATCTCAAAAATCTCAGCCTTTGTGACTCATTATTTACAAAAAAGGTGAAAAGATATAAAAATTAATAAATTAGGAAGAGTAGACAGTTATAGTCATGGAACCCTATTGCAATTCCATGAAGTCCTGGGAAAAGTCCATATTCGTCATGTTCAGAAAAACTATTTGGTAAATTGATCCTTGAGGGTTTCTAATGTAACACTGCCTTGTTTCACAAACTGACTCGTTGTAGTCCACCATCTTGAGGTAGGTCCCATGAATATGAAGGTCACCGGGATCATACGCACCTCATCTGGTGACTGGACCAACTCAAATATACTATCATCAATTTCCATCAAATCCCCTACATGATTTTAAAAACGAGTACCCTAGAATGTCAGATGGTGATAGAGAAAGAAATCCCATGAATTATTAGTAATGTTCCACTATGTGGATCCACCTTGAACATCATTTATCGAATAGAGTCATAGTTGAATGGGCTATGTAGTCTGAACAACTGTGATGGTACAAGAGTGTGCTAGGGTATATCCTCATATACTATAAGAGGTGGAAAAGAAGCATCCAAGTCTACCATAGTTAGATTTCCAACAAAAAGTCTCTATGTAATAAAAACTTAAATAATAATGACATTAGAAACATAAAAATAACATATCCAATCTACGGAATCACATAAGGTTCTCTAAAGTGTCTATCCTTAACCAAGGTACAACCCTCCTAACACTACCATTGGTTTATATAACATCCCATGTATTTATAGAATAATTAATTTTAATATCTATAAAATATTTATGAATAATATATTAATTTTATCTTAAAGGGGATTCTCTATCCGATAGAATACTCGACACACTACAATGTCTTTCTTTGAAATCTTAAGTTCCACACAACGTTGAGTTATACCAAAAAAATAATAGAATAATAATAATATTATTTTAAATGGTTATTAATGCCTAGCCATTTTATTAGTTGAAACAGAAATAGATAACTACAATATGATTAATAAAGCATTTTAATGTTTTTACATTTATAAAATTAATTTTAGAGGCTTAAAATAAGATTGAATCCAATTTTAAACATAAAATACTCTAATATTTTTAAAAATGTAGTTTTATCACCCTTTGATGGGAAACCCTTTTTGAATATAGTTTTTTTCTCTTTAATATGATATATTATCAAAAATAAAATTATTATACCGAATAAAGGAATCAAAATTAACTTTGGATAATTTTTTTGTAATTTTTTGATAGAGATAATATTTTAATGAATAGTGAAAAATACCACATTTATATCAAAATTACCTTTTCATTTACATTATTTATATAGATAAATTATATTTTTTATTGATTATAAATTGTAATTGTAATTTGTTTTTATAAGTGAATCAAATTTTGGTCATTGGAAGTAATTTCACATTAAAATTGGATATAAACACATAACAATGTTTTGAAAGTTTTTAATTCTTAAAACCCAGCTTTCTGGTTTTGACAAAGGTAATTAATTTTAAATTAATTAACAAAACTTATGTGTTATTAATTTTGAATAGTGGATTCCATATTTGGAATCATAAGGTCCATATTATGTAAATAGGTACCTTTTATTTTTGGATATTATGAATAGTAACATTAGTAATTATTAATATTTACCATGGTTAAATGGAAAATTAGGTAAATAAGGGTAAAAATAATATTATAATTATATAAAACTACCATCACACATGTACTAATATGATTATATGAGTCATGGGAGAAAACAAATCCATAGACTGAACTTTTTGAATTTGGGAGCCACTTGGGTGTGAAAATGGCCAATTATAACAATTAATTTAATTTAATGAGAATTATATCATAAACATGTTTCATTTTACTAAAACAATTTTAAGGTGGGGTTTTATAAGTTATCTCATCAACTATAAATAGTAATTAGAAATCTATTTTTTTTACTATATCATGGTATCTTAATTATAATTTTTTGACATTGAATTAATATATTTGATGATGCAATGATTAAATTATTAAAGAATGATTCAAATAAATGATATTATAAATATTAAATAAAATGTAATTTGAACATTTTGATGACATAAAAGAATTTTTTGGATGAAACTAACACGTTAGGGATGATTTAATGGATTTTTATAGAAGGAATAAAGTTCTTATTACATTAACAAAAATCAATTACCAAATAGTGTCAAAATTGACATAAATGAGTTTCTAAAACAAATATGATTTTCTTTAAATGTTATAATAGTCCTTAAAATATTATATTAGACCAAATGATTTATATAATTTTAAAAATGTAATTAATGATCCAATTTTGGTTAGACTGGAATTTTATAGTAACTATAGTTACCATATATTATAAAGATACAAAAAGTCATGGTATGATTTAATGTTAAATAAGTGTTAAAGCTAAAAATATTTTTAATTTTGTGAAGTAAAATTGTCTAAAACATATTATTTGAAAGTATTTTATCCCATACCCATCTTACAGTTAAACTTTATCACTTTTTAATATTTATAATTATAAAATCATTTTATAATAAAATAATATTTCACGACATTCCTAAAGTGCCCCTCCTTCCTCTTATAAAAGGCCACCACTTATACCCACTTACTAAAAAATCTAATGCCCATTGGCTCATCAAAATTTTGCTAAATGAATATCCCAAAATCCATACCTTCCTCCTAGTGGCCACAAATTTGGAATAAATCCTATGGAGTCCTTTTGTGAAAATCAAGATGAGATACTCGAACATAAGGTATTTGTTTTATCACCTCTTTCTAAATTCTTTTCTTCTTATATTTCCCTTTATATTGTTGTTTCCATTAATAAATAATAAATAAAATATATTCTATATTCTAAGATGTTATTATAATTATGGGACAACCTTATACCTTCTTATACCCATCCTATGAATAATAATATCACCATGCGTGCGTATGCACAACTTACTGTCACCACACAGTTGTGTAATTAGTAATTCAATATAAATTAATTGGGATTGGTATAATAGCGAGTATAATGGATTTAAATAATTTTTATATCATGATAATTATTCATTATAATTAATAAACAATCCAATTATATACTGGTTAACCATTTAGTTAATGATATCCTTGCTCGTGCGTACATACGACCTACTGTCTTCATAATCCGATGCGATTCACGATACAAGATCTTTATTAAACCATTATTATATACATGAATGGAATTAATAAATATTATATATATATATATTATATTTATATTTACTCCATGATTCTTTAATTTTTATTTAAAATAGACGTTTATGCTTCCCTTAATGTGTAAATACAATAATTTCATTTGAGGAAGTCTGGACCACCGCCCCCTCAAAGTGATATGACTCATTCATTCCATACGTGGAACGTATAAATGATAGATTTAATGGAATTAAATATAAAATATAACATATTTATTATACTTGATTTATGATATACCTATGTATCATTTATTTTTCACTCTTTTAATATGAAAAAAATGAAAGTATCATTCATGTGTACGTACGACCTACAATGTCCATGAATGATGAATTTAATTTTGATCTCAAAATGTTAGGGAATATTTTAAATAAATATATACTATATATATATTATATTCAAATCATGAATAATATTCTCAATATGATGGAATTTTGACCACAAAAACAACTCACAACAAACAAGTTCATTTTCGACTCAAGTATCAAATAGTGACAGAACATCCAATATGAGATTAAATAATTATGAAATTTTTATAACATGGTAATAAGTGATATAAATGGAATAATAAACATGAAAAAGGTCCTAAGTAAAGTATAAATTAACCTATGTTTTTTATTCTATAATTTAAATAATGAACGAGAGAAGTCGAATTTGAGGTAAGGGAAATGTTAACTCAATCTTCATTCATTGAGTTAAATATTCATGTCATTGGTTTTGTCTTCTTATGAATACATGTGAATGAAATATTATTTTTTACAGGTATTATCCAATTATATTGGTTGTATTTCTATTTTTCACAGATATTTATTTCATTTAATTATCGTTAATCTAATGACATGATCTTAGTAAGGGACTTCGTCTCAATATTTTGTCATCGATTCATTTCTTGATAATATACACCTTTATTATTTTACAAGGTGTATATACAACCACTATGACATTTTATATACATATTTTATCTATAATAATGTTTATTATTAAATCATGGAGACTAATATTTAAATGTTCAAAGTGGGTCGGGACACCTTGAACATTTAATGATTTAATTATCAAATCCTTTTCCACCTGATATTAATTTACATATTTATATAGATGGGTATAAAAGTAATACACGAGAAATTTTATGTCACTCTTGAATTTAATTAGTTGTGTTCAAAATGGAATCCTTTTTTATGAAGTGTTTTATTATATGAAAAAAGTATTGTTTCTTTTTAACATACACAACGACAATGACATTTCAGCTACAATGAGAAATTATTCGATATCTAGCTTCCTCTATAAGCCGTAATGTTTTTTAAAAGGAACTTAAATACCATATTTATGTATTTTGGTTTTGAAAATGGGTTTGATAATGGATTGATAATATCAATATCTTGATATTATTTCTTACGATTGCAATGTAGAAATGATATTTTTCCATTATACTTGATCATTTATTATGATTTTGTTATGGTCATTGGGATTTCTTATATATACGGGTGGTTTCCTGATAAACATAGGTGGGTGATCCCATGATAGATCTCTAATTCATTGGGTAATGTGAGAGTGGTTAAAATTAAGGTTTCTCCTACGTGATTTAGGGCATATGTAGTAATGGCTATTCCAAACGTAACCATGAAGGTTACTCCCTAAATGGATATGAAATCTACAATATAAATTTGTTATGGTTTCCAAAATTTACTATTGTGATTTATGATTTCTTTGAATTATTCATAATATTATTATTTATTAAGGTATGTAAAAGGGATTATGTTTTATGAGTAAAATGTATGATTTCATTAATTTGTATGTATTCATGTAATAATGTTTTCTTTCCTTATTTTATACCCCTTACTATGCTTTTTAAGCTCATAACATGTTTTTGAAGTGTTTTTCATAGGGTATAAATAAGGTTAAGATAAATAAATAATTAAATAATATTTTTCTCAAGAAAATAATTCTTTATTTTATGTAGTTTTATTATTTTAAAAATATTGGATAGATTAGAAGTGTTTAATTTGTAATATTTGAGATGTAATGTAATTGTTATGGCCTAATTCTCTAAACCTATAATCATTAAATGATCGTCAATGTGAATGAAAGTACATTATTGATCAAAATACAATATTATGTAATGTTTAAGTCTTGGTCCTTACAGTTGGTATCAAAGGTTGGTTTAGATAACTTTAGAGGTTAGGGTGTTATTAATGCATAAGTGAAAACTTTTATATAAACACAATGGTTAGTATACTAGAATGACTCATAGTTATTTTAGATAAATTGAATTAGTTCAATATGACATGAATAAGTATATATTAGTCTTTATCCACCTCATAAGATAGGATATATTTATTTTACCGATTTACTTACACTGAAATTTTGGGTTTTAGAAAATGGATGGATCTAGCAGGTGCCAAAGTAACAATGGATGTGAAGTAAACTATGGTGGTTTTTTGAATAAGATTCCAAATGAAATGGGAGCTATAATGAAAACTCTTGTGGTTATTCTTAACCAACTATAAAGAGTCTTGATTTACAACTTGAACCTTGGTGATTTTTCGAAGGCATCATATATGAGAGAAAGGTATCCCTATGGATGTTTAGTTAATAACTATAAAGCTATGTGTATTCAATGACCTATGTGTCAAGGATGTAGAAATAAACTCCTAATAAAATGTTTCAAAGGGATGAGAAGATGTTATATATGTGGTAATGATGGTAATAAAGCAATAACCTACCATGTAAAAAGAAAGCGTTTAGTTGACTCTAAGAAAGGGAACGATGTTCTTTCAAAATAATCAATTGAATGTTTTTGTAATGTCCCGGACCCAGGTTCCACGCAACGGGTGCCCCGAGCCCGGTTCGCCACGTGACCTCAAGCGCATTTCCCCAAACTCTAGAGGCTGCCAACTAGTAGTGAGGGACCAGGTCTGATAGTGGGGAAACTATGCCCTCATTTGTCAAAGTGTAGCACAACGGAATACAAAAATAAATCATACAACAAACAGCGGAAGCAGTAAACACACACAACTGAAATAAACTACAGCAGTGGATATAACCAACAATATATGAGTGATGATGCTACATGTTTCAAATTCTATGAAAACAGCCAGAACATGTTATACATCACTGTGATACAACCAAAAGAAAAGTACAGCAAAACAAGTAAATAGCTGACAACGACATCGCGAGCCTAGGCTCGGTCCCATGCTCTCCTACTCCTAAGCAATAGTCAAGTACCTGTATAGGGACTCTTTCCCCTATCTACACCTGCAGCAACGTAATCTGTTTGGGCCGAATGGCGTGACCCAAACAGGGTGTGAGAAATATATCTCAGTAGGCACCCACCAAAGGCTCGTTCCCAACTACGTGTAAGCATGCAACAACAGTGTGCAATAGTAAAATGAAAATAAGTAAAAAGTACTCAAAAGTAACTAACTTAACAATTAAATTTCCATTTTGTTATTAATTTAATCCATTCAATTTAGTATCACTTTTTTCTCAACAGCACCAAGCTCTCAGGACAACCAGTACCTCACCCTTAGGCTAATATAGTGAACCACGCCCTCAGGCTATACAGAATCTCTCCCTCAGGAATTGTAACAGAATTCTCGCCCTAAGGCATAGAAGTTGTCTCCCTCAGGCATAGAAGTTAAGCCCTCAGGCACGAAAGGTTTCCCTGAGGCGGAATAATGACAGCCCTCGGGCTAAAATAGTCCCGCCCTCAGGCTAATCACAACAACACCCTCAGGCCAAATACAACAACGCCCTCAGGCTAAATACAACAACACCCTCAGGCTAAACAGGTAACCGGGCCATGCCCAATAGATAAAAAAACAGTAACAAGTAATTCCTCTCAAGGAAATTATATAATTACTACTTTAAAGGTATACCCTCGGGTATCCTGGCCAAACGGCTAAACAGTGAAACACACCCATGGGGTGGTTTTGGATCTAAGAAACGATCCCAAAAATCATTTTATTCCAAAAATTTAATCACCTATGCAATTCTAGGCATTAAATATAACAATGACCTCCGCCACACGACACCCCAACATGGGTTCGTGGTATAAAAACACACAAAACACGCATGACATTTGGAAAATAACACAAATCCACCTACCTTAAACGCCAACGAACACTAAACCCGAACGCCGACTCCAGAAACGCCCAAGAACAGCATAGATCTGACGAAGAACAAAAACCATTCGAATGTAAATAACTTATGTTGGGAGAATAATTGGCAAGAACGGTACCAGGAGAGGAGAGGGCTTACCCGTGCGGTTCCAACGGGATCATCCGAGACAGAATCGGATTCCAGATGAACGCCCGACGGTTCTTCAAAGATCCGGCCTCCTCATTTTGCTCCAAAATGGATCCAACGCCTCCTCTACCAAATGGGGAGGCTACTGCCTATTTTAAGCCTGAAAAACAAAGTACACTGCATGTACATCAAAGTACACGACGTGTACTCCTTTCATTTTACTATTCAATTGGTGGCACCACCACACTGTTCATCTACCGACAAAAGTAAATGACATGTACTCCCAAGTACACGACGTGTACTACTGCCCAGCTGGTGGCGACTCCACCGCCTTACTTTTTATCCTGCCGACTGACTACACGGCGTGTAAAGGACCACTACACGGCGTGCAGTTGGTTCCTACACCCTTTGTCGTCGGCGAGGCTACATGCCCTGTGTACTTATCCCAACACGGCCAAAAGTACACGACTTGTGGACAATGTACACGATGTGTAGTTTCAAAATTTAGCATTCTTTTCCATTTTCCATATTTTCTCAAAAACACTTAAAGAAAAAGAAAAAGAAGAAGCCCGTACATTAAAAAAAGAACCGGGTTCTTAAAAACTTCCCCCCTTATAGTAATTCGTCCCCGAATTTTCCTTTCCAGGGTGGCGAAGATAAAGCTCAGAACAGCTCTGGCCACTGAGCACGTACGTCGACCTCCCGCTCCCAGGTCTCGTCCTGCACTCGGCCATGCTGCCATAGAAACCGTACTAGAGGAACTGACCGGCCTCAGAGAACCTTCGTGCTCTAGTCAATGATATGAATTAGATGCTCCTAAAAGGATGCATCATACTGAAGCTCAACCTCCTCAGGCTGAAAGACGTGAGATGGTTCTGAATGATAGAGACACAACTGAGACACGTGGAAGACGTCGTGCATGGATCGGTACCGCTGCGGTAACTACAACTGATAGGCAACCAACTCGACTCTCTCCAGAATCTTGAATGGTCCCACATAACTTGGTGAAAGCTTACCCTGTCTCCGGATCCACTTGTGTCCCATCCTCAGCGAAACACGCAAGAAAACATGATCCCCGAGTACACGTCATGTACTCCCAAGTACACGGCGTGTACTGCCTCCCAGCTGGCGGCGACTCCACCGCCTTACTTTTTATCCTTTCGACTGACTACACGGCGTGTAAAGGACCACTAACTGGCGTGCAGTCGGTTCTTACACCCTTTGTCACTGGCGAGGCTACACGCCTTGTGTACTTATCCCAACACGGCCAAAAGTACACGACATGTGGAAAAAGTACACGACGTGTAGTTTCAAAATTTATAATTCTTTTTCATTTTCCATATTTTCTAAAAAACACTTAAAGAAAAGGAAAAAGAATAAACTCGTACCTCAAAAAAAGAACCGGGTTCTTACAAACTTCCCCCCTTATAGCAATTTGTCCCCGAATTGTCCTTTCCAGGGTGGTGAAGATAAAGCTCAGAACAACACTGGCCACTTAGCACGTACGTCGGCCTCCCGCTCCCAGGTCTCGTCCTACACTCATCCATGCTACCATAGCACCCGTACGAGAGGAACATACCGGCCTCGGAGAACCTTCGTGCTCCAGTCAACGATACGAATCAGATACTCCTCAAAGGACGCATCATGGTGAAGCTCAACCTCCTCAGGCTGAAATATGTGAGACGGGTCTGAATGAGAGCGGCACAATTGAGACACGTGGAAGACGTCGTGCATGGCTCGGTACCGCTGCGGTAACTACAACCGATAGGAAACCAGCCCGACTCTCTCCAGAATCTCGAATGGTCCCACATACCTTGGTGAAAGCTTACCCTGTCTCCGGATTCGCTTGTGTCCCAGCCTCGGCGAAACATGGAAGAAAAAATGATCCCCGACCCTGAACTCCTGAGGTCGTCTGCGGCGATCAGCATAAGACTTTTTACGAGACTGCGTGGTAGCCATCTTCTTCCGAATCAACTGGACCTACTCAGATGTCTTCTGCACGAGCTGTGGCCCCAGTAAAGCTTCCTCACCTACCTCTAACCAGCACAAAGGTGATCGGAATAACCTACCATATAAAGCCTCGTATGGTGCCATCTCAATAGTTGCCTGGAAAATATTGTTATAGGAAAAATCGACTAAGGGTATATGCTTCTCCCAAGATCCCCCAAAGTCTAGGACGCATTCATGCAAAATGTCCTCTAGCACCTGTATCGTCCGCTCTGACTGGCCATTTGTCTGAGGGTGGTATGCTATGCTCAAAAGCACCTGTGTACCCAGCGCCCTCTGAAAACTCTTCCCGAAACGAGACATGAAGCGGGCATCCCTATCTGAAATGATAGAAGGAGTGACCCCATGAAGACGTACGATCTCTCAGATATACAACCCTCCGAGATCGTCCACACCGAAGGTCTCCTTGATCGGAAAAAAGTGACCTACATTCATGAGTCTGTCCACAACAACCCACACGGCGTCATTGCCACGAGGTTACCTCGGCAAACCCGTCACGAAATCCATCGTGACATCATCCCATTTCCACTCTGGAATGGGTAACTTTTGTAACAGTCCAGCTGGCCTCTGGTGCTCCGCCTTCACCTGCTGACAGGTGGAATACCTCGTAACAAATCCAGCTATCTCTCTCTTCATACCTAGCCACCAGTACTGACGTCTCAAGTCTCAGTACATCTTGGTAACACCGGGATGAACTTCCCAAGCTGAAGCATGAAACTCCTGCATCAGCTCCTCACGTATATCCCCTAGAACCCATACTCGTCCATGGAAATGAAAAACCTCGTCATCGCCTATCATCCAACCGGGAGGAGGGTCCTCACTTGCCACCGACTCCTGTAGAACTAGGCCTTCTGAATCAGATAACTGCCTCATCCTCACTCTATCCAGGAGGGTAGAAGTCATAGCTAACAAGGAAAGATAAGTCTGCCCCTGATTGTCATGCACCTCCAGATGCATCTTAGAGAACAAAGCCATAAGCTACCACTCACCACTGTCCTCTTGCACTGCCTGTATATGAGTCTTCCTGCTCAGTGCATCAGCTACTGCATTACCTTTACCAGGTGTATTGGAAAGCTCAAAATCGAAGGACTGTAGGTACTCAACCCACCTTCTCTGCCTCAGATTCAGGTCACGCTGAGTAAAGATATACTTGAGGCTTTTGTGGTCGGTGAAAACCAAAAAATTCTCCCCCAATAGATAGTGTCTCCAACAATGCAACACATGTACTACTGTAGCCAACTCAAGATCATGTGTCTGGTAATTCCACTCATGTGACCTCAAATGCCGAGACCCGTACGCAACAACTCGGTCACCCTACATCAAAACGGCTCCCATCCCAATCCCTGATGCGTCACAGTAAACTGTATAGCTCTTCCCCTGATCTGGGAGTATCATGATCGGTGCTGATATCAACCTTCCCTTCAGGTCCTGAAAAGCTGCATCACAAGCTTCCGACCAAAAGAACTTCACACCCTTCTTAGTCAGACCTGTCAACGGTGCTGGTAAGTGGGAGAAGTCCTGTATGAAGCGCCTGTAGTAACCAGCCATCCCTAAGAAACTCCATATCTCAAACACATTCTTAGGCTGATCCCAGGAAACTACAGCTCTCACCTTCTATGGGTCTACTGAAACTTCTTGTCTCTGAGATAATATGCCCCAGGAAGTGAATCTAGTCCATCCAAAAGTGGCACTTTGAGGGCTTAGCATATAGCCTATGCTCTCTCAGTGTACTCAATACGATCTCGAGATGGGTGGCATGGTCGTGTTGAGTGTGAGAGTACACCAAGATGTCGTCCACGAATAATACCACAAAAGAATCAAGATACGGATGAAACACACGATTCATCAGAGCCATGAAAACTGCTGGTGCGTTCGTGAGTCCGAACAACATAACAGTATAATCATATAGACCATACCTACTCTTGAAAGGTGTGAGCGGTATATCAGATGGTTTAACGCACAACTGATGATATCCTGATGTCATGTCAATCTTTGAGAACACTCGTGCTCCACGAAGCTGATCAAACAGATCATCTATCCTAGGCAAGGGATATCGGTTCTTAACCGTCAACTAGTTCAGCTTCCGATAATCCACGCAAAGTCTAAGGGTACCATCCGCCTTTTTCACAAAAGGACCGGAGAACCCCAAGGAGAAGTACTGGGTCAAATAAAGCCCTTTGCCTGTAACTCCTCTAACTGCCTCTTGAGCTCCTACAGATCAGGCGTGTCCATCTTATAAGGAGGAATGAACACCGGTGCTACTCCTGGAACAAGCTCAATAGAGAAATCCACCTCACATACCGGAGGTAGAACAGAAAAGTCATCCGGGAAGACATCTCTGAAATGATCAACAACTAGAGGGAAATCTGTCTGATAAGTCCCCTGATCATCCAGATACAAACTCAAAATATGGGCTGTGACTCCACCTTCCCATGATGCTCTGGTCCAGCTCGACTCTCCAGAACATCCCACTCGCCCTTGTATAGAAACTCTCTACCCTCTGGTGACGTGAAACGCACCCTGCGACGATAGTAGTCTAAAAAGGCTCGATAGGGAACCAACCAGTCCATCCCGAGAATGATGTCATACCTTTTCATATCTAATACATAGAGGTCCCAAAGTAAGTGACACCCTCCAACCTCAAGGGGGCACTCCTTGCACTGACTCACACTGGCCGCTCTAGTCCCCAACAGATTGTCTAACGTCATGATCTCAGAAGAAGAAGAAACACCGACTCACACTGGACCCATGTTGTTAGTTACACGACCGGACTCTGGGTCAACACTACATGGCATGCACAGACCTACACAACGTGTTTGACCCAAGCCCTTCCCTACCCCGTGTCGCCGCCCACACGGTTTGTGACATGAGAAGAGACTACACGACATGTACTCCGGGTACACGACGTGTACTCAAAAAGTTCATTTTTCGTCCCAAACAATAGAACATACACGACGTGTATAAAAATACTATATGGTGTGTATACTGGGTTTTCGGACAGTAGGCCTCAGAAGCTTCTCCGGAACCCAAAAAATACCGAAAAATGACACCTAAGTGTCAAATTCCGACCCATGGGGGCCCATACTCCCCACGAATCAAAGTTTGACATATTATACGTGTTATAACCAATAATCACTCAATGAACCAACAAATTCCGGTCAATGGAGCCCCATACTCCCCAAAAGCCAAAGTTTTGTGTCCATTCTATAAACAAGATCAACTAAAATTCCATATCACAAGGTAGGTATTTATCACACAGCTGTCACAATAGCATGATTTATTAGCACAACAACTATCACAACAACATGCAAATTCTAATGCACCTACATGGCATGGAAACTATGCATGATATGTAATATCTAGCATGTGCCTATATGAGGCATGAGACGACATACCCTCATCTCATCGGGTTGCAACTAAATAGAACCCACAAATAAAATATAAACAGCACAATCCATGTGCGTCACCCAACGGTGAAAACATAACAACCGTAAAATTGCAAAATCAAAATAATGCAAAATACGAGGTAGACTGGATTTTCCCTGTACACGGGTTAGCTATGCCCAAGCACAACTTATTACGAACAACCGTTCAGTCCTATCCCTGACTACGTCTTCAAACAGTAATTCAAAGAAAATAAACCCCTCTGATACCACTTTGTAACGTCCCGGACCCGGGTGCCACGCAATGGGTGCCCCGAGCCCGGTTCGCCACGTGACCTTAAGCGCATTTCCCCAAACGCCAGAGGATGCCGACTAGCAGTGAGGGCCTAGTTCTGATAGTGGGGAAACTATGCCCTCATTTTTCAAAGTGTAGCACAATAGAATACAAAAATAAATCATACAACAAACAGCGGAAGAAGTACACACACACAACTGAAATAAACAACAGTAGTGGATATAACCAACAATATATGAGTGACGATGCTACATGTTTCCAATTATATGAAAACCACCAGAACATGTTATACATCACTGTGATACAACCAAAAGCAAAGTACATCAAAACAAGTAAATAGTTGGAAGCGGCATCGCGAGCCTAGGCTTGGTCCCATGCCCTCCTACTCCTCAGCAACAGTCAAGTACTTGTATAGGGACTCTTCCCCTATCTACACCTGCAGCAACGTAATCTGTTTGGGTCGAAAGGCGTGACCCAAACAGGGTGTGAGAAATATATCTCAGTAGGCACCCACCAAAGGCGCGTGCCCAACTGCATGTAAGCATGAAACAACAGTGTGCAATAGTAAAATGCAAATAAGTAAGTAGTACTCAAAAGTAACTAACTTAACAATTAAATTTCCATTCTATTATTTATTTAATCCATTTAATTTAGTATCACTTTGTGCTCAACAGTACCAAGCCCTCATGGAAACCAGTATCCCGCCCTCAGACTAATATAGGGAACCACGCCCTCAGGCTATACAGAATCTCACCCTCAGGCATTGTAACAGAATTCTCGCCCTCAGGCATAGGAGTTGTCGCCCTCAGGCACAAATGTCAAGCTCTCAGGCACGAAATGTTTCCCTCAGGAGGAATAACGACATCCCTCTAGCTAAAACAGTCACGCCCTCAGGCTAATCACAACAATGCCCTCAGGCCAAATACAACAACGCCCTCAGGCTAAATACAACAACACCCTCAGGCTAAAAAGGTAACCGGGCCATGCCTAACAGGTAAACAAGCAGTAACAAGCAATTCCTCTCAAGGCAATTCTATAATTACTACTTTAAAGGTATACCCTCGGGTATCCTGGCCAAATGGATAAACAGTGAAACACACTCCGGGGGTGGTTCCAGATCCAAGAAACGATCCCAACCACCATTTTATTACCAAATTTTAATCACCTATGAAATTCTAGGCATTAAATATAACAATGGCCTCAGCCACACGACACCCCAACATGGGTTCTTGGTATAAAAACGCACAAAACACGCATAACAGTTGGAAAATAACACTAATCCACCTACCTTAAATGCCAACGGATGCTATACCCGAACGCCGACTCCAGAAATTCATAAGAACGGTGTAGATCTGAAGAAGAACAAAACCCATTCAAATGTACATTACATATGTTAGGAAAAGAATTGGCAAGAACAGCACCCATAGAGGAGAGGGCTTACCGGTGCGGTTCCAACGGGATCATCCGAGATGGAATCGGATTCCAGACGAACGCCCTTCAGTTCTTCAAAGATTCGGCCTCATCCTTTGGCTCCAAAATGGCTCTAACGCCTCCTATTCCATATGAGGAGGCTACTGCCTGTTTTAAGCCCAAAAAACAAAGTACACGGTGTGTACTTCAAAGTACACGGTGTGTACTCCGTTCATTTAACTGTTCAATTGGCGGCACCGCCACACTGTTCATCTGCTGACAACAGTACACGACATGTACTCCCAAGTACACGACGTGTACTGCCGCCCAGCTGGCGGTGACTCCACCGCCTTACTTTTTATCCTTCCGACTGACTACACGGCGTGTAAAGGACCACTACAAGGCGTGCAGTCGGTTCCTACACCCTTTGTTGCCGGCGAGGCTACACACCCTGTGTACTTATCCCAACACGGACAAAAGTAAACGGCGTGTAGACAAAGTAAACAGCGTGTAGTTTCAAAATTTAGCATTCTTTTCCATTTTCCATATTTTCTCAAAAACACTTAAAGAAAAGGAAAAAGAAGAATCACGTACCTCAAAAAAGAACTGGGTTCTTACAGTTTTAAATCTGGTGTGCATGGTCATTACGCAAATATATGTCCCAAGAAGAAGTTTTGGGAATTGGATCAAAATTACCATACAAATATATGTTTTCCAATACCTAATTACATTCAAATTTAGAGTGAGGAAACTAAACAATACATATAGAAGTTATGGATTATTTCTTGTCTCATGTTTTGAAGTTATTGAATCATAGGACATGATTCATAATTTTGTTTTTATTAAATAAGTATTATATAATTAGATGAAACAACATGGTAAAGGGAACATAAAGAATTTGGGATGATTAAGATGTCTACATTTTTGAAATATGAGAGTTATGTTAGATATGTGGGTGGTGAAATATTTAAAATTATTAATTCTCTTTTATTGATCGGATTTATTTGGAAGAATTATCCCTAGTACTTGTAAACCTGAATTTTTTTATGTGAAAATTCTATTTGACAAAGAAGTACCTTTTCTTTTGTGGATATAATTATAGATAATCATTAGAGTTTATATGATCCTTGATTTTGAGGTAATTATGGTTTATTACATTTTGAGATTCAAAATCAAAGGCATGAGATAATCTTGGGGTTAAATTATGTTATAGTTATTTTTTAATATTTTATCTCATTTTGGGAATGTTTTAAGAATTATATAGTTACTGAAACATTATAACCCACAGGAAGTGTGACAAACCGTCGTGTCCGACAAGGACATGGGATTCGAACCCACAAATGAAGTGCGATAAAGCATTATCGCCTACCAATAGCCTACATAAAGTCCATGGATAATATGAATTTTCTTTTTAGTTAAAATTATTTTAGGGATCTAGAATAAGTTGATTTTGGGTAATTATGTTTAATAAAATAGATATCCTTAGTAAAGGGAAAGCATTTTGTGATTAAGTTATTAATGTTATTTTGGAAGATGTTTACTCTTTTGGGAACACTATATGGATAAGGAAAATAGAATACTACATGATTTCATTTTATGAGTAGAATGTTAATTTTATTTTCAAAGAACTATGTTTTTATTGAATAAATGTGGATATTTGGGTTATTTATGTAAAATATTTTCCTATCATGGAGAATATGTGATTAGGTTAATTAGTTTTATGTATTGGACATTACAATTAGTCGATGTTATTTGGAGAAAACTGTTAAGATTTATAGTTGAATACTAGGTGACCATATCCTTATGAATTTTGGGATTTAATTTTTTTATGATTACATTGGTGAATCTTATGGAAAATTGTTAATTGAATGGTCTTTGTTGAACTTTGGGTATTATTTGTTGATTTTTTGTGATTAAGACTAGTATTATTTTTATAGTGGATTATCATTTTTGGGGATTATCTGATCTTGTACTAACCATTATGGTTTTGGTTAATGTTTAAAGATAGGGTAAATATATTGTTCAACTTTTTTGGATTATGTGTTTCTATAGAAGTTGATTCTAGCATTTTAGGTGTGACCAAGTCATATTAAACACTAATCATTTGGAGAAAAGTTGTGTTTGTGGTAGATATTTATTAGAGGGATGAAACTATAATTGAAAAGTATGTATGTTTCTTTATGTTCTTAGTCATGTTCATAAATAAATTCCTCAAATTTATTTAAAGGGCATTAAAACAAAAAAAATCAATTTAATTTTCATACTAGGAAATCAAATACCGTTAAACCCATTATTTGTTTATGGTTTTTTGGTTGTTATCATTCCCCTAATCATGTTTTCTATCTCTCTCCATCAATACAAGATGGTCAGTTTCTCTAACACATGCATATTTTCTTACATCTAATCCTTGTTTTAGTTATCTTTGGTGATTTTTTTTACTTCAGTTTCTTTATTTTAAAGTTGTAGTTTTGTTGACTCTTTTTTCATGGTGATATTTTAAATGATATTTCCGAGCCCTATTTTAAAATTGTGAGGATGTAATTTAAAAAATGGGGGAATGTTGTAACATCCCATGTATTTATAAAAAAAAAATATTGATATCTATTAATATTTATGAATAATATATTAATTTTAGGTTAAATGGGATGTTTTTTTATATCCTCATAGACACACAAGAACAAGTTTCTCCAAAATCTTACGTTGCACACAACATTGACTTATACCGAAAAATAATACAATAACAATATTGTAATTTTAAATAGTTGTTAACACCTAAGAGTTGTATTGGATGTATGGAAAATAACTAAATATAATATGAATTCTAATGTTGTTTAAATGTTTTTATATTTATCCAATAAAATTTAGAGGCTTAAAATATTAATGAATCCAATTTTAAGAATAAAACACTTTAATACTTTAAGAGGTTGTTTTACTACCTTTTAATGGTGAACCATTTTTAAATATAGTTTTTGTCACTTTTATATGTTATATTAGAAAAAATAAATTTCATACATAGAAGAGGGAAATAAAAATTTACATGGGATAATCTTTTGGTAAATTTCCGTGAAAGTTCATTTTTAATGAATAGTGGAAAATACAACATTTTAAGTCAAAACTGCATTTTCATCTAATTTATGTATATATTTGTAATATATATTATATTATATTTTATTTGTAATGTATTATTTTTTTATAATTTCATCCAATATTGGTCATTGTATGTAATTTCACATTTAAATTAGACATAAAGAAATGTAAATCTTTGGATATTTTTTATTTCTTAAAAACCCGTTTTCTGGTTTTGACAACTAGAATTACCTTTAAATTAATTAATGAAACTTATATGATTTGAATTTGGAAAATTGGATTCTATATTTTTAATCATAAGGTCCAAATTATGTAAATAGGTACCTTTTATTTTTGGATATTATGAATAGTAATTTCAATAATTATTTTAATTTACCACGGTTAAAGGGAAAATTATGTAAATAATGGTACAAATAATATTATAATAATATAAAAATACCCTAAAACATGCCATAATATTATTAGATGAGTCATGGGAGTCCACAAAAATCTTTTTTCTGAACATTTGGAATTTGGGAGCCACTTGGGGTGTGAAAATGAAATGTTATAATAATTAATTTAAAGTAAAGGGAAATATAAAAAAACTTGTATTTTTTTACTAAACCAATTTTTATGTGGGGTTATATAAGTAATATTTTAGATTGTAAATAGTATTTATAAATCTAAAATGATTTCCTACATCATGGTATTTAAATTATAAAATTTAGACATAAAATAAATAAATTTATTTTTGATACAATGATAATGTAGTGATTACCTTATTAATGAAATACTCAAATAGATGATATTATAAATATTAAATTAAATGTAGTTTGAACATTTTGAAGCCTTACATGATTATTTTGGATTACATTAACATGTGAGGGATTATTTAATTCCTTTTTTTGACGGAATCAAGTTGTTATGGCTTCAAAAAAATCAATTACCAAATATTGTCAAAATTGACATAAATGAGTTTTTAAAACAAATATATTTTTTTAAATGATATAATAGTACTAAGAGTAAAATATTTGGACAACTAAATTATATAATGTTAAAAAAACATTAATGAAAAACTTTTGTTTTGATTGGTATTTTATTGTAACTATAGTTACCATATATTATGATGATACAATAAGACATGGTAAGAGTTAATGTTTTTAACTAAGGGTTTAAGCTAAAGGGTAAGATTAATTTTGTGATGTAAACTTGAATAAAGCATATTTTTTGATAGGATATCAGTCCATTATCATCATATCATTTAAATTTAACACATTTTTACTATTATAATTTGAACAGATTTTTATAATAAAATAATATTTCAAGACTTTCCTAAAGTGCCCCTACTCCCTCTTATAAAAGGCTGCCAACTATACCCACTTACTCATGCTTATCAAGCACATTGTCTCATAAAAATTCTACTAATATAATCTCCCAACATCCATACATTCCTCCTAGAGGCCACACATTGGGTAGAAATCCATCTTATGGAGACCTTTTGTGAAAATCCAATGGAGATACTTGCAAAAGATGTATTTGTTTTATCACATTTTTCAAAATTATTTTCTTCTTATACTTCCTCTTCATAGGCCTTTTACTTGCTAAATTAATAAATAAAGTATCTTCAACATGATGATATGTTATTATAATTATGTGACAACTTTGTACCCCATTTTTTTCATCCAATGGATAACAATATCACCATCCATGCGTATATATGACTTATCATCTCCACACCATGGTGTAATTTGGTATTCTACAAGACGTAATTTGGATGGGTATAGTGATGATTAAAATGGTTTTATAAAATTAATATAACATTATAATTATTCTGTATAATTAATATTCCATCCATTTCTATACTGTTTTACCATTAATTGAATGATACAATCGTTCATGCGTACATACAACCAACAGTCTCAACGATTTGATGTGATTCATTCTACAAGATCATCATTAAACCACAGTTATATACATGAATAGAATGAATAAATATGATATATATTACATTTATATTTAATCTATACTTCGTTAAATTTTATTTACAACATACGATTATGATTTCCATAATGTGTAAATTTGATAATTTCATTTGAGGAAGTGTGGACTACCACCCCCCTCAATGTGATATGAATCAGTCATTACAAACATAACACATATAAATGATGGTGTTAATAATCTTATGAAACATATATTATGTATATAATAAAATATAATTATAAAATACCTATATATCATTTATTTTTCATTGCTTTAATATGATAATGAAATGAAAGTAGCGTTCTTGTGTACGTACGACTTTCCGTCTCAATTAACAATGCCTTTCATTTATTGTCTTCAAATGTTATGGAAAATTATAAATATATATATATTTAATATATATTATATTTAAATAATTAATAATGTTTTTAAGATGATGGAATTTTGTCCACATGGACAATTTACATCCAATAAGTTCACTTTCGACTCAAGTACCCAATATCGACAAAACGACCAATATGAACATAAATAATTATTTAATTTTTATAACATGATAATAATTCATATAAAAAGAATAATAAACTTGAAAAAGTTATCAAGAAATCATAAATTAAACTATATTTATTTTTCCGGAATATAAAGAATGAAACAGACAAGCCATATTAGAGGAAATGGAAATCTTAACTCAATCTTCATTCATTGAGTTTAATATCCATGTCATTGGTTTTGTTTTTACAAGAACATATGTGAATGACCTATTATTGTTTTACATGTAATATCCACTTATATTGGGTGTATATATATTTTTCACACATATTTATGTCATTTATTTATCCTTAATCTAATGAAATGATCTTTTTAAGGGACTTTGTCTCAATCTCATTTCATTTAATAATTTCTTGATAATATGCACTTTTATTATTTTATAAGGTGTATAGACATCCATTATGACATTTCACATCCATATTTTATCTATACTAATGTTATATATTAAATAATGGATATAAATATTTAAAGTTTTTAAGTTGAATGGGACACCTTGAATATTTAATGATTTAATTATCAAATCTTTTTCATTGAGATATTAAATTAATTTTTTATTTTTATGTGTATAAAATGAATATATATGAAATTTTATGTCACTATTTAATTTCATTCAATTTTTTCAAAAGGGAATATTTTGTTACAATTTTTTATAATAAACGACAAAATCAATGTTTCTTTTTAACGTACGTGGTGAAAATGACCTTTCCGCCACCACATGCATTATTTGATATCTAGCTTCATCTACAAGACCTAATGTTTTTAAAAAGAAAATTAAATAAAAAATTTTGGTATTTTTATTTTGGAAATTGTTTTGATAATTGATTGATTATATCAAAATCTTGGAATGATGTTCTAACAATTTCAATGTGGAAATGTTATTTTTCCATTATGCTTGTTAATGTGTAATGATTAAGTTATGGTTCATAAGAATTAGTTATGTTTAAATGTGTTTTTATGAAATAATATGTGTGGGTGAGCCCGTGATATCTATCCAATGCATTGGGTAATGTGAAAAAGGTAAACGTTAAGGTATCTCCAAAGAAATTTTGGGAATATACTGTGATGTGTATTCCAAATGTCACAATGAAGGTTACTCCCTATATGGGTGTGAAAGATAAAATGTAACAATGTTTTGGATGCCATGAGTTACCATTATAATTTATGATTTCTATGAACTATTCATAAATATTATGATTTCATGAGGTATGTTAAAGAGCTTACGTTTTATTAGTAAAAAGTATGATTTCATTGATTAGTATGTATTCATGGAATAATGCATTCTTTTCATAATTTATATCACATACTGAGATGTTTATGAAAATCACATGTTTTTGAAATATTCTTCACAATGTATATGGAAGGCAATGAGAATGGATTAATTCAATAAAATGTTTATCAATAAAATAATTCTTATTTTCACGTAGTTTTATTATTATAAAAATACTGGATAGAGTAGAGGTGTCTAATTTATAATATTTGAGATGTAATGTAACAGTTATGGACTAATTCTCTAAAACTCTAAACCAGAAAATATCCTCAATGTTAATGAAAGTAAATTCTTGATCAAAATCCACGATTTAACCTTATCTGTTGAAGTATTCATGTGTATTTCATAATAATAATAAATGTGTGAAATAGATAGTAACAAACAATCAAAAACAAAGAGGTCTTGTTCTAACTTAGCCACATTGTACAACCAGTTGTACATGCTTCAGCTATATTCAAGAAGGATAATTAAGGCCTTATAAGAATCAAGGAATATCTAGGATGCTCATGAATCATGTTAAACAACATCATGTGCCTGTGAAACTCTGTATACACTAAGCATCAGGGATGTCACGTACTTAACATTATCTAGATATTGAGATCTAGTCAAAATTCATTATGAATTGAGAACATACCCCTTCAAATTATATAGGCAACAAGTGTATCACACAAAATCTATGTGGAATCATCGTATCCCTACCTTATTCATATGTCCCTCATCTCCATTATCTCATGTCATGTGGATTCCCACTCAGAGTGAGAAACATCTCAAGATGGTCCACCTACCTTGGGTTCCATGAACAATACCACAAAAGAACACAAAACATGGGATGACACGTGAAAAATAATAGAACATCATTATAAATATTATTGAATTACAATACACGTGATCAATATTTAACATTAATAAAGATCTACATATTGGCCATGCAAATAAGTGTCACATAAAGTTCTTAGGGAAACACACACACCCACATGAGATCATAATATTTCACAAAGATCAAATATTTCTACACATAATCCATATTATAGAGTCTTATGTGACAAGCCCAAAATGGTCAGGCACTTCCTACCTCAAAATTTATTGATATCCAAGGTAATAATAAACCACCCTATGTGGTTCGATAGCTAGATTGGAAACCACAATTTTCAAGAACAAAACTTCACAACCTTATCATCATAAACATTGACAGGTCATTGATCAATGTTCATAAATGGTTCATAGAACCAAAATAAGTTATTTTAATTCAAAAATAAATAATATATCAGATGTGATGATACATTCTCACTCCTGTAATATTTCTAAATTAACACTCATCATCAGCACACATGCTCTAAATAATTCTTTTTATGAATAATTAACTTTTAATATTTTTTCCTAAGAATACATTGATAGTGTAGATATTATTGATTTATATTTTTAATAATTATCTTTGATAATGTTATTATAATTTAATAATTTTCTTTTGATAATTTATTTTAAATTATCATTTACAATTATCATTTTATAATTTATCATAAATTATCCATTATAATTATATTTTGATAATAAATTATAATTTGATTATTTTTATTTTATAAAATAACCATTTATAATTTAGAAACTATCAATTAAGAAATTTAATAATTATCCTTGATAATATTGAAATTATCATTTGAAAAATTAATAATTATTCATTATTAATATCTCAATTATCATTTGAGAATTTTGTAATTATCCTTTAATTAACTCATAATTATCTTTTCAAAATATAATATATAGCCTTTTTTAATCTTACAATTATATTTTGATCATTTAATAACTATCATTTAATTATTTTGAAAATTATAAAAAGAAAATTCAATGTGATTAAGATTTTATAAAAACATCTAATAATTCAATGAAGTCATCTTTACATAATTCATTATAAATATATTTGATAACTTTATAGAATTTCAAATTTTTTATAATAACCATTGGTAAATTGTTAAATTACCCTTGAAAATTTTTGTTTCAATATTCCTTGAGAAATATGTGTCTTATCATTTTAATAATTAATTATTGATAATTCAAGGTTAATTATCATTTGGTAATTCCTTATAAATTTCTATGATAATTTATTATTAAAAGTTATCTTGATAAATATAGATTTATAATGATTTCTTAATTTCATAATTTTGTGGAAATAAGTATTAAAAAGTAAAAGGAATAAAAAACTAAAAATTAAATAAAAATAAAATAATGACCCCCTTCTTCCACTAGGGAGGTGCAACTCAGAAGAATAAACCCATAGCCATGCACCACCTAGTTCCTAAACAAGCGAAAACAAAGAATAAGAGTTCACCAACCATGTTCATAGGAAATCCATGGTCGACCAGGCTCGAATAGATCCACTGTGAACCACAACCAAATGGTTGGGTTTTTTGAAAACCCAAAGATCTTATTGATCTTTAATTGAAATTTAATATTTTATTTATATCCATTATTCATTCTAAAAGTCAATCATGAGTCATTTTTTTCAACTTATTATTGTGTATCAAATTTTTAACTGTCAAAAGGCATGAGAAATTAGGGGTTTGTAAAGCATGAGTTTTTATAAAATGGAGGTCATGAATTTTTTGGAGGAAGATGAATATTACATAATTTGATTAATAAATATTTAATAATTAAATTATTAAATGAATTAAACTAATGAGATTTCTGAGCAAATTCATGATGCACATAAAATTTACGTACCACCTGGGGCATATCAAACATCAGGGACCTAAAGAGTAGTAGAATGTTGAACATAGGTAGCAGGCAATGATTGATAAAACCCATGAAGTGACATCGTCTCTCCCAACACTATTCCGAACAATAATTAGGGCATTGAACACCATTCAAGATAGTGTTGTCTATAACACCACAATGTTGTCCCACCATCAGCATCCAATAGGATAAAAAACCAAATCTCGATACCAGTTGAACGATAAGGTTAAAGAAGAACAAATGATCAAGAATTGGAATGATGAATAGTATACCATATATTGATTGACCTTCCACACCTTCCATTAACACGAATAAGAAGCATATATTAAGGGTGTCACTAGATGATTTTGGATATGAAGATGAAATCAAGGATACAAAAAACACAATAATAAGTTATCACCATGCTGATGGATATGAGGAGAAAACCTGGCCAAGAGTATCTATATAGGGTGATCTCTCAGACTAGTTTTATTTGATATAGTAATATATGAATATATTTACATAAATGTATTTTTAATTTTAATATATATTTATATATTTATAATATATGTCTGTATATATTATTTACTCCCACACAGATATATAAATATATATATACAAGCACACACCCACAAACTTATATATATAAATAAAAAATTTCTATATGTTTATATATACTTAAATAAATTTAATATGTATATTTATACACTTTTTTTAATGCGTGTATAATAAATTTGTGTGTGTATAATGTATTTAAATAAATATTGTATATAATATTTATATATATACATAAATCGAATGAATTCAAATAAATTAAAAAAGATATATTTATAACATAATATAAGTTATATTATAATTTTGTGTATAAATTATGTAACTAAAATTAATATTATATTTTAATTATAATATGAGATTTATATTTAAAAATTAATTTATATGTAAATATGTGTAAATATATGTATATATGAATATATCATATTAGTATATTTTGTAATATATATAGATATATAAATATTTATTTAAATATACAAAAAATATTTTCATATTTAATTGAAATATATATGTTTATATATTAATGTATTCAATATAAAAATGACCATATAAATTTAAATATGAAGATTTTTAAGTGTGTATATATATACACATAAGAATTATATTTTTATAATAAAAATATGTAATTAATATTATATATATAATTATAAGTAGGTATATATAAATAAATACACACACGCACACATAAATTCAATACAGATTTTATATTTATATAAATATAAAGGGAAGTATTTATTATTCCTCAAAAAGTGATGATAAAGGCAACCATTTTTTAGATCCAACCTAAAACACTAATAATGGGTTTCCTTTGTCATGGTAAAAAATATCTAATAAATGGTACCCCTTATCAATAAGTTTATTATGCACTGGAAAAAAGTTAGTTCTCATTTTTAATGATTTTTTAGTGGTCCTTATCATCCCCTAAATTATTCCAATGATATATCATTTTACCCATACCGCCTCCATTGACTTATTCCAACTCTTAACCCTTGGTTAACCTCTCTCCCCTCACACCTCCACCACCCTTATCAAGGGTTTATTCCCCTCTTCCACTACAATTCTTATTTTGGACTCTACATAAAAATTTATCAGTGACCTCATCCTCCACTAGTGACCACCTACCTCTTTCATATAATTTTACAACATCTATTATAATATTTTTATTTCAATTCATTAATTATTTGTGTCATCAAATATATTTTTATGTATGAATTTATTCATGTATATATATATTTGTATGTATGTATATATTTGTATGTATATTTGTATATACCCATTTGTGTGTGTTTTTTCATGCGTGTTTTTTATTATATAATATTATAAAAAAGTTATAAAAATATTATCATAGTGTTCATAAAAACTGATTATAATATTCATTTTTTTGGATCATTTGATTTTTTATGTTTTTATTATTTTTATTTATTTAAATTGTTTTCATATGTTTTGTAAAATCATAAAAAGAACATAAATATTTACATTTATATATATATATATGATTTATATATTTGTAAAAAACTTTTATATGTTATTATTTAAAAATATTATTTATTTTAAAAATCTAAAAATTATGTTATGAATATATTTTAAGACTATAAATATATTTTTATAAATTATTCATATAATCACTATATATATATAATAGAAAGATATATTTTTTTACTATTGAGTTATAAAATAACAAAAAACTAAAATTATTGATTTGTATAATGTTAGTCATTACATTTATATATACTTATTTTCAGCATCTCCCAAAGGGTGTGCGAATTTAATATGGGTGTTAGTGGTCCCATACCCCCTGTAAACATCTATTAAAAGCCAAGTGGTAATGAAAATATTCCCATATTATATAAATCAAGGTTCGAATCATGACAATGATTACATTTTTATGGTTAATGAAATATCATTTTAGTGATTACTATAGTTGTTACTATAGTATATAGTTTAGTGAGTACTATAATAGTTTTCATATTTGATGAAATGTAATTTTTTAAATAAAATTTGGGACATATATAATGCCTTCATTCAATATTGTAATGAACATTTGGCCTACTATATAATATATTTTCTCTAATTACAGGTGTGTTGATCCTTGGTGGGAGGATGGTGGTCCTACCAAATTGGGATCTGTTGATGTGGGTATTGTTTCCTTAAAAAAATTGTGGTAAATTTATATTATTACCATTTGAATACTCCTAATGAAATAATAATGATGATGATGAGGATGATCCATGATGACAAAAGATAGTGTCTAGAGACCAACACCCATTAAATTTATAATAAAGTAAGAAAGTGCTACAAATGTGATGGTAAACTGTGGGTATTAAATCTACCTCTATCATTTCACAAAAAAAATTAAATAGGGTAAATCAAATTAAATGATATATATAAAACAACCTCTTATAAAACTATCTTTGTTAATTTATTATCCACTATGTTCCTCTTATGATAGATATATGTTATGAACACTTAAAAAAAATTAATAATTAGAAAGAAATAAATATACTACAAGTAGATATACTAAGGAACAATATTTGAGTTATAAGTGATAGTATTGATAGAAAATTTAGAATCCCAATTAATGTAAATATTTTTATAACAATTTTCATTGCATATATCACTAGAAGGATAACATCCAAAAGATCAATATAAAAAGTTATTAAGATTACTAGGTAATGAAAAATTAACAGTTAAAAACCATGAAAAAATATAGAAAGACATCCACATGTTGTATGATATAAAGATCCATTTGAACATCTAAAAGAATTTACATAACCCAATATGGTAATAGATATATCCATTGGATATATTTATTTTGTTGGGGACTTTAGGGAATTCCAAATGTGTTATTATTATGACCTCGGATTGTTAATGTGGGGTAACCTTGTGATTGAATCCATGGAGGATAGGGTATAGACATATAGTTGTCCTAGGTTGAGGCAATTGACTAGAAAATTGGGCAGGGGGGTTAATTGACCAGTTTAAAATAAATTACAAAACATTTGAATGAGAGTTAGTACTCATAAGAAACATCCATTTCTACTAAAATAAAAACCAAAAAAATACATAAAAATGTAATAGGGAGTCAAAAACTACTACAATATGTAACTTTTTAATCCATTTACAAATAAAAAACTTATAACTTTTACTAGAGGTATAACCAAAAAATCTCATTCATTCTAATGTAGAAGAATAACGAAAGGAAAAGAAGTGAAAAGGAAAACATTTACTAAATGAAGAAACAGAAAAATAGTAGTTTAGATCAAGATGTCATAGTAACTTTTGATTAATTTTATTAAAAAAATAATTTATAAATAATTCTTTCCACAAATTCATAGAAGTGGGAATAGTAAAAATTAAGGTCTATATTTAAGAACTTGATTAATAAATAATCTATTATCTATTCCATTTTCTCTTCCAATCACTAATAAATTTATTTTTTCCTTCTCCAAGTCATTAAAAATAATAATAGTCATTTTATATGTCAATACTAAAATATCGTAGAATAATAACTCAATAAATGATGATAAGCTAATTCAGATATAGTCAATTCAGATTTAAGATCATTATAGTCTTTGAATAGGATTCAAATATACTATATAAGAATTAGTATTTATTTTTTCATTAATTTTGAAAAAATAGATCCTTCAAGTATTAAATATTGAAATTTTATTAACTCACTATTTTTATCAGTAGTAAAATAATGATGGTCATAAAATTGTTAGACTCTTAAAAATTTTAAGTTATAATGAAAATATTATAAGGTTTATATAAATCAGTTTACTTTTTAATCTATATATGGTTAAATCATTATATAATTCATCTTCCAATTTCGTAAGGTTGATTTAAAAATTATATAATGCTCATCTACTTTATTGTATGGTTTTAATAGATGTTCATTATATTCAATTATACTTTTAAAGTTTTAGGAAACTCAACAAAATATTTTTATAGAATAAATTTTAAATTTATCAATACAGAATATTGAAACTAGATAAAACATAAAAAACATGGAAACTCTCTTAGAGTTATCAATATTATAAAAAAAATAAAAAAAATAATTGTATCGTGGATAAAACCTAAAATAAATATATTTTTAATAATAATAGATTATAATATATTTGTGAACAATAATGTTGTTTTTTTTATCATTATAAAAATAGAAAGAATAATAAGAAAGAGGGTAAATATTCACTGTTATAAAAAAACAATCAAAATATCAAAAAATTAAACTATTATAACATATACCTTCTTAGTAGTTAAAAAATCATTTAGGAAAACACTCATCTTGAATTTTTAAATATAATAAGATTTAGAACAACTGAAATGAAAAACTCTTTATTGGTAACCAATTATTCAAACTAAATCTACCCAATAATTTTATTTTTAAAATAACTCACCCTTTTATGAATTAATAATGAATTAAATACAAAATCATGTTTTTTTTATTGTTAATTAAATTAACAATGATATTTATCATTAATACCAATTATTAAAGGATAAATCCCATTAATTTAATTTTACTTAAAAGTAATAAATAAAAATCAAAATATGTTTAAACCTAAAAAAATGATAACATCACCAAAGTTTCACAGTCCAATTTTACCAAAACCTATGTAATAAAAACTATAAAAACCTTTTAAAATATTCTATAAATTAATAATAAAACACTATATAAGGGACATGTATATAATTAAAAAAAATTAGATTTTTATTGTTATATACTAAGAACTAATCTTATCATACCTTGTTTCATTCAATGGTTTATCAAAAATATATTCCAGGTGATTATCAACAGAAACATATTCTATATTTATATCTCTTTATTGAAATGATCTCAAATAAAATCATATAATTATTTAATATAATTTTTTTATAGAATTATTTAAAGGATTATTCAATATTAAAATTACAATTGATTTATTCAAAAAAATCCACTTTATAACAAGAAGAATACCAAATTCATATAATATATATCAAATCAATAGATACTAAAAAAAAGTCATTAGTGAAAAAAAATTTACCATCAGAAATAGGTAAGAAAACAAAAAATTATTTCTTTCGACTCTAAGAAACTAAACTCTTTCCTAAAAAATTAACATACTAGAAGCACTCTTTTGATCAATTCTATATCCTCCAAAATATGAAAAAGAACAACTCTTCATTTCAAAATATATATTTTTTGGACAAAATCCCATTATTAAAAGTTATATTAAAAAACTTTATATTCCTTTTAACTTCACTATAATTACTTTCCAATAGGTATACTTGAAATTTTATCAGAGATGTTTTCCTCAAAAAAATATCAGGTTTACCATTGGTTATATAAATAAATATACATATCAGTAATATTAAAACATTATTAAACATTTATTAATTAAAAACATCAACATCCTATATAGAATCAGTACTTATTAGTGTTTTCATAGTTTTAGTTGAATAAATTTCAAATCTACAGAATAAATATTTATAAAAATTATACAATAACAAAAAAAATCCCATAATCTCTCTAAAATAATTTTACCCAAAAATTAATTTTAATTCTCACATAAGAGTCATGTAAAATTACAATTTAATTAAAATTTAAAATTTATTTCATAAAACGAAACTGGAATTTTAAAAAATATGATCATCTATATAAACATGAATAATCAATATTTCCTTAAAATATTTCATTATAAAAAATTTAGGGTTAACATTTCCATTAAAAAACCAATTCGTCAAAATATAAAAAGGAAAATTTTTTTAGTATCTTGAGGGTATTGATTAATTCCAAAAGAGTATTTTATTTTTTAAATGATCCTAATATATTTTATTTTAAGGACCTAGTGTTTTTATAACTTAAACATATTCAAAAATCATAAATTAAAAAGTTACCATTTGAAATACATTTGATAAATATTAAAACTTTTAAAATGAGTATATGTTAATAAAATTAAAAAATAGTACTATCAAGAAAAATTTGGAAATGTTCCATTTTAATCAATTAAATCCTTCTACCCAAAACATTGAGCAACAATTCTAGTTTTATTCCTTTTATGTTTTAAAATCACATCTAGTTTTTTCAATAATTACAATTAGTTATATTATTATGAGAATATTTATGGGTTTCAAACAAATATAGAAATTATTTCTAGAAAAATAATTAGTATTAAATTCCTTATAAGAAATCAATTTAAAATCATTTAATGTTAATAAAATTTTATTCGCTGAAATTTACAAAATAAAATCCAAGTGAGCATAAAAATTACTTACATAATTAATAGAATACAAAGTAGAGTAAAAATAAATTATAAATTTATAAAGAGGATTATTCTTGTTAGTTTTTTAATAATTTTAGGTTCAGATGAATGATAATCATTAATAGTTTTTTAGGATAACATACAAAAAAATTGAATTATCTAAATTATTATTTAATCGAATCTATGAAAAAAATATTCTATTTTAACTTTTTATTATCAAAATTTATATGAATTGATTATAAAAAACTACATATATATTATTATAAACTTTAAAAGACTTACTAATATTTAAATAACCTAGGAAAATTATTCTACTATTTTATCTTCACACTTATCCAAATAATATTGACTATTTTGGAGAATATATTTATAACAAAAAAATTCAAATATGCAAATTTTTATTTTGTTCTATTCCATTAGTCATACGTGTATTTATTTTGAATAAATCAGATAGGAATTTTATTTAAAAAAAACATTATAGATTCACATATTCAATATAAAAATATTTAGATAAACTATATCTATTATAAATAATTCTAAAAAAATATTCTATTATAATATTTCCCAATATTACTACTCTATTATACTGAGGTGATTTAGAAGATGTTAATTTATTGAAATGAAAATTTTATTCTAAAAACATCTAAAATTTAAAATTCTATAATTATACTTATTTTTCACAAAAAATAGGTAAAATAATGTGGACTTTCTCAATATAAACTAATTTATAGTAAGTAGAATGTTTGGATAAAGTTTCACTAAATAAATCCTTCTAAATCCACTAAAATCATTAGTAATAACAAATGAAAATGTCATTCCATAAATACTAAAATTTTAAATGGTTCAAAATAAATCAATATTAACAACTAATTGAGTTTTTATATCATTCACATATTTAATATATCTAATTGTTTTTTACTACTTTCCCATCAGGCATGAATCACACACATGATTTCCATTCAATTTAAATATATGGAACTATATCATATATGAATATTTTGTTGATTTTACATAAAGAGAAACTTTTCATGACAATGTACCCCTTGTTTTAAAATAACATATATCTTTATAACCATAAAAAGAATCATAATTTTCTCTATATGTTTTTCAAAATTAATAGAATAAATATTAACCCATTCAGTTAGAATAATAAATATAAAATTAATATTGAGAATAAGGTATTTATAATTTTAAAAATTTAGAAAAATTCCATCATCACATAATTTTCAGAAACTAATTAGATTATTTTTAAAAAATTCAACATACAGAACATTTTAAATAATCATAAAACTAGATATTTTAACTTATTTCTATCATTTGCCTTTTCATTTTGGGATATGTTCAAATTTAATAGTGTTTCCATCACATAAATTAAATTATATGAAATTTTATGGATACATTGTCATATTCCTACAGAAAACAAATTCATTGTACCAAATGTATTTGTTTAGACATTCATGGTATTTTTACTATAAAACCATTTAGAGGGATTCTTTGGAATCCATGAATATTTTGGACCAATAAGTGTAACCATGAAAATTTTAGGAATTAAAAAATATTTGAGATATGAATTAATAGGTTCTCTATAATATTAAAAAATTATAATAAATAATTTATTTGTACAGGAATATTCGGTAAATATTATAGAGAATTGTCTATCATACTAACCTGTAACTGAACATCAAAAATATGATCTTGTTTAAATACTTCCATTAAATATTTATAAATGAAAAATTAAAATATAATAGGTCATTTTCAATCATATAAAAACATGTTTATTTTAATTAATTTTTTTCACAAGTACTATTTTATAATATTTTCATTTCCATGAAAAAATGTTGATAGTTTCTCATTTGTACATACAATTCATTAATCAATGGTGCATTTAATTTTTGAAAAAACTCAAAAATATCACAAATAACATTATTTAGTGATGGAATTAATAATATTGAGTTATATATTATCCTGATTATGAATGTTATCACAGTCAATAATTATATTATTATTTAATTTTTATTCTTTAATAAACATATATTCATTATATTATCTCACTAGGGTTTATCTTTATCCTCATTCAGTTTAGAAATGAAAGAATTTTCATATTATGAATCAATTGTTTAACTATTGAATGAATAAAATATAAAACCTCCACTAACCTCATTTGATGAATCCATCATGAATATGTTATCTTATTTGCTTTCATTACCTAATTAATTCATTTAATATGACTCAATAGAGAATCTCCATATAGATAGTAAAACTATTTTATTCCTTTTTGTAATATTTTTTATCTTTTCTTTCATATTTATATTTTCAAATTTTAGGTTTGGTATATTATTTGGTCTTTAATTTTTTAACTAGTATGTTTTATGGAATTGTAGAAAGAATAATGACCTTTCTTATATCATTTGTTCTAATATATAGGAAAATACCTTTTAAATATCCTTGAGGGTCCTTTCATTAATTTATATTCATTATAAACACCATTAGATAATTCTTAAAAATTATATTTCTCACATCAATATATTCCATAATCAATGAATTAAGTAGAAACTTTTATATTAAATTTAAGAGAGAAAACATCCATATATAAATTATTGTTATCAGAAATTTTCTTGAGTTTAAGATCAAATTACAGTAATGAACCAATGTGTTCATTAAGGAGGAATTTTTTTAATTTTGTTTCATTCATTAATGATTATATGCGATTACATATGTAGGTTTCTCAGTAATATTTAGACAAGAAAACTGTTATCTAAGGTTTCTCAAAGGGAACACATTAAATTTAAAATACTGATAAGAAGGTGTTACATTTTTTTAATGTATTATTTTTATCCCATTTGAACATCTTGATATTCATCAAGTATCATTCCATGTTTTTATATTCTTCTTATATGGTTGATAATGTGTAACTTACAAAATTATATAAATATATTGAGAACTTTTTCATATAGATACATTACTAAAAAACTACTACTGATCAAACTATTAAATATTCATAACAGTTTATGTCGACACATATTTTATAGAGTCACTACCAATCAACGAATAATGGGCCGAGTTTGGTAATTTATATAATTTTATTATGATTTTTTAGTCTCAAATAATCACGTTCTTAGGGTAATCTTCAATTATTTATTTCCATTATACATAATTATTTCCATTTATGTGTGGTGTTATCTATAGAATCCATCCATCATTTTGTTTTAAACCTTATATAAATAATTCTGATCATTCCGTTAGATATATAAGTATATGATGAATGGATAGAAACAAAAAAAATATACCAAATAGTATAATAATTTATTAAAATTATTATTCTAGGTTGAGATTAAAAATATGTTAAGAGGGTTGGGGAGGGGGTGGATTGCAATGTTTAAAATTTTAAAATATACTAAAATTAATGTGAAATAAAAAACACCTTCTATGTGAAAGATAAATGAAAAATAAATAAAGAATACTTATGATTTTTATCATAGTTCAGATCAAATTGATAGTGTGTCTATTATTAAAATGTCTCTACTCTTGGTAATAAAAGGTAAACACTATATAACATAATTTTTTTGAGAGTCAAAAATCATTAAAATCATTCATTTATAGTGGAATAAATACCACAAAAGTACCATGTATTTTAATGGGGAGTCAAAACCATGTATTATACATATATATTTTATGGAGATACAAAAACCATACTCATACTTTTTCATAGAGTTATAACTAAACATGTTCATTCTTTTAAATGAAAAATAATAAATCAAGACAAACTAAAACGTAGTGAAAAAATAAATATTTACAACACCACAAAACCAATATCCAACAGTTTATTATCATGGAATAAAAATAGACCTTAATATATTTATAAAGAATCTTTATTCAAGACATCTTCTATTGAGGATTAATATAAGTGATCATTGTAGATGTTAATGTGTATATTAAATCATTATTTTAATTTAATATCAAAAATATCTTTTTCAGTTCCATAAATACATTTTTATTGTGATTTTAACCTTATAAATATCATTCATATTAATTATATCCTTTATATAAATTACTTCTAAAATATTTATTATAAATGGATTGGTGCAAAATTAAAAACTATATCAGAGTTGGACAACCCATATTTAGGATAATAATATTCATTTAAAAAAATTAAAATGTACTACATAATAATTAGTCGTTAATTTCACTATAATATTGCATAAAAAAGATCTTTTGAAATAAAAAATATTATTATTTTAAAATATTATAGGATTTATCATTTGTTAAATATAGATAGTCATAATATTCTCAAATTTCCAAACATATTAAGTTATATTAAAATATTTATAAGATTTATATAAACTTTCAAGAGGTTAAATATCTATAAGGATCATCATTTATAAGTTTTAATCATTATAAGTGTAAATATTAATAAGGATAAATCTCCATATGGTTCATATACTAACATTATAAGGTTGGTGTATCTACTTTGTAAAATTAATATAATTCTATGTATGGTTATAACCGAAGTTCGTAAGTTTTATTATATACATATAGAATTTTAAAAAAAATAATATAATATTTAAAGTATGAATATGATATTTCTAATTAATTATTGTAAAAATTATATTGAACTTAATAATCTTAGAAAATCAATTAAATTCCCCATCCTGATAAAAAATAAATTCAAGAAAAAATTAAAACAAGTATAAAAAATAAAAGCATTGATTTTTTTAATAATAATAGTTATTCAATAATTTTTTAATAATAAAATAGAGGTTTGAAATTACCAAAATAATAATAGTAATAGAGAACATATTAATTTTTAAAAAGTCCCTCCATTCAAAGAAACCCCATCGATAAAATAATTATAAACTCTACCACATTCTAAAATAATTCCTTCATGATCTGATCCTCATTGAGGAATTTTTTTGGGGGGTAGTCAATATATAAATAATTTAATCTAAGAGGAATGGAATAATGAATTGACTATGTTGGAGTCATATAAAAATAGTGAGTTTAATAAGGAGAATGTGGTCACACGTGAGGCTTTAAGTAAATCCTTTTCTCAATTTAATGGAGATAATAATGATACCATATATAAAAACATTATAAATACATGACTAATTTCAAATCCAAAACAATTATAATGGAATAATTATGCTAAAAAATTCAATTGCCACACACATTATACTTTATAGGGGTTAGAATACATAGATGTTGTCCAATTATTTATGTAAACTCCCTAATATTTTGGGATATATAAAGGGAAAATGTTTGTCTGTTGAGTGTAGTTTGTTCTCTATTATTTTTGTTAAAGAATATCACACAAATTGATCATGTGTTTTGGTTTTATAACTCTTTATCCTGGTCCATTTCATATCATGTTTTTTGATAATAGGATCAATCCCATTTAATCATAGTGAAATTATTCAGAAAATTGAATGAGAAATTATAGACTAAATTGGATAAAATTTCATCCTATGATATTGTATTATATTTCACTAACTATTATATCCCTAATGAAAATATAAAATTAATGTGATATTTATAGATAATTTCACTTTATTTACATTCTTGTTTATATAGATGTCAATTATATTCTGGTTGATAAATTCATATTATCAACATAAAATGATGAAGTTACAATGATTAATGAATTTTAGTGTGTTTCCACATTTTGTTATGATTTTGGTATCTCAGAATATGTTAAGGATAAATATTTTATTTCTATACTCTGTTTGATCTACTCAATAAATGATAATTTCGTGAATGCATGTTTTTGAAATAAATATATTATGTCATAAGATAATACCCACTCTCATTTTTTCCATTAAAAAATTTATTACAACTTATATTCAATAGAGAATGATTCCAATATATAATATATCTATTTAAAGATAACCATAATTAATTAAGGTTGAAAAAATTCCAAGGAATAATTTTTCAAAAACTATTTATATTCCTATTACTTAACATGATAGAAATTGTTAGGGAGTAGGGAACAAGTGGTTTTATTTTCTTGTTCAGATGGCTATGGATTGTGTATATTTGTAATAGGAACAAAATGTTTAATGGGAAAATGGGGTATTTCTGCTATAATAGGATAATTTGGTTATTCATAATAGTTATGAATTATTTTCGATGAAGGATTAAAAAAAATTTATATAAAAAATTGAGAATGAGTAATCTTAGAAGGTTAATGATTAATTAATTTGTGATAACAGTAATAAACCATTCAATTATAACTGAATCATTAAAATTCTGGATAATTTTTTTTGATAAATTAGATATCTCTTGTAATGTACCATGAAATGGAATATTATTTTTATATTGAAATAATGTTCATGTTATTGATGCTGGGAAATCGACTATTTAGAAAAATGATAATTTCTTCAAACATAAGAGGGAAGTTATTTATATTTTATGTTTTTTAATTATTCCCCCAAATAACATATGGTTGTTATAGAACAGTTATAGTTTATAAGGGATTATAACTAAATGGAAAAAAATTATTTCTATGAATCCCTGTATATTTTCAATAAATATTGATAGTAATATATCTTTAGAGAAACCCTTCACCTCCTTCCAAGATTACAATTAGAAGTATTATTGGAATATGATCCCAAAAAAAATTCATTTATTATCTTTTAATTTTTTTTATTATGTTCCACCTAGTATAAATAAAATTTAAAATTTTTATTTTTTTAGAATAGGGAGGTGTTGTTTTATTGAGGTAATAAAATTTAAGGGAATTAAAGTAACTTCTTTTCACAACACCCTTACCATGTTTGAGATTTATGGTATTTTAAAGTATAGAATATAAACTATTTTTAATGGAATCATATGGTGTAATTTTTTGATTATTTAATAGTTATAATTAACCTTTGAAATATGAAAAATTATTACCTATATAATGCTAGTAATTTTTATTATTATTAGTTTTTATATTTTATGTTTTTGATGATTTTGGAGGGCCTCAAATTGGATATTTTATTTTTCTCAGCATCACCCATATAATATAATTTATTTATTTCAATAAAGTGGTATAATATTTGTTTTCAATGTTTCCACTCATGTGGGTCAAGTATTATACCCCTTATTTAAGAATAAGAATTGGAGCACAAGTCAAGGACGATTTTAATATAAAAATCACATATTTGTTTGGGTTTATTTCATAGCCGTTGGGTCATATGTTTCAGAGTTTCATGCAATGTGACTATGGATCAATTAATTTATAACAGTCCTTATGAGTTCATACCAATATAATTATATAGGGATATTTCATGGGCCACCTCCATTATAAAAAACATGAATTGAGTCATATAGAGAGTGTTTAATAAATTACATTGATACAATATGAAAGGGATCCCAAAATGAAAGACCAATCATTTTAGTAGTCTTTTGATACTGGATACATATATTACTATCATATTACATTGTAAATATAAAATATAACCTAAAAACCATTTTTTCATTTTTTTAATATCAACCAAACTTCCATATCCATTTCAAGGGGAATAGAAATCATAATAAAGGGTGGGACTAGATGCTTAGAAACTTTAAACATAAAATGGAGGATATCAAGAGTATATAAGTGACAAAAAATATGGTAGAGTAAATAATAAATACCCATACTATTTAGTTAATATCGTTTGGTTCAAAATATATACAAAAAAATATCACTTAAACAATTATCTAGATAATAATAGAAAAATTTTTAATGAAAAAATGAATATTGTTAAATTTTATTATCATTCAATCAATTAATTATTACATGATATCCTGAATAATACTTTTAATTTATTATTCCAATAAATTTCAATTAATGGGTCGTAATACACCAAATATCCAACAAATTTTTCCAACTATTTATCTGAAGAGACCTATTGATGCATCAAGAGGATTTCTATAACCGTACCCCACCTTTCACATAAACATCTTCAAGGAATTTAAAATATATTTAATCAACAATATAAAATATAATAAATATAACCTTTAAATAAGTAATTATACATATTTCATAAATAAAAAAAATCAATATTAACCTTTTAAATGGAATAAATTTATCAATATTATTATTTCAACTAACATCGTGTATTAGAATGGTATATGGGAAAAAAATATCATATTAATATAACTAATATTTAAATAATCTTTGACAATTAAAATATAGAAATGGTGGAATAAAATAATGTAAAATGAAAAATATATAGTGATAGAGAAAATGATCACATGAAATTCAACAATGAAACAAATAAGGTTTATGTGAATCATGACCCACACATGCATCTAGGAGTTGAGAGTGATCATATGATCAATAGTAAGGACACACAAATTTACAAGACCCATTTTATGGGAATGGGGGCCCAGTGATAATATGAATAATGATAATGATGAACAAGGATTTATATAGCATTATATTTATATTACAAGAGGTGGGATAAAATGCATGAAAGGGAGGAAAAAATGGGATTTTAATAAATATTATTTAAAGAAAAAAGGGGGCCTAATTGACCCACCCAAATGATACCGTAAATTTATATCCACATGCACAAAACAAATCACCATTGTCAAAAGTGGTGGGGCCCTTGTCTCCAATATCATGTTGGAAATCTTAAAGGCCATCCGGGAGGTTCCAAAAAAGTATTCTTGGTGAATATATTATCTATAAAGCCATAGACATGTGTAAGATAAGTGAAAAATCGTATTTAGTCTCTAAACATTTTGGGATCGGTATTTTCACTTCTATATATCTCATTTGGCAATAAATATCCACCTCCTTGTACTCTTTGAAGGTGAATTATGAATTTGGGTGTTTTATAGCATTTTTATGCATGTGTTTCTTATGATCTTGAATGAATGAATATTGGTATTCCTAAATAAGTGATAAACGTATATGTTTTTTTATAATTAGTGTTTTAAGTGGAATGAATCACTGGGTTACTAATTGATCACCTCTTTCAATTTAATTTCTTTTTAATTTGTTTAATTTCAATTTCACCAAAATTCACACCTTGTGTTTCTACATTTTTAAAAATGAATACTACACTCCCCTATGGTATCATATAATTTGGTACGAGAACTATGAAATAGAAGCCATGTTTTTTCTATTCCTCCCATCATTTTCTTCTCCTTATATTTTCAGCCATCACCAATTTTGGCCCCAACATTCATATTCCTTTTCAGCCATTTTTTCATCATGTTTTTGGATGAATAATATCTATTTTCTTTATCTCAGAACCTAATGATTTATTTAAATTTTTATTGACTAAAATCTATAATGTATTTTTGGAGATGTAATTGAACCCACTCATCCTACAAATTCACTAATTTGAAACCAAAAAATCTCCAATATGAAATTCCAATCGAGTTGAAGCTATCATTTAATAGATAAATTTATATAGAGACTATAGATATTATTTTCTTCATCCTTAGTTAGTTTCTTGATCATATTTCTTCATATTTTAATTTAATAAATTTTTTAGATACACACAATAGCTAAATATTTTTTCACTCCATATTTTTCTAATTATTTAAAAAAGTGCATAAAAAGTAACAAAAACAACAAAAAAGATTCTAGAATTTTATTGAACATTGTGATGGATATTTAACACAAATTTTGGGGATTTATTTTAAAAAATTTATCTATCACCTTATTTCCTTCATCTATATTCAACCTTCTCTTATAAAAATTTTCCATTCAACTTTCCATGTAATATTTCTTGGATTCCATTTATTAAAGAACCATTAAAACTATAATTTCTGATTTTAATGAGTTTTTTGAATTAATTCATTCTTACTAGTTGTCTTGTTGGTTCTATTTAAGAAATATTTAATGAACCATGTTGTTTTTCTAGAATGTGTGAGGGATTATTTGAGAGATTAAAAATCCAGTGATGAAGGGTATGTGAGGACTTAAAAATATGGTAATTGAAAGTGAATGAAATGATAGTGAAATTAGCTTATTCAGGAAATATTTTACTAACCAATTTAAAAGGTTGAATACAATGTTGGATAATTTTAAAAAAATCAACCTTATAGGCTCTATGAAGGAATGAATTTGATTAGTTAAATGATAAGTTATCTAATTTTTAGGAATAATCCGTCAGGAAACGGAAACATTATATAAGGAGAGATAGTGACTAGGGAAGAATCAAAATGAAACTTATATTATTCAAAGGGAATAGTGATCTGGATCTCAAATAAGAATACGTGAAGATGATTAAATTTTTTTATTCTTTAGAGCTTCTTATTGGATAATAATGTCATATTACCTGTGATTGAGTTTAATTATTTTGAAGGTGAAAAGCAGGGACACTTATTGGTGATTCAACGATGTATTCGAGAAATTACAATCTAAACATGGGGAGAAATGAATATAGGATTTAGTAAAAGGTATACTTATGGTAATTATTATTGATATTTTCATTATAATATATAATTTTTTTCAAGGTTCCATGTGTGTAGAGGAACACTGCAAGAAAATAGAGATATATTTGATTCAAGAAAATTCCGAGGGATAATGATAATCTTCATTGATAGGGTTTATACATGAACATAATCTAGTGATTTGAGATATGTTGGGAAGTTCAACCAACATTGACATGAATGAGATTCTATATAATATGGTTAATTTAGAAAAGAAACTACATTATCATACAAGATAAGTAAGTTCCCAACATTTTTGGAAGGATAACTGGAAAGAGACAAAACCAAACAATAAGTGAAATTAAACAAAAAAAAATGATTCAATATTCGTTGATAAAAATAGAAGAGGCCCAAAAATTTATTCCATACTGATTCAAAATTTTATGGAGACATACATTGTAAAAGATATTGTGAGGATAAAATGCCACCATTGGAAGAGGGTTTATATGTGGATGTTGAAGAACCTATATATGGTGATGAATTAATGGAATGAAAATCACTAAACATTCAATCAAAATTTTACCATAATGAAGAGAATCATGAGAAAATATTTCTTACAAGATTCCAGGTCAAGTATAATTTATGTAATATGATCATTTATTGTTGATGATGTTCTAATATAGATCGTATCTTGTTGGCGGAGAAGTTGAGTTTTCCTACTCTAAATAATCCTAGACCATATAAGATGTTGGGGTTGAATGATAGTAGATAAGTGAGACCAAAAATTTGGCCTTAGTTTGCTTTTTTCCATTGGAAAATATCATGAGAAGTTTCATTACGATGTTTCTCCAATACATGATGAACATTAACTACATGGAATGCTATGGAAATTTGATCAGTGGTGATTTATAATGGAAATTTAATCAGATTATCTTTTAATTTCAGTGGTTGAATTATTTTTTTGACTCAAATAAGTCCAATATAAGAATATTAGAATTTGGTGGGGATATATAATGAATAAAATAATTAAAATGAAATGAATAAAAATTATTTTTTGAAAAAAACCGGAATGATAATAAAGTGTGTGTTTAGTTGAGGTCAGAATAAAAGAGGGAAAATATAGGAAATGAAAAGATTAGAACAATAAATAGTGATAAAGGAGACATGGGTGATATAAAAATAAATGTGCTAAATCAAAGAGTTGAAAATTAATATGTTGAGATAAATGTGATTTTTTATGGGAAAAGTGAGGAGAAAAGAGTTTTATAGAGTAAGAATGTGTTCTTAATGATTCATAATGATATTTATCATTCCTCTTAAAAATATCAAGAATATTTTCCCTCATGTGTTGTTCCTTTATTACAGGAATATGATGATTGAGAAAGAATATTTTATAAACATGTTCCATTGGATCTTTATTGTTTGATATTGAGATAATTTCTAAACTAAGTAATTTTGAAGAAAATATTTTTAAATTTCGTGAATTGAGGGGATAGTGATTTATAGGTCTTAGTGAAGATCATTGATAAATCCTAATAGAGTTAATTACCTAGAAGGTATAGAAATTTTAGTACTACCCATATTATAAAAAATATTTATCTATTTGAATATTTAAATTTGAGGATGAATACATTTTAATAGTGAGGGGACGATGAGAATCAAGTCACATACATGCATCAAGGTGTTCAGAGTGATCTAAGAACAAATAATGGAAAAAATCATAAATTAACATGATCCATTTGCATGAATTGAAAAAAATGACCCTTTAATCATTTTAATTAAATACTAATAATTCTCCTAAGCTTTCATCCAAAATGATCCCATGAATTTCTATACACTTTCATGAATGAAATTTCCAATATTAAATTTTTTGGTAAATTTATCTAATGTCTCATGGGGGTAATTTTTAATTTTATTAGGGTTATACAAAAAATTAATGTTGGTGGATATCTTATCCTGTTAAACCATATAAATGTTTGGAAAAAGTAAAAATCCATTTTATAAATTTATAATTTTGTGTGATATTTATTTTGACACGTTTCTCTCAAATTTGTATATAAATAGCTACCTCCTTATACCCCTTGAAAGTGAATTATTAACCTCAATTTTTTCTAGCATTATTATTCATGTGTTTCTTATGTTCTTAAAAGAATAAAAGCAAGTCTTATCATTTTAGTGATCAACTGTTGTGGAGCTTTATAATTTTTTATGGGGAAGTATCATTGTTGTAATTTATGATTATTTCCACTTCCCCTTTAATGTCATTAGTATTTATAAAATCTCTATTTTACCAAATTTCACCTATTGTGTTTCCACATCTTCCCAAATGAATAGTACACTACTATAAAATATCATATCAATAGTATAATCTAAAAATTATTAAAGGATGATAGAAGGCCATAAATTAATAAAGAAGAAATATTTTAAATAAATAAATTTATTTTGATAATTAAAGTGGAAAATATATATGAAACTCAAAAAAATAACATCTTGTAAAGATTTTATAACTATGTAGTAAAAAAGTTTATAAATCATTTATAATATAATTTTTATACTTTTATAAAACAATGCCTTTTATTTTATCTTTAAAAACAATTCATTTAACAATGGAAAACGATATTATTTGAAAAACCATTGAAACTTCAGGAAGATCAAACAAAAAAATAATCGTCAGTGGTATAAGAAAATTTATTCAAGAAATAAATGTTAAAAAGAACATTCCTTTTACACTTTTGTAAAAATTCAAAAAAAAACTAATCCAAAAAACGTTAAAAAGATTAATTTTAAACCATTATAAATATTAAAAATAGTTATACAAATGTATTTTTACAAAATATTTTTATTTATATATTAACATTCATAATACAATAAAATAATTATGAATATTTAAGAGAAATATTTCAGACTGAAAAAGAGAAATAAGGTTTTTTTATTATAAAAAACATTCACTTTTTTCAAATGGAAAAATGAATAAAATTTTGAAGGGAAACATAGAAAACATATAAATTAAAATTGAATAAAAATATGGGTTTTATGAATATAACGATAGAATATTTTTAATGATATATTTGTAAACTAACAATCATGAATAAAAGTGAGACTATAAAAAGATCATTTATAACTATAATAACATTTCAATAAAAACCCCCATAAAGTGAAAAAATTAATAGAAATTTTAAATACCATGAATAATTTGTAATTCATGAAATATTTTTTCAAAATTGAATTATTTAAACCCTATTAATGAAATTAGGTGTATAATATAAAAATATCTCAATCAAGTGGAATTGAGATAAAAAAACTTACCTTGGATTCATGGTCAATTAAAGTTATTATTTGTTCCCAAAAATCTATTTAAATTTATTAAAATACATTATTGATAAAATATTTCATCTATATTAAATTTTATGTTCATTTTATAATCAGTTGGTATCCATTCATTGAATAATTTCTTCTTAATTTTACCAGTTATTAACGTTCAATTATTTTCTCCAAAATTACATTAATATATGGATTATGGTTAATGTTTTTATTATTAAATAATCTAAAAAATGATTATAATTTAGTGAATATAATTTTTATTCATTTTATAACTTTTTTATTTTCATCATTTCAGGGTAGAAAGATAAAAATGAATCTCATCATTTCATGGAGGCAGTAGTCCACAAATATGCATAAGCAACATTATCATTTTCAAACAGATAGACGAGTAATATGGCATAGGATAAATTATATATGAATAATCATAATAATTTAATAAATATCATCAATATTTATATAATACTTAATTATAAGTTTATAACCATCCATGTGAAGAGGTGATGAAAAAAATTACACCCTTATGTGTATATAGTAGTCCATATGTACTAATGAGTGATGTTTCGATTTCTATAGGATAGAATGGTGAGAGAAAATGGATGAACCATTTAAATATAAAAACATATGTATGAAAATTATACTATCATAATTTTATTAATATGATAATTGAAGATTTAATGGGGTTAAAGAGGAAGGGACCTTCAACAAACACTATAAGAACATATAAATCATCTATTGGAAACTTCTAATTTATAAGACCTTGATCCATTTAGAAGTGATATTTTGAGAAGGAAATAACATATATTTCAAGAAAAATTAACATGATAAGGTATTTGGATAGGCCATTTTCAGTCTAGATGTCTTAATAAAAGTAAATAGGAGAGGATATGTGGTTTGTTTTTGTAAATTAGTTTGGAGGAAAAGTTGTAAAAACTAGAATCATTATTTTATAATATATTGATTACACATGTAAAGAGGTTCAAAATTGTAACTATTTAAAATATGATAATGTTATGGAATAAATATAAATTACCAATGGTATTCAATAATGTGAATTGTGTTATATTTATTACTTATCCATTAATTTTAACCCTTTTAACTCACTTTACCCTTATCCGGGGTGATAAATAGTTTCCATGATAGCTATTAATTCTGTGAAAAATTATGTTTAACTAATAACCTAATATTAATTATAACATTTAAAATTATTTTGTATCAATTTTTAATATTACATACCAAAATTATTTTGAAACTTTTACTAATATAATTTTAAAAAACACAACTAAAACTATTTGTAGAAAATTTCATAATTTATGTTTAAAAATGAATTTATACCAAAATATGGTATAATTTATATTTCCATAGTATTAATTGGATTTTTTAAATAAAAGGATAAAGAAATAAGAATGAAACTAATTAAAAACTATTTAAAACCCTCTGAATACCTTATCAAAACAAAATTAGTTTTTTTCTTGGAACAAAAACATTATATTGGTTTCCAAAAATGTAAAACAATGTTATCTAGTTGAAAGTTATATTTTAAAATTAATTATGATAATTAATAAATATATACTTGATCTAATTTCTTTATAAAATTTTAATTCATTATTATACCCTGATAATCTCATTAGGTGAGAGTATTTATAAAATCATAATATTTAACTATTTACTCAAAAATGAACTATTCTTTTAAAAATCATAAAAAATAAAATTGCTATAATCTTTACATGTTGAATTAAAAATATATATTAATTTTATCAAATTAAATTTTCCAAACATTTGAATTTATATTTTCATCACATTATTAAATAATGATTTGTGTATTGTACTATAGGTTCATTAGAATGCAATTTTTACTACAATTTAATCTCATGTGTCACATTCATCAGACACTAAAAAATATCATCCTAAAAATTTCTCAATTGTCAAAAAAAATGGTTAGTTATTGATTATAACTATTTTTGGTTCACACATTTTATACAATATCATAGTATTTCTCGAAGACACCTTTATGATTGGATTTGTATGACCAGTCTATACTTGTTTAATAGTGTCAAAAATATAGATAGTGTCTTCACAAAAATATAGATTTGTACATAAATAAATTTCATCATAAGTGAGTGCATGAAATGTGTCTAGAATATACTTCCTCAATAATTAAATAGGAAAAAAAGGTTGATTTAAAAAGTTGTGTGGCATTTTAAAATGGAAATCCACATTTTCAATTCATTCCAAAATATATAAATTTCCATTGTACATGGGAATTAGTTTCTATAACAACCCTAGTTCTAGAATCCTTGATTCAGTGTCTAATTTATTACAATAGTATAATATATATATGGTATCACATCACCATAGATTGATCAGTTTAGTAGTATTTGAGAGCCAGATACAAACATGATTACTATATTACATTATAAATATAAAAAATAGTTTCATAAGAAACATTATGAAAACCATTACATTATTTATGACAACCATATTTACATCCTATGGTAATTATAAAAATAAAGGGATATATTAGATGATAAGTAAGTGTTACATATAATGGAATCTATCATGAATAAAATTGGAAATTTAAATAAATGATGACACATTCAATTTAATCAATAACTAGAGAACAAAATGCATCCATTGATAATATAAATGGAGAAATATCATGCATAATAATAAACCAATTATCAATAAATGAAATTATTAATGATGTATTTCATGATTTTAGACATAATGATATCTTAAAATCATGTCCTTGTTCAAAGATAGTTTAATCGATGGGTAGGTGCACACCCAAACACTAATTTAATATGTTTTGGAAAATGGTTTCTCTCATGAGGCAACTCGATGCATCCAAGGGATATATATAATTAGGCCCCACCTATCTCTACATGTCCAATTTATTCCTCATATATTGGATGATATATTAAATCATAAACAATATGAATTATCAAAAAATATATGTATTATGTAAATAATACAAAATATTAAGATTTCATAAATTGATAAAAAAAATTTGATAGTAAAACAATGTATTTAGAAATTGTATATATTTATGTAAAAAATCGTATCCATTATACAAATAATATATATATTTAAGATAACTGTAATTCACAATGAAAAATAGTCACAAAAAATTCAATGTTCCATGAGAATGAAAATCATAATAAAAATAATTAATTGATAAGAGATGACCACCAATTAATCATAAAAGTAATTTTTTTAAATAAATATAGACATTTAGAAAATAGAATAAAAAGGAAGAGAAATATTTAAAATAATGTTTCATTAAAGATATTTATTTTTATAACAATTTAAAACATAATGATAATGAAAAATAGCATAAATGGTTATGGGTGTGGGAAAATTTGTTAACATCATACACAATAAAAAAAATTTAATTTTACATTTTGTAAATATGTCTATGAATGAAACGCATTGACAATATTAAAAATAATTTTTTTTGATATTATAAAAATTCATGTTTCAGAAAATTTAATTAATAAATCATTATAAAAAATAAAAAGAACATTTGTAGATTTTTTTTGAAAAATATAAACATAAACAAAAAATTTACATGGTCACTACTGGAAATGCAACGTTCCTTGGTCCAGAAATCTCTCACATGGATGAAATTGGATGGTTATGAAACATAAATAATTATTACATGTATGATGTAGGATATTGTGTACCAGTGAGGGTGCGATAATTATATTGGGGGGACTATATCTCTGGTTACAGAGTCAAAAACAAATCAGAATAATCAATAAAAATAAATTAATATCAGAGTGAAAAGATAAAGGAAATAATATAATACAATGGAAACCATTCAATAAAATACAACTAAATAATCCAATAAATAATAACGGAATAATATAATGACATTATGTAATGTATTTAAATGTAATTCTTGACCTAATACAAAATAAGAGACTAGAAAACTTAACAAAAAATATGAAAAGTCCCCGATTCCAAAACCCATGTCTGTCAAATCATGAAACTCTAGCCCATCTAGAAACGTATGCAATCAATATAAATTCCATTTTCCCTCTCCTAAACATACATCCAAGTAATCTTCTTGGGTACCATAAGATTTCCCAAATAGGGTGTGAGTAAAACTCAACAGGTTGATAACACCATGTATAAAAAACTATTTAGATAACAAGTGTATGAAATAATACATTAAATTGATGTGTTAATTAATTTAACAATTAAATTAATACCACATAAAATTTCATCAGTACCATTCCAAAATATCTACGATCATGTCTTGAAACCATTCCATCCATACCCATATATGTAACACCCTAGGTAAATAATGAATATGAAATTTTCATATTTATCCATATTTGTGAAGAAAATAATTATATTACTTTAAAGGGGACGCTATGCTCGATGGAGTACACAATACACAACAACGAGTTTCTTGGGAATCTTACGTTGCACTCTAATAATAAAATAATATTATTTTAAATGGTAGTTAACTCCTAGCCGTTGTAATGGCGGGAATGAAAAGAACTAACTACAAAATGATTATATAAGTTTGTCAAATATTTTTACTTTTTAAAATAAATGTTAAAATTTGAATGAATCCAATTTTAAACGTAAATATTCTAATATTCTTTAAAAGGTCGATTAACTGCCTTTTGATGGAGAACCCCTTTTTAAATCCTTTTTTTGACAATTTTATATGTTATATTAGACAAAATAAAACTCTTTTTATAATCTGGACATCAAAATTTACTTTGTGTAAATTTTTGTTATTTTTCCGATAAAGATCATTTTTAGTGAAAATGTTCCATTTTAATTCAAAACCTCCTTTTAATCTGATTTATTTATATGGATAGATTATATTTTTAATTGTTCTTAAAGTGTATTTAGAATATATTTTTACCATTTAATACAATGGTGGTCATTGGAATTAATTTCACTTTGAAATTGGACTTAAACTAGTGTCAATCTTTTAATAGATATTGTTTCTTAAAAACACGCTATTTGTTTTGACAGCAGGAATTAATTGTTAAATTAATGAATTCAACTTTTATGTTTTGAATTTTGTAAAATAGACATCATTTTTTAATTCATAATAACAAATATACCTTAGGGTGAATTTTTGGTATTTTTTTGAAAAACATCAATTTTTGATGAATAGTGAAACCACTAAGTGGTAGTTAATGAAACTGATTTTTTCATTTAAATGAAACTTTACCATTTCTATGACTTGATTTTCAAAAATCGGACATACATGGTTGTCATTAAGAAGTAAAATGTGGTTCAATGAGATTAATTTTTTTTTGGTGAATAATAACTTTTAAGTTTTATTAATCGTGATTAAAGGTAATTAGTGTAATTTAAGGTAAATAAAATGTTATAATAATATGAAATGACCTTGAAACATGTCCTACCCTTATTGGATGAGTCATGGCCGACCAATAGAATCCATGGTTCATCTTGGGGACCCCATGAAGCCACTTTGAATGGAAAATGACATTAATAACTTTTTATTCAAAGTTAAAATTAAAATATCACAAACATGTATTGTTTTACAAAAACATTTTTTAAATGGGGTTATACAAGTAATATTATTTACTATAAATATTAATTATAAAGATAAAGAGATATACTACATAATGATATTTGTTTTTTAATTTTTAAACATTAAATAAATTAAATTATTTACAACATCATGATGATGCAGTGATTACCTCATTATTTAACGATTAATATAAAATTAAAAGATAATGTAAAATCTAGGACTTAAACTTGTAAAAAACCTATTGGATGGGTGGATTTAGAAATCTTATAACCTTATCCTCGATATATATAATATTGGGACCTTTAAAATCCTAAATGCATTTTATAATAAAGTAAAAGTTTATAACTTTTCAAGAGTGCCCCTCCTCTCCTCTTATAAAAGTCCCCCAACTCTACCACCTTAACCACACCTCTAAAGCCTTTGTATCAGCCAAACCCTGCCCATTTCATCTCTCCGCATCCCTCTATTCATCATTGAGGCCTAACCATTTGCAGAATGCTCTTCAAGAAACCCTTTTGGTTCAAACCAAGAGGAGTTACCCGATTTAAAGGTAATGTCTTAACTTGTGTTCTTTTGTTTTATTTTTCTTCTCCCAACCACTAAACTATTTTTATTAAATTATTTTGTAACAAAATCAGTATATTAAATATAATAGGATGTTTTTATGTGATGTATTATAGCTACACATACACACACCTCCGTCTAATGGTTAAAGAACATATTGTTTTTGTGGATGGCGAATTACTGACTCACGAAACGATGATTATTCAATATTATCTTAACAAATTTCATGGTGGCCATTATTATGTCACTTTATTTTATATATGATATATATGGTATTTATGTTTTCAATATTCTTCTGTGTTTTATATTTAAAACATACCTTTATTCTTTGCATGTTGTGCAAATGCGATAATTTCATACGAGGAAGTGTGGACTACCGCCCCTCAAGTGATGTGACTCGTTCATGCAATACATGGAATGTATAAAGAATGAAATTATTGAACTTATGTGACCTATAAAACATATATATTATACTGAAATTATTATATATATATATCTCTAAATTATTTTTAATTCCATTAATATGACAAAGAAATGAAAGTAGCCTTCATGCGTACATACGGCCTACCATCTCCAAAAACGGTGAATTTCATTTATTTTTATCACCAAATGTTATGGAATACTATAAAATGAATATGTAATGTATATATATGGTATTAAAACCATTAATACTATTCTGGATATGATTTAATTATAACTACATGGACAATCATTTTCAAACAAGTTCATTTTTTACTCATGTTCCAAACATCGACAAAAACGTCTGATATGAACTCACATTATTAACCAATTATTATAAAATTATAATATATGATATGAACTGAATAATAATATTTAAATTAGGTCCCTAAGAAATTATAAATTGACAAAAGTTTATTATTTAGGAATATAAAGAAACGAACAAGACGAGTCGGATTTGAGGTAAGGGATCCGACCTCTCTCTTTCTTTTCAAGTACCCTATTCTATGTCATTTCATTTATGATCCATGTTATTATGTTGGAGGATGTTTGTTAATATTCACCATACTTTAATTTTTATTTTCATATGATTAGATACCCCCTCTTACACTCATCAATTAATTTTATGAATTTTTATGTGGCGCCGTTAGGCTGCTGAATTTTCGTAAGGGATCCTACCTATATCCTTCTTTTTAAGTAATATATTTTATGTCGTTTCTTTTAAGCTCTTATTTATTATATTGGGGATGTTATTTTATATTCCTCTTACTGTACTTTATAGTTTAATATTATTATAGACCCTATTTGATTTCATCAATCCATTTTTTTGGAAGTCTTAAGTGGCGCCGTTAGGCTGTCGAGTTTTCATAAGGGATTTTTCATCTCACTTTTATTCCTGTGAGATTTATGCTACATTTTCCACCATTTACTTTGAGTGGTATATGTACTTCCCATTATTCAACAAATTGTGTAATATAATTTCGTTTATGAGTATTTACATCAATTTTGTATAGTCATTCTTTCATGGGGTGTACATTTCAAAAGTTACCCAAATCGGTAAGGGAACCATTGACCCTCTTCTTTTTAAACGACTCCTATTGTTATGTATTTTAATTTACATCTTATTAGGTTGTGATATGTTCTTATATATACTTATTGATGTAATTTTTTTTTCCAAGTGATGAGATACCCTTTTTGTCTAATCAACCCATTTTCTGAATTTTAATGTGACGTCGTTAGACTGTCGAATTTTTACAAGGGAACTTCTTAACCCAATTTTGATTTCTTTGGGTTCAACTTGTAGTTATTGAATATGTCATCCTATGAATATGTGTGAATAACCTATGTTTTCTTTACACTTAATATCCACTTATATTTGGTGTATTTATATTTTTCACACATAATTATGAGATTGATTTATCCTTTATTTAAGGATACCTTCTTTATACGAGATTTCATCTCATTTTACATTTTTTATTGAGACTTCAAAGTTGTTATACACCAATTAACTCTTATATGGTGTATATACTGTCCTTTGGAATATTTAATCATGAATCCATTTATTCTCATGATATTATAAAGTTCTGAGTAAATGTTATTCCTCAATTATTTGTATTCAAGTGTCTCTCATTTTGTTAAAAACTCTTTAACTAAAATATCGTTTTAAATGTTTTAATGATTTATTATTATAAATATTTCTCATTAATATCCATGTTTTCAAAATGGTTTTAAGGATTTATTTATATGTATATTAATGGTCTAAAATGTTGAAAGCTTCAAAGTGGTATGGGACACTTTGATTCAAAAATCCCTTTATTAAATGTTTTAAATGGTTTTAAAAATGGGTTTGATAATGGATTTTTTATGTCAATATATTTAAGTTATATATTGTAATTGAAATGTGGAAATTTTTTCTTTCCATTATATTTGTTTTATGTATTATGATTTTGTAATGGTACTTGAACATTTGACGGGTGGTTACGTGATAAACCATATGAAGGGTGGTGTTGTGAATACCAGGACGGGTGGTTACATTATAACCTCCAATGCATTGGGTATGGAAGTCGGCCATATGGCTATTCCATTAAGTGATATGTGTGTAAGTAGACCGTATGGTTATTCCATTTAAGTATGTTTATGTCCCAAGTTACCTTTATTTGTTATGTGTTCTTTATATGGGTTTTATGGTAATCTTTTGGTTACAAAAGGGTGAGTAATGATCTTTTATTTAGTGAATAGTATTTACTAATTCTTAAAGGTAAAAAGTGTTAATTTGATAAAGTATTCATGGTTTACTTGTTGTTTTGAAAAACTAACAATTTTCATTCTTTGTGTCTCCCTTACTGAGCTTTTTATGCTCACCCCAAGTTTTTTTTTGAAATGATTTTCACAGGACAAAATGTGGAAGAGGGTCAAGGATGAGATCAAGGAAAAGTTATGCTATCTTAAACATGGAACTTGACATGACTCTTTTTTTAAGAGGTCATGTTTTGTAAAAAAAAGTAACTTAGTAAGAGTGTCTACTATGTAATTTTTTTGAGATGTAATAGTTATGATCTAATTTTCTAAAACTCTAAACCTGAAAATATCCTCTATGTGAATTATTCATTTAATTCAATATTAAGTAATGTTTAAGGCCGATGCCTTATAGTTGGTATCAGAGGTTGGTTTAGATAACTTTAGAAGTTAAGGTATTTTCGAAGCATATGTGACATTACCATAATGGCTAGTATTTAAGAAAGAGTCATAGTTTTTAGATAAAGAGAATGAGTAATTATATCTTAGTGTTTATCTTCCTCATTAGTACATGATAATTTTGTTGATATACTCACACTGACATTTCTGGTTTTAGTAAATGGATGGATCTAGCAGGCACCAAAGTGACAATGGGTTTGAAGGAAACTTTGGTGGTTCTCTGATTAAGAGACTAGATTAAATGGGGGATTCAATGAGGAAACTCATGGTTCTTCAAAACCAACTATTAAAGAGTCATGACCAACCACTCAAACCTTTGTAAGTTCTCTAATGCATCATGTACAAGATGACCAACTTGATGTGAATGTTTAGGTGATAATTATAAATGTAACCATTTGGGTTTATATGATCCTTACTTTTGAGTTATTATGGGTTACTATATGTTATGATGGAATATGAACGACATGAAATAAACTTGAGGTTAAATTATGTTATAGTTTTTTTGAAGATTTTATCGCTTTTTGGGGAATGTTATAAGAATTATGTTGTTTTGGAAAAAGGACAACATGTAGACCGTGTGACAACCTGTTGCGTCTGATGAAGCTACGGGAATCAAACCCACAACCAAAGTGCGACTGGTATTTATCGCCTACCACTTGACTATGTGATGTCCCTAGTTAGTTTGACTAATTAATTTTAGTTAGATGATATAATGAATCTAGAATAATTTGATTTTGTGTTATCAATAGAAATTATTAACCTATCATGGAGGATATGTGATTAGGTTAATTACTTTTCAGTATGAGACTTTAAGAGTAACTGATGTTATTTGGAGATAAATGTTAAGATTTATCTTGAAAGACTATGTGATTAAATCCTTCAGAGATTTGGGTTTCAATATTAGTTTGGTTTACATTGAATAATTTTATGGACAACTATTTATTGAATGGCCTTTGTTGAACTTTGGATAATGTTTTACAAATTTTGGAGATTAAGAGTATTTATTTTTATAAAGGATTGTCCTTTATGGGGATTATCTGATCTCATACTAAATTTTTTGGTTTTGGTTATGGTCTAAAGACATGGGAAATATATAGCTCTCTTTTTTGGATTAGGTGATTCTAAAGAAGATGATTATAGAGCTCTTAATGTGAATAAGTCATCCTAAATACTCATCATTTGGAGAAAGTATGAGTTTGTGTTAGAAATCTAGTAAAAGATGAAAGTCTACACGATAAGTAAGTATGTTCCCTTATGATTTATTTAAGATCCTAAATAAACTCCTCAATGAAAAGTAACTTAAAAGTAAAATGTTATCTGTTTGCTTTTCTGACTGGGGAATCAAATACCATTTAACCCATCACCAGTTTGTGATTTTCTAGCGGTTAACTTTCTCCTAATCATGTTTTCTATCACTCTCACTCAGAACACGAACCTTTGTTTTTTTCCTCCATATCCATGTTTTCCTACATGGAATCCTAGTATGGGTTAACTCAGGTGACCTTTGTACTTCACTTTCTTTATTTTAAAGTGATAGTTTTACAGACTCTTGTTCTGATGTGAGATTTTCAATGAAGTTTTCAAGAAAAATTTTAAAATTGCGAGGATGAAATTAGCAAAAGGGGGGAAGGATGTAACACCCAAGGTAAATAAAGAATATTAAAATTTCATATTTATCCATATTTGTGTGTAAAATATTAATATTACTTTAAAGGGGACACTATGCTTGATGGCGTTCCCAATACGCAACAACAAGTTTACTGTGAATCTTACGTTGCACTCTAATAATAAAATAATATTATTTTAAATGGTAGTTAACGCCTAGCCATTGTAATGGCAAGAATGAACAGAAATAACTACAAAATGATTATATATGTTTGTCAAATATTTTTACTTTTTAAAATAAATGTTAAAATTTGAATGAATCCAATTTTAAGTGTAAATATTCTAATATTCTTTAAAAGGTCGATTAACCGCCTTTTGATGGAGAACCCCTTTTAAATCCTTTTTTTGACAATTTTATATGTTATATTTGGAAAAATAAAATTCTTTTTATAATATAGACATCAAAATTTACTTAGTGTAAATTTTTGTTATTTTTCCGATAAAGATCATTTTTATGAAAATGTTGCATTTTAATTCAAAACCTCCTTTTAATCTAATTTATTTATATGGATAGATTATATTTTTAATTTATATTAAAGTGTATTTAGAATATATTTTTACCATTTAATACAATTGTGGTCATTGGAATTAATTTCACTTTGAAATTTGACTAAAACTAGTGTCAATCTTTTAATAGATATTGTTTCTTAAAAACACGCTATTTATTTTGACAGCGGGAATTAATTATTAAATTAATTAATGAAACTTTTATGTTTTTAATTTTTTTAAAATATTCATCATTTTTGAATTTGTAATATCAAATATAGCTTAGGGTGAATTTTTTCTATTTTTCTGAAAAACATCAATTTTTGATGAATAGTGAAACCACTAAATGGTAGTTAAAGAAATAGATTTTTCATATAAAAGAAACTTTACCACTTCTCTGATTTAATTTTCAAAAATCTGACATAAATGGTTGTCATTAAGAAGTAAAATTTGGTTCAATGAGATTAAAATAATTTTTTGGTGTATAGTAACTTTTAAGTTTTATTAATCGTGATTAAAGGTAATTAGTGTAATTTAAGGTAATGATAATGTTATAATAATATGAAATGACCTTGAAACATATCCTACCCTTATTGGATGAGTCATGGCCGACCAAGAAAATCCATGGTTCAACTTGGGGACCCCATTGAGCCACTTTGGTTGGAAAATGACATTAATAAATTTTTATTTAAAGTTAAAATTAAAATGTCACAAACATGTATTGATTAACTAAAACAATTTTTACATGGGGTTATACAAGTCGTATTTTTGACTATAAATATTCATTAGAAATCTAAAAGGATTTCCTACATCATGATATTTGTTTTATAAATTTTAGAAATTAAATAAATTAAATTATTTATGACACCATGATGATGCAGCGATTACCTCATTATTTAATGATTAAAATAAAATGAAAAGATAATGTAAAATATATGACCTAAAGTTGTAAAAAACCTATTGGATGGGTGGATTTAGAACTATTATAACCTTATTCTCGAAATATATAATATGGGGACCTTTAAAATCCGAAAATCATTTTATAATAATGTAAAAGTTTATAACTTTCCCAGAGTGCCCCTCCTCTCCTCTTATAAAAGTCCCCCACCTCTACCACCTTACCAACACCTCTCAAGCCATTGGCTCAGCGAACCCTAGAACATTTAATCTCTCCACATCCCTCTATTCAACATTGAATCCTCAACGTTTGCATAATTCTCTTCAAGAAACCCTTTTGGTTCAAACCAGGATGAGTTACCCGATTTAAAGGTAATGTCTTAACTTGTGTTCTTTTGTTTTATTTTGCTTCTCCAAACCACTAAACTATTTTTGTTCCTTTATTTTGTAACCAAAATAGTATCTTAGATATACTGGGATGTTTTTATGTGAGGTATTTGAGCTACACTTACACACACTTCCGTCTAATGGTTAAAGAACATACTGTTTTTGTGGATGGTGAATTACTGCCTCACGAAACGATGATTGTTCAATATTCTCTTAACACCTTTCATGGTGTCCATTATGATGTCAATGTATTTTATATATGATATATATGGTATTTATGTTTTCTATATTCTTCTGTATCTTATATTTAAAACATACCTTTAAGCTTTGCATGTGGTGCAAATGCGATAATTTCATATGAGGAAGTGTGGACTACCGCCCCCTCAAGTGATGTGACTCGTTCATGCAATACATGGAATGTATAAATAATGAAATTAATGAACTTATGTTACCTATATAACATATATAATATACTTTAATTATAATATATATATCTCTAAATTATTTTTAATTACAATAATATGACAATGAAATGAAAGTAGCGTTCATGCGTACGTACGGCCTACCGTCTCCATGAGCGGTGCATTTCATTTCTTTTTTGTCACCAAATGTTATGGAATAGTATAAAATTAATATGTACTGTATATATATGATATTTAAATCATTAATAATATTTTGGAGATTATTTACTTATAACTACATGGACAATCATTTTCAAACAAGTTCATTTTTGACTCATGTACCAAACATCGACAAAAACGTCTGATATGAACTCAGATTATTAACCAATTATTATGACATTATAATATGTGATATGAACTGAATAATAATATTTAAAGGAGGTCCTTAAGAAATTATAAATTTATCAGAGTTTATTATTCAGTAATATAAAGAAACGAATAAGACAAGTTGGAATTGAGGTAAGGGATCCGACCTCTCTCTTTCTTTTCAAGTACCCTTTTTTATGTCATTTCATTTATGCTCCATGTTCTTATGTTGGAAGATATTCATTAATATTCACCATACTGTAATTTGTATTTCCATATGATGAGATAACCCCTCTTACTCTCATCAATTAATTTTATGAATTTTTATATGATGCCGTTAGGCTGCCGAATTTTCATAAGGGATCCTACCTATCTCTTTCTTTTTAAGTACTCTCTTTTATGTCGTTTCTTTTAAGATTCTCTTTCTTATGTTGGGGATGTTCTTTTATATTCCTCTTACTATAATTTCTATGTTAATATTATGAGAGACGCTATTTTATTTCATCAATATATTTTTTTGATGTCTTATGTGGCGCCATTAGGTTGCCGAGTTTTCGTAATGGATTTTTCATCTCACTTTTTTTCCGGTGAAATTTATGCTACATTTGCCACCATTTCCTTTGAGTGGTATATATACTGACCATTATTCAACTATTTGTGTAATATAATTTTGTTTATGAGTATTTAAATCAATGTTGTATAGTCCTTCTTTCATGGGGTGTACATTTCAAAAGTTACCCAAATCGGTAAGGGAACCTTTCACCCTCCACTTTTTAAAAGACTCATTTTGTAATGTATTTTAATTTACATATTATTATGTTGTGATATGTTCTTATATATCCTTATTGATGTAAATTTTATTTCCAAGTGATGAGATACCCTTTTTGTCTCTTCAACACATTTTCTAAATTTTAAAGTGATGTTGTTAGGCTGTCGAATTTTAACAAGGGAACTTCTTAACCCAATTTCGATTTCTTTGGGTTCAAATTGTAATTATTGAATATGTCATCCTATTAATATGTGTGAATTACCTATGGTTGTTTTACACTTAATATCCACTTATATTGGGTGTATTTATATTTTTCAAACATAATTCTGAAATTTATTTATCCTTAATTTAAGGATACCTTCTTTATAAGGGATTTCATCTCATTTTACATTTCTATTGAGACTTCATTGTTTTTATTCACCAATTCCCTCTTACATGGTGTATATACTGTCCTTTGAAATATTTAATCATGAATCCCTTTAATCACATGATATTATAAAGTTCTGATTAAATGTTATTCATCAATTATTTGTATTCAAGTGTCACTCATTTGGTTAAAAACTATTTAACTGAAATATAATTTTAAATGTTTTAATGATTTATTCTTATAAATATTTCTCATTAATATCCATGATTTCAAATGGTTTTAAGGATTTATTTAGATGGATAAAAATGGTTTGAGATGATGAAAGATTCAATGTGGTATGGGACACTTTGATTCAAAAATCTCTTTATTAAATGTTTTAAATGGTTTTGAAAATGGATTTGATAATGGATTTGTTATGTCAATATATTTAAGTTATATATTGTAATTGAAATGTGGAAATGTTTTCTTTCCATTATATTTGTTTTATGTATTATGATTTTGTAATGGTACTTGAACATTTGATGGGTGGTTACGTGATAAACCATATGACAGGTGGTGCCGTGAATACCAGGACGGGTGGTTACGTTATAACCTCCAATGCATTGGGTATGGAAGTCAGCCGTATGGCTATTCCATTAAGTGATATGTGTGGAAGTCGACCGTATGGTTATTACATTTAAGTATGTTTATGTCCTATGTTACCTTTATATGTTATGTGTTCTTTATATGGGTTTTATGGTAATCGTTCGGTTACAAAAGGGTGAGTAATGATCTTTTATTTAGTGAAGAGTATTTACTACTTCATAAAGGTGAAACGTGTTATTTTTATAAAGTATTCATGGTTTACTTGATTTTTTGAAATGCTAACAGTTTTCTTTATTTGTGTATCCCTTACGGAGATTTTTATGCTCACCCCAAGTTTTTTTTGTAATGTTTTTCACAGGACATAATGTGGAATAGGGTCAAGGATGGGATCAAGGAAAATTTTTGTTGTCCTAAACATGGAACTTGACATGACTCTTTTTTTAAGAGGTCATGTTTTGTAAAAAAAGTAACATAGTAGAAGTGTCTACTGTGTAATTTTTTTGAGATGTAATAGTTATGATCTAATTCTCTAAAACTCTAAACCTGAAAAGATCTTCTATGTGAATTATTCATTTAATTCAATTTTACGTAATGTTTAAGGTCAGGGCCTTATAATATAACCATAGAAAAAGAACATGCCACAATACCATTACATAATGTCTTTTAGCTTATCTTAAAAATATTCCAACCAAACCCTATAACCAAGGTATAACATAAAAATTTGGCCCAAAATGGATATATAAGAATTTAATCATTTTATATTGGCTGAGGCTTCTATATAAGAATTTCACCATGCCTCACTGGTCCTATTCCACTATCTATGAATTTCTGTATGTCAACTATGCCACACCATCTGTATCAGCATTTCACCTTATGTCACTAGACCAAGCCCACTATATAAGTATTAAAACACTTATCGATAGGTCTGCGGCCTATAAAGAATTATTTAATTCAATAATAACAAAAGTCAAAGAAATAATGATGTCAAAATATGATATCATATGACACAGTGGTTAATTATAAAAATTACACATTTACATTCATTTATAAATTTCAAATATCAAGTGGTCATTACTAATAACATTTTAGTAATCTCAATAAACAATCCAAGATATGGTGAAATTATATCAAGGAAACCCCCAAAATCAATATCATGCTAAACACACATTAATCTATTAGGAAATTAATTTATATTCAAGGGTTCTCTAACTCAAATTGTAGCCACATGCTAGGTCAAAAACCAATTGGAAACAACGAGACTCCATCGAAAAATCCAATTCATTATTTCAATTTATTTGATTTATGATTTATTGGTGTAATTGAAAAATTGCACACACTTAACAATTATCAAACCATAGGATTATGGTTTAGAACCCCACCATTAACCGATGATCAAAAAACACTTTAAAAAGAAAAAATAAAATAAATAACTTGGTGAATATGATCAAAATAAGGTTAACAAATAAAAGATATTCATGACCAAAACCAACAATGAACATGGTCAAAGGATTTCACCACAATGTATTGAGAAATAATAGAGATAAGTGGGAGCCCAAACTGAACCAATTACCCAGGAATCAATTACAAAAAATGGTATTTTTGGAAGGTAGGATGTCACTCAAATATAACTTGGGAGGTTTCCCTAAGAAAGGATGTGAATAGATTCATTTAGTGAAAAAAAATTCATCCTCAAAACATGCTATACAAAATATTTCATATAATTACACATCATATAACGTAGTTACACACCATGGAATTATTTTTAATTGAATAATATGTGGAATGTGTCACCCAAGCTGAATATTAAAATCATATGAACATTACATGATGTGTAATCTATTTTCATGACCTGTACATGTTCTAAAGAAGTTTTTTTCATCCATTTACTTATAAAAAAAAATCTAAAACACCTTTAGAGTTTATCAATTTACTAGGAATCCATGGTAAACATTTAACCATTCATAACAAGACTCCATTAATTCAAAGAGGAATAGATCCTCAAACGTTAGGTAATTTTCTCAAATATGCCTCTCTATATCTGAACAAGACTCATCCACCAAGGCTCAAAGAAAACTAAATAGATTCATATTTATGAAAAGAAGAGATCTTAGAACCTCCCAACCATATAACAACTCATCCCCAAGATACACCAAGCCTCATTATGAGGTATCAGTGAACAAGTCCAGCCATTGTGCTCACATGGAAGACTCCCTCTCTCAGTTATCCTCCTAAACTCATCAAATGTTGACACTACACCAAAACCAATGGTATAGTGATACCCCAAAGAAAATTCTCACAGTGGTCCAAAATTTTTATTTTTTTTCTCCTAAAAGGATTCATCAACACTAAGATCGATGTCTTCTATGTACATCAAGTGAGAAGGGTCTGAAAAATATCCATAAAAATGAAACATATAAAACATGACATGCATGGAACTAAATCATTGTGGAAGGGATAAATGATACAAAAATAAACTAACCTTCTCCACTGTATCAAATGAATTGATAAACATGGGGGATAGCTTTCCCTACCACCTTATATGATGTTGCTCCAAACTGGGTGACTCCCTAAAATAACATGATGACCAAATTCAAATTCTATAGGTTATCTCTAATGATTGATGTAATATTTCTTCCTACTCTATGAGGTCACCAACCGCTATATGATAAAAAAATTCTCATACGTATCTTTCATGAGACTAGGACCAACAAGCATTGAATCACCTACCCACTACTAGAAAATATGTTAATGGAATGTCTATCTATACAAAGAATCAAAAGGTGAAATTTTCGTAGACTCTTGTTTTCTATTATTATATAAAAAAACCATGAATTTCATATGTTTCTCCCAGGAAATATTAAAATTCAAAACACATGATCACAACGTATCCTATAGAAACTAAATATTCCTCTAAGATTAACAATCAGTCTAAGGATGATGATCCATACTCAATAGAACCTATGATCCAAGATACTTCTGAAGACCCTTCCTGAAACTAGAATTATAATGAGGATCTCTATTTGAAATGATACTCCTACAAAATTTTGCATCTTAACTAACTCACATATGTAATGACTACCAAATTACTCAAAAAAGATGGTCTCCCTGATTGGAAAAAGGTGTTCTAACTTCATCAGTCGATTCATAGTAACCCATACAACACATTCTAATGGATTTTACTTGGTTATACTATAACAAAATCTATAGTTACATCATTCAATTTCCACTCAGAAATTGGAAAAGTATCAAATCATTGGTGGCCTTTGATTCTCAACATTCACCAACTGAAAAGTGAATAATAATTCCCCAAATCCTACTACTTCCTTATTTATTTTTAAACATTATTATTTTTTATGGAGATCAAACTACATCATTGACAATCAGGGATATTACACCAATATAGAAGCTTTAAAATCCATCATCAGCTCCTTATAGAAGTTTGTAGAAACCCATACATGTCCATGGAAAATAGAAGAATTTCCACTACCAAGGTATCATCATGATGGAATATCCCCACAATATAATATTTCCCTACTAAATAATCCCTCAAGATTAGATGACTACTAGGTCTTGATCCTTTCCAAAATAATGGGTATAAAAGATGTGGACGTTAGAGATACTCATCCCTAAGACATCTGAAAAACTAGATACATGTCATAAAAGAGTGACTATATCTACCACTATTCACATGACACCCATACTATCCATTCTTGTTCCTTTAATCTCAGAGAATCAGTGACAAAGTTACCTTTTTATATTCTATAATACATCTTGAAGATGAAGGTCTAAAAATACTCCAAACCCCCTGCCAAATGTTCTAGTTCCGCTGAGGTTTAATGTACTTGATAATCATATGCTTAGTGTATAATAAAAACTTATCACCCATGATATAAGGACTTCAAAATATTAGAAAATGTACTACCACTTCTAACTCTAAGTCGTGAGTAGGATAATTCCTCCCATGAGGTCTCAACTATCTGGAGCCATAAGTAACAACATTATCATCCTACATTAGAACTTCCCCAAGTTCAACTCTAGATGTATCATAGTACATGGTATATTATTTACCTAGATCAAGTAATGTGAGGATAAGTGATTAGGTCAAACTACTTATTTTCTATTTAAAATAGCTGTCTCTAGAATCTGACAAAAAAAGCTTTATTACCTTTGGGGAAAGACTTAACATAAATGCTCTTAGATGGGAGATGTTATGGATAAATCATCAGTAATAACCTAATAAACCCAGAAAGATTTTAATCTTGAATACATTATTTAGATGCTCTCAATATACCATAGATGAAACATTCTTTGGATCCTCTAACAATCCTACCACTGAGATTAAATATTCCATGAAGTGTGGTTTAATAATCCATAAACTACATTTGATTAGCTTGGTGTTTATTCAATTCTCTCTCAGTGTACTGAAGAAAATTTCATGATGTTTGGCATGACTGTCTGATGACTTAGAGTACACTATGATATTGTCAAGACATACCAACGAAAACTAGTATCTAAATGATAAAATATCATATTCATCAAGGCGGTGAATAGAATTGGTTCATTAGTCATACCAAACAAGATCAATAAAAAATCATAATATCCATACCTGCTCCTAAATGTTGAATGAGGTATGTATGATGTTATCACCAACGAATGATGGTATCCTGATCCCAGATCAATCTTGAAAACTATATTAGCACTTATTAACTGATCAAAGAGTACTTCAATTAGTGGAAGAGGATAAAAGTTATTTACCATCATCTTGTTCAATATTTGATAATATAATCATAAGAACAATGATCATATTCCTTTTTGATGAAGTTAACAAGACAACCCTAAAGAGATATACTCGGTTGTACAAAAAAATAATATTCTCGACCATTCTATTGGAATTTTAAATCCTGAAGCTATACTGGTTCAATTCTATAATGATAGATAGAAATTGGATCTACTATCAGTGCCAACTTGATTATAAACTTGATCTCTTTATCAGGATTAAACTCAAATAAATATTTAGGAATGATATCCAAAAAGTGGTCTACCACTGGAGAAAGATATTCCTATTATCTTCCACCACTAGATAAAGAAAGACCGGTTATTCGAGTCATTAATAAATCCACCCTACATTGAATTGGTCCTACCCAACTAGCCTGAATCTCCCACACAACAAGGTGTGAATAGATACCTCCATCTAGAGAAAAAAATGTAACTATCCTCCAGTAATAGTTGATATGTTCCTGGTATAGAACTAATAAATCCATATAAAGAGTAAAATTGAAGTTTATTATTTCCAACCTAAATGGTGCCAAAAAGAAGTAGTAACCACCATTCTCTATAGAAGACACCTAAAAATGTTTTATATTCTTTGACTACACTTCCAATGGTGTATAAATAGTGAAAATACATCCAATCCTCCAACATCCAAGACCAAACCATTTATAATAAATATGAAAAAAATGAATGTGATGATCCAGTATAAAATAAACCAAAATCATGTGTATGTGATTCATGATTATTACCTCTGATAGTAGATGAATATATATTCACATTATCCGGAGTAGTATATATAACATGAAGTTTGTAAGACCATATTTCATGTGCTTGAGCTTGAACCACTAAGCATTATCCTTTTCAAATTACAGCCATTTGTTCCTTGGGGTTCCACATTTCCCTCATCAATGTAAAAATCATGTGGAACTCTAGCTAAAAATATGATAAGGCATAGCTGATTCCTTCCAAGAATATGGTACCAATCCTATTCCCCTTACACGACTCTATTTCTTCACTCCCCTACAAAAAACTTTTTAAGTGGCACAAACTTCCTTAAGAATGACACTCCAAAGTGGTATATGTACCGTAAGGCTGTTTGAAACCCATATTTACACACTAATATAACTAAAATAGACTACTGTCCTGAGATAATATACAACTTCTATGACTACTCTTCTCGTTGTTTCCCTGGTGAAAAATATCATAACCGATATTTCTTCAACTAGAAGAAGTCTTCATAGTTTTCCTTACTAAAAAATCCTTGACAAAGATCAAGGATTATCTTAGATTTCATTATGTTATTGGTGCCTAATTTATCACATCTACAAAATTTCATAGATAGAACATGTTCACCTATGACCTAATCTTAATGAAATTACAATATTTAAAACTTTTTTTCTAGAAGATATCACCAGTTTCCATAGATAGTCTAAAGCAATGTAGGTCAGTGAAATTGTTAGTTTAGTCTAACCCTAACATTCCCTCCAATTTATGGTGCATGAAATCATAATAATTATCATCCCTCAGTGTTTTGGGATATAAATTTCCATGGAATTTCATCTCAAATTGCTTCCATTAAAACTCTTATTGCTACCCTGACTCCTCTAGAATGTCCCAGAAATGTATAGATTATCCATGAAAAAAATATTGCAATATTCACCCTCATATATATGGTTGTATCAATATTATTAAGTATTTTATATACTAACTTGATCAATAAGTCACCTTCTTGGGGGCATCCAATAATAGTGAATTTAGTTGGATGATTCAGTTGAAACTCTATTTTTAGGTCATACATTGAAGGCACCGTGAAAAAAATTCTAACCATCCATGGATATCTGGAAAATAAAGATGTTTTCATGAAGCTGAACATCCATATGATCATTAGTAACTATAGGAATCTCCATTTTTGCTACATGAGGAGTGTTCCAATTTCCACTCTCCGAACGCACAACTCAATGATGACGAGGATTTATTTTCAATAAAAGACAAACACGCTCCTTTGAACAATGGTTATAATAATGTCATCCTCAATAAGTTACAAAAACACATAACCAATAAATCATAGTATCTCTAAACATAGATTACATGTGTTTTAACCTGTCATTTCTTTTCATTTATTTTATTACATTCTATAGATATCTCATATCATGGTTCAACATTAACGTATTTTTCACATCCAAATTAAAAATGTACATGTCACGTACAATGGATCCCAATATATTCCTATGTTTTTATTAATATTAATGCATACCCATATCTCTCCACACTAGGCCACATGTATTAATATCAATGGAAAAAACATTATATAGCAATAACCTTTCACAATATGTGAATAAATTAATGTGAAATAACATCAAATGAAATAAGAACCCAATAAAACCACAACCCTATCCAAGACAACAAAGCTTTCTGACATACATGGGTTAGCTACTCCCACGAACAAGCTCATTTCCAAGACCTGACACATCCTAGTATCCTTTACACATTTTAGAAATAGTTAGGAAACAAAAAATAACTGATTCTCTTTGATACCACTTTGTAACGTCCCTCGATCCATCACTCTCTCACATTGCTGAAATGGATTGGTTAAGAGACCTCAAGAAGTCCTACCCATATTCTAAGGATGTCAGACAACAGTAGGGGTGTGATAAGTATAGTGTAGAGCCTATACCATAGGTTACAGAGTCACAGCATAGTGGAATAATCACTAAAATATATAAATATCAGAGTGCAGAAATAAAGGATACAATAAAATAAAGTTGAAACAATAAAAAAAATATAACTAAATAATCCAATAAATAATAATGGAATTATTTAATGATGTGATTTATTTTAACTAACTATCATGCTAGAAGGAAAAAAATAAGAGACTAAAAGACTCAACAAAAGACTCAAAAAGTCCCCAATACCAAACCCAATGTCGGCTCCATCACCAATGTCCATCCCATCATGAAAAGGAAAAAAAACAAGAATGTCCTTTTCCCTTATCCATACATAAATCTATATAATATTATTGGGTACCATACAGTGGCCCAAATAGGGTGTGCATAAAACTTAATAGGTCAACAAAACCATGTCTAAACAGACCAGAATGATAGAAGGAGTCTGCAATAATTCAATAAATATGTTTATTAACTAATTAATTAATTAAATTATTACCTCATAAACATGAGTTGATGCCCTGCTGTAATATATCTGATCATGTCTCACAACCATTTCATCCATACCATTATAAACATGGTAACATAACCTGAATCGATTCCATGTCAGAATGACATTGAGCATGTATTACAACCATGATAACCATAACGTTATAACCATGGTATAATATAACAATCAAGGTTAAAACTTAAATATAATAATTTAATCTTTTAGTTTTGTATGAGCATGCTATGTATGAATTTTAGCATGTCTCACCGGTCCAACCTCACTATATAATAATTTCTGCATTTCAGCTGGTCCACACCAACTATATCATCATTTCAGCATGTTTCACTAGGCCAAGACTCCAATATAATCATTATAACATTTATCACTTATACAACACCCTATATAAGAAATATGTCATTCAACCATAACACAATTCATGGAAACAAGAATATAACAATATAACATCATATAGAACATTGGATAATTATAAAAATTACCATTTACCTTTCATTTTTACATTTATTATATCATGTGGCCATAACCAATAACATTCATGTTGTCTCAATAAAGAAGTGAATCCAAGGTAAAATTATATCAAGAAAACACCCACAATCCATGTTATGAAGAAAAAACAACAATCCAGTAAGAAATATATATATACTAAGGGTTAACACTCCTGAATTGAAGACACAATCCAGGTAAAAAACCAATTGGATCGAAAGGGACTCCATGGAAAAAATAAAATTCATTCCTTCAATTTATTTGTCACATGGTATATTGGTGTAATTGAAAAATGACACATACTTGATAATTATTAAATGAGTATGATGGTGTAGATGATCAAAATAAGGATCCTTGATCAATACTGATCAAGATGGAAAAAATGAACATGGTCAAAGGATTGCACCAAAATGTTTGAAGAAAAAATTGAGGGAAGTGTGAACAAAAGAAGAACCACTTAACAGAGAATTGACTACAAAAATCGAGCATCCAAAAGGGGGTAGGCACTCCAAAATCACCTGGAGGGTTTCCCTTTTTCAAGAGTAGAAGGAATTAATGTGGTGAAATGATAGATTAGTTGTACAAAATACTTTAATATAGAAGGGTGGAGAATTACATGTCATGTAATTATTTTTAATGCGATACATCAAAAAACATGCAGGTTAGTTGAATATTAAAATTACCCAAATATTATATAACGTGTAAAACATTTAATCAATGTGTAAATGTTATGCATATGGGTTTCAACCCATTTATTTATAAAACAACATGAACCACCTTTAATTCTTATCAACTTACCGAGAAATAAGGTTAATACTTAACCCATTTATACGAAACTCCATTGATTTAAACAAGCGTATATCCTCCTACATCAGGTCATTATCCCAAATAAGGCTCTACATTTCAAAACAAGACATGGTCAATAAGTCTAAAAAATCATAGAAGGATATACCTAGAAAAATATGAGATATTATAGGAATTTTACCCTATACCCCTGATTTAAAACCATTGGTATTGTCCATAAATCCAATATTATATGCTATAACAATGGTTCTTTAAATTGTGGGTTCTTAATACATCATTATGGGGATATACCCACCGATTCTATATGAACTATTGATATATCCAATTAAGTATTCATAATACCCACTTATTCCATCAAACCAATGGTATATATCTATTACCAATCTTATGAGAACTATGTGTATAGGTTGTCCTCTAGATAGGATATACGAATGTTTCATTGAACCAATGGTATATATACATATCCCCAATATATTGTAGCCACCAATATATCCCTAGTGAACAAAAAAATAAAGAACATTTAATCAAATTAATAACCATGGTACACATTCAATACAATACATATACTGTATATTTAGCATTAAAACAACTTTTTAATACGGATTTCAGACCGTTCTGAATTCTATTAAATACATATACATCCTAAAAATTGATTAATTTAAGTAATTAAACATGATTCACACACCTCATTATTGTAAACTAAAAAGATGGAGCGGATCAATATCTCCCCCACCACCAACATCATCATATTCATCCCCATCACCAATATCCTCATCACCCACATAAGAAATATCATCTTCTAGGGCACCATCATCATCATCATCATCGTCATCATCATCATCATCACTAGTAGTATCATTACCTTGACTACCACTAGTACCCTGATTGACATCACACAATGAATAATATAAAGAGATAATAGATTATATAAAATCATAAATAGTGTCATTCTCTGATGGATTTTTTGTATATATATGTGATATAATTTTTAGGAACTTTATGTTTACCAGTTTACCTATTTTTCATTGTTGTATAGATATTTTTTATCTCATTTTCTTTTTCATGAGAAATTTTTATATCTATTGTGTGAGTGATTTGAGAGGAAACCAATGAGGGACAATACCTAGAGGGGAGGTTGTTTTTATGAGGTTGACATTAGACTCTCCCATGTTTCTCCATAGCTAATACCTAACTCAAGTGATATTTTGGCTCAAAGTTTTCATCTTATTTCACATCTAAGGCCTATAGGGAACACTATTGAAAATATAAACAAGTTATTTAACTATAAATTATATATAAAAATTGGAAATATCAATAAAATATTTACTTTTATTCTTGAGTTTGTGCATTGACAGTAGTTCTATATTCTTCTTTCATTCTAATGAAAAATAATATTTCTAGAGGTACATGGCCATCGATGATGAAAGAAACATTCTAAAAATGACATTGATTAATACAATAATACATTACTGTATAATAATACATTGATAAAAAACCAAAAAACAATTAAATAGTGAATAAATTTTAGATTAACTATCTACAAACATTTGGAAAAAAACTTCCCAAATTTGAATAAATTGTAGTTGTGAGTCACTATGTGGTATTGAATTAATTTTCACATTGGATATTGATTTAAGGGAATGAATCTACATGTTTTTAAGTGATATTAAATCCCAAATTAGAGGTGTTTATAAGGAGTAATCTATGATAGATTAATAATCAAGTGACAATCACATTTAAATTAACAAATTTAAACTATATATGAGTTCAACACAACCTAGAATGAACTAAAATATTAGCTACTTAAGAAATACTTAAAATTAATATGAATCTATCTAAATCATGTTATATAATTCAAAAATTAAATCCATATCAATTAACTACATGGTATCTATGCATCAGTTATTTACAGTTATTAATTAACTGGATCATGCACTATATTTCGTTAATGAAAACAATATCTATTAACTGTATGGTATCTATCCATAAATATCCTTTATAGTGTGAAAATTTACACTCATAAGGGTATGATATGGATTCCTATTGTGTGTTCATTTCCATATAATTATACCATTGTTATGTTATTTGTTTATTTTTACACATTTTTTTTTGGTGATTTAGTCATTTGGTACATTTTTTGATAGTGTATTTGGAAATTTGGTAATTTGGTCATTTGTTCAATATGTAAATAATGATATGCTATAGATTCTACTTGTATGTTAATTTTAGTATATTTTTTTTTCTTTTACTTTATTGGGTAATTTTTACACTTTTTTATTTTGACTATTCAGTCAATTTGGCCAATATTTTATTAGTTTATTTGGTAATTTGATCATTTGGTGAATTGGTTAGAGTATTTTTTATATTTTTTGTTTTGGTCATTTGATTCATTTTGGATGAATGTGTCTATTTCGCTAATTATTTTAGTCTTTTGGATCATTTTTGGGAGAGTTCATTTTTTTAATATTTGGACATTTAGTCATTTAGATAGATAATTTGTTCAATTTTATGTTAAGTCATTTTGGATGATTTGGGTTTCTCCCTTTTCTTCAATTTTGGAATAATTTTTTTTTGAGTTATATAATTTGGTTTGTTATGGGAAATGTTATTTTGTTCTCCTAGATTTAGGTCATTTTGCGTTTGGTCATTTGTTTCATCCTTGGGTTAAGTCATATTTGATTTATGTCATTTTGTTTATTTTGGGATAATTTTATTGGTTCATTTCAGGGTTTTGTATTTTTCTGTTAGTTCATTTTGTCATTGGATCATTTTTTGTGTAGATCAATTGGTTTACATGGAATTAGGTTACTTATATTATTTTGGGTTATGTAATTTGTTTTCATTTTTCATTAAGTATTTTTGGGTCAGGTTACATTTTCCACTCATGGGATATCTATTTTTTTTGTCAGGTTATTTGGTTTATTTTGGGATAATACATTTTGTTTATTTTAGGTTTTTTCTTTTTTTGGGTTTTGGAATTTGGTTCATCTTGGTTATTTGGTCATTAGTTTTTTTTGATTTTGGTTATTTGTTCATTTTTTTTGGTTAGGTAAATTCGTTCATTTTGGGGTTAATTATTTATTTTACTTTCGGTTAAGTCATTTTGTTTATTTTTTGTTGAGGTATTTTGTTTATCCTAGGTCATGTTAATTAGTTAATTTCTGTTTAGTTTGTTTGGTTTACTATTGTTTATTGAACTAATAAGTTCACAAATGTAAACCTTGAGGAATGATACATTCATCAATGATTTTTTTAAATTACAGATGGATTAAATTGACATATCAATGTAGAGTTAAATTAAAATTAGAAAAGGAAGTATTTATGAATTTTAAAGGATGTTTCAGAATGTTTTAAAGGAACAAGTATACAATTAAGTTATAAATTTTAAGATACATTGAAAGAAGAGGATTTCTTCATGTACAAAAGTTATACATGAAGCATAATTCTATTTTCCACTGTAATGAATAATAATATGATGGTGATTTCTTTAATGAATGTTTTAATCACTACGAAATTTATTAGGAAATATAAAAAGGAGGGCCCAATGCACATTATCACTGGGTATGAGGAAACCTAGTTGAGGTGACCAATTTAGTACATATCTTCTAGGAAATTGTGCTAAATGTGTTAATAAATTAGGGTGTGTATGACATCGTAATCGATGTTAGACACAATGTTTTGTTAATTAATATACAAAATAACAAAAATCATTCGACTATGTCATTCAGAAATACGATAAATAAATTATTCTAATTAGAATAAATTGTCACAACACATATCCAAAAACTACAGATTGGACTGAAGACACTATGAATGAACAAATAGAGTTCAATGCCAAAGATATTTTGAAAAATAAGCTAAAAAATATTATGGGTTGTATATCATGTCCACTGATACTGAAAACCTAGTCTTCTATTATCTTAGAGTAATGATAGTCTGAAAAATCTAGCCAACAAGAACATTAAGGGGAAAAATATTTGTAAGCCATTGGTTGAACAATTATATGTTTTGGAAGAAGGAACTAAATTTTTGAGATTATTATTCAATATTTTCTAAAAACAAAAATATCTCATTTTCATTCACCCTTAATATGAAACAATATTGAATACTATATCATATAAAGATCCCCCTAAATTTTAACATCCTCAAATAAACCCCATAGACTTGAGTAAAAGTTTTAATATAGATATTATTACTATTTACATTAAAGTACCTCATGCCTTTCGTGCTCCAAAATTGTAGTGCACCCAAAAGTGTTCATATACATCATATCGTCCATGTTCTTTTTTTCAAGACATCCTAAAAAAAAATTAAATATAATTATAATAATTAAATTATCAATAAAAACCCTTAATGAATAAGAATACATTAAATTCATTCCTCTTCCAATTTATGATCATTTCTTGGTATTGTGGTTTTATATAGTAAGTGAGTATTAGAAGACTCCTTAAATAAATTTCACCTATAATATTCCAACAAAAACATAATTTGGTCTTATATGATCACCATAACTCCACAAGATCAAACAACTATTCCACCTTAGTAGCTTCACCATCGGGATAGTTAACCTGATGCAGCAAAAACATGTTAATTCATAAAAACACACACACACACACATATATATATTTAAAAAATTTGGATACCCATATTTCTAACCATGTTTTCTCTTTTTTTCATTATCGATATGCCTCCAAGAGATAGGTTTCACTAGAATTATATCACCGTACTTGGATAATGATCTCATAAAATATCCACAATGTCTGGAATTTTTACCTATCATTTGATTGTATTCATTGTAATCTACCATTTTTTTATGTTGGAAGATTATATGTATTCTACATACGGGTGTGACCACATCTCTTATAAAAATATACCAATAAATTAAAAAGGGGAAAGGAATTGGAATTAATTAAAAGTATAACAAGAAAAAAATTATATGATATAATTTGAAAAACATATAAAAAACTGAACTAGGTTGATCATTACACATTTATGGATCTATGGGATCTTCTGGATCAATATCCTCAAAAGGATGTTCCGGTTCCAATATAGGAAATAATTCATTGACATGTAGTGATGTGGATGCAGAAGGATTACAACTATCTAATCAAAGATGGATAGTAGGAAATGATGGTAGTTTAAAAATGGAAGGATAATGATTTAATGGATAGGGATACATGATAGGTATACATATGGAATAAGTTGGAGTATCTCTAGAGGTTAGGAGGAAATGATATGGGAAGTAGAGCCCAAGTAAGATAGTGATGGAGGCATAGGTGTGAACATTCCTGAAGGCTCAATAAGAGGATGAAAAGGTGTGGTAGATGGGATATCCACTTGTGGTTTAGGGTGTGAACGTGTAGGACTGGTGATCTATATAGCAATAGGGGAACCCCCACATAGACGATACTAGTATTCTTGGACTGATACTAGTAACTATTAACTACACACATCAACGTAAATTGTTTTACATACACATAGGGTGTGAATAAATGTAAAAAATATATCATCAACTCATATTACATGTAATAAATCATTATTAACCAATATAATATTTTCCATGATATTCTAGTTTGAAATAAAACTTTCAAACAAGTACATTCATTTTCAATAATAAATTGAATCATCATTGACTAAATTTTTCTCATTATCTTTGAATACATGAATGTTATCTAGTTTTAAGACATATAAGGTAGTTTGTTTCCTAATATTTATTGAAATATGGACATATAAAGTAATAATATATAATTTCTTATGAGAAAATGTATCGTGTAATTTAAATTCTAATGAGTATTAAGGAATATCAAGAGATAATTAACAAATGTTTCTTTATATAGAATCAAATTTGGGATAAATTTAAATAATAATTTCAAATAGAACACTACCTTATACCCAATGAACATGATTATAACAAATGGAAATACATTTTATATTAAATTTCATATAAATATATATCAAATATTAAAACATGAGTGGTTCATAATCAACAATACAATTAGGATGAAAAAAGGTAACCAAAACAAAAAATAAACAATCAGATTAAGGGAGATACATTAGATGAAATAAATACATATTAAGAAAATAAGTAAAAATAAAGTTTCAGAATATGAATCATGGGTAAGTAAAAAAAGAAATAAAGTTATGAATCCTTATATAACTTTTAGAGCATCGACTCCTTGTTCTGTATTTCCATGGGAGAACTATGTATGTATATTTAATTTTAAATGGGACTTCCTATCATTGGTGTGTATTTTCTTGCGATAAGAATGTCTATATCATACATTTTTAATTGGAGAACCAGATCCCCAAATTATTTAATAAAGAAGAGAGACATATCATCATAATACTAAAAGTAATAATTTAAATCATGTTAAATCCAATTTTACATAGACGACAAACTATCCATCCAATATTCCCACCAAATTATTCAAGTTATCTATAAAAAATTATTCCATATAATCAAATAACATATAATTAACCCTAATTAATTAATAAATCAAAAAAATTACCATATTAATTAATTAGATAACCTGTTAATATAAATTTTTAAAAAATTTATCATGGATTTATTTAAAATTACAGTATATATAAATATTAAAATCATATTTATTATGATATATTATAATCAAAATAATCTAAATGAACATTTTTAAAATAACCTGGAAGAATCGTGAATGAAAAGTCTATTTATTAGGTATTTATACATAGATAAAGTTTTATATAATACATAATAGATGAGAATAAGGTTTCAGAAATCACTAACATGATGTTTAAGAATATCCAAACCAAAATAATCCAATTATATGGGGAGAAGACTAGAGGAGAAGATAAGGATACTGGTACTCGCTTGGGTGTGGGGTGATAAGGGATCATTGATGATGAGGGGAGGGAGATGTTAAGGATTATATTATGGCTCTATACACTTGGGGTTTAAAAAACCACATGTATAAAATATTCTAAGAACTATTTACCCACCATTTCTCTAAAAAATGAATATAGATGTGTGGGCATAGTGCCATTTTCGAGTAGTTGACCAAAAGAGAATTAAGACATGGTTTTATTATATAATTTGTCTGTTTGCTTAAAGTTACAAAGATGGGAAATTTTGGATGAGAAAATGAGAGATCAATAAATATATAATTTATAAGAAAATTTATTGAGATTATGAAGGATATATTATAAGGTAACATCAATGATAATATGTGAAATAAAAAAATAAAATCTTACAATAAATTGACATCTAATTGGAAAAATTTAAATTATAACCCCTTGATAAAATAAAAATGAATTTTAATATTAATCATCATGAATAAATAAATATTTCTTAATACATATAATATTCAATATATACACCTCATAAACTAAATAGGTGTAAAATACCTATTATGTCTCAAATTATTGGAAATTGAGAAAAAATGCATTACCTAATGTTCAAATTTTCTCTTAATTTCTTATAAAATCATGTATAGTAAATCTAAAATTATTATAATTATATACTATAATCATATAAATGTGAATAATATCATATATTATCCATTTATTACATCTTATTCCTTATTTGTTAACAATATTTTATTATTATCACTGTTTAGGGTGTCAAGTACTTCCTTTTTTGGGTATGTTTTGATTTAGTAGTTATTGTCCTTTTATATAGTTTATAGTTATATCATTTATTTAAAGTTAATTATGATATAAAAATAACACATATCAATTAAAATCATATTTTAAATCATTTTTCAGAAAAAAAACATGAAAAATGTTACGCAACAACTTGTGGAGATGGTAACCGTACAAATGCACGAGCGACGTTATAATTTTTTAACAAGTCTATGGTTAATGATAAAATGATATATTATACATAAATAATTACAATTATGTCATAATTATCAGTTTTTTCATTATTTCAATAATTTTGATAGTCCATGGGATGCGGTAATGGAGAAAAATTTACAAAGAGTTACTAGGCGGCAGTCCACGATACACACAAGTGATAATTGTGTTTCCCAATTTATAGAGGAAGATATGGCTAAATATTATTCCAAAAAAATATAGTTATATGTTATATATTGTAATTATTATATTTTAGGGGTTAATACAAAATATATGGTGGTAAAAGATGAATAAAATTGATAGTACTTGGTGATCATGATTACCACTTATTTGAAAGATCTCATTTGGATATCTTTTTAAGGGACACAATGTTGGACTTATGTGAATAAAATCACAAATAGAATATGAAGAAGGATGTTTAGATGTTTTTTTCTCTATATAAATGGTTCTATGTGGTTTATAAAATAGAGGAGTGTTAGTTTCTTTTCATAGTGAGTGAAATAACACACATAAAAAAATGATTTATGAATAATAAATTCATTTTAATGTGAAAGTGGAACAATATGGAAAGAATTTTTAAGATAACATAAGATATAATTAATTACATAAAACTAATAAATTTTTTATTTGATTTTGTGGCATTTTATTCCATATCATTTTATTCGACCCCTTAGTTCAACCATTATATCCTTAACCGTAGTAACTAATTTTTCAACCATGACAGGTTATAATTATACATATAATTTAATTAATACCACATAAATGGAAAATTGATGAAATTATATTCCAATCATAATCCTACTTACCCTCTTTCAATTTTATTATTATTTTTAAATTATTCAATTAAATATTATTGAACATAAAATTCTATTAATGTCATTTTGAGAACTATTCACTTAATTTGAAATTGAAGAGACAATGAAAAATATATAATTAATATATAATACTTTTTTAAATAAATAAATATTTATTTTTAACAATAAAATTATTTTTAAGGATAATTCATCCAAAAACAGTATTTTTAATGATTTTAAAAATATTTACTTTTATTTTTCCATTGCTTGTACGAACAATGTATCAACATAGTTAAAGCGTTTCAGTTAATTATATAATAATTAAAAAATATAAATTATTTACCTTAATAATAATGGTTTAGTTATGAACCAAATATACATTAATATTTTATGACAATTAATTTCTTAACCACTACGAACTTAAAAAGGAAATTTTAACAAAATAGAGTGGAATTTTTTATTATTCATTACAAAAAATAATGTAAATGTTTTTATCAATGTAATGTGGCACCAAAATGATGAAAATTATAATTTATGATGGATTTGATATAATAAACTAGTCTAGTGATATAAAGGTAAGTGTTGGATATATTTTTAATTACTTATCTCATTTTTTAATATTAATTACATGGGTTAACCTTTACTGATGTGATTTTATTGATAATTACTATTCCTAATGCCTAAAAATTAACGGGAAAAATTTACAAAATTTTAACCCCAAAATAAAAAATTTGGAATATATTTTATAAAAATATACACTATATTATGAAGAAGATAATTTAACTATAAACCCACAAAATCTGATGAAAAATTAATTTCTAAAAGATGCTTTTGATGTCCCAAAATTGAATATTATCCAAATCATGTAATGTGTTGATCTTAATGAAATTTATTATACTATTATAAATCAATTATATCTCATACCATACTAATTATAACTCCAAAATATAATGATAATTTTATATCATAATGATTAAATAATGGGTAGGTTACCCAACCCATACACTAGAAATCTTGTGGTGTTATATTTTACACTCATATAAGAATTTCTCCTTCAAAATTCTATCACTATGATAAAAAAACGAGGATGTAACATAAAATTCATGAGCACCCATTTTTATTTATTAAAATTTTTTTTATAAAACCAATTATTCTCCAAATTCTTGTATTCCCATAAATTTATCCAAAAATATCGATAAAAATCTTAATATAAAATAACATATATCCTATATGTCCCTCTAAGAAATAAAAATGATAATTTTAAGAAATAACATAAATCCAAAAAGGGTATCTCTGAATTAAAAATTCCAACTTTCCTTAGAATTTTCAACCCAAGAAGTTTTATATATATCTCATATAACTATTTCATATCATATTTTCAATTGGTTCTATCATCTTAATCATCATAAGTGTTAATAAAGAAATTTTGAAGTAACCCATGCATATCCCTGAGAGTATCTAGTTAGGCATGTTGCCTTAGGCCCACTCATTCTGAACTAATGATAATCAAGTTAATACCCAAACATAACCTTAAATATTGTTACCCCTAGGTGAATCTGTTATTGAGACATATCCACTTGATAGTATCTATATGTGATGTGTTTTCTAAGAAAACCAGCTAATCATTACTTTACCAAAATGTCTGATATTATCCAATACATAGAATTAACATTAAAGTAAATAATAAGGTACTGTTCACTAATATACATTTTCCAAATTCTAGTTCCAATGGTTTCTAGTAAAATTAATTCGATTCAAATTGAAATAACCCCAACTCAAATAATCCTATGATGGTGTTTACTTACAATGTCATAAGATACAAGTCATGACATCTCCAAGGATGGATCGATTAAGTATTCTTGAAGAAACTAAAATATACATGATTATAACATTGGAAATATAAAAAACAATGTATATGATACACCCATAAATCCTTTATATTATTCATAATATCATTATTAATATCTAGAGTAAAATAAATAAAATTAATGGGTGATTTCAGATGCTCAGCATGGGTTATGTATAATGGAATCTATGATGAATAAATCAGAAATTTTAAATATGGAAAGGTAAATAACTAAATAAACATTCCACTTAAACAATAATTTGAACATGAAATAGATCCATGGATTATATAAATATATTATTCTTAGGGATAATAATAACTTAACAATCAATTAGAGAAATGTTTAATACAGGGCCTAATGATTTTAGATATCATGATATAAGATCATCAAGGCCATGCACTATGAAATTTTATTTATGCTTAGGTATATACCCACAACCCATTTAATATGTTTATCCAACTTCTTTATCTCATGAGGCATATCAATGCATCGGGGGGATATCTGTTACTAGGATAAATCCATCTCTACATGTACAATTCATTCTTTACATATAAAATGGTTAAAATAATTCTAAATTAATTTTCCTCATTAATAAATATCTAAATTGTGATATAATATATATTATTACTATTTCCATAGTCATTAAAGTAACATTATATGTAAATAAATATATATATATATATAGAAATGGTATATTGTTGAGGAAATAATTTATTCCATATTACAGAGAATGTAAATATTTAAGACAATTGTAATGTATAATGAAAAATTATCATATAAAAGTGAATGTTTATATAGAACTTTAATGACAAAAAAAATAACAAAGAGATGATAGATGACCATTAATTCATCCTAAAAATAGACTTTGTAGTAATATCAAGTGTTTTAGAGAATAGATTAAAATGGAATCAAATCATTTAAAATAAATATTAATTAAATAATATTATTTTTAAAATCAATGAATATTTTTAAGTATATAATTTTTTATAATAGTTATGGTAGTGGTAAAATTCATTAATGACATTTACATAAAGAATAAAAATTATATTTGACATTTTATAAAGAATGTAAAAAATGGACTATTTTTAAAACATTATACATATTACTTTAAAACCTTTTCAAATGTACAATATGAAATAAAATATCAATAATATTCCACTTTATAAATAAAAGTATTATGTAAAAAAATTTATAATGATATGTATTTAGATGAAAAATATTCGCGAAGAAAGGGGAAATAAGTCCAAATTTTATTAAAAAAAATCAGTTTTCTTGATTCATGTTCCAAAGTGTGGATTTTATTTTAAATTTTAATTAATTAAATATCTAATGTATATGAAAATAGTTAATTTTTATGGATGATATATTATAATATTCGTTCAATGAGATAAGTGTAATCCAAAATAAATGAGATTGAAAAATAAATTATAAACTCTTTGGAAAAATTGAAATTTTAGACCCTAGAAATATTAAACATGAATTGAAACGTTAAACATAATTAATCAATATAATTTAATTTTAAATATATCAAAGGGTCAGTATATACCCCACCAAAATATAAGTAGTTTCATAATACCAATTATGTCTTAGTAGAGTGGAAATTGGGAAGAAATCTCTTACCACGTGCTCAATGTGTTTTGTGAGTTCCTTTAAACTTATGTATAATTAGTTTTTATTTATTATAATTATATTAAATAACCATTACCATAATATATAATATCTTATGTGATCAATTTATAATAACTCATCACCTGTCTCATTACAATCATTTACTATTATCATTCTTTTGTGTGTTAACTACTTCGATTTTCATGTATGTTGTGATTCAGTAGCTCTAGTTATTTTATCTTGACCATTGTAAAATAATATATAGAATTTTATTATGATATAATAACAAGGAATAATAATTATATACATTTTTATAATTTACATTGAGAGGCAAACTTGAAAAACAATAGCATCGCATTGTGGAGATAATAGGTCGTAAGTACGCACGATTGGCATTAAAATTTTTAATGGATGGAATATTAAGGAAGTATATAATATTATACATATATTGAATTATATTTATTCCATTTTTTTCATTTATATTAATTAGTTCTTTCATAATTAAAAATTATACGAGGTGGTAATGAAAAAATATTAAATTGTCTTGTGAGGCAGTTGTTCACCATATACAAAATATATGTTTTTGCTTCCCATTTCATGGAGAAGGAGATGAATAAATATTAGTAAGTAAACAAAATAATATATATAATTATATGGTATATAATAGTATTTCAATAATTGAATGAATTGGAAATAATTTAAGGTAGTAAGTTAAGAAAAAAATGAAAATTATCACTGAAGACAATTACCTCCAGATTGAATGAGATCCTTTAGTTATCCTCTTAATGAAAAATGGGTTAGTAATTTGGGAAATCCAAAGACACTTTAAATTGAATATTGATGTTTATAGGATGTTTTTTAGGTTTTTTTATGATATGTGTCTCTACTTGAGGTATAAAAGAGAGGAAATTTGGATCCTTTTTATATTTTTTGATAGGATACCCGTGGAATTATTAAAAGGATTTAAATATAATAAAATACTTTTGATTTTCCACTACAACCATGTGGCTATAATTTATAATATAATATAATATATTGTAGAAATTACTTCATCCAAAAAAATTGGATAGATTTATGTGGCAATTTAATCCTAAACTTTTGGTTTAATCCATTTTTAAACAATTATCACCGTAACAGTAGTAACTAATTTTTCAAACCTTAGGGGTTATAATATTATATGTAAGGAAAAAAATTTCTAATAAATTGTAAAATGTTGATCTTTTTTACAAAATATCATTCTTGTTTTTTCTTCAGTATTTTTAGGAATTTTATATAATTTAAAAGAATATTATTTTATAAAAAATTATATTAAAGTTATTTTAATAACTATTACCATAATTTTACATTAAAGACATCATGAAAAAGATTTAATTTTATGATGAAAGTTTTATACCTCAATAATATGTTATATTTAACTCTAATATTCTTCTTGAAACATAATTCATCCAAAGATAATTATTTTTACTATTTTCAGGATTCTTTAAATTGGGGTTTCAATTGCTTTCACAAGATCTCTATCAGAAATGTATAAGGGTTTAAGGTAAATAGAAAATTTTTATAAAGTAAAAATGAATTAAAAAATATAAATAGTTCCATTATTTCCAAAATAACTTTTAGTATTTTTCATAACTTATTTTTGTCCATATGTGAACATATAAGGGAATTGAGAGGAAAGAGACTGAGATTTTTTATTTATCAATAATTAAAATTATATTAATTTTATTATCAATGTTAAATGGAAAAAATACTTCTATATATTCAATTTTAGTATCAATATGGTAGAATAACTATCATAGAAAGAAAAATTGGAAGGTTTTGGTAATATATTTTAGGACATGTCACAATATTTGTATCTATAATAACACGATCTACCATTTACGAAGTTGATAAATTTTACCCCGATTTCTATTCATAATACCTAAAAATAAAAGATCATATTTACCAAATTTAAATCTAATAATTTCCAAAATAGAGTCTATTTTATCTAAATTAATTTCTATATGTTTCATAAAAAATTTAAAAATAATCCCGTAAAATTTGATGAAAAACAGTTATCCAAAAAAATATGTAAGCAAGGATAAAAATGGAATTATATAAAAATAATGTAAAATAATGGTTCTAATGAAATTAATTAGAATATATCAATGAAAATATATATTATCCAATTTTAATACCGAATAAAAATTTTAATGTTTGTTTATATTTTATTGAAAAGAAATAAAAGTTTTACAAAAAATTAATATTGTTCAGTTTTCACAAAAAAATAAATCAATTTGGAAAAATCCCAAAAATTCAACCAAAGATAATATATACATTACGATTTAAAAAATGATATAATTTTCACATAATAATATATCAATACATTTTCATACTTCTTTTAAACTCAATGTTACATGTAATGTAATCTATTAATGAAATTACATTTATTTATTTAGAAATATATAATAAAATCTCACAGTGTTACAATTTCAACTTCTTGAAAAAACATATAATTCCTTTACATATAGGTACCTTCAATAAAACATGATTTCCAACCTAAAATTATAGATCCTTCCATTTTTTATTGTCATATAATGTTTTCCTACATTTCTTTTCCTTAAATGGAAAATGAATAGTTTTAACTTTCTCTATTGTCTCTTAAAAAATTTCACAACCTAAAAGATTAATTTCACAAAGTTCATCCCATATGGTTAGTGTAAGACATTTTTTCATATAAAAATATTCAAATGGAGTCAGTTTAATTCTTTGAAAGAAGATATTATTTTTTGAAAATTCTACCAAAGGGATATACTGAACCCATATACCAATAATGAAAAGTTAGGATAACCTCATTTTGTCTAATAATGTTTGTATTGTCTATTCAAATTGACTATCTATTTTATGATGGTGATAAGTGATCAATTATAGCATAGTGTACATATAATTCTTATGTATTTTCTATAATTTCAATGTAAAATATGGTCCGTCATTAGATACAATCCAATGTAGTACATAAAGAAGTCTCACAAATTAATTAATATTGTTTCACACAAAGTGATCAGGAGGTATATCTTTCATTATTGTAAGAAAATGTAATGATTCTATAAGGAAATCAATAATAACCCATTTGAATCGTTTCTTTAAGGTGTCTTTGGAAGTACCGGGAAAATTCCACATTAATATTATGCTAGATTTACATGGGAATAGAAATAGGTTTCATGAATCCATTAAGATATTGTCTCCCATCATTTATATTTTTATAAATAATGTATCTCGAAATATATTCATCAATTTCTTAAATCATTGTATCCCCAAAAAATATTCTATTTAATCAATATATATCTGAGTGATATCATCATGTATTGAGAAATTCGAGCCGTGGGATTCATTAAGAAATTCCCCCTTAAACTCATGAATTAAAATAACACATGGACTATTAATCAATTTTATCACACAATCTTTATAAAAAAAATTAACATAATATGTGGAATTAAATTTCTTGTGTAAAATTTAATCATTACGCTTGGATTTTTTTATCCTCTAATGTTATGATGGTTTCACGATAATTCAGAAATAAAGTGATTTTTCTAATTCTATAATGAATCATATATCTAACATTACTTAATCCATGAGTTTGGGAAAATTTTCAATCATCATTTTAGTCATTAATCTATGATATTTCCCACCCAAAAAATTTTCCAACTTATTCCTCTACCTAGAAAGATAGTGTATTGAGTATTTATATATCCTGAGTATATATAACCATTGCTTTATCCTAATGTTTAGGTCTTTAATGAATGTATTTCACTCTATTTTGATCATATATATCCCACATCTTTTACTATATAGATAATTTCACGATATTTTCATGGCATATATTACAACTTCCAAATCAAATATCAATGGCTGGATGATTATATTCAGGTCTCTTTAACTATTTAGATTCAGAGGGAAAAAATGTATCCTTATGCATAAGGAATCATCTATGTCCTTTCTTTAATGCGTCATTATAAACCTCTAAACCATCCCTTCCCGACGAAAATTTCAACATAGATGATTTAACCAGAATCATGTTAATTTGATTAAAAAGTTATTTATATTCATTTTTTCATATTAACATATCCCATTTTTATATAATCATGGTTAATGGATTAGCTAATCGTGATATTTTTTGATCAAGGTGATAATAATAACCTACCAATCCAAGAAAAATGTGTATATCAACAATGTTTGTATGTGATTTCCATTTTTAAATATTTGTTTCTTTGAAGGATAAATTAATATTCTATATTTGAATATTATATGTCCAAGAGAAGAGACATCCTAAATCCAAAATTACCCTTACTAAATTTACCATATAACTCTATTCCTTTGAGTTTTTCATGAATGAATTTTGTATTGAATTTTTTTCCTCTTAAATATTATAGTTTATAATGTAAAAATGATAAATTCCACCAAATACTTACCAAGAAAATAGTTGTATAATTATTTCATTTGTTATGAAGATCACCAGACCAACACTCCCTAGTATTCTTCTAAAAATTATTTCAGTGTACACTGATTTTTGTAAAATGTGAGATTTACTAAACTAAACTGATATAATGTATAAAAATTTGAACATTATATCTGACAATAAACATAAAATTCCAATTATGGACCATTTAGTGTATTTTAAGACCATCTATGATAAAATCATAATTTATGATACCAGTGAACATTTCTCAATAATCTAAGGACACAAAAAATCCTCTAATATTTCATATATTATATACTCATCTTTATTAATCGATGAAGGGAAATATAAGAAAGGAGTGAGGTGAAAGGCCTTGTAAGGGAAACACTATTAACATTTCATCTTGTGTTAGATAATATTATTTTCGTAAACATGAGCATGGGGGAAATATATTATTAAAACAAAATTGAACAATAAGATTTGTCCTCATGTCATGATTAAAGGGAATTTAGTCTAATTTGATACACATTTGTCTTAAAATAACTATTTGAATAATTTATAAATTATTCATGATTCAAATATTATAATAATAGTTGCATAATAATGAAAAAATATTGTGTAATAAACATAAGCTAAAAATCACTTGTCAGGGCTACCCAAGAAAGACATTCATCACATTGTAGACATGGCCATACGACATGTATACCTTCTTAGTATTGGGATAATCTATCCATTAACCATAAATCTTAGGATAAATTCCCCTATATACTCGTATTCATGGAATAAATCCTCTCACGAATCCTTTTACAAGGTATACATCCTCTAGTATACCATTTATCTTGGGAGAAGACATCTCATGTAACTATTGTCTTTGGATATATCCTTCCATATACAAATGGATATTAGATAATTCCTCCAATGTATAATTTTTAATAAGGTAAATCCCTTTATATACACTTTATCATGGGATAAATCTTCTCTTGTAACCATTGGGTTGGTATAAATCAATATATAAAACCTTTTTCTTAGGATAAATCCTCTATGGTACCTATCTGAGAACATGAAATAAAAACTTCACAAATTCATTTAGGAATATATAGGACCCCAAAAATCATAATAATAATCATAAATATTCAATCCATTAGAATATGAAAAAATTCATTAATCAACCATTACTCAATTAACCAATATTAAATATATGGGTTTTATTAAAATAATTTCCTAGAATATTCCATAATCCATCAGGACAAAGAAGATGGATACTAGGGTAATAAAATCCATATTGTAACATAGGGAACAATGAATATGTTTTATAATAATATTTTTTTAATTTTTATTAGAAAATTTACTTGAATAAGAGGTAATACCCCTTTTTAATATTCGTAAAAACATTTTAAAAATAAATTATAAAAATGAAATTTTTATTCTTGATAAAAACTATAAATATAATAATTTAAGAACAAATGATGAATTTTAAAAAAAAATTATAAGAGAATCATTCATTAAAATTCATTAATTTAGAAGATATAAAAAATACTAAGAAATCCATTCTTAAAAAAATAGTTCCTTAAAATACCATTTAAAAAAAATAATTCTGTAAAAAATGGAACACTTAAATTATAAGAAAAATAAAATTTTTCCCTTTCCTTTAAAAAATAATAAGGAGCTAAAATTATTTTTAAACCCATTTCACAACAAGGAAAATAATCTTCATAAATAATAATGATCATTTGGTGAGGAAAAATGTGTGTGTTTTAGAAAAAAGCATATTTATCTTGGTTATAAAAGAATATGATGAAATCATTTTGAAAAATATAATTTCAATAAGGTAAATTTAATTCCTTTGAAAAAATTTACATTAAACATAATAATTAATAATATTTCCTTGAAAAGATGCATAGTATTACCAATGTGATTATGTATTGGAATATTGATCATTGATTTTGAATAGATAAGTAATAATTTTAATCTTTTAAAATTACATTGATGAAAACCCATATAATTAAAATGGTTAATATTACATACTTTTGGAAATATGATAAGGTGGATATGATGGTAAAATGATATTATAAAACATTTTATTTCAAAATACAATGGAAATTAATTGTGGCAAGGGAAAATATTTACATGGATGGAAAATATTTGTTAAATATAATTGGAATTATTTTTAATGATGTCAAAATTTAAGTAGGAATAAATTCATCAATGTGGAATAATTGATTTAAAATTTTCTATATTACCAAAATATAATGATATTGTTCAATATATAATATTTGGATGGATGAAATTGAGTATAAAAAACATGTTTATGATTAAACATTAAAACTCAATGAAATAAGTTTTAGGCTATCAATATCCTTTGTTTATTATGAACCATTTTAATAAAATCCATTAAAAAGTGGTATATTTAATCTTAACATGAAAAAAAAGAATAAATGATAATTCATGATATTATATCTCCAATTTTTAATGATTCTTAATCCAGTAACCCAGATATGGTTCCTTACATTATTACATTGGCATAAATTAAAATGTTTAAATACTGAATGACTAATATATTCAAGAGTTTTGGAAAAACCAGATATATATATATGATACCAATTTAAAAATTGGAATATATTATAAAAACATAACTTATAACAAAAGAAAAAAATAATCCTAGACCTTTCTTTGCAAAAATCCTTATTCATATCCCAAGGAAAGGATGAAAAATAAGTGTACTCTAAAATTTTCACTAAGGGTTAAGAACATCAAATCTGTCATGAATCAGTATGGAAAGGTAAATAACTAAATAGATATTATATATAAATAACATGATGACCTGATTAAATAAGGAAAAATAAATATGGAAAGTTGAAAAATTAAAAACAAATGCCATCTAATGAGTAATCTAATAATGAAATCAATCCACAAATAATATCATTATGAAATTATATGGAATAATAAAAAATAAATTTTTTATGAAGTAAATTTCTAATTTTTGGATGACATATCTCAGGCGTCATGATACCTATATTATCAATACATTTAACTATATAGATTAAATACTATACATAGAAACCCATTTATTTTAGAGAAATTATTTTTCTTCTGTGAACTTCCGATGCATCAAGAGAGATATTATACTACAACCCACCCCTAAATAAATTTCAAAATAATTAATCACATATCTAATTATTAAGTTAATCCATGAATAAAATTTCTTTGTTATAAAATATCCATATTGATGAAAAGATACAGATTTTTTAATATTTAACCATTTAATCAAATAAAATTCAAAGCAAAAACCAACTAAGAAAATATCATAAATTTAAAAAAACAATTGAAAGAATCATAAAATAATACTTATATTTAATATAAAGATTAATACCCAATTAAAAATGATCACATGTAATAGATTCTTTCTATAGAAATATAGCAATCACAAAAGAAAGTGCGATTGTATAATTACTTTTACCACGTTGTAATTTTCAAGTCAAATACCATTGGATTGAATATCAAACATTGAAGCATAAAATTCCAAAAACTATGAATTAATAATTATATCACATGTAAAATGGTAATTATATACATTATATAAATGGAATAATGTCTATAACATTATTATATACCTCAATGATGGGAAATTGAGACGAAGTCCCATACCGCATGCATCCATTTAGTATAATGTTATTTAACAAACATTATAATGGTATTAAAATATATATTGACATATAAAATTAGCATATTAATATTTATAATAACATATATGATCATTTTATAATATCTTATCACTTTTTTCTTATTGTTCGTTAATTATTTCAATTTTTTCATGTACGAGATTCCTTGTTTTAAAATTCATTCTTCTTAATGAATGTACATATTTTTATGTATATTATATAGTAACATCATCATAAAAATATTAAAAATTACATAAATATTATATTTTTACATCAATTATACTTTTATGTACTATAATTATTGATGGGTATAAAAATGAACAATGTTACAATCATAGAGATGGTAGTTCGTACATGCTAACGAGTAATATTTCTATTTTACAATGATAATTATGGAAATAAGTTATGAAATATTTTATATATCTATAATGATAATAATATCATATATATATATATATCATTGTATATTTTTAAACATATTTTGTATATCATCTATATGGTGTTGTGATGAAATGAGAGTCAAATTCCTTCGTTAAGGCGATAATGCACACGTACACAAGTGACATTATCAATTTCTATTATAGGAATGAAAATGATATTTTAATTTTTATAATGTTAAATATTTCATGAATATCCTAATTATATCATTTATAAAATATATAATCATTAAATTTATATTTAACAACTTCAATGTAAAGCGTTAATGTAGGACGAATCACATCGCTTCGTGAGGTGGTAGTCCACTGTATACACAAGAGACAATATTGTATTCCCAAAATAACTAAAATAAAAAAGGTATATATTAGATATAAAAGATCATAAAAGATCATTATATTATAAAAATCAAATTAATACTTTATATATATAATAATACCGACCGAATAATGAGTTGATGTAAAGGAAAAAATAAATGAAATCGTTTCACGAGGCGGTAGTCCTCCGTACACATGGATGATGATTTCATAACTCATTTGATTGAAATAGAGATAATTTTAGAAAATTAACTTAACATAAAACATCACATTATATTTAATATATTGAGTTTTATTAAATCAACCTGTTTGAATAAGAATTGAAGGGCAGGGGATGAAATAAAATAAAAACACTCATTGAAGAACATTACCTCTTCTTGTGGTATCCATGTTAGGTTTTTATAAAATCCTTACTTGGTTGTCTTCCATCAAAATCAGGGAATATAGGATTATATTAGGTAAGATTTAAATTGATTTTGGAAGGGTTAGGTTGATCCAAATCTTTTGATATTTGTTAGAATGTGAAAGGTGTGAGTTCCCTTTTATAATTCATAAGGAGTAGTTTTTTTTGTAAATTCCTAAAAAATATTAAATAATTGGATTTCACTGTCACCCCAAGAGGGTAATAAATTAATAATTAAAGGGTTTTATGGATTATATTTTCTATACAAACCTTCAAAAAATTATTTTTTAATCATTTTATTCCATAAAATCTAATATTCATTACTTTTACCATTTTGGGTTTTCACTATGGTAACTAGTATTTTCAAACATGGTAAATAACCCTTTCAGATTAAAATGAAATTATCCATATTAGATAATTTATACTCCTATACTAATAATATGAAATAATAGTCATCAGATAAGAATATTTTGTGCATTAAAAATAAATTTTAATAGAAGATCATGTAACGTTAAAAAACACAGCTTTAACCTTATCAACACTGACGTAGTATTCACTATTTATGAGTAAATAGTTTCTCTATAAAAGAATAATTGGTCCATAAGTGGAAAATATTGGATTTTTTAAACATTTTAAAATCCATTTGAATAATATAGGATTTTAAGAATTAAAAAACCATTAATAAATTATAATTTATTTTATAAATTAACATTCGTGTCAATTTTTAAATTATTCATATAATTTTCCTTAAAATATTTCAGAAAAATGATTTAATTAGAATATATTACATAAAAATATGTATAACATGAAATATGATTCTAAAAAATTAATGGAAAAATATAATTCAATCAATTTTCTCTATATTTAATGTATTTACAATCAATTATTTCTTTTTTTATTAACTAAATATTACTGAGTTGGTGTTTCTTAGGGATTTAAAGTAATTATTTCTTCTATAAATATTGAAAATAATTTATCATAAAAAAAGTATATTTAAAAATTGTATTTTTAGTAAGACATATTTTTTTTATATGTCCCTAATATTTATTGATATAAAAATAAATAAGGGTTTCTTTTTTGTATATCTCTTTACTTATCATATTATAATGCAAATATTCATAGAATAGGGTTACAAAAAATCATAAAAATAAATAATGAGGTGATAAGGGTTGAATTATTTCCATAAAATGGATATTGAAAAATTTCGAAGGTTATTTTAACCCTTATCTTCTTAGTTTAACACCATATAAACCCATATTTATATAACCATAGTAATTAATTTTTACTATTTTCACTATTTATTTTTTAATAAATTAATTTGAACATTTCATAAAATATAAATTATTAACACTATAAATATAGAATACATTTTTCAAATTTAATTCATATAATTGGACAAATTTAATTGAAAAATAATCTTGAAGATGTGACAATAAAGAAGGATTATATTGTGTAAGTGTTTAAAAGTTTAAAACGTTTTTAGAGAAATATTCTACAGGAAAATGATTAAAATGTTCTAAATTGGATATATATATATATATATATGTATATATTTGTGGGAAAATTTTACTTTGAAACCAATTTAATATATAATTTACCTTTTTAATTAAATAAAAGCAAAATGAAATTTTTAATTAAAATTCTATATTTGTCAGTATTCAATAAATAATGAAACTTTTATTAAAATAAAACTAATTCACTCTAAGATAAATTTGATATATTTATTTCAAAAAATAATTTTATTTCGAAAAATAATTTTTTATCATGTTTAAAATTTAATTTTAGATTATAGGCACAAAGCCCCACTAAACTGTCCTTTATAAAATATTTAGTTTCCTAGAAAACATTTCTTTTTATTTTAAATAGTTATTATTTTATATCCAATAAATATATAACCATACTTTTCATAATTTGGGTATAATTATTCATTCATACCAACTTAATGTATTGTTTATAATGGTATACTATATTATGTTTCATGTAGACTAGGGGTTGAATATTCCAGAATATATCCAGTACAATATTCTTCTTTTAGAATTTTAGGGTGTTATATTATCCAAAACATAAATAGATTGCCTACTCATAATTTAAAATTTATCACGGTAAGAAAGGGTTTTATATTTTAATATAACATTGCTGAAAACCCACATCTTAAAAGGTATAATAAAACATTTTCTTAATAATATAGAATGGGAAGTAAAAAGGTTATATGGGAAAAAATATAACTACGTTTCTATGTGGAATAAAATTAATGGGAATTGAATATATTCACATAGATAAAAATCATAAATAAATATAGAAAGGGCCTCAGAGAGGTGTCTTACAGAGCTCTTACGGTGGCTAGGGTTCCCCCTATTTTTCCTTCCACCTTCCCCCATCGGCCTGGATCAGTACAGCTACTTCTAGACTCAGCTTAGTGAAGGCATTCCTGCTTCAGTGTGATGCATATGGGATCCATGTTTCATGTCTACGACTCCCGCTCATGGTGTTTTCAATTTGGTGGCTTTTTGGGGTGTAGCTCATCGTGCTCCATTCTGACGATGACCACTCCATAAGGCGCCCCTTTCATCCATTCGATGGTGTAACGGCGTGCAGCTCGGTGTTTGGATCGGTGCCCCTTTCGTCGGTGATTCTCAGCACAGTTCTGTTGACTTGGTCCATTTAGCGCTGAAATCATTCCTTCTCGGTGCTTCCGCCACAACCTGGAGTCACCGTGAGTAGTTCTGGTGAGTTTCTAGTGGGGCGTGACGTCAATCTGTAGTTCCTCGGAGCGGGAGGCTTTGTGATTCTACTACATTGAGTCAGTTTTTTGCACTGATTATTATTGATTTTTTTTGTTGATTGTAAATCTTTCTATGAATATGGATTATTTTTGGTCTGGTGTTTTGACATCGCTGGTTCTTCACTGCATCTTCACATGGATATTCTCGCCAATGTGACTGGCCTACTTTCGAACTCTGTGAGGGATCTTTCATGGTCTGAATGGAGTTGATCCCTGACCAGAGGGGTGTTTCTAGTTCATGACAACCCATACCCCCCATTGGTGGTGATCCCATGGCACGATGTTGGGCCATCTAATCCTAGGTGAAGATGGATTGAATTCGTGTCCCTTAGAATGCCTTGCAGGCCTCTATTATGGTGATGTAGGGTGTTGCATAGAGTGCGGTGGGTTTTGACAAGGATAGTCATTGATGGTGGAGCCATGGTCTCATGATTGCTTCATGATGGTTAACATATATGGTCAACAAGGAGTTAATTCAGATGAGGATAGAGATGGTCTCCTTTGACGTGGGTGGCTTTTCAGATACAGATGATTGAGAGGGTATGAAGTTGCCACCAATACCAGGCCTCTGAATTTTGGAATGAGCAACTAGAAAAGAATCCAGGCTCTGGTGGAGGCATTCCATATCGACGTTGATGCTGGGAAGGGTTACTTTTACGCAGTCTTGTGTTGGGTAGAAACCCTCTGGATTTTCATATTTTGTTAATGTCTCTATGTCCCTGAAGTCTTGGTTTCCCCCTTTATACTTAAATAGTGGATTACCCAAAACCAATAAACGTTTCGGCTATCGGGCAATTCAGTCAATGATAGAGGTCACTGATCACAAGAAATTAAATTTTCAATGGAGTGTTAAGGACCTCAAAACCATAATTCTAAAAAGAATTAATGGACCATTCGATTCATTGAATTCCATGGTAATATTATAATTGTTTAATTTCAATATCCTTTTCATGATTATTGGGAATTATATTATTATCTAATACTATAAAAATTATACTTACATGATATGTTTATATTTCATAATCCAAATTTTATCCCCTGGTTGTTCATTGATCAATTTTAAATTCTTTACTTAATCAAATAAATGAATATCCAAAAATGATTTTTTTTATTTCTAAAGCACTAAAATTCACATTTAATAGATTATAAGATACTTAAAAGTGTTACCAGTCTTTCTATTTATCTCAAATTATTTTCCAAAACTAATATGTTAGAACATGTAATCATAGATAATACATTAATATTTTAACCTCATCCAAGTGTCAACTTAATCCATTTTAGAAATGGTGAAAAATATGAAAATTCCAAAATATTATTATCTATTACATTATAAATAATGTTAAAAAATATCAAATATGAATATCTCACTAATCCCCCAACCAACATGATGTATCTCTTAATTGTCAAATACCAAGAATGTGAACACCATCATCCTATATTTTTTTGTAACCTGGTAATAACCTACATCACTATAAAACCATATTAGAAACATGATTAATTACTTCATAATTAAATAAATATAATATTATTGTATATATTACTTAAATCCAAAATGTTTTAAACCCCATCAATGATAACATAAAGCAATTTATCAAAAATCATTAATCAATTCCAAAGAAGTCTATACTATCTAATTTACATAATCCATAACAATCATCTATTTATTGTGACATCACTATATCTCTATACAACACATATTATGTCTTATTTTTTTGTCAATAATTTTTTTACAAGATGTTTAACTTTCTACTAAATCAATATTCTTGCTCATCGTTACTATTCTATATATTCTATAATACCATTAATGAAAAATCACTACAATTAATTCCTAAATCATTTCATGATTTTTATAATGAATATATCATTTAAAATTATGATTTTACAATAATTATTTAATCCAAACACATAAATATTAATCTTTCCTATTCATTTTTGGTAGTAACTTAAGTATCACCATGATCTATTCCCCCCTTGTAAGGTATATTCCCACGATGTTTGAAGAATTCATTAGCATATCTACCTGTATAATTATAGTTGACTAATTGAATATTGGAAACGTTTTGGAATCCCATTATATCATATGAAAGGTGGTATTTAACAACATATATGTAATAAATTCTCATTCCCTTCAAGAAAGTAACAGGGTGATTCTTTCTACAATAATCAAATGTGGGAAAACCTTTATTTCCCTACTTACCCTTATACATATATTTATTTTAAATCACATTCTTCTTTTTATTCACATTGACTACATAATACAATTATAAGTAGTTTTCTTTCTTGTTAGTAAATAGTACCACATCATGTTATTATGATAACGTTTGGGAGACCAATTCACTTCAAAATATTGGATTAATCCCATCAAATAAAAGTCCCTTATTATGATTTGGGTTACATGAATTGATGGGGTTACCATTTATTATACAAGGATCCATTTATATATTATTTAAAAATACATATTAGATCATATAATGAAGAAATATAATGTATAATACCAAAACTACTGAAATACATAAATAAATTTTAAAAATTATGCATATCTAATCAAATATTCATAAACAAAGTTTCTTCGAATATTACTATTTTCAAGTCCTTCATAATGTTTTGTAAATATAATATGAATTAAGCTAATAATATCCCCTAAGAGTGTCAAAATAGGTTTGATTACATGTTGTTTTCACGAACTAGGTGATCATTATGTCTAATAGAATGATCCTTTTTCCGAGTTATTACACATAAGTACCTTTGTGGTTGGACCAAGTCCTATTATATTATTTACAAAGGGGTATATTTATAGGAAACCCCATATACCTTGTTTCTTACAATAATATTTTTATTTTATTCTATACTAATCCTCAAAGTCAATCATATGGCTGGGTTATCTAATCTCGGTTTTACTTAATCTAGTTTCCAAGTATTGTACAATAATTCCTTTGATACTAATTGTATTGACCTAGAATCCAGTAACTCTGGTATGATGATTTAATGATTGTAATTATTAATTATTTTATTGCATGATATTTATATTCATGATACATATACAGTCAATAATTTTCATAGGAAGGTTTAAATACTAAAGGTAGAAATTCGTTTAATTTGGAAAACTTATTTTTCTCAGAAGATATTCTGATTTATCTAGGGGTTATATAATACCATCCCCAACCATAACATGAGTTATAAATCATTCCTCCCAAATTTATTTATCTATTTAATCCATTAATAAATATTAATTATAATCAAATATCCATATAGATTAAATGAATCAGATATATCAATAATCCCAAAATAAAGAAAATAACATTCAAAGTGAACACAATATGTAAAAAGATTATACGTTTTAAGAAATAACTATATCCATCATAAATGAATATTTATATTTTATTAGAATACAATTTCTTGTGAAAATTTATCAGAAGAAAGTGACTATTTCAAGAGAAATCCAACAAACACAAAAGAAAGTGAGATTATACAGTAACATTTACCACATGGTAATTTTCAATTAAAATATCATTGGATAAAGTAACATGGAATTAAACATAATATGTCCTGAATAATTAATGAATCATGATATTATATGTAAAATGGGAAATATATATATCATATAAAATAAAGTAGGTTTATAATATTATAGTATGCCTCAATAAAGGAAAATTTAGATGATGTTCCTTACCATGTGCTTTATTTTATATCATTTTGATTCAAAAATATTATTGAAAAATAAATAGACCATATTATTTTTTATAATATCACATATAATCATATTACACCATATTATTATCCATTAATTAATAATATTTCTTTATTTTCATTTTTTTAGGTATTAATTTACAAGTACAAGTCTCTTGAAATCCTCCATAGAAAACCCTACCTGAAGGTTAGGTACAGAAACATCATTCTGAAGCCGTAGAAGCACACATCATCTGTTAGGTCACTCAAAGAACCACCTTACCCTGGTCCACCAATGTCTCTGTAAAATCATCAATCACTTGTTCAATACACAACACATGTGGGAAAAGACCATGTATAGGTGAGTAAAATAATACCTAGTAGGGCACCCTAAAACCCAAAGTAAAAGGACACAAAGGAAACATGACTAAGAAAATACAACACTTGGTCTCAGTACGTCACCACATTTCCTTGAGACATCCAGTGTCTCTAAGATAGGAAGTCTCGATGTCACAACCAATAGAATCACTAGAGTCTTCTCTCACAGGTACATGTCTATAGTTAGAAAAATCCCGAAGAATGTACAAGCACATTCATGTCCGACGAGACATAATGTCTCTATAGGAGACTCACTACACATCTTCTCAAGAGACCTACCATTTGTATTCCTAGGAGACCTACTCTATTCCTTCACATGAGACATACTCCATGTATTTGGAGGAGACCTACTCCATGTCTTCGCAGGAGACCTACTCTACATATTTGTAGGCTACTTACTTTGCACATTCAATAGAGACCTACTCCATATCGTCATAAGAGATCTAACCCACATCTATGCTAGAAAGTTCCTTCATGTATTCACTGGGGACTTACTCTACGTATGTCAATGTTTTTAGGAGACATACACGGCATGGGTCTCAACCACTAGATTCCAATATTATAATTCTTGTTCTCGGGGAAAATACTTCTCAATTTAATAGGTCATAGGACAACCACCACAAAAACCCATGTAAAATATCTCAAAAGGACCATCTAGTCATGAGGTTCACAATAATGTAAGTGACTCATCAAATAAACCCACAATTTGAGTGTAATTAACCATTTTGTAAAAGAGACCAGTTGGGTCTGAGTCCAACCCATCCCAGTTTTACATCCCAAACCTGACCCGGTCAGATATAGGTCGGTCCGTTGGGTTACAGAACTGTGGACCGATTCTCCAGGTTTGGACCGCATCGAGTGGGTCGGATTCTCTAGCATACGGCTCAAACAAGTTCTACATAAGTACATTTGGGGTTCGCCTCCCCCGTCTAGCCTGGTCTAATGACGCGGACCAGCCATCCCTCATGTGGCTCAACCGCGTGTGCCTCATCAGTGCAGACACCACCACGATCAACACAGAAGGCCTCCATGTCCATCCATTCCCGTTGCCTCCACCGCGGGATACCATGACTAATGTCATGGGTAGCCATCCTCCTCTACACAGGCATGATTCTGCCGCTGTGCACTACCACTAGAGAGTCGATAACCCTTTTTTCGTGCCACTAGGTTCGATCTGGTGCTCTGATTCTTGATTTCAAATATGGTCTGTGATACTTAGACCACCATCTTAACTACCATGGGATTAGATCCATGCCACAATCTATACAGATGCAAGGTCACTCAAACGATGATATCTTATACAACACATTGATCCATATGAAACTATTTTCATCAAACCTCCATCATACCTTTTCAATCCTATATTCGTGATAACAGATCATTGTGACCAGGATTAGGTATAAAATGATATATTGATTGTGAATTGTTGTGTCACGAACGAAATAGTGAACACCAACAAATAAAGAATAACAAAGGGTGAAAAGAATGAACCAACAAGGAGGAGAAAACCTCGATTGATATTTCTTGTGATTGTGTTTTGTGGCCATTAGTACGGTAAACATAAACTAGTAACGAAGATAATATTAATCTCCATAACCATACAAATAGGAAAAATCGATCCATCAACAATGACCGATTCGTAGGCCAATATGTTTGTGGATTGGTACATGTTATTCAAAGAATAACAAGAACTAGGGGGGTGGAAATAAAAACAGAAAACCCCACCTCATGGTTTGGATATGTAGTTGGTGAAGAATAGAGCTACGCCACAATATTTCATCAATCATTGATATGTGATCTCCGATCCACCAGAATTCATCATCATTTTTCATTTTCCAATGGAATGGAACCACCAATTACTTTCTCGAATGTTTCCATGGAATTTTCAGGTTATGTGTTATTGCTAAATTACGGTTGAATTAGGCAGAAATTAAAATGCATCGGGCCATTCCAGCATTATAGCGTCACTACACTGTTTTATTTAACAAACAAAATGTGATGAATTGTCGCTGAATTGTAGCATCATTGTAAAAATTTAAAAATAAATAAATTAAACTACCTTAAGTTTATTTTATTCTTCTTTAAAACATCCACAAATTAACATTCATAGTCGACCCACCCCATTCAATGTTAAGACCCACCTAAGAAATATGACACTTTAAAAATTGATGGATGGTTTCATATTTAAAATCCGATTCATCTTTTAAGTGTTATAATTAAGTTTCAATAAAATATTTTTATTTAATTATTTAATTTATGATTATATCCTTTTCGGGTTTTATCACTGGAGACCCATGAAGAATAATCTCAACTTGTTCCAAGGGTAAACTTGTAATCCTGAACCCAATGGTTCCCTTATTTTTATGATCCGGGAACACTTTTAATAGTTATTACACTTTGTTTAGGAATATAGCTCATGTACATTATTAAAAACTTAACATTTTTCATTGAAACATTCCGGGCACACTGGGCCTTGGAATCACATATTGTCTGAGCGCCTGGTCACAGATTTTTCCCTGAAATTTTCTAAAAATAATGTTGGGGAAATCCATGTGATTACATTATCCCAAACATAAGGCTTTGTTTCCTTGAATTAAAAACATGGTATATCCAAACATATGAGGGTACAATCACGAACTTGAACCCCCACCCCCATGTTCTTTTTCAGAGATTCTCATGCTGCCACTGGGCACATATTAAATGAATTGAATTTCCATAGAGGGTCCAATCCTGTCAATCCTTGATCTCTTGGACTAAGATTCCATGATAGAATCTTAATAAAAAACTATCATATATGGGATTCCATAGAGTCGAGCTATCTCCAACTTGTAGAGTCATCCCAAACTCCTTACTTAACTATGGTCCCAAAAAGATATGATGTTGCCATCATGGGGAGTCTGTTAATGATCACCCATATGGGATCATGTCCCCTATAAGAATGTGGTAATCTTATCATGAAGTCCATCAATATTTTTTCTCACTCCCTTCCTCTCACCCCAATGAAGAAAATAGAAACACCTTCCAAGAACCTTTACATGGCATGGTGAGTTGAAAAACCATGAAACTGATTTAGACAAGCACTCATCTTTTCTATCAATAGGTAATTCTTACATCAACATGTTATGTCATCCCCAGTGTTCACCTTGTCACCCAAATGTATATCTTGATGCATCATTAAAATCTAGGCATCCACGACTACTGATGTATGTCCTTTGAAAGGAACAACATGCTTCCCACATTTTGATTTTCCATAAGGGGAATTCCCTATGGAAAACCGATCATGATAAGTCTCATAGTCAATATCACCATATCATGACTCCCTGACTCACTATAAGAGTAGAGGGGTGACAAAAAATGACTAGAGTTACACTACATCACCTCTATCTATGAAGGAAAACTAAAATGAGGCCAACTACTCTGTTTCTCCCTTTATAATCAACAAACTAGATCTCCTACTAAGATCATCCGCTAGAACATTTCCATTACGAGGAGAATATACTCCTTTCAAGTCATTGTTCTAAAGGAACACTGGCCAACACCTCTACATCATGTTAAGAACCTACTGAGAAAAGATATACTTTAGAATTTTGGTGTATAAGTAGATGATAAACCGCCCACCCATGAGGCAGTGTTTCCACATCTTCAATGCGAAGACTACTATTACCAACTAAATATTGTGGGTTTCATAGTTATTCTCTTGTGATCTCAACTGATGTAAACCATAGGCAATCAATGATTTCCTCTATATTCAGAAACAACAATGTATGGTCCCTGATGCATCATAGAAAACTACATACCCGACTCCATATTCTAGAATAATCAAGATCAAGGCACTTTTCAAACTCTATCTTATGAGATGAAAATCCCGTGATAACCTTTCTATCCACACGATAGGTTGCTCCATTAAATTGAACAAATTGTTCACTGAACTTTTGGTACTGGATACCAATTATCCATGGTGACTTGGTTAAAGTTTTGTTAATCCACACATAACATCGAACACTGGGTCTTACTAAGCCTTTCCCCTTCAAGTCCTCCACCTTCACCCTCATCTCCCGAAGCTCTATGGATTCCATCAGATATACTTATGTTGATATAAGTGTCGTATGGGGGGGGGGATAAAAAAGACTGTAGAATTTTATCTCCCAATTATGGGGGGGGGGACCACATAACATTTCATGGAAATATGTACTCGTACTCCACCACTATTGTTGGGAACTAAAAACTCGTAACGTCCACTGCACCAAGGGTTGGGCTAGCAGACTGATGAGTGATCGGTTGCTCCCTACAACACAAGATTTTATCATCTACTACATGGGATTACATTTCCTTTGACAAAGGAAATTCCCATTCTATCACTGTGGACATACCAAACCCTTTTTCCTAGAATATTCAACATAAACTTTGACTATAGATAACCAATCCATGCCATGAATTACATCATAAGGCCTCGATGCTACCACCAATAGGTTCCAATAGAAACTATCACCTCAAGGGTTGGATCAAACTATTGGAATAAGTGTGATTGTGGAGTATCCTCCCATAGTTATCTCCAGACATAATGGTCTTGTCAACTGTTTAACCAAAAACACTCGATCTCAAACAAGATCCATGACAAGGAAGAATGAATAGCACCTGTGTGTATTAATACCACAGCTAAGGGTAGACACAGATCATAACTAGAATCCTTCATGGATCCCTTGGGATATATGACCTTACTGCAACTAGCTCCCCCTTCCCCTATAATGAAAATTACTCATCTAGGTGGTGACCACATGAAGGTGGTGGTGGTAACATGTAGAAATGTATACAACCTCATGCTACTCTCCCAGCTCCTCTTCCACATCTTCCACCCTATGGATTCATATGTTCTTATCACTATCTCTACCTCAGTTTCCCATACACAATTTCTCTATCATCATCATGAAAGGCATGACAATCTACAGTGAGATGTCCCCTATCATCCCCTAAAATGAAGTGCCTCTCTCAGGATGATTGTATTAACCTTATGAGAAATATGTTGTAGATCCCCTATCATGAGAGCTCCTCGTGGAATGTCTCACACATCCTTGTCTCCAAGACTAATATTAGATTCTAGCTCTTGAGGTCTCCACTCCTACATTCACACTGCTGACATCTACAGGCTGTATTTGCTCAACCAAAGGACTTTCAACCACATGGGTTCACACTAGTACCCTAGAATATGTAGGAATGGAGAGAAAAATAACACTGTATCGGATGTCCTTAGGCACACCATGCACAATGATCTGATCCTTGAAGCACTGGTCATGTTAAATATTCATTTAGTACCATTAAATTTTGGTATTCCTTGATTAATACTCAGATATCAACATGTCATCTTGCTGAAGCTATATAATCTCTTGGGCATGCATTTCCAAAAGATGTTTTGGTGAGAGACCATTATCTGAGAAAGGTTATAAAACTATATACATGGAATAATAACCTCATCATAAGATCTGATAATCTAAACCCCCCATATCTATATTGATCTATGTAGAAGTTTCACCTCTATTACTACCATCTAATTTAATGGTGTCCCAAATGGATTAAAAACTCAGTCACCACCTCAAGATAGTCCTCACCCACCTAAAACTCGGGCTCTCCTCAGAACCTCGGGGGACTCTATTACTGAAACACATGTAGTGCACTCATCATTTTCATCTCATCTGATGGCACTACGAGTACCATGTGCAACTATACTAGTGGTGGTCTAGCTGGAACACCACCTAATGGTTCTCTCTCTAGTAAAAATCCTTGTAAGCACATATTTTCACCCCGAGGATCACCCTTTTGACTATGTGGTTGAATCTGGGATGACAATCTACATGGAAGTATCTTGAATAAAAAAGATGTTCCATGATCAACAGAGTATACCTAGTGAGATGACTCATGATGTAAATGGAAAGCACAACCCATTCCAATACAATTCATGTACCATTGTTTTTCACTACAAATAGTTTTTTCATATTCAATGTTGAAATTAATAATTCACTATCTTGGAGTATGGATACGTCATTGGCCGCACCAAAAATAGAGTCTCTCAACTGAAAACCCAACTCAAAACAGTTAACAGTGATTCCCCAAACCAAACTCAAATACACTGGGTTCTTAAAGTAGAACCAAACTTCCTCTAATACCACATTGTCATGAACCATCCCCTGAGGCCCATGTCGTGACTATCCTAATCCCTCCTCTCTTATGCTAGGGGTTTGAGACTAGTTAAATGTAGGTATATCCCAAAAAAGGGATGCATTTTTCTGAAGTACATGTACATATACAAAAATCTAAGCCATAGATACTAGAGCAAAAAACACTAAGTTAACAAAAAATGGTACAATAGTATAAAAATGAAGGTAAAAAATCCAAAATACAAGCCCAACAAAAAGAAAATTTAAATGTACATGTCTCTGGAACTACTCCATAGAAAAACTTTCCTCAAGGGTAGTTAAAGAAATAGTTGTATAAAGCCGTAGAAGAAAACATCATATGTTGGGTAACTCTAAGAAACACCAAGCCCCATTCCAAAAAGGATATTTTCAAACCATCGATCATCTGCACAAGACACGATACCAGAATTCAAATCCCAGGCATGGGTGAGTAAAACAACACTCATCAGGGATCCCTGAAACACAAAGTAAAAGGAAACATAGAAAACACCACTAAAATGATATAGTCATCTCAATAATGGTATGTGTCAGCAACACATATAACAAGAACATTCAGGTATTCCCAAAAGGATTCCAAGAATCAAGGTTTCATTCACTCCCAACCATATGGTTATAATCTTATCTTACATGATATGGGAGATATCACTCCTAAATCTATCTGACAGTAAGCATGTAGAACTATTTTATAAAAATAATCAGAGACAACACTTTTTATTATTAGGTCATGATTTTCCCGGAGAAATTCGGCCTCTATAAGACAAGGAGTATTGATATCACAACCAATTGAGTCACTCATGTCTGATCACATAGGTACATGTATATAGCCTGAAAAATACTTATGAATGTATAGGTATATTCAAATATGATGAGACATTCAACCTCTACAGGAGGGTCACTGAAAATATTTTTCAAATACATAATCCATGTCTTCACATGAGTCATACTCCATGTATTTAGTATATATATACTCCACGCCATCGAAGGAGACCTACTCTGCATCTTGAAAGGATACCTACTCCGAATCTTCACAGGATACGTACTCCATGAATTTTCAGGTGACCTACTCTAGATCTTCTCTGGAGATGTACTACATGTTTTCATAGGATTCCTACTTTGCATCTCCATAAGTGAACTACTCTGCATCTTTGTAAGAGACTTACTAACCATCTTCACTAGAGACTTACTCCACATTTGTCACAGTTCGTAGGAGACTTACTCTACATGAATCTCATCTATAGAATTCCACTCTGAGCATGTTTGTTACGGGAGAAACTACACATTGATCCCATAATTCATATGCCAACCTCTAGGAATACTTGGGTAGAGTATATCAAAAGGACGACCTTGTCGTGAGGGTCCCAACACCGCAAATGGATCACCAAATGGACACACAGTTTGGGAGTTTTGGATTTATTTTAATAAGGGCATGGTGGGTTCTGGGTCTTCCCAGACCCAACTGAGACAACCTGACCTAGTCAGATATAGGTCAGCCCGAACCGGCCTAATAGATAACCTAGGACTATTGGGCCACTAGACTGTGTCCTGGTTCTCCATGTCCGACCTGCATCGATCGGGCCTTCTTCTCTAGCATACGGCTCGGCTGTGAGACACATCAAAACGTATGGGGCATGCCATTTCCGCCAATGTAGTGTGATGCTGCATCCAGCTAGCGTGTTGGCCTCCCATGGCTACGGTCGTGGGTAGATGTCCTCCACCGCATTGTCACGCAGTGGTCGCCGGTGCTGGAATGCTAGTGGCCCCTTCCGCGGGCCACCAGGTTCACTCTGGTGTAATGATTCTCAATCTGAAATCTATTCAACGAGCCTTATAACTCCACCTTCACTATCATGGGTTTAGTTCCATGCCACAACCCATCCTGATTCATGGTCAATAAAACATAGATATCCTCCACATCACTTCGATCCAACCAACACAGTCGTCATCACACTCCCATTGTGCTATGTCAATCCATGATTCACGATATCAAATCATTATGCCCAGAATCATGTGTGAAATAATCGATCAATCATAAATTTTTGAGTCCAAGACCAAACCAAGAATTCCAATGATGAATGAAGAACAGAGGGATAAGACTACGAACCAATAAATAGGAATGGATATCGATCATTGTTTGTGGCTATCATGGTTCATTTCCATAAGAATGATAATCATTAAATGTCACAACCCATCCTAGTGGGGCCCGAGCCCCAACTCCCCAAGCCCACCTCCAATAGGCTAGAGACTGGTGAATAGCACTGAGTAGGCATGCTACTAACATGGGAGGCATTTCCTATAAACCTGTACACACACACACACACACACATCTCCAAGCCCACAAACCTGAAAATTAAAAACTACCAAAAGGAAAAGATGCATGCATACACTAAAACCAAACTAACAGTGTACGACAAGAATGTAAAGTAAAAGAATCTAAATCCCTTGGCTAAAAGTACAAGCCTAACAAAAGAGAGTATCTAACAATGTCCAACCTCTAAAGAAAGGTTCTGGGACTGCAGTCTGTAGCCGTAGGAACACACCTCGGCCTGTCTGATCTCACTGAGTACCGTCCGGTCCTGGTCTGCCTAGAATCCTGTCAAAGGCTCGCTCGTATGCACAAGACACGACACGTGTGGGAAAATCCCGTCCAGGGGTGAGTATAACAATACATAGCAGGACACCCCGAAACCACAATGGAATACAATAAAGGAAATACCACAAAAGAAATGTATAGTAATAACTACACAGTATATGTCTACCGAACATATAAAAATAACATCCAGCTATACTCATGCACGAACAACTATCGTGAATACCACCACTAGGATCCAGCTCGAAGATTCCACTAAGCATGCAACCGGGAGAACACACTCCAAGGTCTGAAGAGAGAGATACGAAGTACTCATTCCAGGAGGACACAATCCACAAGTACCCGGAGAACATAATGCCCAGATGAGGATCACAACCAAGTCATGGGGTGATTCCCAGAACTCAGTCTGTGCTGATCCGCTATGCATAGGATCGACACCCGGGTAATGTAGGTCACGTCGATACCAAGAACACTACCTAGGGTTCCAGGAATGAATAGAGGATCCAGCTCCATGTCTCACAGAAGGGATTCCAACAACTCTATTCAGGAAGTCCTATTGAAGGGATCATACTCCTGTATAAGGAAATGATACCAGAACCTTCAGGGAAAAGACCAAGGGTACGAACCCTAAGAAAACTAGTCCATGTCACAAAAGACAAGTGTCTCAAGCCATGTATTATTGGTTACACAACGTGTAGTATGGTTACACAATGTGTTCCTTGACCCCGGGTACTGCCCATGTAACAGCCCATTTCATTCATCCAGTCTGTGTAAAACAAGACTACACGGTGTGTAGAAGGATCACACGCTGTGTTTCTTGACTCCGAGTACTGCTCGTGTAAACGTACCATGTCATTTTTCTAAGCTGTGAAAAACCCAACTACATGACGTATAGAAAAATTACACGCCATGTTCCTTGACTCTGGGTACTGCCCGTGTAAACGGACCGTGTCATTCGGCTTGTCAGATAGAATGTAACTACACGACGTGTAGTAGAATCACACACCGTGTCTGAGAACCTGAGGCTCACTCTGTGTATGCTGGCCATGTTCCCGTACACGGCCTCTGTCCATGTCCGTGTCGCATTCCCATGTACCAGTACACGGGGTATCCCGTGTATCTGGCCGGGTCTGACCGAGGAGGGGTATACACGGCGTGTCCTTTGCCATGTACCCTTCCCATTTTCGTGTACTCCTAGAGTACACACCAGGTAATCCCATCAATGAACACACACCATGTAGCCCATAATACATGGCGTGTAGTCAGGAAATTTCTAGAAACATCATCTTTTTCCTCACGCTTCCTCCGATATTCCGGATAACGTTTCTCTGGTCAGTTTTCCACGAAACTCAATATCAAGGGTCGCCTCGAAGTCATGATGCCGAATCCGTGGGTTTGGGACTTTCGATTAGCTAGAAGAACAACATATGTTCTTCTGATGGAAATACGCTCGAAGTGCGATTTCTACCAAATCGCTTAGATCCATCCGCTGTCATCACAATCGCAGCTCTATTGGTTCGTTCCGGTGTCAGATCTATAATCTCGTATCGTTAAGATGTAGATTGGAGGAGTAATCAATCATTGTTATTATTATACCATGAACAAAGAACGCGCACGAAGAAAGTGAGGAAATAATCACAAAATTAAAACAAAAAGGACGAACCTAAATTGTTGTTCGTGACGATCCAGGTTCGTCGCTGTTAGATCAAAACCAAAACAACTCCAAGAATCAAAACCTCAAATTACATGAAAAAACCCATCCCTCAAGAACGATTGATCTGTGGGCTATTATGCCTATGGATTAATTCGCGTTCATCGTGGAAATCAAAAACGGGGAAGGAAAATCAAAAACAAAAATCGTACCTGGATCTGCGGCATTCGTTGGCAATGATTCATTCTCCGCATCGTCGTTGCTGACGAAAATCGTCAAGAATGTCGTCGCTGCTTTGGGAGGTTTTCTCCAGAGCCTCCAGATCCGCCAAGGGTTTTAGAGTTAAGAGGTTTGTATCCCTGGAGCCCTCTATCATCCTTCGATTTAAAGGGATAAAAGATAAACACTGCAACAGATTTAAAAAGATCTCACTGCATAATAAAATATCTTTATTTAAATATTTTATTACTCTTGTGTTCCAAAAACTGGATTTCACCACTGACCTGCGCCGGCCGATGTTAGGCCTCACCTAAGGTAAAATCGCTACTATGAACACAATGGTTCCTTCGTATTTCTGACCCTTGCACCCATTCAGAAGTTATTCCACTTTTTTAGGAAAACTGCACATGTGCGTAATTTAATTATTAAATTAAATATAAACATTCATTCCGGGCTCACCAGGACTCGTAACTGCACGCCATCTCAGGGGATGGTCTCAAATTAATTCCCATATATATTAAAATAATACATGGAAAAATCTGGGACATTACATTAAACAACAAAAAAACAATATTAATCCCCCTTAACACCAAATTTATTTAAAATCCATACTACAAAAATGATTGATTCATGAGATAATATTTTTGTGGATTGGTCCGCATTCGTCATAGAATATCCTGAATGAGGGGGAAAGGAAATCAAAACACAATACCCAGCCTCATGGTTTGGATCATTTTTTGGTGAATAACGGAGCTGCGCCACCATCATTCATCGATCCTCAATCCTCAATCCATGTTCCATGATTAGTGAATCTAGGATACGCTAGTGTTCATAAGTTTTTGTCTTTATCTAATTGAAGGTAAACACAAAATCATTTCTATAGATTTTACAGGGAATTCTCAGGTCATTCTTTTTTTCTGAATTCCAATTTAATCAGAGAGAAAAGAAAACACATCGGCCCATTGTAGCGTTGTAGCATCCCCATGTTGTTTTATTTAAGAAACAAAATGAGATGAATCTTCACTGCATCACAACATCACTACAAAATGTTTAAAAATAAATAAAATAAACCACTTTTTGTTTATTTTATTCTTCATGAAAACAACCATAAATTAACATTCACTGTCGACCTGAGCCAGTCAATGTTAGGTCCTGTCTATGGAAAATGCCTCCTTACGCACTCAATGGTGGTATAATGATTCCAATATGAATCACTATTTATGAGTTACTATTAATTTAAAATAAAATAATTTTATTTATGCTTACATCCTTTTTGGGTTTTATCACTAGAGTCCACTACCGACTAATGTTAAGTCACGTCTAGTGTAAAACCACCATCATAAATGCAATAATGCCCTCAAATTTCTGATCTGAGGACCTATTGAAGAGTTATTTCATTTTTTCATGAAGATAACTCATGCACACTAGTAAATAAATAACTTTTTTTATCAAAAAATTCTAGGAACTATGTGATTTAGAATCGCAAGCCATCTCCATGCCTAGTTTTAGAATTTTCCCATAAAGTTTGTAAAAATAAAATCTTCATAATCCAATTTATTAGCTATAAAAAAATTTCATAACATTTTAATTTATACACATATAAACATTAATTTTTTCTTAATGAATATTTATGTAATGTGTTACTAAAATATGAATCCCATTTCTTCATGAAGTGATCGTCCACTGTACACATGAGTGATATTATCATATTACCTATAAAATAGAATGTAAAAAATGTAATATATGATTAAACGGATAAAATGAAATAAATATGTTATTAATATAATATATATATCTTATATCTATCATAATACCCAACCATGAGTGGTGGTAATGTAAAAATTCATAACATTAGTTCGCGAGGCGTAGTCCGTCGTACACACAAATAAAGATTTCCTAACCCATTTGATGGAAGTGTAGAAGTTTTTAGGTCATTAATTTAAAAAATATAAATAATATTATATGGAAGATATAATGGTTATTATATCATCATGGTTTAGTAACAATTGATGGCAGTGGTGGAAGATATATAATTAATATACTTGTTGAAGAACATTGCCTCTTATTTTAGTATCCTCCTTATGTTTTTAGGAAACTATTAATAGATCTAAATTCCTTAAAAAATTAGTATTAAATGATGATATTAGGGATGTTTATAATTGATTTGTTAATTTTTTGGTCAAGAAAAATGTATTTAGAGGTGTGAAGAAGTGAAGGGAGTGAGTTTCATTTAATTATTGAGGTGGAGTGGCATTTTGGAAAATTAGAAAACACTATTTAACAATGGAAAGTCACACTCACCACATGTGACTGAAAAATTGATAATTAATGTTATTGAGTTATTATAAGGTCTAGGAAAAACTATACCACAATAAATCACATGTTTTAAATATTTTATTCACTACATTTTAAGATTCCATAAATTTACCATTTTGGGTTTTCTCTTCGATAACAAGTTATTTTAACTTAGAAAACATAACATTTAAGATTAATATAAAATGTACCATATTAGATAATATGGACCAAAATATTATAAATATTAAATTAAATTTATAAGATAAAAAAACTATGTGTGTGGGATATATATTTTAAAACAAGGGCATGTATTATGCATAAACATCATTCTAACCTTAATAGTACTAATTGAGTATTTATTATTTTGGTGTTTTTATATTCCCTATAATATAAATTTTATCTATTAGTGGAATATATTTGGTAATTTAAAAATTTAAAAATTTAAAAATAAATTTTCATAATTTAATATTTTTATGAATTTTAAATCATTTAATAATACAATTTTTTTTTAAATAATATCATTAAAGTCAATTTTGAAATTATTCATTTAATTTAAATTTAAAAGAGATAAGGAAATGATGGAATTGGAAAATATTATGTCAAAACCTGTATAAAAAAATGTATTTACCAAAAAAATAAATGTAACACAACAATTCAGTCGATTTTCATTACATTTAATATTTATAGTATCATTTATTTTATTATTCAAGTAACTAAAAAATTAATGAGTTGGTGTTTCTTAAACATATAAAGTAAATAAATCATCAATAAAAAATAAAAACAAAGTATCAAGATAAAATGAACTATTTGTTATCTCAAAATAGTACTTTTAACCCATGATATGTTGTTTTTATCCATATCTAAAAAATTAGAGATATTAAAATAAAGAAGGTTTCTTTTTTGTATTTATCATTACATAACTTATTATATAGGTCAATGTTATGAAATAATGTGAAACAAACATTTAAAATGAAATAATAAGGAGACAATTGTCGAAAAATGTCCATCTAATGGGTTTTGGATAATGTTTTTGGTAATTTTGATAGTTATCTTTTCAGTTAAACCTCAAGTAATCTCATTTTTCCCTTAACCACCAGAAATAAATTTTATTGTTTTCACTATTAATTTTAGAAAAAAAATTAAGTTGAATATATTATACATTATATATTATTCTAATTAAAAATTTAAAATAAAATATTCCAAATTCAAATCACAATGTGAAAAAAAATTAATTAAAAAATAATCCCAAAGATACAACGCGAAAGCCTGTTTTGAAAGAGAAAATGATCAAAGATTTTCAAATTTTTGATATAAATTTCAATATAAAAATTATTATAATGAACTAATATTATTAGTATATATATTAACTAATTTTACTTTTAATAAAATTTAAAATATATATAATGTTTTAAATAATTTAATCATAAAGGTAGTTTTTACTTAAATATCAGTATATTTTACTATTTTTCAAAAGTTCAAATTTTTCAGAAAAATACAAAATAATAACCATAAGAGAATATTGATTTTATAATATCAAAAAATTATTTTTTTAAAAACAAATTATCATACAATGTTAAAGTTTATTTTTTCTTTATGTGCATAAAGCACAACTAAACCGTCCTTTAGAAAAAACAATGTTTTTCTAATAACATCTATTATTTTCTTTCTTTCCAGTAATGATTATTTTGTTTTTAATCGATATAAAACCATTATTTTCATAAATTTATTTTATTACTAATACCTTATAAAGTAATGGAATGTTTCTAATGGTATACTATATTTTGATTAATTTAGACTCGAGGTTCTGTGTTCCACAAAATGTGGAATACAATGTTCTTATTTTAGAATTCTCAGGTTGTGGTATATAGAATATTTAAATAAATGAGCTGCATAAAAATGTATCTCAATGAAATGAAATTGATAAGAATATCCCATAACTTTTATTCTCACACACTCGAGAACACATTTACATCTTCTTCTATAAAGAAACTCCCTTAATAATTTATTTAAAAAGATCATTCAAATCTAGAAGATTTTATAAATTTATATTATAATATTATCTAAATTTATTTTAGGTTGTTACTTTATATTTTTGATATTGAGTGGGAGTAATCTTCATAGTTTTGATCTAGTTTCATAAGAATTTTGTTATTGTTCGTTATTCATAAAAATATCATTAATACCAGATTTTTCAAGATATAATAATCCTAGTTTTGAAATGATTTTTATGATCCATTTCATTAGGTGAAAGAAATGGATATGTTTTTGGAAAAATGATTTTATGATGATCAATTTTAGTCATTTTTATTTATTGAAATTTTATATATTCATATATATATATTAATGATTTAAAACACATTCCTAGAGCCATTTAACCATATAAAATACAATATTACAAAATTATATTACCATTATATATCATTCCATAATAAATAATGAGTTAATTAGTATAAATTTGTTTAATTAGGTTATAAAACCCACCCATACTAGATCATCTTATAATTATTTTGTGAGTACATAGTTGTTTGCATATAATGTAAATATAATTTTTGAAGTATCCTAATCATTTTGTAAATATGATTTAAATTTTAATAAATACTTTTTTAGAACCACCCATGTTTGGTGTTGAGGAAAAATTAAATTCATCATTATTAGAGGAGGTAGTCCACCATATATATGATGAATTATTACATTCCTAATTATTTGAAAAATATTGAGTTCCTTTAAGTTGATAAGAAAATATTTTTTGTGAGTTATAGAGCACTTTTAATTGTTATTAGTTTCATTTATTTCCCTATAATAAATGGAAAACCTCATAGACCCAATATTACTCATAATAAATATAATATGGGATCTCCAATGTGAATCACTAGGGAAATTGTATTCCTTGTTACAAAACTCTTTATTTGTTTTTTCTGTTCTAACAACTCCACTATGTGCATTCTATTGGAGTAATATTTATATGATTTTCATTTGGGACAAGTCCAATTAAGTACTCAAATTCATAATATGATGTATTTAATTTTTTACCTTTTCAGAAAACCTCAATTCAATAATATATAATCTGTAAATATTCTATTCTACGGTTACATTTTGAATCCATAGGTAGAATTTTCTCTTATTCTCCCATAATTTATTTAATGTGAGCTACGATAGGTAGATATATACATTATTCAGTTGTTTTAGTGTCCTCTCTAAATATCAGAGATTCTTTAAATATATCATGGATCATTTTATTATGATCTTATAAATATTTTCATTTCATTTTACATTAAAATCCAATCCAAATCATATATTATATAAAATTAAACAATATTTATAATTACCATGTTTGCAAATAGGGTATATATATGCATTACATTTTTGATTGATTGAAATATTCATTTGTCAATATGATTTCTAATTGTGTAATATATTGATAACTCCCATATAATGGTTATATAAAATGAATTATTATTCTTGGAAAACATTTAAGATATAAAAGACTGTGAGGATCTGAAATCAAATAAATAATTCAGTAAATTTTAATTTTAAATAAAAGTATTTCCACTATATATCTTGAATCATATAAATTAGATATTGTAATAACATAATAGTTTCCTTTTCCCTTTTAACTATTCTAATTTTGGTTTCCATGTTTCTTGTCGAAATGGTTTTAATAATTCCCCATCTCTTTATAGTTTAAACACCTAATACAAGTGGGCATATTCTTTCCATTGAATTCATGATAAATACAGACCTTATGAAATTAATTACAAAAATCTATAATTATATTTTTGAGGTTTTTATATTTTCTTTTTTTCACATGTATCACATTCTTGAATTCTCATAATTCTATTCATATCCATGGAATTATTTATTTTTCCTTGGTACATAGCTGACAACTTATTTTTCTTAATTTCCCATGAAGATAGATGACGTAGAAATTTTTTAGTTTTCTTTTTGGAAAATTATACTATATTATAATATTATGTAACATACCATTAAGATAATTTAAGAACATTTTACCCTTATTTTTATCACCCATTTTGGTTCCTTGTTTCAGGTTTTTTATAGGGAATTATCTTAATTTTTTAAATGATTTTGGGGATGTTCATATTTGGAATATGGTTTGGGAAAGCTATGTTTTTCATCCAAAAAAATCATCTTACATATATTTTGGTTATGGGGGAGGGGGGGTCAGTGTTATAATGAAATAAGAATCCACTGATAAAACTATGATGCATTGTAAAGTGGAGAAAACATAGTTTTCATGACGATTCAATACTATGTGGCCAAACCTTGAATCCTTTTATATTATCCTAGGATGGAGTACATAGTTAGTGTATGATTTTCCTAACCCTGTGGTCAAACTAGGATAAACTCTCCATAATCCATGTATGTTTGAATGGATAGGTTCATGGTTATCTCTAACCATTCAGACCAACTCAATAAAAATGAGGTTTTGTTTTAACTACATGAAAACTATAATTAATGTCTCGAACCATAAATTATAACTTTTAAAAACACTAAATCAATCCTATTCTGACCATTTGTATTTTAAATGTGTCTCTAGTGAGGATTTTCCCTTCTATAACCCCTATACTCTATGATTGAACTTTCTGTGGATGTGATTTATCCCTCTCTTGTATGTGTAATCTAGTAGATTTAGAATTCTTCCATGTTCTCTTATCTCATTATTTTAGAGTGAAAATAATCATTTTTTTGGGATATCTAAAATAGAATTTAGTGTATTATTATTTTACATAATCCTCTTTCGTCTCCCACAACTTCTAATCTCTATTTCCAGTTCCTGTTTCAGGTTTTTGGTGGATTGTGTGATTAATGGTTTGTTGTTCCCTTAAGAGTTTCTCTACAAATGTAGACTTTATTTATTATCAGCTGAAAATATAGTTTAAAATTATTTATGAACCTTGATTGGATATTTTTCAAAAGAAATCATTTTTGGAGAAAAATTTATTTTCAATGGCATTGAAATAATTTTTTAGATTTGAGAAAATATTTCTTGAAATGAGAATTGATTTTATGAAATGATTTGAAATTGAATATTCATAAAAATGGATAAAAATTAAAGATGATTTTCAAGGGTAGAATTTGATGAAAATTTCTGATTTTTTATTTAGATTGAAAGATAATTTTGAACCTTGTTTTTGAGAAATGTAACTATGAATGATGAATTAATTTTAAAAAATGTGTTTTCCAATATTTATTGATTGATTAAATTACATATGACCCTAACTATCTAGTGGGAGATTAAGACCAGAATGCTTGAACTCTAACTCCTAATTAATCAACTGATGATGAAAACTATAATCAGACCATGTATAAAATGATTATTCCTAATGGGGTGTTCATTGATTCTATCATGATGGATTTAGCCTTAGGGACATGTGCACACTTTGATATATGATTTATTGTCTAAATAGGAAAATGATCATATAGTCAGTAAATTACTAAACACCAAGATTATGTACATAGTTTTTGATTTGATTGAATATTACAAGCTAATGGTTATAGAAATTGTTTTATTCTTGAACTTTTATTTAATTAAATGTTTATTCAAGACTATTTTTGATATGATTTAAATCTATTTTATTTGAAATCATGTTTTGACTAAAAATGTGAAATGATTTTCAATGAATTTATTTATTGAAATCGATTCATAAATGACTTCATTGTATTGGAACATCTTGTAAAACGTTTGGAGATATCTAACTAGGATATTTTTCTCAAAACATTCCATTTACATTAGGAATTTTTTGATTATATTATACCAAATATTGGAAAAGGAAATGAACCACATGGAGGTGGTGGGTGTTCTTGAGCATGGTACATGGGTTATAAAGATGATTGGGGAGTTGTGATCCAATTATATTAAAGGTATTATATTTTTTATTCTTGATGGAGTTTTCCCCCATTTTGGATGATGTTTTATTGTTATATCTATCTACATGTGGAAATACATTCACCTTGAGAAGTGTTTTGAATTCCGAATGTTCATTGATTTATCATATGATTCAATATATTTAATATTTACTCTTATCGAAAATCATTCCCTATGACATTTTGCTGATACCCAAGAACTAGTTAGAAGACCATGGGTATTAAGTCACCCTTTAATTCATGTTAGTACCATATAATGTACTAGTGCTCAATCTTATTTAGGTTAGATTGTGAAAAAATGACATCAATGGAGGGTTAATGTCTTTCTATGACCTGTGTATGCATTATGTGATGTATTAGTAGATATGAGGTAGAAATTTTGTGTCTTAAGGGGAAGTTTATGAGTTAGTACCTACCCATGTCTAATCGTATCTAACCATTATTCCCCATGTGTGTTTTGGAGTAGTATATTTATGGAATACATTGATCCATTTCTAATATTTTTACATACTTGATCTGAGAATTTTCAAATCCCATAAAAATTAAATTTCTTAATAATCCTTATAAGGGAGATACCGATTAATTATGGAAAGTGAACCATCCAGTTAATCAAAAAATTATTGAGATAGCAGTGTGTGTGGATCATGATATGTTAAAGTTACTACTACCCATTCATGTTAAATATCTAGTAGGGTAACATCGAATTAATTAAACTAGAAACCATGATCCATAGTTTCTTTAGTAAAAGGAAGGACCTTTATAAGGAATGGATTATCCTCAATATTTAAAGGATTAGATGAAATTATTGAGATTCTATTTTACTTATTTGGAAATATAGTACAAGATAAAGGTGAAGTGATCAACCTTTATCCTTGAAGGGTAGAGAATTGGATGGAGGGATTAGATGTTGATAGAAAAGAAACATATTATATATGAGTGAATGGACTTCAGATATCTTTTCAAATAGTAGTTCTATAGAGAGTCGATGATTTTAGAAATCTATATAGAGTTTCTCATCCTTGAAGTAGGTGAAATAACAAGGAATTATTATGAAATCCAAATTACTATACTTGTTCACATTCCTCCAATGGTCATGAAACATTTGGTGCTAGTTGACCATTTATTTTCTACAACTCTTGAATCTAAGATTAAATCTATGGTATCAATGTTGACTATCACTTATTTTGTGAATTTACTAGAAATAGATTTGATTTATGTGCTTTTCATGGAAGGTATGTATGAGTTTATGGGATCCCCTCTTACCCATAATAGAAGTTTTGGAAGTTCTATAAAAGGAAAGAAAGTGTTTGATGAGTCTCGTGGAAGACCATTATAGTAGGAAGAATATAACATTTATGAAATTTCTGGAATATTCCCATTCATTTTCATTCAATGTGGTAGGGTAATACATTAGAATAAATTTTGTTCTAGGGAATTAATGATCTATGGCCCTTATGGTCATTCAGGATACCTATTAATGTTCTGTCATGAATTCTCAACCCTATGTAGTGGCATAAGCTCATCATCACCTCATGTTACTATAGTGTAATTGGTTTCTTAAGGAACTAAGGGGTTATATCCATATGCACCTAGAAGGATGCATATTTACATAGTGGGTGAGTCACTCAAGATAAATGATACTAGTCTAGAGATAGTGGGAGACTTTATTACTATAGCTTCAATTTAGTGACTTCTTTGTTTGATATCTGTTCATCTAATTATTTTTATCAACATATGGTGTGAATATTTTAAATTTTACTACATAGATTTTATCTTATGTGATGGATATTTATACAACACATAGAATAAATATATATAATGGTATATGATTCCCTTATTGTTCCTTCACTTTATTGGAGATCAAATTCATATAATATTTTTTGTAACTCAACATGAAACCTCTAAATTTCATTCTTAGGATGGATTAGTTAATTCACCATAAATCCATGATTGACTATTATCCATAGAGGGTCTCCTTTACTACCTCATATGGGGTATGTATTGTTTTACAAGGACAGTGAGACTATAGGTTGAGTGGAGCAGGACTTCATATTCTAAAGTTGGGAAGAGTAATATTTATGTTTTCTTTTGGCATAAAGAAATAAAATTTTAGTGTTGATCTTATTCTAATAGTCATTGGGTTTCATAACATGTTTCTATCTAAATTTCATGTCCTATCACCATTAAGAGAGTTATGTTTCTATATAAACATGGTACTTTCTACTCAACTTTTCATTATTCCTTCTTACCATATCGAACTAACTACATAAAATTATTTGATGACTCAGTTGGACGTTAGTTTTTTGTATAAATGCTACATTCACCAGATATTTTCTCAATGGGTGGTTCATGTTATTTTAGAAAAAAAAATTCGTGGGAAACTGTACATTATTGTTGATTACTAAAAACAAAATCTTGTTATGTCCATGAAAATGTATTAATTTCACTAGATTGATGATTTTTAACTAGTTGAAATAGGTATAGTGGTTCCCGAAGATTGATCTTTGATCTAGTTACCAAAATTTGAGAATCAAAGCATATGTTATTTCATGGTAAACCATCAGGAGTTGGTATATCCATGATGAATACCTTTTTATAACTTTTGATCTAACCAATTCTCATTTAGTTATTATGTCACTGAAGAAAATGATATTCCCTGAGTTTAACGACTCAATGATGGTTATAATTGTGGAAATAAAATGGATTTACTAAAAATACAAAGAATAGAAAACCTTACATATTATATAAGTTCTAAATTTTTGTAGTTATTAATAAATATATTATAAGCTATCATAATATAATTTCTAAATTTAGAAGATGATGTCATTTGGACATATAGTTTGGAAATATGGAATTAATGTTAATATTGAGAAGTATAAGGCTACAATAAAGTTAGGATAATGGTAAAATGTATTAAATATTCCAATAATCATTATATTAGTATGATATTACCACTAATTATTCAAAAATTTATTAAGGTCAGCTTCTTTAATGAAATACCACACTCAGAAAGGATTCATTCTCATATAGGATTTGAAATGTTAGAATTAATTTTTTGTGTTAATGTTCCTTTTTTTTCATCTCTAATGACAACTTTTTGAGAATCTGGGTAGTGATGTGTGGTCTTCTATGAAATATCAGGTTTAAGATTGTGATGTGTCCTCCTGAAGAGTGCCCACATTGTGGAATATGGTTCAAAATAACCCTGGAAACTAGTGAAAAACTATCCTACTAATGATATAGAATACATAGTTGTGATTATTTCTCTTATATGTTGGTGGAATTAGATTTTAGAAAAAGTTTTACATTTTAATTGAATCAAAAAAATATAAGTTATATATTCTTGAAAAAATATTTTAGTATCTGTCAGATATGATTGGTGGTGTACCTTTAATTTTTTTATTTTAACATTGCATCAACCCATTGAAAGTGGAATGTCATTGCTGATTCCATGACTATGATTTTTCTAACCCAAGTTTTGAAATAATCAACATATGTGTGAAATCTAATAGGTCAATATACTGGTATTCATTTTGGAATTTGGGTGGATATGAATGAGATTGTTTTTCAATGAATTCATTTGACCTCTTTTATTCTAAACATGATTCTCTAGGAGAAGAATATCCATGATGTGTTCCATAGTTGTAGAGGCTTGATTCATGCTGAGGGGACTCCTAGTTTGTGGGAATTATCTTAGGAGGGTTTCCAATGTTTTGGGAACTAGTAATTGATAGATTTTCCTAAGAGAAAATATGTGCTGTGGGATTTCTATAATTCCCAGTGGTCGGTGTACCAGGGAACCACAAATATGTTTTCTGACATACAAAAATTATTCTGGGGTCTAGGTAAGAGATGAGATAATACAGATTTATTTTTCATTATTATACGTAATATGGTGTGAAGGAAAAGAACTGGAAACCATTTATTTTACATATTCCAATACATATACCAAAATGTATATGGGATGATATTTTATTGGATTTAATTGTTAGGAATCCATGTACGCCTTAAAGAATTAATGAAATATGAATTTTTATTGATTATGTAAGAAAATCAGCTCACTTTATTACAATTATTGATACAACCATTTTTAGGGACTTTAGAACCCTATATGTATAAGTGACCATAAAATTGTTTAATTTTCCATTGATTATAGGTTCTGATAGTTATTCTTGATTCACTTCTTGTTTCTGGAGAGGACATAATGAGAAGACGAGATCTCGGGTTAGTTTAATCATGAAATATCATCCAAAGATGGATTAAATGATAGAATTAGTTAAAATAATTCTTAAATACATGATATTTTTCTTGATTATCAAAATTTTTGGAACTAGTTATTCCCACATGGTTCTACTTTACTTTTCCTAAAATAATATTTAACATTCATCCATCTATATTGAACGCTTTAAGGCCTTGTTTGACCAGCTATGTAGATCTCCTTTATGTTGGAATGAAATTAGTAAAACCTCCCTTGATGATCCTTGATTTTTCCAAGATATGAGGAAAATTATTCACATGATTCATCAAATAATTATAGAGCCAATGATATGGTATAAATCCTTTACTGATATTGATCGATTCCAATTGGACATCACATTAAGTTGCAATATGTTTTAAAGAGTATCATCGTAACTAGGGTCACTAACTGCATTGGATGTCAGTAACATTAGCCCTGAGATATGTGGGGGATATTTTAGGTTTATTGGGAGGTTATAAATTGGGTTTAACTTTTTTTATTTTCATATTAATTGAAATATATTCATAAAATGTTTCATTTTCCTTAGCTCAAAACATATCTCTTTAATCCATCTCATGTATTGAGAATGAATGGCCATGATGTGGAAGATGATTCATCCATAACTGAGTGACCATTACGAATTACTGATTCCAAGAAAATATTCTTTTTTGGGAGTCCATAACATTATTTTGGGTGTTATGGATGAATGTTTATGATTCTCATGAGACATGGGAGCATAAGGAACTAATTGTAGTGTAATGAACTCATATATTTTATAGAGTGTCTTATTGAAATTTTTTATACAGAGAAGAATCATTTATGGTTTGGGGATTATTAAATTATGTTATCCTATTTAAATTAATTTTGAACCTATTTTTTTTCATTTGTCAATAAAATGATTTAATTTTTTTCGAGGAACTTTTTTAAATTATGGGAATATTTAGGGGTAGTGTAATGTTTGCACACATTTCGGGAAAACCATAGAGTGAATCATAGAAAACCATTTTAACATACAAGAGAATTTGGTGTGTTGGGATGGGGGAAAACATAATAAAACATATGGAATTCACCTAAAACTCCGTGGCTTGGAACTATAGATAATGTATAATTGGTGCATGGGTTCTAAACAGTGAGTCCAAATAGTGTGCCTATGTATAGTAGCATATGAGAGATTACTCAATTGGTGAATTTTTTTTGTAACCATAAGGCTGAATATGTGGAACTCTAATAGATCCCAATAAAGGAGAATAGTTATCTCTAACCATGTAGACTAACCCAAAAATCCATGTGAATAGGTTTTTGAGCCCCAAAATATAAATGATGGTCCTGAAACACCATTATAAATTTTAAACACCTCATAATCGACCCTAATATGTACCTTTGGATATTGGAGTCTATCTAGAGAATATTTTACATTATACAATGAATTTACTATTGGATTTCAGTTCTAGTAGATGCGATAAATACATCTTCAGTAGGTATGACATCCTTAGTTTTTAATCCTTATTTATTAAATAATTCAATATTTAAAGAGTGATAGATCCAAATTATTTTATTGGATCTTGACCATGATTTATTGCATTTTCATTTTGGTGATTCACCGTTGATATCTTTCCTTAAACCATCCATTGGAGATTCCCATCATGATTATTTTATTGACCATGTGATAAGAGGTAGGTGATTTCATAAGCCTCTTTCATACACATAAAACCTTGATTTCGAGCTAGATTTGTAATCTATTTTGAATTTATTTTGGATGCATGAGGGAATGTTTTTTCAAAAGTAATTTATTTTTTAGATAAAGCTCATTTTAAATAGATTTTGAATAATTGGATAGATTTGATTAAATATGGATTGGAATGAGATGTGATTTGATCAAGTGATTTTGTATTACATCTGGAGAAAATTTATTTAGATTAATGATGTTTTGAAAGGAATGATTATGATTAAAACCAATAATTTTTATTGAATTCAAATTTCATATTGAAACATAAAATTTTGAAATTGAACTTTGAATGTTTAATAGAATTTAAATGAATGATTTTCCCATTATTGATTTATGGAATGAAGCACTTGTGTGATTCAAAAGTTAGTGGGTGATAAGGATAATATTTCGAAGAATATTACTCCATAGTAATGGATTGATTATGATAATTATATCTAAAAAAATTCATCATCATTTTCACCAATAAGGTAATAATTTATTCTATCCTGATTGATTGAGCCTTAGGAGTGTATGTACATTTAGTTCCATAAATTATTAACAAAGTAGTGTGTGGATCATATTACAAGGAACTAACTAACCTTATGGAATATGACTGAGGATCATTGTTTTATTTAATTTTTATATGGTATTGATTATATATGTGCTTTTATAAATTCCATTTAGTTTTATTAAAAATTTTACTTAATATTATTTTTGACATACTTTCCATCTATCAGGTTTGAAATCAATTTTTAACTAAAAATGTGAAATACTTTTTCATAGATTATTTATCTAAATTAAATCATTAATTATTTTATATTGTAAATTATTATGGAATGTATGGTGGGATCTTAAGGGGATATTTTTCAAACACAATACCCCTTACTTCGTGCCTTTATAAACTATGTTATTCCAAATCTAAGAAAAGTGTAATCACAACATTGAGGGGGTAGGTGCTCATGATCATTGGAATTAGGTGATAGTGGCAGAGGGGGAAGTTGTTAATAACACATTGCATAGAGGTTATGATTTTTCTTCTTGATGGTGTTTGATTCATTATTTTGGATGTTGTTTTACTTTTGGATATTTATGTTCTTGTGTTAGTCTTTTCTCATAGAAGAGTATATGAAATACTAACCAGTAATTGATTTATCCTCATCTATAGTATATTGACTATTTATATATGGAGTGAAATAATTCCATATGACCATTTTTATTTTTCCCATATAGTGATCACCAGCCTATAGGTATAGAGAATTCCCTTCAAGTTATGTTAGTGTTGGATCTTGTACCAGTGTTCTAGGGCATTCAATTTGGATCATGACATATGTGAATAACATTTTGGTGATCAATGACCTTCATAGGTTCAACATAATCCTATTAATGAAATGGTACATCATTAATTCTATATTATATATATATATATACATATTTCAATCCTAAATATTCAAGCTATGGTTGCCTTAAATTTTTAAATACAATGTAATTGCTTCTACATGAGGGTGATAAAATTTTCTCCAATTTTATATCATTTCCCTTGCGGTAAACCATTCTAAAATAATATAAAAATAAAATTTCCATTCCGTACATTCTATTCACTCAACCAAATTATTTTTATCTATCAATGACAAACAATGATCATCATCTCCATTTAAAAAATATACATCAAGAATAACATTTCTTATTTTATTACTTATAGTATCCAGAAATATGGGACATTATTCATTGTTGAGATACCCAAGTATTTGTAATTATATTAAAGGATAGAGGATTTTATCACACAAAGTGATTCAACACACGTGAATAATTATATGGAACAACATGATTCTACATATAGGTATGATTATTTTTTATAACATGGGTTAGATTCCCCAACTTGTCAATGGGATTCTCAACTCTAAAACCCACAGAATTGACTCTCCCATAAGGGAAATACCTACAATGGATATGGTTGATAATATGATTTCACTTTCTCCATCATAAAATATCATTAAACAATATCAGACACCTATATATCTCATTAAATCATGAATAATTATCCAGTAAATATAAATAACTAAAATTTATTTATCATTATATTGGATTTTCTAAATTGTAATGATACCTATGGTAATAAAAAATATATTTATTAAGGGTCATAATAAACATAATTTGATATCAAATATAATTACATCTATTCCATTAAACCAAAGTCGATGTATAATTTATTACTTAGGTAAAATATAAAAGGAATCAATACATGGAGGAACAATCTCTAAAGTATCCTTGCGAGACTATATATAAAAATATTATACATATTACATTAACAAAATGAAACATACCATGAATAAATTAAATTCATTTGATAGACTTAAAATATTAATTCCTCAAATCCCTGCAAATAATAAACCTAATAATAAGTGAGGTAGGATTATTTGTAAGGGAAAGCTTCAAATAGAATCTAAGATGAGTAGATAAGGAATAAAATATTTTATAGAAAAAACAATCAATACATATTCCATTTAATAAATAACATTTTATACAAAATATTTCCCATAAAATATCAATAAACCAATAACATGGATAATAAAAACATAAATTTTAATGAAGAAAATATATAATGTCAGATATTATAATATTTATCTGAAGGCCTTGTTCTATGTCATGAATATTAAACATAATACCTTTTTCAAATAAAATTCAATGAATTAATATGTATAAACCAAATAACCCACTAAATTGGATGTCTTTTAATTACATCATACCTTTGGATTATTAGAGTTGATATATATAATTGGGACCACCTCTAATATAAATATTTCAAATTAATTCAGAATATATTGAATAAAAAATAGAATACATGATTAATATGTGTTAAAAATAAATTAATATCTATATTGAATCTAGAATAAGAAATATAAATATTTACATAGTAAATGAAATAAAGTTTTTTATAAGATTCATTTGAATAATAACTTACATTAAAGTAGTATACTATTACGATAATATCTGAGAAGTATAAAATTTTATTAATATATCATGGATAATTAAACTATGGACTTGAATGATAAAAAAATCATTGAATAATAGAGGGTGATATAAAACATGATCAAAACAAGTTGAATGATAAAAAAATAAGGCATAATCCATAATTTGGAAAAGGATGATAGAAGACCATCAATTCAATAAAATGGTTTCATTAACTAATGGAATTTATATTGTGAATCTTTGAGGAGAATGGATGAAAAAAATGCAAAAAATTTTACTTAATGATTTTAATTTTTTTAAAATCACTGTTATAAATCATTTCTATAGTTATATTCATCCTTTTAGAAAATAATTCAATTTTTTAATATTAAAGTTGAAAAATTAAATAATAATGGAAAAATGATTTTTACAGAAAAACCATGTGATGTTTATATGGAATCTTACTAATGAAATGGATTTGGATACAAAGTTATTTAAAGGGTTCCTCAAGGTTAAAAAATTCTAGCGGATATTATGTGAAATTGATGAACACATTCACATTTAAGGTAAGGGGATTCTTGAAACCCACTACTTTTTTTGGGTTATCCGAATTTCATTCAAAATTTCAGAGGAATATTCATTTAATATACCTCAAATATAAAATCATTGTTCTTAATATCTATTTCTAGATATTTACATGTTTCTAATTTGATTGTGTGAAAAAATATTATTATATTACCTAAGAAATCATCTTTTCAATACACATATTTGATCCACTTTTGTTGTTTCCTTTTCACTCGAGAATTATTATTCTTATACCAAAATTATTCCTATTATTCACTTGGGAACCCCAAAACATAGTAATGAATGTATTATTGGTTAAATCCTTATTAAACCCATTCTGTTCCTTGAGTTTATTATATGACTATGATTTTTATATGTTATATATGGAATGTATTATTATGTAAATGTGATGATGTAATAGGTGGGAACAGAATTATATATCCATTTAATGCATTGTGTAATGTGATATATCTCATGAGATGATGTGTATTATGCATGATAATCATGCAATATTTTATCATAAGATGCTGCTATGATTATTCACATATGTTATGTGTGAACATTATGCTATTATTGTTCACAAATTTGTGATGCATTTTACCACTATGCCATGTCATTTCATTTTTATGAATTTATCACATGTTTCCCCCCATGACATTGATGAATATTTTATTATCATGAAATGGGGATAGGTATTATTTTCAATAAGTTATATTGATTCATATCCCTTATTCTTATTTATACTGGGATTTGAGCTCACCCTTTTTATTTGATATATATCCTCAGGTGACTTCATGTAATAAAGAGAAAATTATCATTTAAGGGATAAAGTAGATGATTTTAAGTAAATGTTAATGTTATATTTTTTTGAAAGTTATGTACGTAAATAATTTTTCCAAGACACTAAAACATTTAATTATAGTTTTGATTAACTATGTTTTTATTTCTCTTAAAAATTACGTAATAATAATGTAATAAAAATTAGGGATGCTATAAAACCTAGTCAATTTTCCACTAGGTCATGGCATCTAGCCATGGTAGACAATAGAAGAACCACCTTGTAAAATATCATTCCATGGTTTCAACTATGTTGGATATCTAATACCGTTTCCAAAAATAACATAATAAGTGGATCTCTTGCAAGGGTTTCAGATCATGCATTTACTAAGCCCATTATAGGTGTTTTATATCTTCTCCAAGATCTAGTGCAGTACAATGGGGGGTTTCTATATAAATTTAATCTATGTAATCCCCTTGTTTCAATTTTCAACCATTTACTCAAATATCAGACAAAAATCTCTCCTCACACCCTTCTATAGTTTGATCCCATAATGTTTTGAAACTATTAGTTTTTTGGATCATTTTGATAGGAATCATTTGAATCAATTTAAACCCACATATTTTTATTCTTCAATCCAAACTTTCTCCTATATAGAGTATTTTTTGGTTTTTATATTCTCTTAATTGATTTTGAGATTTGATGGTGGTTTGTAGTGATAATACATTTGGTGTTGATTCCTTCAATATTGGCGGTGTTTGATCACATGTTTTGCGAGTTTCTTTTTAAATATTAAATTGATTTAGGTGATACTTAGTCTTTCTTCCATTTTTACAAATGGGGGAATCATATTTTTGTTTTTCTTTGGGGAGATAATATCCATCGGTGTAATGATTATAATTAATTTTATAATTTATAATTTAGTGTGAAAGGAAGAAATCACATGTGTCTATTTAGTCTTGTGATTTGACAAAATTTTGAGCATGCTTGATAATCTTCAAGAAATTTATTATGTTGATTTTTATATGTCCTTTCTGTTATTGAAATTCGTAACCCATTCTATGTTTTTTTTCTTGAGATAAAATCATATTAAATGTATATGAATATATATAATATTAATAATGTAGTTTCCCATGGAATATTGACTTTTTTTTTGAATTCCAATGAAATTAAGAAGAAAATTTTATGAAAACTCTATATTAATCTAAAACAAAAGTAGGTAAATTTTTTTAAGTGGTAAAATATAGTGTGAGGTGAAGTGTGTTATGTGGTGGTTTTGTAGTTTGGTGGCATTGATGTCTGCTATATGTGATGAGAAGGGGTGGTGATGTAAAATTGTAGTGATGTTTGTGGATTGCTATGTGTGGTGGCTGTCAAGGGTGGTGGTTGGGATGTGGGTCTTGCTTAAAAGTGTAATATATGATGTTTTTGGTTGTGTTGTGTTCTTCTAGATGGTTTCCAATGATGGAATGAATCATTATTAAAAAAATTAAATGTCATGGGTTTGATTTGATAATGAATTCATTAAAATAATGGAAATTTTGTTTTAATTAGTTAGTTCTTAAATATTAAAATAATGGGATTGATATGGGGATATGGTTGTTAATAGGATAATCTAGAAAAAGATTAAGATAAAAATAAATGATATAATGTAGCTTATTTATATGGATTTCTTTTTTATTTTAATGCATTTAAAGGTGGAAGAGAAAGTGGTGGAGGTTGTGAGTCATTGTGATGATGTTGCGAGTTGTAATGGTGCTCTTCTTATAAACATATTAGTTAGTATGGTGTCTAACTATTATATATTTTAATTTCATGGTGATTTATATACCCACCCACCAACATCGATCACTATGTATCAACATCCATTTTTTTGGGTTGTGTTTTTCCAAAAAACATATTTAATTAGAATAGATGGTTGGATACCCCCTATTCCCTACTCTCTATTCTAGGTGAGGCTCTTACTCATAATATGTGATTTGTTGTAGTTGTGTTATAGTTTTAGTTGGGTTGAACAGTTTGATGATGTTGATTATAATGGGGGTTGTGCATGGTATGTGGAGGCAACAGGTTTGATGTCATTCATGTTCTTGATACCTTACTATAATGGAAATATGAATGTAGTTGTGTGAGGATGAGGATGGGATTTTATATTTCACATGGGTTTCCTTGAGATTTGTGATTTATATGGTGTTTTTGGGTTGAATTTTATATAAAGATGCATGATGGGTTCTTGGTGTGATGTATATGGATGGGTGTCTATGAGAAGGATTCTACAAAATGGATGGAAGGACTGTGATGTTCAACAATGGGGTTTAAGAGAATAAAATCCGTTTGAAGTGGTGTGGGGTACCATTTATCAATTTATTTCATATCATGTTACTATAATTTGATGTGTTATATAGCGAGTGTTCTATGGTGAGGATGGGACTAGTCAGATAATGTTCTTAGGTTCATGTTGAATTTAATTTCTGTCCACTGGTCAATTATTATAAATTTTTCAAATGAGGAATAGTGATAACATGTATGATCATAATCAGAGTACATGTTATAATCACCTCACATATAAACAATTTTTTTTTCAAGTTTATAGGAGTACTATAGGTAAAATCATGACATTACTAGCCCTAGTTATTGATTTGATTCAGGGACATTACCTAATGAAATTATTTCATGTATTTATTTGTATAATCGCTGTGTTGTTTTAAATAAAACAACCACTATATAATGGTTTTGGTTACCATTATTTTAAATAGTTTTATGTTGTTCTTTTATGATTTATATCCAATCTTCCAAACCATGTTTATCTTTTTAGATTAATTTCATTAATTTGTTTGATTTTTGTATCCATAATTGTATTCTGTAACCAGTGGCTTACTATAGATGGGACTCCACTATTATTATATCTATTTTTTTATTTCTTATCTAGGATGGGTACCGTGGGTGGGAGAGGTTCATGATAAGGATGTATCAAAGGTCTAGTTGAGAGATAAGATGGAGTTTGGAGTTATTCATTATGAGGGTTGTGTGGGTTTGTAGGTAAACAACATCAATAGATCATGATGTGTAAAAATACCATGAAAGAATTTCATGGACATTAAATTTTATGCCCCCGTTATATGATATAAGTACTATGAGTTTTTCAGACAACCAAATGAGATAGTGGTTATTGTAGAATAGTGACTAAGGAGAGATACATGTATCAAAATTGTATCTATTATTTTCTAAATTGGGTGATCTCTATGAAATTAAAATGAAATAAATTAACTTATCCATAATTAAATTCAATAATATCAGACTTACAAAATCCTTTTTTACTTTCGGATATGGTTCTGATATATCATCATCATATGGTTTCTGTTGGTGATGTTTTGTGGGATGAACTATTTGACCATCGGAGGGTCAACATAGTTGAGGTGGATGATCAGTGGAAGAAGAAATTATACAACATTTAGAGGAATGATTTTGTGAAATAATAGGGTAACATATTTGATTAGTAGATAGAAGGATGGTCAGTGGAGTTTGAGATCATCATCAACCTTATAATATCTCGAATGGAGTACCAATACCCATTTGTAGTTAGTAATATTATGGGTGTGATGTGTCAGTGGAAGATGTTGTTTCTTAGGGAGAAGAATAAAGGAATTTCTTCTTATATAGAATCCCAGACGTAGTTCAGAGATGTTTTCCAATCATTGACCTCATAGTTATAATTACCCAGCCTTAAACATTACATTATCTTGAGTAAAGTCCTGAATTAAAATTGAGGATCATTTCAGGTTTGGAGTTGTAGATAATTAATCCATATCTATAACATTAAATTTCAAAAATTACAATGTTTACACTTTTACTTAATATCCAATTTTTTCCTAAAATAAAAAGTCTAAAAAATAACAAGTCTTGTTCTGTGTTTTATATAGTCGAACTTTTCCTTGATCTATTCCTTGACCCTATTCATCTTTAAGTCATGTGAAAAACTCTTCAAAACATGGGGTGAGCATAAAAATATCAGTAAGGGTTATAAAATAAGGAAAGGAAATATTAACCCATCAATTGATACAAATCAATGAAACCATACTTTTCAATCATAACATACCTCGTGAAATCATAATATTTATGAGTAACACATAGAAATCATAAATCATAAAGGTAACTTGTGACATCCAAATTATACATACATTTTAGCTATCAAAGCTATGTAGGGATTTACGTTGGAATACCCACAACAGTATATTCCCTAAATCTCTTAGAAGAAAAATTAACATTTACCTCCGTGACATTACTCAATGCATTGGAGGGTTATCTCAAGCTCACCCTCCATTGGTTTAACACAGAACCACCATTATACGTAAACAACTACCAATAACCATAACATATTCATCACAACAAAAACAAGAATAAATAAATGATAACATTTCCACATCGAAATAACAATATACCATATTCATGATATTGACATAATCAATGCTTTATCAAGTCATTTTCAAAACCATTTAAAACATTAAATAAATATATTTTTGAATCAAAGTGTCCCATACAACATTGAAACTTTTAAAAGGAATTTTAATTTCCAACATTCATATCCATACACATAAATCTTTAAAACTGTTTTTAAAACCAGGATATTAATGAGAATGATTTATATAAATAAATCATTAAAAAAATACTTTAGTTAAGTAGTTCATAACCAAATGAGAGACGCTTTAATACAAATAATTGAAGAATAACAGTAATAAAAACATTGCAATATCATGAAAATTAATGGATTCATGATATAATATGTCAAAGGTTTTTATATACACCATATAAAAGTGAATTGGTGTACAATAACAAATAAGCCTCAAAGGAATTTAAATTGAGACAAAGTCCCTTACAATGATCGTATCCTTAGATTAAGGATAAATCAATGACATAATTATTTGTAAAAAATAATAATACACCCAATATAAGTGGATATTATGTGTACAACAATCAGAGTTCATTCACACATATTTAGAGCACTACATAATCAAGAAGTATAAGTTTAAACTAATGAATTGAAATGGGGTTATGATGTTTTTTAACAAAAATTCGATAGTCTAACGATGTCACCTAGAAATTTAGAAAATGTGTTGATGTGAGAGAAAAGTGTATCTCATTACATGAACATAAAATTAATAGAAATAATGATATAGAATAACACATCCCAATATAAGAATATTTAAATTAAAAGACATAAGAGAAAGAATTATTTTAAAAAGTTGTGGGTGAATGGTTCATTTACCGATTTGGTAACTTTTGAAACAGACACCCCATGAAAAAAGGATCATACAATGTAGATGTAAATACCCATAAATTACATTATATTATACAAATAATACAATAATAGCCTGTAAATAAAACACACAAAAGTAAAATAGTGTCATATATTGCATGAATATCATAGGAATAAAAAGTGAGATGAAAACCCCTTACCTCGTGTTCGACTTGATCCATTCGTTATTTAATCTCACGAATAATAAACTAATGTTAATTTCTAATTGTATAAAAACCTTTTTAAGTTTATTATTCCTTTTATATCACTTATTACGATGTTATAAACATTATTCAACCATTTAAGTTAATAATGGTCATTTTGTCAATATTTGGAACTTGAGTCAAAAATCAACTTGTTATAATTACAAATTGTCCATGTGGTCAAAAGTATATTATCTACAAAATAATCTTCATGATTTAAATATCATATATATGCTAAATATCAAATATATATATATATATATATATATATAATTATTACATGACATGTAAAGACCCGTAAATTTCAAGGAATTTCTTTTCTTAAATTCATTGTGATTTTACGAGTACGCAGTTTGTGATGGCACCTGATTCTGAGGCCCGGTGTGCCCGGAATAATTTTCCGAAGTTTTGCTCAGGTATGTTCAGTGAACGAATGAGTGAGTTTTTCTATCTTTTGAACTGGTGTTCAGATTTGAAATCTGAGGGCACCGATGAACTCACAGTGCCGGTAATTGCTTAAGAGGACCTTTACCGAAGATGCATTTGCAAGGGAGAAGAAGTTAATTTTTGTGGATTAATTGAGAGGCGAATAAAATTGTGGAACAATTTTAATTTTATATCTTAAGTGGTTATAACCTACATGGGGAAGTTAGGGTGGGACCCACTAACATCCTAACTACCCATGTGTGGATAAATGTGAGGTGGGGCCCACACAAGCCCCAACCCTTCACATTTCTATAACTCTCATAAACTCCTCCTATATAACTTTTTAAATCCCTTTAATTAACTCTCCCTCTCTCCCTCTTTATTGCATGCCAACATACACACATTAATTAATTAATTGAAACTCTTCATTAATTAATTAAGTGTTTGAATTTTGTAAATTTGAATGCATGGCATGATTTAATAAAATAAGGGAAGCCTTATTTTATTTTGGGTTGGCATGTTGTGTTGAGATTTTGGGGAGAGAGCTCAGGTTTTATTTAAAGAACTTTATCCTCAACGAAGAACATCAACTCTTCTACGAAGAACTTCGACTCGTAGAACCCCGGTTTCTCCATCCTCTTCTTCCTCCGCGACAAGGGAGGAGACACCGATGCGGGAACTCACCAATGACATCATGCCTTTCAATCTTCTCTCCATAACAAAAAGGGGAGAAACCACTTCCTCCTCGGATGCTCTCCATGAACGTCTACGAACCCTCATCTCGCAACGCCATCATCTGCGACACAATCGCTCGTCATATTTTGCTGAGGTAGTGTAACACTCAAGATTTTTATGAGAAATATTTTGTTTCTATATAAATAATCAAAGGAATCTTTCACTACACACAACACTAGCTTGGATTTCTTTACACACAATCGCGACCATCCTCGATAGCTTGCATCATACGGAATACCGAGTTTCACTAAACAACGATATGCTATTAAAATATTATTAAAACTAGCCGGTATGAATAGTAATACACACTTTTTGAAATTTTTTAAATTTTATTTTTCAATATGGACTTCATTTTTGGATTCTGAATATCGAAATTAGCCTAGGGTGAAGTTTTGGTATTTTTCTGAAAATATTCAATTTTTGATGAATAGTGAAAACACTGGGTTACTATTTTAAAACAGACTTTTTATTTAAATAATTATTTATTTTATTTAAATTAATTTTAGGTAAAAATTGATACATAATACCTATATAAGTTCAATTCCATTTATTGGAGTCATTTTATAATAATTTTAGATATATAAAATTTTTATTGAACATTTCACCGTCTTTTACCCACCTCCGAGGAGAATTTCCAAATTCACATAAAACTTAATTTTACCGCTTCTGTGAGTGGAATTTTGAAAATTTGAGAGACACAGTTAATATCAAAGACTAAAATGTGGTTCAATGTGATGAAAATATTTTTTGGTGAATAGTAACTTTTTAATTTTTTACCACTGTTAAAAGTAAATAGGGTAATTAAGGGTAAAAATGATATTATTATTACCCTAAAACATCTCATAATTCTATTGGATAAGTGTAATTCGACCGAAAACAACCTTAGGAATAAAATATGACCATTTAGGCCCACTTGGATTAGATTAGGACATTTATTATTTATTTATTTAAAGAATGGTTAGAATAGTGAAAATCAATGTTTAATAACTAAATCATTTTAATATAGGGTTATACATAAGATATATTCAATTATTAATATTCATTATAAATATAAAATCATTTTCTACATAATGTTATTTTATTTTTCATTTTTAGGCTTTAAATAATTTAATTTATTTATGACACAATGATGATGCAGTAATTATATTATTAATGAAATATTGACATAATTGATGTTATAAATACCCAAATAAATGTAATTTGAGACTTTTTATGAATTACAATTATTTTATATGTTAATATGACATGTTAGTATTGATTTAATTAATTTTTTTAGAATTAATATTTCTTTTATGAGTTTCACAAAAATCAATTACCAAATATTGTCAATATTGACATAAAATAGATTTCAAAACAAATATTATATTATTAATTGTTATTTTATTCCTAAAAATATAAGGTTCGTCCAAATGACTTAGATAAGGTTATATATATAAATAATAAACAACTTGGTGTTCGTTTGTCTTGTTATAGTAAGTTTATTAACCATATAGTGTAAGAAAACAACAAGACACGATAAAAGTTAAATTATCTTACTTAAAGTTAAATCTAAATGATAAGGTTAAAATAGAAATATAAACTTGTTTAAATTCTATTTAATGAGATAATTTATACCCATAACCACCTTATATTCGAAATAAATAAATTTGGAGCTATTAAAAACCGAATATGACTTTATAATAAAATAATATTTTAGTTTTTCCAAAGGTCCCCCTCTCCTCTCTTATAAAAGGGCACCTCGTCCCTCTCTTCCTCACACCACTTTGAGCCTTCATTCTAGGCCAAACCCTGCCAAATTCTTCTTTTCCATTTCCCTAGAAACATTTTAGAGGTCCTGGTCTTCTTCAATGATAAATTTTAGTTCCCTAAAATGATGTATCAAAGAGGCGCTTTAAAGAAGAGGTAATGTCCTTTACCGATTCTTTCATCATTATTTCCTCTTCCACTTCTTCTTCATTATTTGTTTAATTATGAAGTAATAACATCAGTATCACCCATATAATGATATTTTATTATAAGTATGAAATAACCCTATTTCACCATCTATCCATCCTACGGAAAATGAAATCACCACGCGTGCGTACGTACAAAATACCGTCTCCACACCATGGTGTAATCTATTTTCCACCACCACCTTACTTGGATGGTTATAATGGTTTAACGAATAAATAAATATGATTATTTTAAATTGATATTGATTCTGAAATATTATACATACACTCCAATACAATTCCACGATCATGGGAATGATATCATCGCTCGTGCGTACGTACGAAATACCATCTCCACGATGTGATGCGACTCGTTCTACATGATCTTCATTGCATAATGATTATATAAATGAATTGAATGAATGAATATGATATATATTACACTAATACCATTCCGGAATTGAGGTATCTATAACCTAAAAAGAAGTATAATAATTTATTCGACAAAACACACATAAGAACAAAATGTAATAAACACCCGAATAACAAGTAGCAATGAAATATTACTAATAAGAAGCTAACAATATGACCATATATGATATCATAAAAATAATTATGATTCTGTAATAAGTCAATGTCATTATTTAAATCATTATATAGGAGTTTCAGATACTTACGAAGCAAATCAGACCTAAGGTAAGGGAAAATCTCGCAATCTCAATTTTTATCCGAGATTGTTCATATTTCAGGATTTACTAGGGAATATTTATCATCCACATCCATGTTTCTTAAATATGTAATATTATTACTATCCTCCTACAATTGTTTAAATCTAAATTTTAGCCTTCGTTCAATTTTTAGTAAAAGATATGAAAGGAATCTTTTGTCATTTTTCGTACGAGGTACTTTTTTATTTTTCTGGCCAAAGTATGAGAAGACTGTTTTTTCTCACTTATATGGCATGAATGGATTTTTAGAACATTATTTCCATAATGCTTACTTTACAAGTTTTCAAGTTTATTTATAATCTACTTCTTTTAGTTCAAAATTATATGACATGTTAATAAAGGAAAATGTTTTTGAAGTAGAAAGGATATTTTCCTCAAGAATGGAGTTCAAGTGTTTTATCAAAATTAGTTTCCATCTAAGATAATATAGGGTTCTGTTTCTATCCCTATTTTTACATTGTTTTGATTATGTTATGATGGAATTAATTTTATTATTTCCATTTATCTTATATGGATTATGTTATGATGGCACGATGATTAAGAATCCCATTTTTATTACATGGGTTATGCTATGATGTATTATTTATGATTTGTGGCACACATAAGAATGGTATCATTATGAGATGGGTGGGACCTATATCTCTCTCCAATGCATCAGGTAATGATTTATATCTCATGAGATAGACATTTCTGGAACAGCAGGTTAATCTAGTTCAGTGAAACAGGACTGAAACGAGGAGTGAACTCAGTTCAGAAATGAAATTTTTCCACTAAGATACTCTTGGCAATGAGTCTTGACTACTAAGAAATGATTCTCTATAATTATGTGTGTATGACACAAAGTTTCATGTTGTATGTTATGATTATTGGGATTACATTTTAGTACTATGATTTATCCCATGTTATGAAATTATGATCTCTTTTGCAGGTTATGATTTCCAAAATGATATTTTCATATGAATATGATGTGATTGATATTTCTTTTGTCTACTCTTAATGAGAATTTGAGCTCACCCTTTTGTATGTTTTCTTTCCCCAGGTCAGGAAGAAGGTTATTAAGTAGGATATGCCAAAAAGGGACTCTAGATATGATAAAATAAATGGGAGATATCATAGATGATTTATGAACCAGTTGTTTATGTTTCCTATTTTCTGAAGACACTATACCTATATGGTCCTTTCATGGGTTTGTTATATGTTGTAATAAGTGTACTTCAATTTTGAAGTATTAACAATGTATGTAATGTATGGGTCATTATAGTTGGTATCAAAGAAAAGGTATAGTCAACCTTTGGAAACTAGAATGTGAAATCCTTAGTAAGAAACCTAAGGATATGTTTAAGCATAGAACACAATCTTAGTGTTTTAGAAATGGACATGAATAACCTATTATAAGACCTTAAGTGTGAAATTTTATTCTTGATTATGTGTTATTCCTATTATAATTAGTGTTGCTCACACTATTCTTCTTGGATTTAGTTAATGGCTGGGACCCGAAGGAACCGTGTTAATGCGGAATGCGATGGGCAATGCAATGATTTTCCCCCTGAGCAACCAAACGTTATTGGAGCTGGAATGAAAAATCTTGTAGCCTTGCTCACACAAATATTACAAGATATGAATCATGCAGGACTTCCAATTGAGCAAAATAAAGAGCAACATTCTGTCGAATCCTTCATGCGGAAACGTCCACCCTCATTCAGCGGGTCTACTGATCCATTAGTGGATGAACAATGGATCAGTACTACTGAAAAGATATTTTTAGTTCTTCAATGTTCTGAACATGATAAAGTCATCTTATCAGTTTATCGTTTGGAAGGTGAAGCTGATCAATGGTGGAATCTTATCAAGAATATGAGGCAGAGGGATGAAATTGAGTCCATGTAACAGGATGAGTTCAAGAAATTATTTTTCAATAAGTACTTCCCTCATATTCTCAAAACAATGATTGAGAAGGAGTTTCTTGAACTAAAGAAAAATGATGATGAATCTATTGGTACCTAAGAAGAAAATTTTACAAGACTTCCAAGATACGCTTCTGGGATTATTATCCAACCCGAGAGTAAGATCAATCGATTATTTAGTGGCTTAAAACCAAGTCTTAAAAGGGCGTTATCTATAAGGGACTTCAATAGTTATGAGGAAATCGTTCTATGTGCTCTCAAGGTTGAGATGGAGATTGGAGTAACCCATTAGTCATATGGGTTTGATAAGAAGAGGAAAATGGAATTCAAAGGAAAATATAAAGAGAACACTGAAAAGAAGATGTATTTTCCCTTATGTTCAAAGTGTGGAAAGAAACATGGAGGGAGTTTTCTTAAAGGGACAAGTAAATGTTTCAAATGTGGAATGGATGTTCATTGGGCATTTGAATGCTGCACTGATGGGAAGAAGATGTCTAGTGATGCAAACAAAGAAAAGGCTACACAGAGTGCACCTCCTACACTTCAATGTTACAAGTGCAAGGAAATGGGGCATTATGATAATCAATGCCCTAATCCAAGGGTTGTTGATGATGATCGACGTCAACAAACTCTTAAGGCTAAAGACAAAGGAAAGTCACATGCAATTTCTATCAGTGATGTGGAGTACGATAATGAAGTGGTGAAAGGCACACTTACCAACCACTCTAAAGTAGAAAATGTTTTATTTGATTCTGGATCCACACACTCTTTTATTTATGAAGAATTTTCTAAAGTTATCGTCGTATTACCTCAACAATTAGATGTTGAGTTAGCTATGACAACCCCTAATGGCACAACAGTCACATCAAAAGTTTATAATTCTTCTCCGATTGAAGTTTGTGGGAAAGTGCTTCCTGCAAATCTTGTGATCCTTCCTATAGTGGAATTTGATGTGATTCATGGCATGGATTGGATTTCTTTATATGGATCTCATATCAATTTCAAAAGAAGGGAAGTCACATTTCCTATTCCAAATCAATCTATGATTGTCTATCGATGCAAGGATGAACATAACCTTCCAGTGGAAATTTGCTCCATCTTATGGGTCTTGATTCCACTAAATGAAGGTTATTTATCTCAAATGGTTAGTGATAAACTCATGATTAAGAATATTCCCATTGTACGGGAGTTTAATGATGTCTTTCTAGAGTAATTACCTGGTCTTCCACCAAATCGTGAAGTTTAGTTTTCAATAGAACTCGTACCGGGTGCTTTACCTATTTGAAAGACACCTTATAGAATGTCCCCAATTGAGTTGCAGGAATTGAAGAAGCAACTCCAAGAGAATATTGATAAGGGATTCATACACCCTAGTGCATCACCTTGGGGAGCACCTGTTTTGTTTGTTAAGAAGAATGATGGATCACTGAGACTCTGCATTGATTATTGAGAACATTACAAGATCACTATCAAGAATAAATATCTTCTCCCATGCATTGATGACTTATTTGACAAACTATGTGAAGCTCAATACTTTTCCAAGATTGATCATTGTTTAGGGTATCATCAATTAAGGGTCAAAATGGAGGATATACCAAAGACGACTTTCCGTAAAAGGTTTGGACACTATGAATTTATAGTGATGCCTGTTGGTCTTACTAATGCCCCTTCTATCTTCATAGATCTGATGAATAGAGTCTTTAGAGACTATCATGATCAGTTTGTGGTAGTCTTTATAGAAGATATTCTTTTATATTCAAAGAGAAAGGAAGAACATGAAGATCACTTGAGAATTATATTAAAGACCCTGAGAAAGGAGAAGCTTTGTGACAAATTTACCAAGTGTGAATTTTGGCTTCAAAAAGTTGCATTTTGGGGTCACATAATCTCAAAAGAGAGGATATCTGTGGATCCAGAAAAAATAGAGGTTATCAAAAGATGGCCGAGACCAACAACAGTAACCGAGATCTGAAGATTTCTTGGTTTTGATGGATATTATCAACATTTTGTGAATGATTTTTCACGATTATCTAATCCACTCACCAAGTTGACTCGGAAAGGAGTTAAGTTTGTTTGGACGGAGGAATGTGAATGGAATTTCAAGGATTTTAAAAGAAGGTTATCCAGTACACCTATACTCACACTTCCTTATAGTGGAGAAAGGTTTGTGATCTACAGTGATGCAACCAAGAAGGGGATAGGGGTGTGTTCTTATGCAAAATGATATGGTGATATCTTATACCTCACGACAGTTGAAAATCCATGAGCAAAATTACCCAATTCATGATTTGGAGTTAGCTGCGGTAATATTTGCATTAAAGATTTGGAGGCATTGTATTTATAGAGAAAGGTGTGATGTTTATAATGATCATAAAAGTTTATAGTATATTTTCACACAAAAGGAGCTCAATAAGCACCAAAGAAGATGGTTGGAGATGATTAAGGATTACGACTACTCAATTCATTTCCACCCTGGGGAAAGAAAACAAGGTGGCAGATGCATTAAGTCGACAAGACCATGCTAGCTTATCCATGATGAGGATCACAAAATATCCAATATTTATGGATTTACAAGGGATGGATCTTGGAATTATAATGGAAGGGGAAAATCGTATCTTTCTCAAATGAATGTTCAACCATCTATACATTTGAAGATTAAAAAGGCACAGAAAGAAGATGTAGAGTTTCAAAATAAGGAGAGAAATGTTCCGTAATTCAACCTTGATTGTGAAGGGATAATAATGTTCAAGAATAGGGTTTTTGTTCCTCCCATCCCCGAATTAAAGAAGGAGCTGTTGGATGAGGCTCATAGTTCTTTGTTCTCTATTCATCCTGGAAGCACAAAGATATATAAAGACCTGAAAGAGTACATCTGTTGGGATGGAATGAAAAGAGATGTTGCTGAATATGTCTCTCGATGCTTGGTTTGTCAGCAAGTTAAATATGAGAGACAAAAGTCTAAGGGGAGGTTTCAACCATTACCCATACCAGAATGGAAATGGGAAAACATCAATATGGACTTTGTCACCAGACTTCCTAAAACATCCAAAGGCAATAATGCTATCTGGGTCATAGTTGATCATCTTACAATGTCAGCACACTTCATTGATATTAGAGAGGATTTCTCTCTAGATCAGATTTCCAGGATATATGTGAAGGAAGTGGTAAGATTGCATCGAGTACCACTTTCTATTATATCTGATCGGGATCCGCGATTTACCTCGAATTTCTGGAGAAGTCTTCAGTATACTATGGATATAGAGTTGATTTTCTACACTGCTTATCATCCTCAGACCGATGATTAGTCTGAGAGAACAATTCAAACTCTAGAAGATATGTTGAGAGATTTCTCTATGGATTTCAAAGGTTGTTGGGATTACCACTTACCTTTGGTGGAATTTTCTTATAATAATAGCTTTCACTCTAGTATTCATATGGCTCCTTATGAAGCTCTCTATGGAAAGAAATTCAAGACTCCAACTTGTTGGGATGAAGTTGGGGAAAGAAGGCTATTAGGACCTGATATTTTTGATGAGATGGAAAAAAAGGTCAGATCTATTCAACAATGCATTAGAGCTACTCAGAGTCGACAAAAAAAGTTATGCCTACAACCAAAGAAAAGACCTAGAGTTTGAAGTGTTTGATAACGTGTTCTTACAAATATCTCCTTGGAAGAGAGTAATGAGATTTGGAAAGAAGGGAAAGTTGAGCCCAAGATATATCGGTCCTTTCAAAATACTGGATCGTGTTGGGAAGGTAGCTTACCGATTAGCGCTTCCACCGAATCTCTCTCAATTTCACGATGTGTTCCATGTATCTCTCCTGAGAAAGTACATACCTGATCCTTCACACGTACTCAGCTCAGAAGTTGTACCGCTGGAGCAAGATCTTTCTTATGAAGAACAGCCGATAGAGATTCTCTATCGTAGTGAAAAAGTCCTACAGAACAAGACCATTCACTTGGTGAAGGTTTTATGGAGTCACCACCAATTAGAAGAAGCTACATGGGAGCTTGAGGATATGATAAGGGAGAGGTATCCTCATCTGTTTGTTACAAAGTGACGAATTTCAGGGGCGAAATTCATTTTATGGGGGGTAGAATGTAACACCCGAGACTTTTATGAGAAATATTTTGTTTTTATATAAATCATCAAAGGAATATTTCAGTACACACAACACTAGCTTGTCTTTCTTTACACAAAATCGAAACCTTCCTCGATAGCTTGCATCGTACGCAATACCGAGTTTCACTAAAAAACAATATGCTATTAAAATATTATTAAAACTAGATGTTATGAATAGTAATACCCACTTTTTGAAATTTTTTAAATTTTATTGTTCAAAATGGACTTCAGTTTTGGATTCGGAATATCGAAATTAGCCTTGGGTGAAATTTTGGTATTTTTCTGAAAACATTCAATTTTTGATGAATAGTGAAAACACTTGGTTACTTTTTAAAAAATGACTTTTTATTTAAATAATTATTTATATTATTTAAATTTATTTTAGGTAAAATTTGATACATAATACCTATATAAGTTCAATGAAATTCATTGGAGTCATTTTATAATAATTTTAGATATATAAAAATTTTATTGAACTTTTCACCGTCTTTTACCTACCTCCTAGGAGAACATCCAAATTCACATAAAACATAATTTTACCACTTCTGTGAGTGGAATTTCAAAAACATGAGAGACACGGTTAATATCAGGAACTAAAATGTAGCTCAATGAGATGAAAATAATTTTTCGTGAATGGTAACTTTTTATTTTTTTAACACGGTTTAAAGTAAATAGTGTAATTAAGGGTAAAAATGATATTATTATTACCCTATCACATGTCCTAATTCTATTGGATAAGTTTAATTTGACCAAAATCAAAATTAGGAATAAAATATGACCATTTAGGCCAACTTCGATAAGATTAGGACATTTATTATTAATTTATTTAAAGAGGGGTTAAAATAGTTAAAATCAATGTTTAATAATTAAATAATTTTTTATATAGTATTATACATAAGATAAATTCGACTATAAATATTAATTAGAATGATAAAACGATTTCCTATATAATGGTATTTTATTTGTAATTTTTAGACTTTAAATAATTTAATTTATTTATGACACAATGATGATGCAGTAATTATATTATTAATGAAATATTGACATAATTGATGTTATAAATACCCAAATAAATGTAATTTGGGACTTTTTATGAATTACAATAATTTTATATGTTAATATGACATGTTAGTATTTATTTAATTAACTTTTTTCAAACAAATATTTCTGTTATTATTTTCAAAAAAATCAATTACCAAATAGTGTCATAATTGACATGAAATGGTTTTTAAAATAAATATTATATTATTAATTGTTATTTTATTCTTAAAAATCTATGGTTCAGAGAAATGACTTATATAAGGTTATATATAATAATAATAAACAACTTGGAGTTCGTTTGGCTTGTTATAGTGATGTTAATAACCTTATAGTGTAAGAAAACAAGAAGACACGATAAAAGTTAAATTATCTAACTTAAAGTTAAATCTAAATGATGAGGTTAAAATAGAAATTAAACCTGTATAAATTCTATTGGATGATAGGATTTCGAACCATCCCCACCTTAGCTTCGAAATAAATCAATTTGGAGCTATTAAATACTGAATATGACTTTATAATAAAATAATATTTTTTGTTTTTCCAAAGGTGCCCCTCTCCTCTCTTATAAAAGGGCACCTCCTCCCCCCCTTCCTCACACCACATTGAGCTTTCATGCTCGGTAAAACCTTTCCAAATTCTCTTTTAAATTTCCCAATAAACATCCTAGAGGTCTTGGTCTTCTTCAAAGACAAATTTTAGTACCCTAAAAGGAGGTCTCAAAGAGGCGCCTCAAAGAAGAGGTAATGTCTGTTACCCATTCTTTCAATATTATTTCTTCTTCCACTTCTTCTTCTTTAGTTGTTTCATTATGAAGTAATAACATCAGTATCACTAATATACCTATTTGTTATTATAAATATGAAACAAACCTATTTCACCATCTATCCATCCTACGGAAAACGAAATCACCGCGCGTGCTACGTACGAAATACCGTCTCCACGCCGTGGTGTAATCTATTTTCCACCACCACCTTTCTTGGATGGGTATAATGGTGTAAAGAATAAATATATATGATTATTATAAAGTGATATTGATTCTGAAATAGTATACATAAACTCCAATACAATTCCACGATCATGGGAACGATACCATCGCTCGTGCGTACGTATGGAATACCATCTCCACGATGTGATGCGACTCGTTCTACATGATCTTCATTGAATAATTATTATATAAATGAATTTAATAAATGAATATGACATATATAAAACTAATACCATTCTGGAAATGAGGTATCTATAACCTAAAAAAAATAGGAATTTATTCAACAAAACACGCATAAGAACAAAAAGTAATAAACACCCAAATAACAAGTAGCAATGAAATATTACTAATAATAAGATAAGAATATGACCATATATGATATCATAAAAAGATTATGATTCTGGAATAAGTCAATGACATTATTTAAATCATTATATAGGAGGTTTGGACACTTACGAAGCAAATCAGACCTAAGGTAAGGGAAAATCTCACAATCTCAATTTTTATCGGAGATGGTTTATATTTCAGGTTTCACTGGGGAATATTTATCATTCACATCCATGTTTCTTCAATATTTAATATTAATTCTATCCTCCTAAAATTGTTTAAATCCAAATTTTACCATTCGTTCAGTTTTTAGTAATAGATATGAAATGAATCTTTTGTTGTTTTTCGTACGAGGTACTTTTTGACTTTTCTGGCCAAAGTACGAGAAAATTGTTTTTTAACATATATGGTATGAATGGATTTTTAGAAAATTATTTCCATGAAGCTTCCTTTACATGTTTTCAAGTTTATTTTTAATCAACTTCTTTTAGTTCAAAATTATATGACATGTTAATAAAGGAAAATGTTTTTGAAGTAGAAAGGATATTTTCCTCAAGAATGGAGTTCAAGTGTTTTATCAAAATTATTTTCCATCTAAGATAATATAGGGTTCTATTTCTATCCATATTTTTACATTATTTTGATTATGTTATGATGGAATTATTTTTATGATGTCCTTTTATCTTATATGTATTATGTTATGATGGCATGATGATTAAGAATCCCATTTTTATTACATGGGTTATGCTATGATGTATGATTTATGATTTGTGGCACACATAAGAATCATATCATTATGAGATGGGTGTGACCTATATCTTCCTCCAATGCATTGTGTAATGATTTTTATCTCAAGATATAGACATGGTTGGAATGACAGGTTAATCCGGTTCAGTGAAACACGACTGAAATGAGGAGTGAACTCGGTTTAGAAATGGACTTTGTCCACTAAGATAATCTTGGAAATGAGTCTTGAATACTAAGAAACTATTATTTATAATTATGTGTGTATTCCACAAAGTTTCATGTTTTAAGTTATGATTATTGGGATTACATTTCACTACTATGATTTATCCCATTTTATGAAATTATGATCTCTTTTGCAGTTTAATATTTCCTAAATGATATTTTCTTATGAATATGATGTGAATGATATTTCTTTTGTTTACCCTTACTGAGAATTTGAGCTCACCATTTTGTAGGTTATCTTTCCCCAGGCCAGGAAGAAGGTTATTACGTAGGACATTCCAAAAAGGGACTCTAGATATGATGAAATAAATGGGAGACAATATAGATGATTTATGAACCAGTTGTTTATGTTTCCCAGTTTCTAACGACACTATACCTATACAGTCCTTTCATGGTTTTGTTATATGTTGTAATAAGTGTACTTCAATTTTTAAGTATTAACAATGTATGTAAAGTATGGGTCGTTATAGGTAGGGTGTGTTGATTCAATTTTATTGAGAATAAAATTGTTTCTTGTGTTTCATTAACATTGTGCTTCCTTGGCTATGTGTTACCGCCTAACGCGGAGGGAACGGGATGAACGAACATGGTCCGATGACTCTATGCTAGAACTTTATTCACTTGGAATTAGCAACCGGATGTGGAGGAAGCACAACATCATCGCACCGTGCTGGGAACATAGTGAAAGAAACCGGCTCTATCGCGCCGACTGTGCAGGAGGAACCGCAGCCTACATACCGGGCCGCTTCAGCGGATGAACCGGCCGGCCCGTCGGCGGCCGGGCGGATGTGAACCACGGTGCCAAGAGGGCGCCCCGCTGAGGAACCGTCCGGCCCATCGTCCAGCTGGACAGAGTTGGACCATGGCGCCAGGAGGGTGCCGCACTGGAAGACCGGCTGCCCGCCCATGCAGGTCGCGTGAGTAGATGGACGACCGGTTTTGGGAAGGGCGGCGCCACTTGGTGCCGCCAGTGTGGACCACCGGGGGGCTGCCCCCACTAGAACCCGCATGGCCTTCAGCCGAGCTAGCCAGGACATGCTAGGCTACGCTAGGCCATGTCGGGCCGGGCCGCGCCAGGCTTGGCCAGGCCGTGCCCCGCCGGGCCGGGCCGCGCCTCTTCGGGCCGGGTCACATCCCTTCAGGACGACTTGAGAATTTTCCTTCGGACTGGTCTGACACCCCTACTGGGTTGGACCCGTGAAACTGGGTCATCCCGACCCGTCGGCCCACTGGGCTAAACGGGCTGAGCCTGTTAATCACTTAAACGAGGTTAACATAAAGACCGCGCATCCGATTGATATGTCGTCTGCGACACTAGGACTCTTTCGACGCAACAATACTTTTGCGATACTATTATTGAAATTTGGATAATATTTTATATCGGGCTGGTTAGAAATGATCATATTTCGAACCGGGCCCCATGGACGGAAAAGCCTATATCTCTCAGACCGAGCGTCTGATTGACGCACTGTCTGTTTCTTTGAGTTCCTATTGACGAGACAGAATTTTGGGGTACAACAACTCTATACTTTGTGATAGTTGATGTATCAACCCTCTTGGCTGGTGGAGCGAACCCTCTCGGAATCGAGCATGCTGTGTGCGGGAACCCTAGAGCTGGCTGCGACTGCGACGACGATGACGACTGTACTTGGATCCTATGTGGGTTCAGCACTGAGGACAACTGTACATGGATCCTATATGGGTTCAACAGCGAGGACGACTGTACTTGGATCCTATGTGGTTTCGAAAGTGATGGTTACTATACTAGGATCCTATGTGGGTACAGAAATGACAACTTCTATACTTGGATCCTACATGGGTTCGGCAGGGGAGATGATTCAGAGGCTACATCTATCATCTCAACCCATCTTCGTGAGTAGTATACCTGTGTGAGCTAAGTCCTGACATTCAATCATTATCATCGATATGATTGACTTGCTTTCCTGCGTGGTATGTGTTGTGCTTTCCTGTGTGGAATGGGATGTACTTGAGCTCGAGAGTTGGATCCGAACTCGAATTGATGACTTAGGTATATGTATGGGCATATACCTAAGTAGAGTCGGTTGGTACTTCATGTTTGAATTATTCATTTTTGGTTTATTCCTCTGTGGATTCTGGGAGACATTCGGTAGTCTTGGGGTCCCTAATAAGTATCGTATACTCACCCCTACATGGGAAATGCCCACACTACATTGTGTTGGATGCAGACGTCACAAAACACTGATCGAGGTGGAGTCTTGTGGAGCAAGACGGTACCTTGAGGTGGACCACTTGGCCGGACATATTCAGAGAAGACGGCTGGACCCGAGGAGCCGATGAGACTATATGTACCCACCCTTCAGGTGGGAATTCCATAGGATGACTTTGTGGTTGCTGCTTTACTTTTCAGATGTTGTACATTCTTTCTCAGTTGTACTATACTTTCAGTTGGGTTTGTATATCAGCCCATTTACTTTCCAGCACTTACTTTTTTACTCAATTTACTTAGTGTTTTCTTTAGCTTGCGTACTCTATTGTGTTTGTTTTCTTATATAATGTCAATTCCTTCCCTTTTATCAGGATTTATGCCTTTGGTGCTAGTCGCCAGCCCCTGGCCTATGGAAGGCGGGCTTGGGGTAGTCACGACACAGGCCCTGAGGATAGGTCATGACAAATTTGTATCAGAGGAGTCGTTTCTACCAGACTATAATAATTTCTTCCTATGAAGCAATAGTGTTAATTGTATTGAGTGTGGTTATCAGTCCAGGGAGTCCAGTGTTGGTGTGGCGTCCAACGTATCCATACACCAGGACACTGACTTTTGATTTTCGACTTAGTGATCAAAAACACTGATTGCATTTGTGTTTCAAAAGTTTTCATTGTGATTACATTGTGTCAGCTCACCGGGTATAACATATTAACTGGGGCACACTTGTTTCTTTTCTGGATGGCCCCTCGATGGCATCCAGCTGGGGTTCCCAGTTACGTGGGAGATGGAATCCCATCGAGCGACGAGTCCTCAGTGCAGGGCCCCATTACAGCGGAGCCACCAGAGGTACCTCTACCCACTGGGCCACCGATACCACCATCCCCAGCGGTGAAGAGTGCACGTCGCCTGAGTGCACTGCATGAGTTTCAGTGTCAGAGGCTGACCAGGTTCTATGGAGAGACGGTCCCTCAAGCAGTCAAGGATTGGCTGGAGGATATCGTTAAGGTCTTCAGATTGGTAGGGACACCAGCCGACCTTATGGCGATCCTTACAGTGAGTCTCCTGCATGTAGCAGTAGGTAGATGGTGGAGCCTGATGCTCCACGTGCACGATGAGGCATCACTACTTTGGATGGAATTCGAGGGCCTCTTATGCTTGGAGTTTGTTCTAGCCACCATCCGTGCGGTGCACATCTAGGAGTTACTACAGTCATGACAGGGAATCATGACAGTAGCCCGGTACTCAGTGAGATTTACCGATCTCTCGAGCTACTCCACAAACATGGTAAGGGACCCAGTCTTCCAGGCTCGGACCTTTGAGCAGGGACTGAGGCATGAGATTAGGGATTTGAAGATCTCCTTCAGAATTCTGACCCAGGTAGGAATACTGAAGCGAGACCTTCTTATGGATAGCTTCCTTACTGAGCCTACGCCAGCAGCGAGGCATACCGCAGGGCGATACATAGTGGAGTCTTCTACATCCAGTAGTAGATAGATGACTCTGAGGTCCAAGAGGACCAGGCCATCAAGTGGGTGACCTCAGGATACTGGTTTGGATGTGTAGGGAATACATAGTAGATCCTGTCATACGAGAGGAAGGCAGTGCTATGCATGTGGTGGGCAGGGCCACATGGCTCGTGACTGCCCGACCCGCCATGCAGAGGAGCAGTAGACCGTTGATGGACCACCCAGGCAGAGGCAGAGGTTTGACCGTGGCGGTCTGTAGGGAGCAGGCAGATGAGGCAGAGGAGCTGTCCGAGGAGTGGGTGGTGGGAGACGCTTTGAGGCTCTACCACCACCACCACCACCAGGAAGTCAACCCCGACCACAGGGAGATGGCAGATAGAGGCTGGCCCAGCTTCAGGCAGTGGAGTCTTATGACCACGATGCACCTGAGATGATTCGAGGTACTATCTATTTCTACTCCACCCTTTCTGCAGTTCTTATAGACACACAGGCGAGTCATTATTTTATTACCGTTGTCCTTGTTCGGAGCTCGGAGATTATGACGGAGCCATTGGCTTGATCCTTACAGAAATAGACTCTTACTGGAGCAGACTTGATGATTATGCAATGGTGCCGGCAGTGTGAGCTTACTCTAGGAGGTGAGAGTTTCGACTGGGATCTTCTTGTAGCGGCATCGAGGCCTTACGACTTCATCTTGGGCATGGATTGGTTATCTACATTCCATGCTCAGATCAACTGTATTAGGCCCAAAGTGTGGTGTGTCCGAACAGATGGGAGCAGGTTCACCTTCACCGGTGAGAAGGGATCCTTTGTAGTGCATGATGGACTTATGCAGAGGAGAGGGAAGCCGATCACACATAAGTTGACTCATCTCATTCTCGTAGTGGTTGATGTGTGGAGTCCGATTTTCCTGTTGTGGTGGATCAGTTTGTGGACATTTTCCCAGATGACGTTTCAGGACTATGCGCAGAGAGGTAGACTTCTATATTGACCTGTACCCCAAGAAAACCATGATATCTCCTCCATCATATCGGATGGCACCCACCGAGCATCGAGAGATACGAGTATAGCTGAAAGACTTGGAGGGCAAAGAATTCATCTATCCCAGTGTTTCGCCCTAGGCTTCTCTGATTTTATTCACCAAGAAGGAGGATCAGAGCGTACAACTATTTGTCTATTACCGTCGCCTGAATCAGGTGACCGTTAAGAACAAGTATCCACATCCGAGGATAGATGACCTCTTTGATTATCTCAAGGGGAAACGATGGTTCTCAAAGATAGATCTCAGGTCAGGCTATCATCAGCTCAGAGTTCGAGATGAGGCTGTGCAGAAGAAGGAATTCAGGTGTCGGTATGGCCACTATGAGTTCTTGGTTACGCCTTTCGGTGTAGCCAACACTCCATTAGTGTTCATGAGTCTCATGAACAGGACCTTCAAGTCTTACCTCGATCGATTTGTCATAGTCTTCATCGACGACATACTGATTTACTCGACTACTGAGGAGAAGCACGACTACCACTTGTGTGTTGTACTAGACACACTCCGAGAGCACCAGCTTTATGGTAAGCTCTCGAAGTGCCAGTTCTGGATTGGAGAGGTCCACTTCTTGGGGCATGTTATCTCTGAGGTGGGAGTTTCTCTGGATCCTGTGAAGATTGAGGCATTACTTTCTTGGGAGCCTCCTAGGATTATGACGGAGGTGCGAAGTTTCCTAGGTCTGGCTGGGTACTATTGGATATTTGTGCCAGACTTCACCAGGGTTGGAGCACCGCTTTCAGATTTGACGAAGAAGGGGAAACCCTTCGTGTGGAGAGATAGATTTCAGCAGAGCTTCCAGGAGATGAGGTAGAGACTGACCAGTGCACCCATCTTGAGGCTACCGGAGGAGGGCGTAGGGTACGTAGTTTACTGCAATGCATCAGAGACCGGACCCGGGTGTGTCCTGATGCTAGAGCGGGCATTGATTGCCTATGGTTTACGACAGTTGAGGCAGAATGAGAAGAACTATGCTACCCATGGCCTGGAGTTACCAGCAGTGGTCTTCTCCTTGAAGAAGTGGTGGCACTATCTGATAGGCGAGTGCTTTATAGTCTATTCTGACCACCACAGTCTCAGGTATATCTTCTCACAGAGGGACCTGAACATGAGACAGTGTTGATGGCTCGAGTTCCTCCAGGACTATGACTTTGAGATAGTCTATATTACTGGGAAGGGGAATATAGTAGCTGATGCTCTCAGCAAGAGATTGGGAATTCAGCTACTTGGAGAGGCGACGAAGCAGCTATCCGCGTTGCAAATACACTTTTTGGATATAGATTAAGTAGACTTTCTACAGTCTCTCACAGTCACTCCTCCACTACAACAGTGGGTCAGAGTGGCACTGTGTGGGGACATTGAGTTTGAGACACGATGTGATCAAATTTCCACAGGGCAGGCACATGATGGTTTGTATGTAGGAGGAGAGCACGACATCCTCTTCCGGGGATGTACCATGGTACCAGTTGCATTACAGGAGGAGGTGCTGAGGGAGTTTCACACTTCCCAGATAGTGGTACATCCTAGAGTAGTGAAGATGTACCAGGACCTCAGACGACAGCACTGGTGGCCGGGTATGAAGAAGGTTGTGGTAGTGTTCGTTTCACGATGCCTCACCTGCCAGCAGGTGAAGGCGGAGCATCAGGTATCGGCAGTCTTGGTGCAGCCCTTAGAGGCCCCGGAGTGGAAGTGGGATGGGATTTCCATGGATTTCGTGACAGGGATTCCACGTACTTCAAGAGGACTCGACTCCATCTGGGGGATTGTTGACCGACTCACCAAGTCGGCCCACTTCCTACCTATCAGAGAGAAGGGCTCATTAGAGAGCCTGGGACGCCACTATGTTCAGTAGATCATATGGCTTCTTGGTGTGCCATCGTCTATCATCTCTGATCGAGATGCTCGATTTAATTCCCTGCTTTGGAAGGGGTTGTAGGAGGCGTTTGGGATGCATCTAGACTTGAGCACCGCCTTTCATCCTTAGACGGATGGCTAGACGGAGAGGATCATTCAGACACTTGAGGACATGCTCCGTCCATGCGTCCTTGACTTTGGTCGCAGCTGGGAGGATAACCTACCCTTGGTGGAGTTTTCTTACAACAAAAGATACCACTCCACCATCGGGATGACACCATACGAGGCATTGTACGGTCGACCATGTAGATCACCTCTGTGCTGGAATGACCCTGGGGAGTCAGCACTCGTATGACCAGAGATGGTCCAGGCTACGACGGAGAAGGTGCAGATCATACATGAGCGGATGAGGACTGCATAGAGCAGATAGAAGTCCTATGATGACATGAGGTGGAGACCACTATAGTTTGAGGATGGAGACAATGTTTTCTTATGGGTCTCACCTTGACATGGATTACAGAGATTTGGCTAGTGCGGTAAGTTACCTCCGCGCTTCATCGGACCATTCCAGGTTCTCAACAGGGTAGGCGAGGTGGTTTATCGCCTAGCCCTTCTACCTCAGTAGCACTGGGTGCATGACATTTTCCACGTATCTCAGCTTAAGACATACATGCATGACCCGATGTATATCATCGATCACGGGGAGATGGAAATCGATGATGGCGCTACTTTTGTGGAGGTCTCGGTGGAGGTCGAGGATCAACAGGAGCAGTTCCTATGTGGATGGTCGATTCCTCTGGTGCGCATTTGTTGGTAGAATGGGAACCTCCAGGAGAGCACATGGGAGCAGGAGGCTCAGATGCATGCACAATACCCTCATTTTTTTCCTAGTTTATGATGTAGCTTTATGGGGACGTAGATCCCTGAGGTGGGAGTAATGTAAAGACCTGTAAATTTCAAGGAGATTTTTTTCTTAAATTCATCGGGATTTTATGAGTACGCAGTTTCTGACGGCACCAGATTCTGAGACCCTATGGGGCCGGAATAATTTTATAAAGTTTAGCTCGAGTACGTTCAGTGAACGAACGAGCCAGTTTTTCTATTTTTTGAACTGGTGCTCGGAATTGAAATCCGAGGGCACCGATGAACTCGTAGAACCAGTAATTGTTTAAGAGGACCTTTAACGAAGATGTGTTTGCATGGGAGAAGAAGTTAATTTTTGTGGATTAATTGAGAGGTGAATAAAATTGAGGGACAATTTTATTTTTATATCCTAAGTGGTTATAACCTACACGGGGAAGTTAGGGTGGGACCCACTAACGTCCTAACTAACCAAGTGAGGATAAATGTGAGGTGGGGACCACACAATCCCCAACCCTTCACATTTCCATAACTCTCATAAACTCCCCCTTTAAAACTTGTAAACTACCTTTAATTAAGTAACTCTCCCTCTCTCCCTCTTTATTGTATGCCAACACACACACACTAATTAATTAATTGAAACACTTCATTAATTAATTAAGTGTTTGAATTTTGTAAATTTGAATGCATGGAATGATTTAACAAAATAAGTGAAGCCTTAATTTATTTTGTGTTGGAATGTTGTGTTAGGATTTTGGGGAGAGAGCTCAAGTTTTATTTGAAGAACATCATAATCAACAAAGAACGTCAACTCTTCGACGAAGAACTTCGACTCGGCGACCCTGGTTTCTCTGTCCTCTTCTTCCTCCATGACAAGGGAGGAGACACCGATGCGGGAACTCGCCAACGATGTCACGCCTTTCAATATTCTCCCCGTGAAAAAAGGGGAGACACTACTTCCTCCTAGGATGCTCTCCGTCGACGTCTACGAACCCTCATCTCACGATGCCGTCAACCACGATGCCAAAAGTCGTCATCTTTTATTGAGGTAGGGTGTGTTGATTCAATTTTATTGAGAATTAAATTGTTCATTTACGTTTTGTGAACCTCGTGCTTTCTTGACTATGTGTTACTACCTAAAGTAGAGGGCACAGGCCAAACGAACATGGCCCGACGACCCTCCGCTGGAACTCTATTCTCTTGGAATTGGCAAATGGAGGCGGAGGAAGCACGACACCGTCGCACCATTCCAGGAACATGGCGAAGGAAGATGACACCATCACGCCGGCTGTGCGGGAGGAACCGCGGCCCACATCATGGGCCGCTTTGGTTGAAGAACCGGCCAGCCCGTCGGCCGACCGAGCATAGTTGGACCGCGGTAACAGGAGGGCGCCGCGCTAGAAGACCACCGCCCCCCCCATGTGGGCTACGTGCACAGAAGGCCAGACAGCCTAGTAGGCCAGTTTGGGGATGGGCGGCGCTGCTGGTGTGGACAACCGGGGGGGCCGCCCCCTTGGAACCCGCTCAGCTTTCGGCCGAGCCAGTCGGGCCGCGCTGTGTCGGGCCGTGCCAGGCCGGGTTGGGCCGCGCCCTGTCGGGCCTGGCCACGCCACTTAGGTCCTCCATGAGAATTTTCCTTCAGACCGGTCTGACACCCCAGCTGGGTCGGCCCCGTCAAATTGGTTCAGCCCGACTCGTCGGCCCACTGGGCTAAATGGGTCGGCCCCGTTAATCACTTAAACGAGGTTAACTTAAAGATCGCACGTCTAATCGATGTGCCGTCTGTGGCACTAGGACTCTTTCGACGAGATAGTCTTTTTTTATACTCTATGTGAATTTTGGATAATTTTGGATATCAACCAAGTTAGAAACGAGCATATTTCTATCCAAGCCCCTGGAAGGGAAAAGCCTATATCTCTCAGATTGGGCATCCAATTGACGCACCGTCTGTTGCATTGAGGTCCTCTTGACGAGAAAAAACATTAGGATACATCAACTCTAGAATTTGTGACAGTTGATGTATCAAACCTATTGGATCGTGGATCAGATCCTCCCGGAATCAAGCCTGCTATCTGCAGGAACCCTATAGATGGCTGCGACTGGAAAGACGATGACAACTGTACTTGGATCCTATGTGGGTTCGGCAGTGAGGACGACTGTACTTGGATCCTACGTGGGTTCGATAGCGAGGACGACGGTACATTGATCCTACGTGGGTTTGGCAGTGATGATTACTGTACTAGGTTCCTACATTGGATCGACAGTGAAAACTTCTTTACTTGGATCCTACGTGGGTTTGGCAGGGGAGATGATTCGAAGGCTACATCTATCATCTACACCCCTCTTCATGAGTATTATTCCTATGTGAGATGAGTCTTGACTTTCAATCATTATCATCGATATGATTGACTTTCTTTCCTGTGTGGTCTGGGTTGTGCTTTCCCGTGTGGACTGGGTTGTATTCGTGCTTGAGAGTTTGAGCCGAACTGGAATTGATGACTTATGTATATGTAAGGGCATATACCTAAGTAGAGTTGGTTGATACTTAATTTTTTTATTATTCCATTGTGGTCTATTCCTTTGTGGATTCTGGGAGACCTTCGGGAGTCTCGGTGTCCCTACTGAGTATCATATAGTCACCCCTGCACGGGGTATGCCCGCACTACATTGTGTTGGATGTAGATGACAGAAAACACTGATCGAGGTGGATTCTTGTGGAGCGAGATGGTACCTAGAGGTACCCCACTTGGCGGGACATAATCATAGCGGACTGCTAGACCCGAGGAGCCGACGAGACTACCTGTAACCAACCTTCAGGTGGGAATTCTGGAGGACGACTTGGTGGTTGCTGCTTTAATTTTTAGCTGTTTTACTTTCATTCTCAGTTGTACTATACTTTCAGTTGGGTTTGTATACCGACCCATTTACTTTCTAGCACAAACTTTTGTACACAGTTTACTTAGTGTTTACTTTATCTTGCATACTCTATTGTGTTTGTTTGCTTATATAAAGGCAATGCCGTTCCATTTATCAGGATTTACGCCTTTGGTGATAGTTTACAGCCCCTGGCCTATGGAAGGCGGGCCTGGGGTAGTCACGGAACGGGCCCTGAGGACGGGTCATGACATGAAATTTGGAGATAAGAAATGAAATGAACCTTCCATGGAGACGGTAATCCATACGTACAAATGAATGCTACATTAATTTCTATTTCATATTTAATGGAATGAAAACATAATGATACATAGGTATATTATAATTATAGTATAATATCATATGATATATATGTTACATAATTTCATTAATTCCATCCTTTATACGTTCCATGTATCTAATGAACAAATCATATAACCTTGAGGGGGTTGTAGTCCGCACTTTCTCAAATGAAATTATCGTGTTTACACATATTGGAAAGTATAAAGGTATGTTTGTAAATAAATATTTCAGAATCATTGAGAAAACATAATCATAATATATATAATATATAAATATTGTTCTATTATAATGTCCACCATGATAGGTGGTCGGAGAATAATGAAAAATCATTGTTTCGTGAGGCAGTAGTTCACCGTCCACAGAAACAGTATGTTCTTTACCAATTAGACAGAGATGTGTGTAGGTGTAGTGTGAATAATTCTCATAAAAGCATCCTAGTATATTTAGGATACTAGTTTTGTTATTAAATAAAGGAATAAATTTTTTTTAGGGGGTTGTAGAAGTAGAATAAAAGAAAGGAACTTAAGAGAAGACGTTACCCTTAAATCGGGTAACTCTATTTGGCATGAACCAAACAGATTTCTTGAAGTGCCTTCTGCCTAAGGTATGGCTTCTAGGTGGAAGATAGAGATAGTGATAGCTTATTTGGGTAGAGTTTCGATCATCCAAGGGGATTTTCATGTGTGAGTAATGGGTTATAGGTGAGAGATTTTTATAAGTGGGGGGAGGGGCTCTTTAAGAATGTTTGAAAATATTTTTTTTATGATAAAATGATTTTTGGTTTTTAAATTTCCAATACTTATTAAAGTTGAAGATATAATTACTATTGTTAGAAATTAAATAACCCAATAAGAATTGGACAGGTTTTTGATATTGTTTTAATTTTTAAAATCATATTTAATTAAATCAATCATTAATGAGGCAAACACTGCATCTTTATTGTGTCATAAATACTTTTATTAATTTGATATCTGAGAATTATAAAAAAATAGCATGATGTAGGAAATCCTTTTAAATTTTAAATGAATACTTATAGTCAATGATATAACTAATATAACCCCATGTAAATATTGATTCACTAAAAGATATATGTTTTTGTCTTTTTTTCCTTTACTTTAAATTAATTAATATAAAGTTTCATTATCACTCTTAAGTGGCTCCATGGGTCCCAAAATAGACCCAAGGATTCCCATGGTCTGAAATATATCAACAAATTGGATTAATACACATGTTAGGGTAATTTAATATTATTATAATATTATTTTTAACTTAAATTTCCCTATTTACCTCTAACCGCGGTAAATAAAAGACAAAAGTAACTATTCACCTATAAATATTTTCATCTTATTGAACCAAATTTAACTTAATGATAACAACCATGTATGTCAGATTTTTGAAACTCAATTCAAAGAAGCAGTAAAATATCATTTAACTGAAATTGTCAGTTTTTTAACTACCACTCAGTGTTTTCACTATTCATTAAAAATTGATGGTCTTCAGAAAAATACCAAAAATTCAACCTAAGATATATTTGATATTCAAAATTCAGAAATTATGTCTATTTTAAAAAATTAAAAACATATATGTTTCATTAATTAATTTAAAATTAATTCCAGTTGTCAAACCCAAAAGCATGTTTTAATGGAATAAAAACTATCAAAAGATTAACACTTGTTTATACCTAATTTCAAAGTGACAATTATTACAGTGACCAATATTGAATTAAATGGAATAAATATTATCCAATTACACATTATAACCATTTAAAATGATAATATATCCATATAAATAAATTATATTAAAAGATAGTTTTGAATTAAAATACAACATTTTTCACTACTCATTAAAAATGAATTTTATCAGAAAAATACCAGAATATTACCCAATGTAAATTTTGATATCCCAATTCTAAAGAAGATTTTTATTTTTTGAAATAGAACATATAACAGTGAAAACACTAAATTTAAAGATGGTTCACCATCAAAAGGCGGTAAATCATCCTTTTAATGAATATTACAGTTTTTATGCTTAAAGTTTGATTCATTCAAATTTTAAACCTCTAAATTTTATTAGAAAAAAGTAAAAACATTTAACAAACATATATAATCATATTTTAGTAAGTTATATTCATCCATCCAATACTATGTATAGGTGTTAACTATAATTTAAATTAATTATATTATTATATTATTTTTTAGTATAACTCAATGTTGTGTGCAACGTAAGATTTCAAAGAAACCTATTGTTGCGTATCAGGTATTCCATAAAACATAGAATCCTCCTTAAATTAAATTTAATATTTAATTTACAAATATTAATAAATATTATAATGTTATATTATTTATTTACCTGGGATGTTACATACTTCCCCCATTTTGGGAATTGTGTCCTCGGAATTTTAAATTTTTTTTTTGGAAATTTCATTGAAAGTCCCACATCAAAAAAAGAGTCAATAAAAATTTCACATTAAAATAAAATAAAATAAGTAGAAAGGTTACCTGAGAAAATAGATACTCGGATTCCATGAAAACATGGATGTGGAAAAGAAACTAACTCTCATAGATTATTAGAGAGTTATATATAACATGATCAGGTAATTTTAACCACCACAATACCATAAATATTTTGTTGGGTAAAAGTTTGATGAAAAAAGAGAACATATAAAATCTTTTTCATAGAGTTGTTGAATTTTATTAATAAATAGACTATGAATTTAAGAAAATATACTTACTTGTTATGTAGCGTGTCATCCTTTAATAAAATTCTACCACAAACTCATCTCATCTCCAAACGGTAAATATTCAAGATGTCTTTGTCACACCTGATGTGCAAGAATCAACTTTTAGAGTATCACATAATATAAAAAAGATAAACTATATATTTACACTATATTTAGACATCAACCAAAACCCAAATTACTTAGTACATTATTAGAAAATCCCCAAAAGGTTAATCCTTTATAAAAATAAATAATACTCTTAATCTCCAAAATCATACAAAAGGACCAAAAGTTCAAGAGAGACCAATAAATATAAAATTTTTCTTAAAATTATTTAAAATATTCCAAAGTATTATTTAATACCAAAACATAGAAGTATTTAATTTCATAGTCTTCTATAGTAAATCTTAACATTTATCTCTAATAACATCGACTACTATTAAAGTATCATACTAAAGTGTAATTAACCAAATTAGATATTCTCTGTGATAGGTTAATAATTTCCATAAATATCCCAAATCACCTTATGTCCACAATAAAAACATATATTCTTCCAACATAATATTTAAACCATTACTCCACAAATGAAATCCCATAGTATTCTATTTCTTTTAAGCATATAGTGTTTCCAAAAGGGAAAATGTCGTCCAATATAACCTTTATCATTTAATCGCCAAATCAATTTTCTTATACAAAGGATATCTATTTGATAAAAAATAATATCCCAAATAAACTTACTCGTTATCAATAAAATAATTTAACTAAAAAGGATTAGTTATACTAACCAGGGACTTCACAAAGTTCTGTGGTAGGAGATAAATTTCAATCGCACTTTGGTAGTGGGTTCGATTCCCGTAGCATTGTCTGACATGACTGATTGCCCTTTTTCAAAAACTATATAATTTTATAACATTTCCAAAAGTGAGATAAATCCCTTTAAAATGACCATAACATATTTTAACCACAATTTTTAACTCATACTTCAGATTTTTATCCCATAATGTAATAACCATTAATTGCCTCAAAAACAAAAGATCATATTTGTTTTTAAAAAAAATAAGGAAGTACATGAGTCTAAAGAAAGGAATCATACTACAATCCCTTTCATTAAAAGGAAAAAGATCAACAGGAAAATCATCCATCGAAGTGATGCTCTGGTTGATTCCCAAATTGGAAGACCATCAGCCACTCTGTACACTTCACGAAAGGTGTGTGTGGCTATGTAGTTGATCTCAAAGAGTGAAGAGAGGAATATCATCCAAAGAGTAGTGAGAAGCCAAGAAAGATGCACAAATCCATTCCAAATATCCTGAACAATTGGGGTTGAGTCACTTTCAATCCAGATGTTGTTCCACCTTTTTTGTTTGATGTAGTCCACAGTAAAAATCATAGTCTTCATTTCTGCTTCCAAAGATGTGGCCATGCCACAATTGCAAAAGAAACATCCCTGAATCTGCCCAAGGGAGTTCTTGAAGATAGCTCCACAAATAAAAAGTCCAAGATTTCCCTTTGAGGATCCATTGATGTTAACTTTAATCCATCCTGGAAGTGGAGGTTGCCAAAAAACCTCAATGGTGCGTCTCGGTTGCATGTATAGCCCATAAACCTTGAGTTTATGTAGGATCACGAAATCTCCAACATAATTCTCAGAGAAATCCTTTTGTATTGAAGTAGTATCTGAAATAGAAATTCGAATTCTCATGCAACATGCATAAAGGCTGAATGAGTATTTTTTATGAATAATGGAATTTCTAGCATTCCAGATAAGGTGAAGTAGTTCTGAAACTGCTGCTAAAAAGAGATTCATGATTTTTTGAGAGGATTCAAGCTTCACACAAAAAATTAGTTGAGAAATAATAGAGCTAGATCTTAACCTTATAATGTCATGTAGGTTAGTAATTAAATTCCAAAGAGCAGAAGCTATAGCACAAGATAAAAATAAGTGATTAGTATCTTCCCTGTGCTGAAAAAAATGAAACTGATAAAAAATTTGTATTCCAAAAGATTACAAACAAATTTCCATGGGAACACGGCTATGCGCAATACACCAAATAAGATTGAGTCTTGAAGGTTTAATCTCGGGCTTTTCAAAATGTTTCAACCAAGAAAAATTAATATCAGGAGCATAGAAATGATGATTGTAATAAATTTTTGAATCAAGGACCCCATTGTGATCTGGATTCCTAATAATAAAATCATCTTCATTTGTGAAAGTGTTATTATCAACAATACTCATAATGTTGTCAGGAAAGTTATTATGTCCATTACAGATGACATCCCTTATATTACAATTGGTGTTGTTCGAAGATGAGTTCGGGGGTAACATCGATATAAGCGATGTGCCAGCCTAGTTGTCCAACTAGAAGCTTAAAGAAGAATTCACACTAACAGTCCATCTAGAATTATTCATAATATTAGTAAAGTAATGTTTAATGGAGCACCGAATGGAAGACTAAATATAATTCCAATTACATTTTTTGAGCTTATGAAGGAATCTCTCTCGAAGGTAGGCAATATAGTCAGAATTATTGTGAACCAGTCTCCAAGTGATCTTTTCTTGAAGGGAGTTATTAAAAAGATGAAGGTTTTTATACCAATACAAACTTTTTCTAAGGGATTGTAGCATTTAGACCAGGTAATGGTAAAAGGTTTCCTTTCGAGGGTGCTTCTGGTACAAACAAGATTCTTGATGAGAACATTAATTTTCTTGATGAGACCAGCAGGCCATTTGTAGATCATCAGCAAGTAAACCAATTTGGAAACAATGGTGGATTTAACTAAACAAATCCTTCCAACCATGGAGAGTGATTTACCCTTCCAGGCATATAGTTGACTAACCACCAGCTCAACAATTGGGGAGAAGTAAGTGGATTTAGGTCGCCCCCAAAAGATAGGCACCCCCAGATAAGTGAAGGGAAGGCCCCTTCCTTAATATCTAGACTATTGAAAATGTCATTTTTTCTTCTGGGAGAGAAATTTTTACTAAAAAAAATAAACGATTTATTCCACCTGATATATTGCCCCAAGAGATCCTCATAGTGAGATAAGACATTTTTAAGACATAGAATGTTTCTTTTATCTCCACGAAGAAATAAAATGATGTCAATGGCATAGAAAAGGTGATAAGGAACATTAAGTTCCCTAGATGAACGAATGGGATGGAGTTTATTTTGAGCAACAATTTTAGTGAGAAATCTACTACGATAGTCTTCGGCTATGGCAAAAATAATTGAAGATAAAGGGTCACCTTGTCTGACCCCTTTTGAGCATTTAAAAAATTCATTCGGAGATCTATTCACAAGAATGGAGATATAAGCCGAGTCAAACAAAGTATAAATCCTATTGATAAACACATCATTAATGCCACAAGCAGAGAGAACTTTTAAAATAAAGTTCCAGTCCATGGTATAAAATACCATACAAATGTCAAGCATAATGGCAACATTAACTCCTCTATTTTTTATTCAAGGAGTTCGTAGATTCAAAGGCATAGAAAATGAAACCTTGAATAGATCTACCATTGATAATCCCAAATTGGTTCTAAGATACAATTTTATGAAAAATAGTAAAAATTATATTAGAAAGAAGTTTGGAAATAATTTTATAAAAGGTTTTTATAAGAGCAATGGGCCAGAAAAGATGAATTTCAAAAGCTTTAGCTACCTTAGGAATTAAGCCAATAAATTTAGAGTTGATACCATGAGGCATAACTCCATTAGAAAAAAAGGACTTGACCATTTTACCAACATCAACATAAATAGTCTCCCAGTGAATTTGAAAAAACCATTATTAAAACCATCAGGACCCGGGGCACTATCAGTGTTCAGTATAAAGACAATTTCCTTTATTTCGTGATCAAGAGGAATACTAAATAGATAGAGGGTTCCCTCTTCAGTCACCATGTTCAGGAAAAACTCAGGTAGATGATTCTTATTGATGGGAGATCCATTAATGTTTTTTTTCAAAATAAGAGACCACATGATTAGCAATATCCTCCTCATAGTTGAAGGGGTTTTCATTATCCCTTATAAAGGAAAGCGGTCGAGAGTCTTTTTTTATTCATTGAAGGGAATTATAAAACTTATTATTATGATCACCATCTGAGAGCCATTTAGTCTTAAATAATTGTTTATAGATGTTATCCTTAAGAACCAGAAGTTTATTCAGTTTAATAGAGATATTTATTTCAGCCTGAGGATCCGACAAGAAATCAAAGCAAGTGTTATTGTTTTGAATACGGGTGAGCTCATTTTCAAGATCAATTATATCTTTGTCCATCTGTTAAGATTTATCATTACACCAAGCCTTTAGACAATTTTAAAGTTGCTTTAATTTGAAAAGGCATGAAAAAGCAACCTTGTGATGATTCATAGACTCCCAACAAGACTTGATAGAAATAGAGCAATCCAAGTCAGTTTCCTCATCTTTAATTGGAATTACATTAGTAATTGTTAAAACTATATTTGTAAGATCCTGCTGAAACCATTCCCAAACATTCTTTATATGAAATCTATTTGTATAATGACCATGACCAGTACATTTAAAACATTCAATTGATCATTTGGAATGAAATTATTTCCCATTTCTAGAGACAACTGGATTCTTCCTTTTTCCATGACAGGTTATAGATTTATCACCTTCATTGGCACATATATAGAATCTACGAGTCCATTTGAAGCATTTACCTAGGTGTTTATTTCTACATCCCTAACACATTGGTTTTTGAATATACCCAGATTTATGATTATTACCTAAACTTCGTAAGAGATTTTTTTATTACATATATGATGCCATATAAAAATCGCCAAGGTTCATGTGGTCGATCATGGATCCAGATAGTTGGTTGAGAATAACCATAAGAGTTCTCATTGTAGCTTCTATTTAATTTAGTTTCTTATTCAGAAAACCGTCACAGTTGTCTTCATATCCGTTGTTACTTTGATGCTTGCTAGATCCATCCATTGACTAAAACCAAAATGGTCTGCGTGAGTATATAAGTAAAATCATCATATACTATCTTATGAGGAGGGTAAACTCAAAAACATACATGTTCATGTTATATTTAAATCATTAGATTTATCTAAAAAAATTACGACTCATTCAAATATGATAACCATTATGGTTATGTAACTAATGCTTAAATAACACCCTAACCTCAAAAGTTATCTAAACCATCCTCTGGTACCAACTATAAGTACCCTTCGTTAATCCTTACATAATCTTGAGTTATGTCTGGAATTCACATTGAGGATATTTTTCGGTTTAAGGTTTTAAAGAATTAGGACATATCTATTACATTAAATTTCAAAAATTACAATGTAGACACTTCTACTTAGTATCCATTTTTTTCATAAAATAAAAACTCTAAAAAATATCATGTCTAGTTCCATGTTTTAGACATCATTCTTTTTCCTTGATCAAATAATTGATCCTATTCATCTTTATGTACTAGAAAAATTTTTAAAAATATGGGGTGAGCATAAAATGCTCAGTAAGGTTTATAAAATGAGGAAGGAAAATATTAACCCATCAATAGATTCGAATCAATGAAACCATACTTTTAAATCACAACATACCTCATGAAATGCTAAGATTTTTGAATTACACATAGAAATTGTAAAAAATAAAGGTAACTTGTTGCATCCATATCATAATTACATTGTAGCTATCACATCTACATTGGGAGTTACATTGGAATACCCATCACAGTATATTCCCTAAATCTATTAGGAGAAACATTAACGTTTACCTGTGTCATGTTACCCAATGCATTGGAGAGCTATCTCGGCCTCACCTTCCCTAGGTTTATCACGGAACCACCAGTATATGTAAAAAATTCCCAATAAACATAACATATTCATAACACAAAAAATAAGCATAAAGGAAAGATAACATTTCCACATTGCAATAATAATATATCATTTCAAGATATTGACATAATCAATGCCGTATCAAACAATTTTGAAAACCATCTCAAATATTTAATAATGATATTTTTGAATCAATGTATCCCATACCACTTTGAAAATTTTAAAAGTCATTTTAATATCTAACATTATTATCTATATAAATAAATCATTAAAACCTTTTTTAAAACATTAATATTTATGAGAAATATTTAGAAAAATAAATCTGTAAAACAATACTATAATTAATGATTTTTTTAACCAAATGAGAGATTCTTGAATTCATATAATTGAGGAGAAACATTAATCATATCTTTATAGTATAATTAAAATAAAGGGATTAATGATATAATATGTAAAAGGGTAGTATATACACCATATAAAAGTGAATTGGTGTTTAATAACAAGTAAGTCTCAATGGAATGTAAATTAAGACAATGTCCCTTACAAAGATCGTATCCATAGATTAAGGATAACTCAATGAAATAATTATGTGTGAAAATTAAGAATACAGCAAATATAAGTGGATATTAAGTGTAAAACATTCATTTTTTATTCACAAATATTCGTAGCACTACATAATCAATAAGTAGAAGTTTAACCCATAGATTTGAAATTGGGTTAAGAAGTTTTCTAACAGAAATTCAGCAGCCTAACATCATCATTTAAAAATTCATAAAAAGAGTTGATGAGATGGAAATGGGTATCTCATAACATGGAAATAAAATTTAGCGAAATAAATATATAGAAGAATATATCCCAACATTAGATTATGAGAATTAATAGAAATAAAAAAAAGAAGTATTTTAAAAAGAGGTGGGTGGAAGGTTCCATTGTGAATTTGGTAACTTACGAAAGATACACCTCATGAAAGAATGATCATATAATTAAGATGTAAATAACAATAAATTACATTATATTACACAAATAATTAAATCATGGGAATTACATACACAACAAAAAAGGAAATATTGTCAAATATAGGATGAAACTCACAAGAATAGAATTTGAGACGAAAACCCCTTACATCGTGTCTGACTTGACCTGTTCATTCTTTAATATCCTGAATAATAAACTAAATTTAATTTAAAATTTATTAAGAACCTTTTTTGAGTTTATTATTCATTTTATATCACTTATTACTTTGATATAAACATTATACAGTCATTTAAGTTAATAAGGGTTGTTTTGTCGATATTTGGTACTTGTGTCAAAAATGAACTTTTTATAATTACAAATTGTCCATGTGGTAAAAATTATATTATCTCCAGAATAATATTAATTGATTTAAATATCATATATATCATACATATCTAGTATATATATATATATTTATAATTAGTACACGAAATTTGGAGATAAGAAATGAAATGCACCGGTCATGGAGACGGCAAGCCGTACGTACGCTTGAACGCTACTTTCATTTCTATTTGATATTTAATGGAATGAAATATAAATGATACAAAGGTATATTATAATTCCAGTATAATATCATAAGATATATTTGTTACATAATTTCATTAACTCCATCCTTTATATGTTCTATGTATGTATTGAATGAATCATATCACCTAGAGGGGGCGGTAGTCTGCACATCCTCAAATGAAATTACCGTGTATACACATATTGGAATGAATAAAGGTATGTTTGTAAATATAAATTATATAATAATAGAGAAAAAATAAACATAATATATATCATATATAAATATATTTCCATCATTATGGACACCATGAGAGGTGGTAGGAGAATATTGAACAATCATTGTTTCGTGAGGCAATTGTTCGCCGTACAGAGAAACAGTATATTCATTATCCATTAGATAGATGTGTGTGTAGGTGTAGTTAGAATAAATATCATATCAACATCCAAGTATATTTAGGATAATGTTTTTGTTATAAAATAAAGTAATAAAAATAATATAGGGGGTTGTAGAAGTAAAATAAAAGAAAATATCTAAAGAGAAGACATTACCATCAAATCGGGTAACTCCCTTTGGTTTGAACCAAAAAGATTTCTTAAAGTGTGTTCTACCAAGGGTAATTATTCTATGTGGAAGAGAGGTATCTTGATAACTTATTTAGGTAGAGGTTTCATGAGCCAAGGGGTCTGAGACGTATGCGTAATGGGTTAGAAGTGATTCTTTTTATAAGGGGGAGGAGGGGCTCTTTATGAATGTTTGAAAATATTTTTTTATTATATAATGATTTTCAGTTTCTAAAAGTGTAAAAATTATTAAAATCCAAGATACAATGACTATTTTTGAAATAAAATCATGCAAAAAGAATTTGACATGTTTTTTATATTTTTTAAATTTTTATAAACTTAATTATTTAAATCATTCATAATGAGGGAAACATTGCATCATTATTGTGTCATAAATAATTTAATTTATTTGATTTATAAAAGTTATAAGAAAAATACTATGATGTAGTTAATATTTTTGGCATTAAAATGAGTATTTATAGTGAAACTATTACTTATATAATCCCATATAAAAGTGTATTTACTAAATGATATATGTTTATGTCATTTTGGTCTTTACTTTAAATTAATTAATACAAAGTGTCATTATCACTAATAAGTGGCTTCATGTGGGACCAAAATGGACCCAAGTAATCCCGTGGTCAGAAATGTATCACAAAATAGGACTAGGACACATGTTATGGTAATTTAATATTGTAATAATATTATTTTTTACCTTGAATTACCCTATTTACCTTTAACTGCGGTAAATAATTGTCAAAAGCTACTATTCACCAAAAAATATTTTCATTTTATTGAACCAAATTTTACTTTCTGATAACAACCATATATTTTAGATTTTATAAATTCAATTCCCAGAAGTGGAAATTTTTTATTTAAATGAAATTGTCAGTTTTTTTAACTACCACTCAATGTTTTCACTATTAATAAAAAATTGATGGTTTTCAGAAAAATACCAAAAATTAAGGCTATGATATAATTGATATTCCAAATTAAAAAATGATTTATATTCTTACCATATTTAAAAACATAAGTTTCATTAATAAATTTAAAATTAATTCCCATTTAAAAAAAAGAATGTTTTTTAGAAATAATAATTATCAAAAGATTTACACTTGTTTATGCCAAATTTCAAAGTGAAATTACTTCCGATGGACAAAATTGGATTAAATGGTAAAAGTATAATCTAATTAAAATTTAAAACCATTTAAAATGATTATCAACCACTATAAATAATTTATATTAAAAGGTAGATTTGAATTAAAATACAATATTTTTCACTATTCATTAAAAAATTATATTTATTAGAAAAATACCAAAATTTTACCCAAAGTAAATTTTGATGGCCAAATTATAAAAAAGAAATTTATTTTTTCAAATAAACATATTCAAGTGGAAAAAAATATATTTAAAGGGGTTCCTCCATTAAAAGGTGGTAAATCAACCTTTTAAAGAATATTAGAATATTTATGCTTAAAATTCGAATCATTCACATTTTAATCCTCTATATTTTATTAGATAAATGAAAAATCATCTAACAAACATATATAATCTTATTTTAAATAGTTCTATTCATTCCGGGAAATACAACAGCTATGTGTTAACTACCATTTAGAATAACAATATTATTATATTATTTTTCAATGTAATTGAATGTTGTGTGCAATGTAAGATTTCAAAGAAACCCGTTGTTTCGTATCAGGTATGCCATCGAACATAGAATCCACTTTAATGTAAAATTAATATTAAATTCAAAAAAATTAATAAATATGAACATGATATATTCTTTATTTACCAAGGACGTTATAATAGTAGTGAAGAGGATAGAGATTATTTCAATTCAACATAATAGTGCGCCCATATGACATGATTTGATCAAGTTCAATGGTATTTTTTATCATTGTTATTTTACCTAATAATAAGTCTCATAAATGAAATATTTATGAGTAACGTGTCCCTTCCATCCAGCATGAAATTATCCCATTGAAATCACCTATTTATTGTGAGTTATAGAAGAATGAGTATTTGATCGAGTGATATCACTCATGTGTTGGGTTACTATAAGATTGGAAACCATAGGGTTCCTTTAGGATAAGGGGTTATAGTAAAATATATTAGGTTATTGTGACATTAGGGTTTTGACTAGTGGGTAGATGATCTCACCAACTTCTATTTTTACCTTTTGAGTCTAGTAGATTCCACTATAAGTGAGGTTTTATAGTGGAGTGTGGATAGTTGGTTTCTATAGAGGTTCCAACACTAGAGGGGCCAAAGATCATTATAGATATGATGAGATTGTCATGTATCAATTTTTTCATTGTTTTATTCATGGGACATAATATCCTTCATTACTCCTTTATTAATCTATACATTGGGAATGGATTTTGATAATATTCTCATGCCACTATTGTTGGCCATGCTAGTCAAATTTTATACCAGCTTGAATGAGGTGTTTTGTTTTTGTAGACTAAATATGTTGCAACACCAGTCATGGGGAGTTATTTTATTATCTAAGATATAGTCATAAAATGGTATCATTATAAATTATTCATTGTATACTACTTATTTGGTTATCGACTATATCCATAGCAAGGTCCTGTTTTCAGATATGGATGGTCAATGTACAATTTTCATCTTTGAGATAGGTTATAATATGAAAATTAGAAATGATAATCCTATTTTTTCCATGGTGGTATAATTATTAGTTAAATTAGTATTCTATTATGATGACAGAGGCTCCTAGAATCATTATGAAATATCTCATTTTCACCTGAGGATGTTTTTCTTCTCCCCTCTATGTGATATTATGTTTGGTAATGATTTTCTACAAGAAAATTCTTTGATTTCAATTTCTCCATATCATATGGAACTCTAATACATGAGGGAGTTGGGGATCTAGATAGATAATCAAATTAAGTAGGGTTTTCTATATCCATGTATATTATCATGGGGTACTCCTGTGTAATTATCTAAGAAGGAATATAGTAGTGTGAGGCACTATATATACTACCAATGTTATAATTTGGTAACCGTCAAGAATAATTACCCTATTTAATGGAATAATCATTTTTTGACCAATTGAGAGGGGACAGTTGGTTTTATAATATTGATCAATGAATTGGATATCATTGGTTTTGGTTGAGAGGGTATGATATCCCATAGACTACATTTTGGTGCATGTATGGGAATATAGAATTCATCTTCATGCGATTCAATGTCCTTAACGCACCAACTATTTTCAGGGGGATCATGAACACAATGTTTCTTGAGTTCTGGGACTAGTTTATATTCATATTGATTGATGACAAATTAAAATACTCAAATCATAGAAAGAGAATGTGTAACATCCCAAGTAAGTAATGTATAATATATATTCTTATCTATGTCTAATTATGAATTAGATAGTGTTTTCGAGGCATAAAATGAGAATAAATCCAATCTTAAGCATGGAATACTCAAATATTTTTAAAAGATTGTTTTACCGTCTTTTGATGGAGAAGCATTTTTAAATCTATCTTTTGACAATTTTATAAGATATATTTGTCAAAATAAACTTATTAATTATGATTGGGACATTTAAATTTACTTTGGATAAATTTCTGGTATTTTTCTGAAAATGTTCATTTTTTAATGAATAGTGAAAAGTGTTGTATTTTAATTCAAAACCTCTTTTTAATATAATTTACTTATATAGTTAGATTATCTTTTTAAATGGTTTTAAAGTGAAATTAGACTATATTTTTACCATTTAATCCAATGGTGGCCGTTGGAATTAATATCACTTTGAGATTGGACATAAACGAGTGTCAATCTTTTGATGGATATTGTTTCTTCAAAACACGCTATTTGTTTTGACAGTGGGATTTAATTATAAAATTAATTAATTAAATTTATATTTTATGAATTTTTTAAAATAAAAATCATTTTTGAATTCGGATTATCAAACATAGATTACGGTGAATTTTTGGTATTTTTCTGAAAAACCATAATTTTTGATGAATATTGAAACCTAAAAGTGGTAGTTACAGAAACTGATTTTTCGTTTAAATAGAACTTTACCACTTCTGTGATTGTAATTTCAAAAATCCAATATAAATGATTTTCATTATTAATTAAAATGTGGTTCAATGGGATGAATGTAATTTTTGATGAAAATTAACATTAATGTTTTATTAATCGTGATTAAAGGTAATTAGTGTGATTTATGGAAAAATGATTTTATAATAAAATGAAAATATCTTTACCCTTGTTCTAACCCTATTGGATTATTTTTGGCCGACCAATACAACCATGGGTTGATTTTTGGGACTCCATGAGGCCACTTGGGTAGGATAATGACATTAATACCTTTTATTTAAAGTAAAAGTAAAAATGACACAACGATGTATTTTTTTACTAAAACAATTTTTACTTGGGGTTATTCAAGTAAGATTTTTGACTATAAATAGTAATTTGAAAGCTAAAAATATTTTCTACATCATAGTATTTTTTTTTCTAATTTTTATACTTTAAATAAATAAAATTATTTATGACATCATGATGATGCAACGATTACCTCATTATTTAACGATTTAAATAAAATGAAAAGATAATGTAAAATATAAGACCTAGACATGTAAAAAACCTATTGGATGGGTGGATTTAGAACTCTTATCACCTTATCCTTGAATTAAATCAATGTGGGACCTTTAAAATCCGAAACTCATTTGAAAATAAAGTAACATTTTATACTTTTCCAAGAGTGCGCCTCCTCTCCTCTTATAAAAGGCCCCCACCTCTACCTCCTTACCCACACCTCTCAAGCCTTTGGCTCGTCCATGATCTGATCCTTTTGTCTCTCCACATCCCTATCCTCATCCTAGAAGCATTACCTGAGGAAGGAAGCTCTTCAAGGAAACCTTTTGGTTCAAACCAAATGGAGTTACCTGAATATAAGGTAAGGTCTTCACTTGTGTTCTTTTGTTTTATTTTACTTCTCCAACCCACTAAACTATTTTTATTAATTTATTTTCTAACAAATCAAGTATATTCAATATAATAGGATGTTTTTATAATATTTATTCGTTCTACACATACACACACCAACATCTAATGGTTAAAGAACATACTGTTTCAATGGATGGTGAATTTATGCCTCACGAAACGATGATTGCTCTATATTCTTTTAACACCGTTCAGAGGTGACCATTAAGATGTCACTATATTTATATATGATATATAGTATGTCTATGTTTTACTTAATCTTTTGTTTTTTTAATTATGGCGTACCTTTATGGTTTCCATTATGGGAAAACGCAATATCTTGATTTTTGGAAGTGCGGACTACCGCCCCCTAAAAGTGATTTGATTCGTTAATACCATATGTGGTACGTATAAAGGATAGATTGAATGATATTATATATGATACCATAATGATGTTATAATTCAATTATGTATCATTATGTTTTAATTCCATTAAATATGAATTAGAAATTGAAGTAGCGTTCATGCGTACGTACAACTTACCACTCCATGAACGGTGCATTTCCTTTTTTACATCTAAATGTTACGTAATATTATAAATTCATGTATATAATGGATATATATGATATATATGATATATAAATAATGAATTTAATTCTAGATATAATGGATATTTTACCCCATGAACAAACTTGTAATTATAAAGAGTTTATTTTTTACTCAAGTAGCAATGATCGACAAAACGACCTTTGTTAACTTAAATAATTACATAGTGTTCATAACATGGTAATAAGTGATATAAAAGGAATAACTAACTTTAAAATGGTTCTTAACCAATTATAAATTAACTCAAGTTTATTATTCAGGAGGTTAAAGAACGATCGAGTCAAGTCGGACCCGAGGTAAGAGAACTTCCTAACCCAAATTCCATTATTTGGGCTGATCTTATACAACTTGTTTATTTCATGATGTGATTATGTGAGAAATGAATTTTGATATCCTATATTTTATTTATACTTTCTTTATGTGTACTTATAGTGAATACACATAATTGGTCTATTTTATTTACAAAATTATCTTGGTATGGGACTTCGTCTCAATCTCCTTTAATTGAGGCATATTATGTCTTATACACAACATTATTTTATAAAGTGTATAAAACCATTTGACTTTTACGATTATTCAAAAAGAATCTTTTTATACGAAGTGTTTACTAAACAACAAAATGGATATTTTTTTTGTCGTACGTATTCGGCGACAACGACTTCTCCACCGCCGTGACCATTATTTGAGTTTTGGCTTCCTCTACAAGCCATAACAATTTTTTAAAATGAAAAATAAATACCATGTTTTACTTTCCTTTTATTATGGTATTGAAAATGGTATTCATAATGTTTTTATTATATCAATGTGTGGTATTTATATCTTGTGATTGAATGGTGGGAATGTTATGTTTCCTTTCAGCATGTTCTATGTGATATGATTATGTTATGGTTCTTGGGAATTGTTATGAAGAAGGGTGGTTCCGTGATAAACTAAGGGATGGTGATCCCGATATAGATCACCAATGAATTGGGTAACGCGAAGGAGTTAAACATTATGGTTTCTCCGAAGTGATTGAGGGAATATACTATGATGGGTATTCCAAATGTAACCATGAGGGTTACTCCCCACATAAGAATGTTATGAATTCCTCAAGTTACCTTTATGTCTCATAATTTCTATGATTTATTCATGATTTGATGAGGTATGCTTATGTTTTATCAGTAAAGTATGATTTCATAGATTCTTATGTATACATGTACTCATGTTTACTTTCCATATTTTTATATCCCTTACTGAGCTTTTTATGCTCATCCCAAGTTTTTGAAATGTTTTTACAGGTCAAGGGAAGGGTACATGATGTGATGATAGTGTCACGGAAGTGTCAAGAAATAATCCATGTTTTATTTTAAATATGTTTCTGTTGATGGGAAAAAAGAGTAATATCTTTTATGTGACCACTTTGTTTAAATGTGAAATGTAATGCATGTTTTATGATCTAATTATCTAAAACTCTAAACCTGAAAAGATACTTAATGTGTATTCTTGATGTAACTCAAGATTAAGTAATGTTTAAGGCTAGGGCCTTATAGTTGGTATCAATGGTCGGTTTAGATAGCTTTAGGAGTTAGAATTCTATTAAATGAATATCTAAAAACATTATTTTTTATGTTAAAATTGAAATGGTATAGCATTTGAAGATTACCTTGTTTCTTTATCTAAGACATGTTTGTTCAGAATGGTTTTTCGCAGAGGAAACAGGGAAGCAGTACTAGGAAGGAATACAGAATCAAATGTCCTTCTGAATTAGCATCCTGAGATGGGTAGAATTGGAATTGGGCAGTTTGTTGCAGTAATGGCGCAGTTGTCTCAAGCGATAAATGGTGGTGGTATCCATGCAGGAGATCATCCAGATCAACCGCAGAGAAACATGTCAGTGGTGGAACATTTCATGAGGCAACCCCCCATCATTCAGAGGATCATCTGACTCTGTGCTAGCTGAAGGGTGGATTAAAGAACTGGAGAAGATTTTCGATGTCATGGGGTGTTCAGACAATCAAAAGGTTAGTCTTGCTATTTACCGTTTGGAGGGTGAAGCAGATCAATGGTGTTCAATGGTTAAGAATATCAGGGACACTGATGAGATTGATGCTCTCGACTGGGATGAATTCAAAGGTATGTTTCTTGAGAAATATTTTCCTAAAGCTATTTGACTAAGGATGGAAAAACAATTCTTTGAATTGAGGCAAGAGGAAGACTCAGTGGCTGCTTATGAAGAAAGGTTCACTCGATTGGGAAGGTATGCTCCAAATTTTATCCGAGACCTTGATAGTAAAATCAACAGTTTTTACTCAGGATTGAAGCCAAAATATCGAAGGGATTTAGATTCTCACGAGTTCAAGAGTTATGAAAAGCTTGATCGATGTGCTGAGAAGGTGGAAATGGAGTTTTCTGATGATCAAGTGTTCTATAACACAAACAGAAGAAGAGACTGAGGTGGCAGGAGAAAGGGAAGAATTCTTCAAAAAAGTTTGATGGTAAGAAAACTAAGTGTCCAGTTCGTGATAAATGTGGTAATAGGCATACTGGGGAATGTCTTCTGAATTCTAGAAAGTGCTACCGATGTGGTATGATGGGACATAAGGCTCGTGTTTTCACTGGAAAAGATCAAGGTGATGGTAAGACCAAATTTGATTTACATTTAGTGAAATGTTTTAAGGGCAATGAGATGGGTCACTATGCAAACGAGTATATGACAAAGAGCTCGAGTGATGGGAAGAAGTTATACTACAAGCAGAAAGGGGTGGTGAAATCCTTTGCAACTACTTCAGTAGATGTTGGGCCATCAAATGAAGTGGTATCAGGTACATTGTTTATATTTTCAGATGTTTCCAGAGTATTGTTTGATTCAAGGTCTACACATTCCTTCATCTCTGAGAATGTTTCTAGTAAAATGGGAATACCATCTCAAGAAATGACTTCTGATCTTGTGGTAAAAACACCTGGGGGAAATGATGATGCAAAAAGAATTTATATGATTCTTCCTATTCTTATCCTTGGAAAGAACCTACTTGGAATCCTTATTGTTTTACCTCTTGTAGAGTTTGATGTTATCCTGGGTATGGATTGGCTCTCTATATACCAAGATAAGATTGATTGCAGAGCTAAAGATGTATATTTTCAGAAAGATGTTTTGTTTGTGTACAAGAATGAACACTTACTATTGATAACATATCAAGAGGTAGATAAACTTGTAAAAGATTGAAATGAATGTTACCTTGCACATATTGTTGAAAACAAAGGAACTGTTCAGATTAATGATGTGCCAATGGTAAATGAGTATCCTGATGTTTCTCCTGATGAGTTTTCTGGAACAATACCAGATCATGAAGTTGAATTTACTGTTGACTTAGTTCATGATGCTAAGCTAATTTCAAAACCCCCTTATCAAATGGGTCAAATTGAACTTTTAGAGTTGAAGGAGAAATTACACGATTTATTAGAGAAAGGTTTCATTTGACCTAGAACATCACCATGGGGTGCTCCTATTTTATTTGTTAAAAAGAAAGATGGTTTTATGATACTTTGCATTGATTATAGAGCCTTGAATAACATCACTGTTAAGAAAAAAATATCCTTTTTCTCATATCGATGATTTGTTTGATCAGCTCCAGGGAGCTCAGTTTTTTTCCAAGATTGGCCTGAGATCGGGGTACCATCAGTTGAAGGTAAAGGAATAAGATGTTTCAAAGACTGTGTTTCGTATAAGATATGGCCATTATGAATTTATAGTAATGCCTTTTGGGCTAACCAATGAACCTTCTGTATTCATAGACTTAATGAATAGAATCTTCCATGAGTTCTTAGATATGTTTGTTGTGGTTTTCATTAATGATATTTTGGTGTTTTCTAAAATTAAAGAGGATCATGAAATACATTTAAGTGTTATTTTGAAAACATTAAAAGAAAAGTAATTATATGGTAAATTCAGTAAGTGTGAGTTCTGGTTGCAACAAATTTATTTCCTTGGTCACATTGTTTTTAAAGATGGGATGACTGTTGATCCTGAAAAAACAATGTTTGTTGAAGAATGGCCAAGACCCACAAATTTAACTGAGATTCGTAGCTTCCTTGGTTTGGCAGGCTATTACCGAAGGTTTTTTAGAAATTTTTTACAGTTATATAGTTCAATGACTAAGATAACTCATAAGGGTGTTATGTTAATCTGGACAAAAGAATGTGATGATTGTTTTCAGGAACAGAAATGAAGATTGGTGAATACTCCATTATTGGCACAACCTTCCAGGAATGGTGAGTTTGTTATCTACAGTGATGCTTCATTTAAAGGACTTGGTTGCGTCCTAATTCAGATTGATCAGGTAATTTCTTATACTTCACGTCAGTTGAAAACTCAAGAGGTAAATTACCCTACACATGATTTGGAATTAGTTGCTGTTGTTTTTGCTTTAAAAATTCGGAGGCCTCATTTGTATGGAGTAATGTGTGAAATATATATAGATCACAAAAGTTTAAAGTATATATCCACTCATAAAGAATTGAACATGAGACATAGGAGATGGCTAGAATTAATCAAGGATTATGATTGTACAATTAATTACCATCCTGGAAAAGAAAATAAAGTGGCTGATGCTTTGAGTCGAAAAAGTAATGCTTCATTAACAATATTGCATTTGGAATGTGATCCGTTGGTTAAGGATTTGATGAACATTGGCATAGAAGTTGTTGGTGCATGATTTTATTCTGTTTTGTTTTAGGTATCCGTGAAATCTTCGCTATCAGACAGAATTAAGAAAGCACAGAATCAAGATAGTGAGTTGCAGAAAAAGGTAGTGCTGGTTCAGAAGGGTATGTTGCCTGAATTCAACATTGATAATGATTGTGTTTTGAGATTTGGGAAGATATTGGGTGTGCCTTATGATTCACAGTTGAAGAGAGAGTTGTTATGTGAAGCTCATAGTTCTCTATTTTCATTTCATCCAGGCAGTACTAAGATGTATAGAGATCTTCGAGAGTATTACTGGTTGGACAGAATGAAAAGATATAATGCTGATTTTACTATGAAGTGTTTGAATTGTAAACAAGTTAAAGCAGAGCGGCAGTTACTGAAAGGGGTGCTTCAACCTTTAACAGTGCCAGAGTGGAAATGGGAAAATATATCCATGGACATCGTTGTGGGATTTCCGAAGACACCTCGAGGTAATAATGCAATCTGGGTTATTGTTGATCGCTTGACTAAATCTGCTCATTTCATTCCTATTCGAGATACTTTCTCTCTAGATCATCTTTCTCAATTGTATCTTAAAGAGATAGTCAGGTTGTATGGAGTTCTTCTCTCCATTGTATCTGATCATGATCCTAGGTTTACTTCTAACTTTTGAAAAGGATTTCAGAAGTCATTGGGTACTGAATTAAATTTTAGTATAGCTCTTCTTCCTCAATCAGATGGGCAGTCAGAATAAACAATTTAGACTTCGGAGGATATTCTACGTGCTTGTTTGATGTATTATCATGGAAATTAGGACCATCATCTTTTTTTGTTGAGTTTTATTATAATAACAGTTTTCATTCCAGTATAAAGATGGAAAAATTTGAGGCATTATATGGGAAGCGGTGTCGAACTCCACCTTTCTGGGATGAATTGGTTGAAAGAAAGTTGATGGGACCGAAATTGGGAGAAGAGTTGGCAGAAAAAGTTCAGATGATATAGAGACACATGATAATGACTCAGAGCAGGCAGAACAGTTATGCAGACAACAGGAGGAAGAATCTCTCTTTTGAGGTAGGTGATCAGGTTTTTCTCAAAGTATCACCATGGAAAAGTGTGATGCGATTTGGTAAGAAAGGAAATATGAGTCCAAGGTTCATTGGACCATATGAAATTCTTGAGACAGTTGGATCAGTTTCATACCGAGTGGATTTACCTCCGAGTTTATCTCGGGTACACAATGTTTTTCATGTTTCAATGTTAAGGAAGTACATGCCAGATCCATCTCATGTTTTGAGTCCAGAGGTAGTTCAGTTGGAAGAGAATCTATCTTATGAGGAACAACTGGTTCAGATTCTTGATCACAGGGAGAAAGTGTTGCAGAATAAGGTGATTCATCATGTAATGGTTTTTTGGAAGAACCACATGAGTGCAGAGGCAACATGGGAATCTGAAAATGCAATGAGGGATAAATACCCCCACTTATTCAACAAGTAAATAAATTGCAGGGACACAATTTTATAAAGGGGGGAAGGATGTAACATCCCAAGTAAGTAATTAATAATATATATTCTTATCTATGTCTATTTATGAATTATATAGTGTTTTACAGGCATAAAATGAGAATAAATCCAATTTTAATCATGGAATACTCTAATATTTTTAAAAGATTGTTTTACCTCCTTTTGATGGAAACCCATTTTTAAATATAAATTTTGACAATTTTATAAGCTATATTTTTCAAAATAAACTTATTCTTTATGATTGGGACATTGAAATTTATTTTGGATAAATTTCTGGTATTTTTCTGATAATGTTCATTTTTTAATGAATAGTGAAATGCGTTGTATTTTAAATCAAAAACTTTTTTTAATCTAATATATTTATATAGATAGATTATCATTTAATTGGTTTTGAAGTGAAATTAGAATATATTTTTACCATTTAATCCAATGGTGGTCATTGGAATTAATATCACTTTGATATTGGACATAAACGAGTGTCAATCTTTTGATAGATATTGTTTCTAAAAAACACGCTATTTGTTTTGACAGCGGGATTTAATTATAAAATTAATTAATGCAACTTCTATGTTATGAATTTGGTAAAATATAAATCATTTTTGAATTCAGAATATCAAATATAACTTAGGGTGTATTTGTGGTATTTTTTTTTTGAAAAACCTTAATATTTGATGAATAGTGAAACAACAAAGTGGTAGTTACAAAAACTGATTTTTTGTTTAAATGGAACTTTACCAATTCTGTGATTTTAATTTAAAAAAACCAATATAAATGATTTTCATTATTAAGTAAAATTTCATTCAATGGGATGAATATAATTTTTGATGAAAAGTAACTTTTAAGTTTTATTAATCGCGATTAAAGGTAATTAGTGTGATTTAAGGTAAAAATGATATTATAATAAAATGAAAATATCTTGACACTTGTCCTAACCCTATTGGACGAGTCTTGGCAGACCAAGACAACCCATGGGTCTATTTTTGGGACCCCATGGAGCCACATGGGTAAGATAATGACATTAATTCCTTTTATTAAAAGTAAAAGTAAAAATGACACAAACATGTATTTTTTTTCTAAAACAATTTTTACATGGGGTTATACAAGTCAGAGTTTTGACTATAAATAGTAATTGGAAAGATAAAAATATTTCCTACGTCATAGTATTTTTTTATAATTTTTAGACATTAAATAAATTAAATTATATATGACATCATGATGATGCGGTGATTACCTCATTATTTAATGATTTAAATAAAATGAAAAGATAATGTAAAATCTAAGACCTAAAATGTCCAAAACCTATTGGATGGGTGGATTTCAAACTCTTATCACCTTATCCTCAAAATAAATCAATGTGGGACCCTTAAAATCCGAAACTCATTTGAAAATAAAGTAACATTTTATACTTTTCCCAGAGTGCCCATCCACTCCTCTTATAAAAGGCCCCCATCTCTACCTCATTACCCACACCTCTCAAGCCTTTGGCTCGTCCAATATCTGATCATTTTCTCTCTCCACATCCCTCTCCTCATCCTAGAAGCCTTACCTTAGTCAGGAAGCTATTCAAGAAACCCTTTTGGTTCAAACCAAAGGGAGTTACCCGATTTTAAGGTAATGTCTTCACTTGTGTTCCTTTGTTTTATTTTGCTTCTCATACCCCCCTAAACTCTTTTTATTCATTCCTTTTGTAACAAATACAGTATATTCAATATAATAGGATGTTTTTATAAGATGTATTCGAGCTACACTTACACACACCTACATCTAATGGTTAAAGAACATAATGTTTCTATGGATGGTGAATTTCTGCCTCACGAAATTATGATTGTTCAATATTATTTTAACACCTTCAAAGGTGGCCATTAAGATGTCACTATATTTGTATATGATATATAATATGGTAATGATTTAATTAATCTTCTGTATTTTTCATTTATTGAATACCTTTATGGTTTCCATTATGGGCAAACGTGATATCTTCATTTTAGGAAGTGTGGACTACATCCCCCTTAAAGTGATTTGATTTGTTAATACCATATGTGTTATGTATAAATAATAGATTTAATGAAATTATATATTATATCATACTGAAGTTATAATAAAATTATGTATCATTATGTTTTAATTCCATTAAATATGAAATAGAAATGGAAGTAGCGTTCATGCGTACGTACGGCTTACCATCTCTATGAACGGTGCATTTCATTTCTTACCTCTAAATGTTATGTAATATTATAAACACATGTATATAATGGATATATATGATATATATGATATCTAAATAATGAATATAATTCTGGATATAATGTATATTTTACCCCATGAACAAACGTGTAATTATAAAGATTTTATTTTTGACTCAAGAAGCAACGATCAATAAAACGACCTTTATTAACTTAAATAATTACATAGTGTTCATAAAATGGTAATAAGTGATATAAAAGGAATAATTAACTTTTAAAAATTTCTTAAGAAAGTAGAAATTAACTCAAGTTTATCATTCAGGAGGTTGAAGAACGATCGAGTCAAGTCAGACCTGAGGTTAGGGAACTTCTTAACCCAAATTCCTTTCTTTGGGCTGATCTTCTACTTATTGTTTATTTCATGATACGATAATGTGAGAAATGAATTTTTATATCCAATATTTTATTTATACTTTATTTATGTGTACTTATAGTGAATACACATAATTGACCTATTTTATTTATAAAATGATCTTGGTTTGGGACTTCGTCTCAATCTCCTTTCATTGAGGCATATTATGTTTTATACACAACTTTCTTTTATACGGTGTATAAACCCCTTTGAAATTTACGTTTATTCAAAAGGAATATTTTTATATGAAGAGTTTACTAAATGGAAAAATGGAATGTTTTTTTGTCATACGTATGCAGCGACAACGACTTCTCTGCCGTCGTGACCATTATTTGAGTTTCAGATTCCTCTACAAGCCCTAACAATTTTTTTAAAATGAAAAATAAATACCATGTTTTACATTTCATTTATTTTGGTATTGAAAATGGTTTTCATAATGTTTTTATTATATAAATGTGTGGTATTGATATCTTGTGATTGAAACGTGGAAATGTTATGTTTCCTTTCTTCATGTTTTATGTGATACAATTATGTTATGGTTCTTGGGCATTGTTATGAAGACAGGTGGTTCTGTGATAAACTAAAGGCGGGTGAAGCCGATATAGCTCTCCAATGCATTGGGTAACGTGAAGGAGTTAAACATTAAGGTTTCTCTGAAGAGATTTAGGGAATACACTGTGATGAGTATTCCAAACTTAACCATGAGGGTTACTCCTTATGTAAGAATGTTATGAATGCCTCAAGTTACCTTTACATATTATGATTTCTATGATTTATTCATGATTTGATGAGGTATTCTTATGTTTTATGAGTAAAGTATGATTTCATTGATTCTTATGTATACATGTACTCATGTTTCCTTTCAATATTTTTATATCCCTTACTGAGATTTTTATGCTCATCCCAAGTTTTTGAAATGTTTTCACAGGTCAAGGGAAAGGTACATGATGTGATGATAGTGTCAAGGAAGTGTCAGGAAAGAATCCATGTTTTATTTTATTTATGTTTCCGTTGATGGAAAAAATGAGTACTATATTTTATGTAACCACTTTGTTTAAATGTGGAATGTAATGGATGTTTTATGATCTAATTCTCTATAACTCTAAACCTGAAATGATCCTCAACGTGTATTTTTAAAGTAACTCAAGATTAAGTAATGTTTAAGGATGGGGCCTTATAGCATAAATATCAGCTCATAGCTTTACTGTGGGTTATTCATCACCACTAGTTCTATAAATTGTTATCTATGTTTATGTTTTGTACATATGATGTGAATTTCAAAAGGCATTTGGTGTCCTAAAATAGTGTTTCAATATATCCATTAATGTTCAGGGTAATTTATTTTGTAGAATAAACCATTAATTTGATAATGGTTAATGAATATTTCAATATTTTAGGCTATTAAAAGTGGTTCATGTATGATTTCTTATATAATGAGGATCTATTGATAGATATAAAAATAAAATATTAGAATTTTATCTAGAAATACTAGTGCATGGAAATGATTGTTATCTTGATGTTAATGTTGATCAGTGGTCCAGTGATTTGGTTTCCAATGGAAGGTGTTATATTTATGGTTCTCTATGATGTATCCGGTATGTGCATGGGATGGATGTTAATGTAGCTGAATGTGGTGATATCTTATGGGTATATATAGTTACATCCCCATGAAAGTAATTATACCACCCATGATCTAGAAATGGAAACAGTTTAGTTTGTATTAATGTTAGGTAAATATTACCCCATTAAAGAATGTTTTTTCCTATATCAATAGTAATATCTTGACGTACACCATTTTAATGTGTGACTTGAATATATGAAAATGGATATGAATGAGAGAAAAATGAATTTGATATCTTCTATGCCTCAAGAAAAAGTAGTTTCATGCACAATAAAATTTGTAGATTTCTATTATGGGATGTTGGAAATAGTCCAGAGATTCTTTGAGGATTATGGATGAGTTGATAGCCTTACAAATAGATGTAGGTGTTTCTGATGACTGATGTATCTAGTTTTATAAGATAGTTTATTATTATCAGATGAAACCGGGTGAGGTGCATTAGTTGGTAGACTAAAAGGTATAGGTAATAAGAAGATATGTCTTCCAATGTGGTGTTTCATAATAATGATTAGGGGATGGTTAGAAACATATGTTGTTTCATATGAAAATGTTCATTCTATATATTTGTGAAAGGGAGTACTTTGTGGGTTTCATATCTCCACATTAGTAGTGCACTAATTAATATCAAATATGTATTAATGTTTTAGGGATCAGTTTTTTCTAGGATGAAAAGACCTGGGGATGATTTAATTATGTGATGACTACTCTGCTAGTAGGTGAAGGTAGAACATAGTATTGATGGATGCTTTTTATATACCTTGGATATTCTTTAGTTGAATCGGGGTGACGTATTGATGGATTTTCTCATAGGATTTTCCTAATAATAAGGAGGATATGATTCCATGTGGGTAATCATGGAACAAATGATTGTAATGACCTAGAATATAATTAGTGGAATTTCCTTCTCATAAACATGTCATATAAGGTAAATAAAAAAAACATATAAAGAAACCAACAAAACATTATTATGCTAAATGAAGAATGAATTAAATAATAGTTATTTATAAAAACTAAAGAATATATACTATTTGAATAGTAACATGACTATTGGAACAGTATTGTGACTTTTAGGAATATTCATCTAACTAATAGATTAGTAATCTCACATATGGAAGTACAAATAAAATTTAGGTATCTGATAATAGAAAATTTGATATATTCATTTCATCGAATATGTTAACAAATGTTTTAAAAATAATAATTTAAGAGATAGTTTTTGTTGTAAAATTTAAAGGTTTATTTAAAATTTTATAATTAATCTAATTATTTAAATCATAATTTATTTTAATGAATATATTAATAAATTAATACTTTTTCTTATGATAATAAGATAATATTTTGAGTCCTCAATTAATTTTTTGAAGGGTAAAAAATTTGTTATAATATTAAAATCGATATTTTTTGAAAAAAATATTATTTTAATTAAAAAATAAATTTCTCATAAATAAAAAAATAAATTCATAAAAAGGAGACCATTATTAAAATATACATGTTGAAAAATGGTTGGGGTGAATTTTTGTGATGTACCGAAAATATTTGAATTTCTCAAGAATAGTGAAATATATTAATTTACCGTATTGAAGATTTTATTTCAAATACATGAATTCTAGACGTATGGATTATGGAAGAACCCATTAATTTGAACTCATATCCTCTAGTTACTATACATTTTCACAATAATTAACACTATTTAGAGTTTTTATTGAAAATTATAATCTAATGATTAATATATAGAAAACACACCTCTTCTCCCAGTATAAATACCACCCTCACCACCTCTTCTCATTAGGTCACCACACCTTTTAATACTATATAGTATATACCAAATTACTCAACCAAGTATCTCCCTACATATTTTTCTTTCTTCTCTCACCAAAAAACCATTTCTATGTTCATTAAGAAGGTTAACATGGAGACAATATTCATGAGGAAAAAAACCACCTTATTTAGCTTTTATTTTTTTATCCTGCACACACATACCCTATACAACACGACATCAAAACTATAAAAACATAAATATAATTTTATTTTATTATTTTAATGTAATATACATCATTATATCTATTCTACTCGATTTTTATCTAAAAATGAAAACATCATCCAAGTGGCGTTGATTCATCGCATTCGTGGAAGATGATTTTTTGTTTTTCATTACCTCCAACAAGGATGGTCATAAAACCAATTTTATTGATAAAACATATTATAATATGTGTATTAATTGTAATTTAATTTTATATAACCAATATATAAACAAAATATTAATTAAAATGATACAAGCTTGTGATGGTTGTAAAAACCACTAAATAAACAAATTAGTATTCATTAAATTTTTATCGAATTAGTCATATTCATATAAAAAATGATATATGGGACCATTTAAATTTATGTATGTGAATAAATAAATATAAATTCCCTTCTAGATAATTATTCCAATTTGAAAATAACTTCCATATTTATACACAAGAGAACCGATGACGAATGCCTGAAATAAACACTCTCGAAATGACAAAATTAAACTCTATAACTCATCAAGATATCCATAAATGAAAATAATTAAATTATAATATATAGTATATAAATAATAGATTACAGATTAGTTAAATAATGTATCTATTTTTATTATCGAATACATTAATTCCAATTACAGAACACTTTTAGACATAAGGTATGAGAAATATCTGAACATCCAAATTACCTTTTGGTGAAACTTTCTCTCTCTTTACCCCATGTTATTCTAATTATTTTTTATAATTCTTATATATTATATTTATATTTTCATTAAATATTTAACTATTTCAATTCATACTTATTTTATGTGGAAATATATGTTTTTATAATGTCAAATTTTTTACTTCCTCCCGATAAGCAATCCTATATAAATGAAATATTCTACTTTATTAACCACTTTCAAGATCACATAATAATATCTTTTAAAGAAAAATTTATTTTATAAAATCAATATTTTGATCATCATAAACTATCATATCTCATTTCTACTTTTAAAGAAATTATTATTAGTTTTTCCTCTTTAATGTTTATTTAATAGTTTCCCATTAAGAGAAATAATGTTGCTTATTTCTAAAGATTCTTAAACACTTTTTTGTATTTTTTAAATTATGTTAGAAGAAATTAATCATTATATATGCATATATTCCATTATTAATATCCAATTATTATTTAAATCCATTCTATCATGGACACCATTATGATATTTAAATTTATTATTCCTTATGAAATGATTATGAAACCATTTTCCTTCCATGTATAACCCTTATGCTCGAATATTCATCTGGAACACATATGCATGAACATGTTATGATGGGTGTACCCAAATAGTGCTTCAATGCACTGGGTATTGTCTAGTCTCATGATATGTCATGTTGGGATCTGGATTAAATTTAATTCCTTTGTGGTACATTTTCCACCATGTGATACACTCTTGGAAGTTATAATTGACTCTTGTTTATGTCATATTGTATGTTTCTACGACATTCATATGTTTCCATGATTACATGATCCCATATTCTATATGTTTTTATTTGATGTGTTTATTCAAGTTCAATTCTTTTTATGACATCATGTTATGCCTTCTAACCCATGTGTCATGCTTTTTGTATCTATTTATTCTATTACTATGATTTTAAGCTCATACCATTGTTTATGTATCTGGTAGGTTATCCTAGGAAGATAAATGATCTCGAAGGAATTTTAGATCCTATTATAGAGATTAAATAAAATATGTATTGATTTTAGTTTCATGGTTTCTAATTATGTACCTAGTTTTTCTAAATACCCAAGAATTTATGATCCTTGGATTGTATTTGATGGATAATTATGATAAAATTCATGTAATAATATGTTTTAAAGGATAGGGTTGTTATAGTTGGTATCTGAGAATGGACTTGTTATTTCTGGATATTAGGACTGTAAACATGATTAAGAAAAAAAGGATAATTATTTCACCATGTATAAACTATATTGAAACATTAATAATCAAAATATAGGATATAATTTTCATTGAAAATTTTATCCTTCTATGCTCAAAGTTTCTTTTTCATAGGGTTATTGCTAAGTATTTAAACCCCCTGATTATACTTTATTTTTATTAGTTAATGTCTATAACTAGGATAATCCATGAAATAAAGAAATATAATTGGAAATATGATGATTTACCTAATTAAATACCAAATATAATTACAATGGGAGCTCAAAACTTCCTGACAGTTCTTGCTCAATTGACTCGTGTTTTTTATAACAACACAAATCATGTTGAATTCCATTGTTCTCCTAAGAAAATGAATATTGTAGTTAAATAATTTATACCAAAAGGCCTCTTATGTTAATGGGATATCCTGATCCCCTCATCAAAAAATATATTAACACTATTTATAATATATTATTTATCATCCAGTGCATAGAAGAGGAGAATGCTGTGCTGGTGGTCTATCATTTTGCTGGGGAAGTTGATCATTGGTAGCCACTGATCAGGAAAAAAAATACAAGGATGAAATTGAATCCATGAAATGGGAATAATTATATGAAATATTTCACAGTAAATATTTTTCCCAAACACTCAATCATTAGATGGAAAGGGAGTTCCTCAGACTAAAGAAAAAATAAGGTGAGCCTATCAAGGCATATAGGGAAAACATTACAAAGTAAGAACGATACACATATGAATTTTTCATTAACACCAATAAGAAAGGTGGATCACTTAATTTGTAGAATAAATCAAATATTATGAAGATAATTGGTGATTCACAACTTTGAATGTAATTTGGTGATTGTATGATTCGCCCTTTAGATTGTAATAGAGATCAGATACTCATAGTGATGTCATGGGACTAGAGATAAAAAGTGATAAATAGAGTTTAATATGGTATTATCAATAAATATATACTATGATAGAAATAAAAACCAACATACCACATGTTAAAAGAATTGGATGAAGAGTCCTAGAAACAATATACACAAGAGATGTTTTAAATTTTGAATAGAGGGTCATCCGACTAATTTTTTCATAACGGATTTTAACAATTCTACAATATTTGAAATAAAAAGTATGGTTCAGAACAAAACTCATATTGTAGTTCAATTTTTTACCAATAAGGAACATGTGAATTATGGGAGACAATTCCCTATACTTAGGGTTGTTGGATCCAATCAACAACAACCGCCAAGGTAACAAATAAGGGCATGTGATATCACTACTACTATGGTGGAGCTCAAAAATTTTGTCGTGAAATGTACACTGTTTTTTCAGTCAAAAATAGTGTATATATTATTTGATTCTAGTTCTACACATTTTTCATAGCATTCATGATTAATATAACTATTAAAAAACTACCTTAAATTGGGGAGGTTGAGTTATATATGAGAAAAAATGTGGGAAATTATTGAATTCAATGTTTATTACTCACCCTCATTCCATGTTTTTTGAATGAACCTACCAAAAGATATTATCTAAATTTATTTAGTGGAGTTTGATTCTATTTTGGGCATAAATTAGATATATTTATATAAATTCATCATCATTTTTTGAGAAATATGGATCTTTATTTACATCTTGAGGAATACTTTAATTATGTACAAGTTTAAGGATGAAGATGATTCTCCTTTAGAATCATAATCTCATTTGTCGATATTATTTCCCTTTGAGTAGTAATATCTATCTCAAATTATTGAGAAAAAAGGTATAGTCATTCTCAAATCCATTACCATTGTGAAGGACTACAGACTGAAACATAACATTATTATTATCAAAATAATTTTATGGAAAAGTGATAAATCACCAGGATCAGCTAGATAAAACAATAAAATAATCCATATATTTATTTGGAGATGTATTAAGCCTGTATGAATTATACTCCCTACATAATTTCCATTAAAGTGAGTTTAATAATATATTTGGATCATCCTTTACGTGGTCGTCAATGTGATATTCCAACATGTACCAAGATTGAATGTACTCCTCTTTATTAATCTTTCCTTTATTGAATAATATTTTTTGTACAATATATATATTTTCAATCCATACAAAATATACATGTTTATTATCCATTAGAATATAAATTTCTATTATCTTATCAACATCCTCTATAATGATATTAATCATGAGAAATTACTCCACCATTTCTTTTTCTAAATTCATGAGAAGCTCTAGAGTTTCTTTAGAGTATGCTTCTATCCCACTGTTTTCTATATAGACCACCCTTTAGGGGAATAACCCCATTATCCACAAACTCATCCTAATCGGTGATTCCAAAATCCTTGGAATCACTCTCAATCTCATTGTATTTCATCCTTTAAGAGGATCGAGTATCCAGTGGTAGTTGTAAATATGGATAGTCCTTTCATTATTTTATACTTCCTATCTAACTATTCATCATCATTATATTGAGTTACCATTTACCTTAACAATATTCTTCACCATCTCCTGAGATCTGTAATGATGAATCATCACTTGTATTATCCCCGAGGATTCCATGGACGTCATTGGAGATCTCCACCTGATTTGCATAAAACTCTTGGTTTATCCCTTCACTCTCCAATCCCTCAAAGTTATTTTCAAGCTTAATAGTAAGAAACTGGCTTCTTGGATGTTACCTAATCAATGTCTAAACCCCTATAACCTACTCTCGATCCATGAAACTTATTGAAACATCCCCTCTTTCTAAATGAGACACCACTTCATGGCTTTGAGTTTCCACTCTTTTAATGGTTTCTTACCCTAAAAGCACTTCCTTCACATAGGATGAATCCTTGGGAGACCTTGAACCACACCCATTATCCACTTATGTCTCCACTTCAAAAAATATCCACTACTAGAAAACAAGTTATAACCATTGGATCCCTCAACCGATAAACATGGAAAATAATCTAAAACAACTCTAGAACTAACTACCTTATTTCCCATTGGTCCTGTAGTGTATTTCACAGTAGGATTCAGATCACCCAAATCCTTACTCAAGCAACTGAATATGTCAGCTAAAAATGGATTACCATCTTTTTTCACTTCTTTCATAACCTTTTGATAATTTGGGTATGTGGTTGAACCGAAATGGCTTTTTCCAGTTCAGACCTTCACCAACACAAGGCCCCAATATCATTCAACTACCTCCTAACCCTATAACCATCTTCTAATAAATATTCTTGATCCCACAAATATAACATACTATTCATGTGACCAATTTTTTTACATTTAAGAAATAAATCAATCCATGATTATAAAAAAACACCAATTTTCATAAGAAGTCTTCCACCATTGAAATATAAACATAGGAAATTTTTAAAATTGGGACATCTACTTCCCAATAGAATTTGGGAGAAACATGGAAGAAAACTGATCTTTTTATTATGTTAGAACAGAAATATCCTCCAACTAGATTCCCTAGTATTCACATAATGGAATTAATTTGAAATGGTAATTTAATTCAATTGAAACTCTCCCAAATATTTGATGTTGGTGGTGTCATGATTCATATGAAAATAATTTGTCCACTTTAAAAGGTTGAACCTAGATCCATTTTAGTTGTGGTGGAAACATTACCAAGCCCATCCAAGTGTTCCTATTATGAAAATAGAATCATAATATTCATGTCTCCAAGAAGACCCATCATAGCTCCATCATGTAAACCGAAAGACTAAAAAATTAACCAATTGATAGAATCCACTAGAGGGTGATGTTTCTTGAACTGAGAAACCAACATAATATTTAGAACAGTCAAATCCATGTTTAAATCTGGGGATATGATCAAATATTGAAGAAATATGCCAAAACATGGGACTTTAGGGATAGAAAAGATTTTGCAGAAACTAGAAAGGAAGTAGGGGTTCTAAAAGGGGGAGAAGTAGTAGGATTTGGATCCATTTAAGGAAGGAAGAGTTCCCACCCAATTGGAGGGGGATGGAAAAACACATTAGCTATCACCAACACATAATGGGAGCCACCGTCCTATTGTGAGGGACTAAACTAATGTGTTTCCTGAATAATTTCCTAGTTTTCCTCATATACGAGAGGTTAATCATTCAATTAAATATATTCTTGTTTCTATAGCAATATCAAATAATCCTTACAAAATTTACAAAATTTAGTTGGAAGAACTAATCAAGCATTTATAATAGAATCTATACTAGGGTTTCATTTCCTAATTTCTTCACCATGGGCTGCACCAGTCCTCATTGTGAAGAGAATTATGGATCAATGTGAATATGCATTAATTATAATGATTACAAAAAAATCATGATAAAAAATAATACCCTACCTTGCATAGATGGATTGTTCGATCATCCATGTGGGGTCAAGTATTTATCAAAGGTAGACCTTCGGTTACGATATCACCAATTAAAGGTAATGAAAGAAGATATTCCCAATATTTTGTTCGAATGAGTTATGGATGCTATGAGTTCATAGTGGTTTACATAGCACTAAATAATGCTCCAGAAATATTCATTGATATAATGAATTTTGTCTTTAGATATTACCCAAAAAAATATGTGGTAATTTTTATTGATGATATTCAAATATGATCCATGTGTATGGAAGAACATTAAGATCTTTTGAATTACCTTCTAATGAATTTTTAAAGGGATAAAAATTATGAAAAGTATAGTAAATGTGAGTTTTTTATAGAATAAGTATAATTTTTAGTTCATGTAATCACAAAAAAAGGAATATTTGTGACCCTTCAAGGAAAATAGAAATTTAAGAGTGGCCTATAACAACATCTGTAATAGAGATCTTCAGTTTTCATTGATTATATGTGTACTATTGAAGTGTTGAGAGGAATTTTTCATAATTTTATTATGTAATAACTATGTTAACATGGAATGAGCTAATGTAATTCTATATGGATGAATTTTTGGAATAGTTTAAGGATCTCCGAAAAATGCTCATCAATACACTTGTTCTCACACTATCAATAAGGGAATTTTTTTGATATAAAGTGATGCTTCCAAAAACATATGAGGATGTATAATCATGTAAAATGACAATGTTATATCATAATCTTCATGGAAGTGGATGATCCATGATAATAAGTATGTGAAATACGATATGGAGTAACCATCTATGTTTTTTTCCCTTGAAAATCTAGTAGAATTTCCTCTATAGTGAGAAGTGTGACATATTTAATGATAACCAAATATTATAGTGTAAATTAAAAAAAGGATCTTCATATGAATAAATAAATATGGTTAGATATAACCATAGACTATATTTACTCTATTAACTATCATCCTGGGATAGAAAACAAGGTAGTTGACACTCTTAGTAGAAGAGAAACTGTTACTATATAAATGATGTTAATTTATAAATACCATACATTCATGAAATGAAAAGAATATATATGGAAACAATAGAATCATGGAATGAATCCTAACTTTACCAAATGATTTCCCAACCTTATATCCATTACAATACGAAAAAGGAAAAAATTGATGCAATGGAGATATAATAGAAGGTTAAAGCAGTCAAGTAATGGAAGACACCTGAGTTCCACATCGATGATGATGGTGTGGTTCAGTTGGGAACAAGGATGTGTGTTCCTTACACACATGACATAAATAAAGGGCTATTGGATAAAAAACATAGATCATCATTCTCCATCTATCCTAGATGTACTAAGATGTATTATGATTTTCAAGAACACTTCTGGTGGGATGATATCAAAAATACGATTGTGTAGTATATCTCAAGGTGTTTGGAATCAGTATGTTTAAGAAGAGTGACAGAAGACCAAAGGGATGATGAAATCATTTACTATACCCACATAGAAATGGGAAGATTTGACTACAATTTTTTTCACTACTATCCTAAAAACATCCAAAAGGAGAAAATATGATATCTGTTTTGGTGGATTGAATCACCACGACAACCCTCTTAACTTATATTCAGGAAGATGTATTTCTTGAAAAACATTAAAAATTATTTATAAAGGATGTGGTAAGGTTTTATGGGGTACCACAACCAATCACAATTGATTATAATATAGAGATCACATAAAAATAGTGGAGAAGTCATTAACATATTTTATGAACTACTATGAATTTCCTCACAACCTATCAACCCCAAATAGATGGCCAATATAAAAATAATATTTAGAAAGTGAAGAACATATTGAGAGCCTTGTTAATAGAATTAAATGGATATGGGATTAGTATATATCATTGGTTGAGTTTGAATATTAATAAATTTTCCTCATATGGTTCTAGATGGATCCTGATGATGCTCTATATTGGAAGCGATGTAGAACTCTGAATTTTTGGGATCAGGTTGGTGAAAAAAACTTATTTGGACAAGATTTTGTGTTAGAGAAGGCATATATGGTTTAAGCCATTACAAACATATCAAAGATGGTCAGATTCAGAAAAAGTGCAATGATGGAATCCACCACATGGATTTGGTTTTTGAAATTGGAGACAATGTATACCTTAAAATTTTACCATGGAAGAGAGTCATGTATTTTCGGAATGAAATAGAAGATTAAACAAAGTAATATTGTCCCCTTTGAGGTCCTTGATCACATAAATGCAATGGAATATCGACTTGAACTTCTATGAAATATGGATCAAGTTCACGACGTATTCCATGTATCTCTCCTGAGGATCTAAATACCAAACCTCTCACATGTAATGAATCTAGAGGTGGTACAACTTGTGAAGGACCTCTCATATGAAGAGAAATCGGTGATGATCATGAACCATAGAGACGACTTCCTATGAAATAATATGAACCATATTGTCAATGTGTTATAGATGGATCATAAGTTTGAAGAGGGATCTTGGGAACTAGAGGTAGAAATAAATGAGTATTTCCCTCACATGTTTTCACCTTAGTATGTATAATTAAATTTCAAGAGAGAAATATTAAATGGGGGGGAATTGTAACTATGAAAAATTTTATCATTGGAAATTCACTTATTATAATTATTTAATATATATTAAATCACATATATTATATAGAGGAACCAAAAACTTCATATTCTTATTAATTAATAATTATTTAAATAATAGGTATTCATTGAAATTAAGGAATCAATACTGTTCTAATCGAAAACTAACTGTTGTAATAGTAATATAACCATTAGGAATAGTAATCTGGATATTATAATAGTAAACAAACCTATGAATTTTAAAATAACATTTAATAAAATTATAAATGAAAATATGATGTATTTATCTAGTTGAATATTTAAATAAATATTTTAAAAATGATAAATTATGTGTTAGTGTTTCTGTGACATGTAAATGTTTACTTGGTATTTTACCATCAATAGAATTATTTAAAAAATATTATTTTCATAAATTTATTCATAAGTTAATATTGATTCATATTATGATTATAAGATAATTTTATGAGACAATAATTATTTTTCAAAGTTTCATAAAAGCTGTTATAATGTTAAAATAGACATTTTTTGAATAAATGATCATTTTAATTATAAATTAAATTTCTCATAAATAAAAAAATATTTTCATAAAATGGAATCCATTTTTAAAATACAGACATCAAAAATTTTTTGGGTTTACTTTTTTGGATTTTTCAAAAATAGTTGAATTATTGGTGAAGAGTGAAATACCATAATTTATGGTATTTAAAATTATAAGCCAAATACATGAATTTTTGAGTTATGTATGATGTAATCACTGATTACTTAGACCTCACATGCACTATTTACTATAAATAGTCATTATAAACAACAATTTTTATATTCTTCATCCAAAATAATGAAATACTGAATACAATAATCAAAAGACCCCTCTCCTCCAAGTATAATACCTCCCCTCACCACATCTTCTTCTAAAATATCCAAAGCCATGATGATTTCGTAAATTTTAACCAAATACAATCCAAATACCTTTCCCCATGTCCTTGTTATATTATTCTCACCAAATACCATTTGTAATATCATTAAATAGGTTATGTAGGAGATGATATTCAAGAGGTAAAACTCCCATTATTTTCCGTTTATTTAATTTAATTTTCATATCCTACAATCACCTTCCATATAAAAAGTAACATTATAACTCCAATATCATTAATATAATGTAATTTTATTTTCTTAATATAATATCTATCCAAAAATATATTATCATCTCCTTTTTATGTAAAAATGAAAACATCCTCCATGGGGTGTCGATTCACAATATTTGTGCATGATGAGTTTCTATTTTTCATTACTACCTTAAAGGATATTCATTAAACCATTTTTATAGTTAAAAAATTTTACAATATGTTTATTAAAACATATTTAATGTTCTAGATCCAATATATAAAAATAGTATTAAATAAAATGATACAAGTTCCTAATGGTTATAAAACCTACTAAATATACTAATCAATTTTTCGTTAACATATAATATACCGAATCATCCTCATATAAAAAAAAGAAAATGATATATGGGACTATTTATATTTTTTTTGTTTATTAATATCATATAATTTCACTTATATATTACTATTCATATTTTACAAGAAATTCTATTATTATAAAAATTTGAACCGACCAGGAAACTATGAAAAGAACACTTCTGAAACAAGAAAATTATACACTATAACTCATGAAAATAGCCATAAATGATCACAATGAATTTTTTTAAATGACATATATCTATCATTTCCTCTCAATTAATTAATTATTAGATCTAATTTTATTATCCATGAGATTAAGTTAAATTTCATAACACTTTCAAACATTAGGTAGGTGATCTCTAAGAACCTCCGAATTGCCTTTAGGTTATGCTTTCTCTCTCTTTACCCCAATTTAATTCTTCTTTATTTTTATAAACATATTATAAATTATCTTTAAATATTTCAAACATATTTATCTAGAGCAATAAATCCATATTTTATGGGGAAATACATGTTTTATAAGGTTCCACTTTCAATTCCTTCTAATAAGCTTGTCCGATTAAAGGGGAATTCCCAATTTATTACCCATTTTAAAGTACACTCCATAATATAAAAAAAAACACAATTTTTTTTCAAAAAATATATAATTTTTTCATTAAACAATATATTAGTTCATTTTGGGTTCTATAAAAAATATTATGCTTTTTCCTCTTTAAATTATCATTAATATTTTCCTCAAACACCACTATAGTAGTAAATTTCTATTGTTTCTTAAACACTTTTTTACATGTTTTGACAGAATTGAGACAAAATTTATCATGATATATTACTATTTTACCTCATTAATGTCTAATAATGAATAAATAAATTATTTTATGGACACAATTATGATATTCCATTTTGATATGAATTATGACATGATTATGATACCCATTTATTTCCCTGGGTAACCATTATGTTTTTCTTTATATTTGATTATTCATGTGTTAAAAATATGAAATCACATTTTATGATGGGTTCAAACAAACAGAGATCCAATGAATTGAGTGATTTTTAGTCTCTTGAGACGTCATATTGGGATAGGGAGTAAACCTAATTACTTAATTGGTCTTTGTACACAATGTGATATAGTCCTAACAGTTAACATTGACAAATGTTTATGTCCAGTTTTATGATGCATACACGTTCCTATGATACCATTATTACATGATCCCATGTTCTCTATGTTATTAATACACATGTTTATATAATGTAACATTCCTTTTTTATTTCATTTTTATATTCCTTCTAACCCATTTCCGTGATTTTTTCCTCTTTTTATTCCCATACTATGCATTTCAACTTATCCCTTTATTCATGTACTCTCTAGGGTATCCTATTTAAATGAAATAACTCAATGTAAGTTAGGGGTATTTATAAAGAATAAATAAATGTTTTATTTATTTGGGTTTCATGATTTCTTATTGTGTACCTAGTCTAAAAAATACACTAGACATTACAATCCATTGTTGGTATTTGATTATTCTTAGAATCATGTAATATTACTTGTAAAAAGCTTGGGATGCTATAATAATGATTAATGTCCACTCCCTAAAGATAAATGAATCATGTTATTTTATATTTTGGTGAGGAGGTATATGGATGAGGTCATTCATCTATATATAATTATGAATTTTATTGTGTTAGGTTATAATTCTCATTTTACTTCGTATGTTTGGAGAGAATTATATAAACCATTTTATAATAACCATGCTCTTTATTTGACATTAATAAAAGATTTATTACATAATAATTCATATGATACAACCAGGATTATCAATAAGTCTAGTATATTTGGGAATTAGGTACATTACATAACTACATCAAACATGATATACACCATCGTCATTGAAAACATATTTAACCTTATCCAATTATCCAATCATATATAACACTATAAGAGATAACATAAGGAAATACATAAGAAAAGGGTGAGATATAAATCCCAATGAGTTAATAAAACTATAATAATAAGAATAAATTTATATATGTTAGACAATAAGTATATCAATAGAACATAAATGAGGTGACAATCAAAAACATGAACAATGCATTATGATATATCATGATAACATAATGAAAACATGGGAAATGTGAAAAAAAAACATAAAACACAACATCATAAATGTAACGCCCCGACCCTAGTTACCCAGAGTCGGTGCATTAAACATAACATAGGCATGATCACAAGAAAGATCAAATCTCGAAAGACCGATTGGTTTAGTATCCTTGGAAACACTAGATATATTCATAAACTTTTACATTACATCATAAAGTGAAAAACTACTACAACAACATATTTTATTCATAGACCACACTCATATCCCAACATACTATCCCTACAGGTCATTCATAAATTACTCCTTCACATCCTGGGAAAAATAAAACATAGAAAAGGGGTGAGCTCAAATGCCCAGTAAGGATAACAATATAGCAGAAACTTTCATTAATTAGAATAAACATTTAAGGCAATGTATAACTAAAACAAAAGCCTTTTAAACTTGAACTTCAACATGGTATGGAAAAAGTAAAATGAAATAATGCCATTTAATTATTTACATGGATATTCTACTAATCGAATAATCACATGCAATATCAATAACCACTTTCATAATGATGGAATTCATAATGCCAGACTATCATAACCACATATCCAAGGCCTCGTTCCAAGACTACAAATAAGATTTTTCCAAGGCCTTGTGCCAAGACACTAGTTTTTCTCATGAGACCTACCGATGCATCGAGGAGCTATAGCGGGCTCCACCCGTCACTTACTAAGTCCAATGCATTCCCATATGAAAAGGTTTAAACATAAAACAAACATTCTTATTAAAACTAGCATACGAAATGTCAATACTTTCTCCATAAACCATGAATGGTATAAAAATAACACATCCACAGTGAAAAATATCACAAATCCTTCAATACAATACAACAGTTTTGTATCATAATAAATCAACTTCAAATAAACTTAAAATCCATCAAAGGATGTTGACATAGATAAAATCAAAACTATTTGAGAGAAATATCTCTTTTCTCGAAATCATTGAAAAGTCACACATTTATAATGGAATTAATTTAAAAGAGATTTTTGAATCAAACTGTCCCATACCACTTTGAAACTTTTGAAAAGAAATATCATTTCAAAACCTTCATGTCCATATAAATAAATCCTTAAAATCATTTTGAAAACATGGACATTAATTAAAAATATTTAGAAAGATAAATCTTTAAAACATTTAAAATTATGATCTTGATAAAGAGTAACTTTCAAAAATTCTTAAAATATTCATTTTGAAATCATTTAAAAGTCACATAATTATAAAATAAAACATTTACTTTGAAAATATTCTTATAATCTTGTAAGGTAAGCTTCGAAGATTTTATAATAGTGGAAAATAACTGCACCTGCTGTATAAGTTAAAAAAACATTTTTACCTTAATTCGGTCGAAAAGGATAAAAAGGAACATGTTTGGAAAACGACGGAAAGATTCCTTTATAAACATCTTATAAAAAGTAAAAAATGGTTATAAATGACTTTAACCCATATTCTGTAAAATATTAAGAATGTTTTGAAATACACTTTCAAGAAACATGGATGTGGATGATAAAGAGATCCCAGTAGATTATTACGTATAAACAACCTCGGAAAATGAAGAGATTGTGAAATAAACCCTTACCTTGTACTTTTCCTTGGTTGGGGTAGGTTAACCTACTGTATAATGGTGAAATAATTGTTATTAAATTATACAAGAATCATATATATTAATATGATATCATATATTATCTTTTAACATTGCTTTGTTAATAATATCTTAGTATTATCGTCGTTTCGGGTGTTAACTTAATCATTTTCTTTTATATGTTTTGTAACGTAAGCCATGTTTTTCATGGATAGGTTGTATCTTATTCATATCCAGAATGATATCAACTCCTTAAACTTTATTGTTAAATCATCAGATGATAATTATACTTGAATGGATACGATGGAGAATGAATCTCACCGCGTTCGTGGAGACGGTAGTCCGTACGTACGCACGAGTGACAATATCATTATTTTGATATTAAAATTATATATAATTTGATATTACATCATTATCATGTTATATTTATTATTTACATGAGTTACACATAATTATTATACTCATCCAAATAATAATATATTTAATAACAATTACACCACGACATGGAGACGGTAAGCCGTACGTACGCACGTATGGTGACATGTTATTCAAAGGGTGGATAGAATACTGAATATGGTTGTAACATATTTATAATAACATCACAGTATATATAATATACAGGAGTTATTATTTTATAATGGTAATAACAAAGAAAGAAGAAGTGGAAGAAGAAAGGAACTTGGAAAAGGGTGGTGAAATCATTACCTCTTCTTCGGGTTCTTCCTTTTGATTTGATCAAAAGGGCTCCATAGGATGGCTTTCTGATCCAACTAATGCCTCTATGTTTTAGTGAGGGAAGTTGGGAGAGTATTTTGTCAGAGTTTGGCCGAACCAAAAGGCTTTGAAGGTGTGAATAAATGAGAAGGAGGAGTGCCCTTTTATAAGAGGGGTGAGGGGAACCTTTGGGAAAGCTAGAAATATTAATTTATAATAAATTCATATTCGATTTCTAATGGCTCCAAATTTTATTATTTATATTTTAAGGTGGTTATGGGTCGAAAAAAACTCAACCAATAGAATTTATACAGGTTTGGGTACTTATATTAACCTTATCTTTAAGTAATAACTCTAAGTTAATTAGTTTCACTTTTACAATGTCTCTTTGTATTTTTATATTATATGGTTAATAAACTTACTATATACATCCAATCGACCCCCAAGTGGTCCATTAATGATACATCTATCATGATATAAGTCTCTTGGATGAATTTGTGATTTTTAGGAATTTAATATCAATTAATAATATAATATTTGTTTTAAAAACTCTTTTATGTCAATTTTGATACTATTCAATAGTTGATTTTTGTGAAACTCATAACAGAATGATTACTTCGAAAATATTGAATTAAATTATTCTTAACATGTCATATTAACTTATAAAATTAGTGAAATTCATAAAAAGTCTCAAATTATATTTATTTGTGTATTTATAATATAAATTATTTTAATTTTTCACTATTATGGTAATTACTACATCATCATTGTGTCATAAATAAATTAAATTATTTAAAGTCTAAAAATTATAAATAAACTATAATTATGTAGGAAATAATTTTATATTTCTAATTAATATTTATAGTTGAAAATACAACATATATAACACTATGTAAAAATTGTTTTTCTAAAAGATATATATGCTTCTGTCATTTTTGTATTCATTTTAACTTAATTAAAATAAAGTGTCCCTATCACTTACAAGTGGCACCATGGGGTCCCAAAATCGACCCAAAGATGACCATAGTCGAACATGTATCAATAAATAAGGTTAGGACACGTTTTAGGGTATTTTGTATTATTATAATATTATTTTTTAACCCTTTTTTACCGGATTTACCCTTAACCATGGTAAATAAAATATTTACCGCAATAATTTTTCAAAATGTCTAAAAATAGAAGTTAAATATTTACACAATTTGAACATCCTGATTCTAATTATGGAATCCATTTTTCTAAATTCAATACACATAAGTGGCAGAAATTAATTTAAAATTAATTCCCGCTATCAAAACAAAAAGCGTGTTTTTAAGATATAATAACTATTAAAAGATTGAAACTTGTTTATGTTCGATTTAATTGTGATATTATGTCCAATGACCACAATTGTATTAAATGGTAAAAATATATTTTAATATACTTTAAAACCACTCAAATTCATAATTTATCAATATAAATTATTTCGATTAAAAAGATGTTTTTAATTAAAATATAGTAATTTTCACTATTCATCAAAATATTAAAGTTATCCGAAAAGTTCCAAAATTTCACCCTAGGCTAAATTTGATATTCTGAATCAAAAAATTAAGTCCATTTTGAAATATAAAATATATATAATTTCAAAAACTAGGTATTACTATTCATAACGGCTAGTTTGATTCATTGGGGTGTGTGTTAGAACTCGAAGTTGCGTACAACACACACTACTGTATTATTCAAAGGAAAGCGTACTGTAGAAGCTTGGGATGTTTCATTTTAAATTTTTGATCTCCCCATTTAGTCAAAAAGTTAAAAATATTGTATTTAAAAAGGGTTCACTATTAAAAGTTGGTAATACTGAAAATGAATTTGTTCTTACATTATGCCTAAGAAACTCATAATATGGATTCTAAAATTATAAGGATTATATAAAGTTTAAAATTTATTTAATACTATTCATAACCTCTTTTGAACGGCTGGTTTTGTAAGTCATGGTGCGCTTTAACTTAGTGTTGCGTGTAGTGCAAGTTATTGAATTATTTTGAAAAATAACACACTATTAAAAACTTGGGGTGTTACATTCTCCCCTCATTCAATAAATTGCGTCCTCGCAATTTGAAATTGTTCTTAGAAAATAAAAGGTTGAAAATAAAAAAATATCTTTGTGGGGAAACCCACATCAGAAATTGGGTTAATAAAATATTGTCTTAAAATGAGGAAAAGAGAAATGAAAGGGTCACCACCAAATTATGATCTCGATTAGGAGAACATTGGTGGAAATTAGAGACATATAATTGGAGGGAAAACGTAAATATTTATAGGTAGTGATTGAGGTCATCAATCACAAATAAGTGTAAAATTGAGGTCCTTAAATTCATCAATCTATGATGATTTGAAATACCATCGGTTCAACAAAACATAGGGTATTAGGATAACACATTTTTTGTTTTAGGATTCCATAAATAAAGTATAAGAATTAATTTCTTCATAGAATAAGAGAAGAAGAAAAATATATTCTTGACAAGTAGAGTTCCATCCTTTAACTAAATTCTACCACAAACTCATCTTTCATTGTAAAAAAATATTCTATTTATCCTATTCGTATTAGGTTCCAAAAAAACGAATTTATAATTGATCTACCAGAACTTTTAAAAAAACTTCATTATTTAATCTCGGACATCATGTGGGTCAGTGGTAGGTGATACAACCTGTCGCCCTTCGGTTGTGGGTTCAACTCTCGTGGCCTTGCCGTACGCGACGGGTTGCCGCCCGACCTCCGGGTTGTCCTTTTATGGCAATCCAAAATAATCCATTCTAGAACTATCCAAAATAGTTCAGTCCAAAATTTATAAGGAAGGTAAACACAGTAAAGATCCTTTTTTCCAAGTAATAACATGCGAACATCTTCATCATGTATTCTTTTAAAACACTGCAACATCCTGATTTACCCTAAAACCTTATTGATTACATTCATGCTCCCTTATTCTTTAAAGAATAATAGATATACTCCTTCAATCCAAAAATGTTGTAAATCGAAACAATGATGGAATATAAAAATCATTAATCAGTTTCAAGGTAGTCAAGAATATCCAATATAATTTATCCAAATCAATCATGTATTATTCCAAAATCACTACCTCGGTATCAGAACTATATTATGATTTATCATTCTCTCAACCATATATTTTCCAAAAATTTATCCTTCTATTGAGTCACTTTTCATTGTTCCACACAATCTCAAGTCCTTAATGAAATAGTACTACAGTACAATCCTTATATACTCCATAATTATTATAACAAGTACATTGTTGATACAACACTTAATTGACATAATCAACATAAGAACTCTAATCATTACTCTTCATCTGTGGTAGTATCATAACTTGACTATTATCCTATAGCATCATTTGCGGCATAGTCTGATGAATGGGACATAGGTTCGTGTAGTGTCCAAACTCCTTGAAAATGAAGCATTGTACATTTGAAACCATTTTCTTACCCTTGTAGTCACGTACTTTGTGCCCTTTTCCTCCACACATATAACAAAATCCCATTCCTTTCAGGCAAGTTCCAGGGTGTTTCTTCCCACGGTTATCACATATGGGAAAATTATTCATTTCCCTCTTCCCTTTATCCATCTTTATCTCTTCCATGCTTTTCTTCTCTTGCTTCCCTTCAAATCCATAGGACTCAGTAAACTCTTTACTTATCTTATCAACACATGATATTATTTCTTCATATGATGATAATACATGGGAGACTATTTATCTTATAAATTCTGGCTTAATACCATGAAAGATATGATCCTTTTTTCTCTTTGGATCATGTGCATTGCTTGAGTTATCATTCCTTCTACTGGGCGCCATTTCTAAACAATGGCATAGAATAGATTAGTTTATGAATAACAATACCTAATCCCAACCTTGTAAAACACATAACATAAATTAAATAGTTCATGGATATAATCCATAATCATAAAATAGTCTCCTTTGAGGAAGTATATACTCATAAACCCTTAATAATGGTTTGTAAAGAAAATGAGAATTATCCTAAGCATATCCCTCGGAAGTGTTGTAACCAAGAGTGCAGCAAGACCCGTTGTCGTGCAGCAGTTCCCATTCGAGTCTAGCTCAAAGCGGTGTTTTCAGGTTTTACCTCTAGGTACATCTGTGCCAGAGCCGCCTCTACCTGCTCGTATCCAGACAGGGATGTATTGCCTGGAAAATTCACAAAATCTCTACAATACCAAAATTTTAGGAAGTTCTTCTATACTAATCCTCAAGGTGCATCTTAGGTCTATGTGCTCTAATCAGAGTTTATCTAAATCTAGCTTCCAAGGTTTGTACTAAACATCCTCTGATACCAATTGTAATGCCCAGACCCTAGTTACCCAGAGTCAGTGCATTAAACATAACATTGGCATGATCATAAGAAAGATCAAATCTCGAAATACCGATTGGTTTAGTAGCCTTGGAAACACCAGATATATTCATAAAGTTTTGCATTACATCAGAAAATGAAAAACTACTACAACAACATATTTTCTTCATAGACCACACTCATATCCCAACATACTATCCCTGCAGGTCATTCATAAATTAATTCTTCACATCCTGGGAAAAAGAAAACATAGAAAAGCAGTGATCTCAAATGCCCAGTAAGGATAACAATATAGCATAAACTTTCATAAATAAGAATAAACATTTAAGGCAATGTATAACTAAAACAAAATCCTTTTAAACTTGAACTTCAACATAGTATGGAAAGAGTAAAATGAAATAATGCCATTTACATATTCACATGGATATTATACTAATCGAATAATCACATGCAATATCAATAACCACTTTCATAATGATGTAATGCATAATGCCAGACTATCATAACCACATAGCCAAGGCCTCGTGCCAAGACTACAAATAAGATTTTTCCAAGGCCTTGTGCCAAGACACTAGTTTTTCTCATGAGAGCTACCGATGCATCGAGGAGCTATAGCGGGCTCCACCCGTCACTTACTAAGTCCAATGCATTCCCATATGAAAAGGTTTAAACATAAAACAAACATTCTTATTAAAACTAGCATACGAAATGTCAATACTTTCTCCGTAAACCATGAATGGTATAAAAATAACACATCCACAGTGAAAAATATCACAAAACCTTCAATACAATACAACAGTTTTGTATCATAATAAATCAACTTCAAATAAACTTAAAATCCATCAAAGGATGTTGAAATAGATAAAATCAAAACTATTTGAGAGAAATATCACTTTTCTCGAAATCATTGAAAAGTCACACATTTATAATGGAATTAATTTAAAAGAGATTTTTGAATCAAACTGTCCCATACCACTTTGAAACTTTTGAAAAGAAATATCATTTCAAAACCTTCATGTACATATAAATAAATCCTTAAAATCATTTTGAAAACATGGACATTAATTAAAAATATTTAGAAAGATAAATCTTTAAAACATTTAAAATTATGATCTTGATAAAGAGTAACTTTCAAAAATTCTTAAAATATTCATTTTGAAATCATTTAAAAGTCACATAATTATAAAATAAAACATTTACTTTGAAAATATTCTTATAATCTTGTAAGGGAAGCTTCGAAGATTTTATAATGGTGGAAGATAACTGCACCCGCTGTATAAGTTAAAAAAAACATTTTTACATTAATTCGGTCGAAAAGGATAAAAAGGACCATGTTTGGAAAACGACGGAAAGATTCCTTTATAAACATCTTATAAAAAGTCAAAAATGGTTATAAATGACTTTAACCCATATTCTGTAAAATATTAAGAATGTTTTGAAATACACTTTCAAGAAACATGGATGTGGATGATAAAGAGATCCCAGTAGATTGTTACGTATAAACAACCTCGGAAAATGAAGAGATTGTGAAATAAACCCTTACCTTGTACTTTTCCTTGGTTGGGGTAGGTTAACCTACTATATAATGGTGAAATAATTGTTATTAAATTATACAAGAATCATATATATTAATATGATATCATATATTATCTTTTAACATTGCTTTGTTAATAATATCTTAGTATTATCGTCGTTTCGGGTGTTAACTTAATCATTTTCTTTTATATGTTTTGTAACGTAAGCCATGTTTGTCATGGATAGGTTGTATCTTATTCATATCCAGAATGATATCAACTCCTTAAACTTTATTTTTAAATCATCAGATGATAATTATACTTGAATGGATACGATGGAGAATGAATGTCACCGCGTTCGTGGAGACGGTAGTCCGTACGTACGCACGAGCGACAATATCATTATTTTGATATTAAAATAATATATAATTTGATATTATATCATATATACAGAATCATTATCATGTTATATTTATTATTTACATGAGTTACACATCATTATTATACCCATACAAATAATAATATATTGAATAACAATTACACCACGACGTGGAGACAGTAAGCCGTACATACGCACGTATGGTGACATGTTATTCAAAGGGCGGATAGAATACTGAATATGGTTGTACCATATTTATAATAAAATCACATTATATATAAGATAATGGATTTATTATTTTAGAATGGTAATAACAAAGAAAGAAGAAGTGGAAGAAGAAAGGAACTTGGAAAAGGGTGGTGAAATCATTACCTATTTTTCGGGGTTTTCCTTTTGATTTGATAAAAAGGGCTCCTTAGGTTGGCTTTGTGATCAAACTAAGGCCTATAGGTTGTAGTGAGGGAATTTGGGAGAGTATTTGGGCAGTTTTTGGCCGAAAAAAGGCTTTGAAGGTGTGAAGAAATGAGAAGGAGGATTGCCCTTTTGTAAGAGGGGTGGGGGGCACCTTTGGAAAAGCTAGAAATATTAATTTATAATAAATTCATATTCGATTTCTAATGGCTCCAAAGTTAATTATTTAAATTTTAAGGTGGGTATGGGTCGAAAACAACTCAACCAATAGAATTTAGACAGGTTTGGGTACTTATATTAACCTTATCTTTAAGTATTAACTCTAAGTTAATTAGTTTCACTTTTATAATGTCTCTTTGTATTTTTTTATTATATGGTTAATAAACTTACTATATACATCCAAGAGACCCCCCGAGTGGTCCGTTAATGATACAACTATCATGATATAAGTCTCTTGTCCGAACCTTAGATTTTTAGGAATTTAATATCAATTAATAATATAATATTTGTTTTAAAAACTCTTTTATGTCAATTTTGATACTATTCAATAGTTGATTTTTTTATACTCATAAGAGAATGATTACTTCGAAAAAATTTAATTGAATAATTCCTAAAATTGAATATTAACTTATAAAATTAGTGTAATTCATAAAACGTCTCAAATTATATTTATTTGTGTATTTATAATATCAATTATTTTATTTTTTCACTATTATGGTAATTACTGCATCATCATTGTGTCATAAAAAAATTAAATTATTTAAAGTCTAAAAAATTTAAATAAAAAATAATTATGTAGGAAATCGTTTCAGCTTTCTAGTGAATATTTATAGTCAAAAATCCAAAATATATAACCCTATGTAAAAATTGTTTTTCTAAAAGATATATGCTTGTGTCATTTTTGTATTCATTTTAACTTAATTAAAATAGTGTCCCTATCACTTACAAGTGGCACCTTTGGGTCCCAAAATCGACCCAAAGATGCCCATGGTCAAACATGTATCAACCAATAAGGTTAGGACACGTTTTAGGGTAATTTTTTATTATTATAATATTAATTTTTAACCCTTATTTACCTGATTTACCCTTAACTATGGTAAATAAAATATTTACCGCAGTAATTTTGAAAAATGTCTAAAAATAAGAGTTAACTAATTACACAATTTGAACATCCTGATTCCAAATATTGAATCCATTTTTCTATATTCAAAACACAGAAGTGGCAGAAATTAATTTAAAATTAATTCCCGCTGTCAAAACAAAAAGCATGTTTTTAAGATATAATAACTATCAAAAGACTGATACTTGTTTATGTTCGGTTTAATTGAGAAATTATGTACAATGACCAACATTGTATTAAATGGTAAAAATATATTCTAAATATACATTAAAACCACTCAAATTCATAATTTATCAATATAAATTATTTCGATTAAAAAAGTTGTTTGTAATTAAAATTTAGTAATTTTCACTATTCATCAAAATATTAAAGTTATCCTAGAAGTTCCAAAATGTCACCCTAGGATAAATTTGATATTCCGAATCCAAAAATGAAGTCTATTTCGAAATATAAAATATATATAATTTCAAAAAGTAGGTATTACTATTCATAACGGCTAGTTTGATTCGTTGTGGTGTGTGTTAGAACTCGAAGTTGCGTACAACACACACTACTATATTATTCAAAGGAAAGCGTACCGTGGAAGCTTGGGATGTTTCATTTTAAATTTTTGATGTGCCCATTTAGTCAATAAGTTTAAAATATTTTATTTAAAAAGTGTTCACTATTAAAAGTTGGTAAAAGTGCAATACTGAAAATGAATTTGTTCTTACATTATATCTAAGAAACTCATAATATGGATTCTAAAATTATAGGGATTATATAAAGTTTAAAATTTAGTTAATACTATTCATAACCTCTTTTGAACAGATTGTGTGGTAAGTCATGATGCGCTTTAACTAAGTTTTGTGTGTAGTGCAAGTTATTGAATTATTTTGAAGAAATAACACACTATGAAATCTTGGGGTGTTACAATAAACATAGGTAAATGTTATCTAACAAGACATTATGTTGGGAAAAGTACCATGATGAATTATTTTCACTTTATAATCCCTGACATGATGTCTCATCCGACTGAAGCATTAACCAATGCATTGGAGTGTGTTATAATTTTGGGTGCACCGATCACTTTCATTGCATTCTCAGACTTATGTGTGCCACATAGATCATAAAAAATTGATTCATTAATCACCATATATTATTCCAATATCATGGTGTTTGGAAGAAATATATTTCAATAAAAAATTAATTATTTATAAATTCATGATGTTGAACACCCATGATAAGAAATTGGTATATGTATTGACTACATAATTGTTTTCCATTAAAAATCACCTTGGAGGTTAAGTAGCATGATGGTGGCTTATAAATGTTCATGGAAGGACATAAAAAGAGTTAAATGGGTCTATCATCATTCTGAAATCCTATGGGATGTTGGAGGGATATGGAACATCATATAACAATAATATAAATTGTAGAAAAGTTTATAATATATAGAATATACTTGAATTAAGATGATATAGAAAAGAACCCATAACTTGAGAGTGTGGAATGAAAAATGTATTTGGAGTATCTTATTGAGAGATTGGGGTCACATTGGGAGGACACTAATTAGGGGATAATATAATGAAGACATTTTCTATGTATTTATAGTGATGATTAATGGGAGATTTGGTGGGATATAAAGGAAATGAATGGGGAACTGTTTATCATATCTAGAACATAGGTCTTGGTCTATATATAATAAAAAAATAAACCATTCCATGGTTATTGCCCATGGTTTTAGACAAATGGGATTGGTTTTAATTATTTTATAAGGACAGGGGATAATGTTAACAAAAGAATACCCTTTCTGAGGTGGAAGGGAGTCATACTAAAAAAGAAATGATTAGAAAAAGTTATATTATATTTATGAGTTTGGAGGATTCATTAATGATTCTTAAAATTAATAAAATATACATATAATCAAAAAACATTAATGGAGAACATAGATTTGGACTGGAATATCAATTTTGATATTTATTACATCACTTGTGGGTCATTATGGTGACTTAATAAACATTGTATATTTATATAGTATTTAATGTTTACCTAAAAATTTATCTTTCAAAATTTTTTGAAACATTCATTGATACAGATTTTTGACATTCGGAATTAATAAATAATATTAATTTAATCAAAATAAATCTCATATTTATTTTTACATTAAAAATAGTAATCGATATTTATTTAGAAATGATGGGTTTTTTTGACCCTAGTAGTTTTCAAACACTTAAAAAAATTAAATTTTAAATAATAAATTTTTTTCCAAATTACATTTAATAAACATTATTTAATAATATAACTTTATTAAAATTATTTTATTTTTAAAAATCCATTAATTTATCAAAATAAATATCTTAATTGAAATTGAGTACTAATTAGGAATGATATATGCGTTTAATTGTATAAAAAAATCATTTATAGTGTAATGATAAGAAGAAAATATGAAAATTATTATATTGAAAATATAATATACATATTCACATTATTATGACCTTGATACATTTCCCTAAACAACCCTATAAAACTCCCAATGGGTAATGCGACCGATAGTGATACTTTAATGGGGTGGTTTGACATAATGTTTTTTTGGTGGTGATCTCGATGATCTTGAGTTTCTCCCATTAACAGTTTCAGTAATGATTAATATTTTATATCTAATAATGGGCTTGGTCATGCTCAATTCCCAAAAATGTAATATTCCTCAGAATCCCTTATAAATATGATTGATAGGGTAATATCCCATTATTTGTTCCCATCACATCCTTTATTTGTGTCAATTGGATCTATTAAAACCCCATATTTATACTAATCTGTTGATCCTTGTTTAATTGATATCTTATCAGTGGTAATGATTCTTGATATTTATTTAAATCTGATGCGATATTGTAAAATCAAAAAAGAGAATTTTTTTATAAACACAATACATAATAAGATTTTTAATTTAAATCTTAAGGGGGGTTTTATATATAAATGATTGGGTTGTTCTAATCATACACCCTTTATAAATTTCATCCTAGAAATTTTTGTTTGACACATTTAATAGATGAGTGTAATTCTATTTCATCACTTAACCAAGATCCCAATTTTATTCTTCAAAAATTGTGTTTCTCTAGAGAACTATTTTCAAGTGAATTTTATTATTCTTTGGTATGTTTTCTCAAAGATCTGATATCTTCACCAACTGATTCTCTTAGGAATGGTCATTCTCAAATAGTATGAAATTAAAATTGAGTTCATGTGAGGGGTCTGGTATTTGGTTCATCAAAAGGGATAAATGGAATTCATCATTTACACGAGATAGTTTTCATGGGAGTGATTATCGATAGTCCACTACTAGGATGAAATCATGTATCTCTAATGGCATGATGAATCTCGGTCTAACCATTATCTTCTTCCAAAATATAATGAATATCATCCATAGATATAATAGGAATAACATGTTTCCAACTTCAAAATCTAGGTCTCATCGATGATTGGAAGAATGAAAATTTTGTAGACTCTGAAAAGAGTTACTCTAATTCTGAATAATCAAGAATTTTTTTACCATTTCCTTAACCATATCAAGGCACAAGAGTTTTCATTCCATGAAATTATCCCGAAATTCTGTTGTTCTGCACCTCTTCCCCTAAAGGGTGTCATAAGGATCGATTTGGATACTTGAGTTTTATCTATTATTGTATAATAACTCTATTAGAGGAAGATGTTGACCCCATCCTCTTTTTAAGTAAACTAATAAAGCTTTCAACAATGAATATAACATGGGAGTGCCAAAATATTTATGCATCAAGGGCCATTTTTGTGCACCAGTTCCTAGTCGATTCTATCTCAACATGGTGTTTTCAAGAGTTTACCCCTATGTTGATCAATACCAAAACCACATCCACTTATATTATCCAAATATAGGTGTATTTTCATGATAAAACACCTTCTGTATGAAAATAAAAAATTAGGGATGTATGTTTATAATTATTATTATTTTTACAGCTTTTTCTTGAATATTGTAATCTAAATCCCAAAAATAAAAAAAACATTTAATTTGATAGAAATAGTAAAAAACTTACTCCTTATTTCACAATAATACATGATTAATTACATAATATGACACTTAATAAAACCTAGAATATTGATAAGTATGGTGTATTTGGGAATTAGGTATATTTCTTAACAAATTAAAATATGTAATATATCATCTTTTTTGAAAACTTCTACTATATGATCATATTTTTCATCATACGTAATACTATATTGGATAAACTGGGGAAATACATAAGAAAGGGGTGAGATATAAGGAAAATTAAGGGAATTAAGATGGAATAGCATGAATAAATTAATACATGTTAAACAACATGACTATTAATGGAACATAAAATGGATGATATTAAAAAACATGAACAATGATTCAAGATATATAACAATAACATAAAAGAACCATGGTAAATTTTGTAACGTCTAAAAACTATGCATCATTAACATAGGAAAAGGTTAACTTCCAAAAAATAATGATATAAAAAGCCTCATGATGAATTCGGTTAACTGCCTAATCCCTTGCATGATGTATCATGAGACTAAAAAAATACCCAATATATTAGAGTACTATATAATTAAGAGTTCACCGGTCACATTAATTTCATTCGTATGCATCAGTGTGCCATTTTGATCATGAAACATGGATACATTAATAATAATATTTTATTTCACAATCATGTATTTTTGAATATATAAATTTATGTCCCAAGTCAAATAAGTATAAGTGAATCAACCTTAACACCCTTGATATAAAATGGGTACAGTTATGTACTACATAATTGTTTAGAACAAAAAATGGTTGTGGGATTTATGCTGCATAAGGACGACGAATAAATTTTCTTTGAAGGACATTATGAGAGTGAAATGGGTGTCTAATCATTTATAAATCATACGGGTAGTAATTGGATATGGAAGATAATATACCATCATTATAAATAGGAAAAAATGGAATAAGATATAAAATATTCCTGAATAATGAGGAGAATGAAAAAATCCCTTACCTCAAGTGTGTGACCCCAAATAATATAGAAGAGATTCTTGAGAGCTTGGGGGACCATACGAGGACCTTAGAGAGGGTATGGAAGAGTTAATATTTTATATAATGTTTTTAGTGAATAAAAATTGGATCTTGTGTAGGTTTATATAACAAATTATATGGGAATTCTTTATCATTTCTCATACATAGGTTTTGGACTCTATATAATAAAATAAATAAAAAACACAAACCATACCATGTATTTTCTTGGGGTTTCTTCCAAAGGGGTTTGGTTTTCATTATTTTATATGGAAAACGAAATAATATAAGAAAATAATACCCTTGTCATTGTGGAAGTGATTCTACTCTTACAGAAATTATTTTAAAACCTTAAAATAAATCAATGGCTTTGGAGAATTAATAAATTATTTATAAAATTAATCATAAAAACCTAAAATAAATTTATTTAGAACTGAAACATATGTTTTTTGAAGTATAACATTTATTTTATTTATTACCTATCTTTTGGGTCATTAGGATGTCATAATACACATTGTATATTGGTACGATATTTAATTTTTATTTGAAAATTCATATATCTTAGAAAAATATGAAAAATTCATCACTCGATAGTTTCATAATTTTCATTCCAAAAAATAACTATAATTTAATCATAATTTTTTCCAATTTTTTTTATTTTCACATTTAATATTAGAATCTATTTTTTTGAGAAATACTTGTTTTGTTGTGAATAACAGTTTTTGAACCCCAATAATAATTTCATTTGAGTTCATAATAATTATATGAAAATTTATATTTAATAAAAATTAATTAATAATTATATATTATTAAAATATTACTTATTTAAAATATATATTAATGCATCTAAATAAAAAACATAATTGAAATTGAACAATATTTAAAAATATAATATTTTTTTATTGTAAAAATATTAAAATCCTTTAGAATGAAATGATAAGAAATAATGTGAATATTAATATATTAAGAATAAAATATAGATTTTCATATTTTTTGGTCATTATTCATATTCCTTTAATACACCAGAAAAATCCATATGTGTATGGTGCGTGATGGTGAAACTCTCATGGGGTGGTTTGACGTAGATTGTTTTGGCCATGATCACTATGAGCTAAAAATATTCTCATAAATAGTATCCATTATTCTTAATATTTTGGATCCCTTATTAGGATTGGTGACAGATAGTTCATAGTGATTCTATCTCCCTCATAAGATCAAATAAATGGGATTTATATGTTACGGACCTACTATGTGAGGCTGTAATGACCCGCACAATTATAAATAAAATTTCCCTTGTGATTTTAATTAAATGCCTTATTATAAAATAAGGTTATAGAAAACACAAGGTCTTACATGGTTTTATAATATCATATCATTTTTAAGTTACTATTTATAATCTTTACCATCGATAATATACCCGTTGAACACTGATAACATGATTAGTATAAATATATGGTTTTAAAAACACTAATTGACATAGTTAAAGAAAGTGATGGACTCAACCAGTTGGATAATACATTTTGAAGCCCAATTATCAGAGTTTCCATGGTTTGTAGAATATTTGGACTTTCCCATTGACCAAGACCATGCTGAGATATAACATCTAAAGTATGAGTGTAACTATTTATGGCATAAGTCCAACCACTTTGAGATCACGACCGAAGCCATGTACACTGAACCACTCAATGAATGTCTCACCACCACAAACCTTACTCTAAGGGGGTTCTCATAAGTATTAAAGGGATATGTATCAAGAACCTAGTGATATGAGTATGAACATTATTTTTTATAGAAAAATGTATATATCTCCTCCCTATTATTTTTTTCTGCATTAATGATTTTTATATTGAATCAATAAATCAGAAATCATATTTTTGGTAAATATTCAAATTAATTTATGGAATTTACTTTGAAGAATTAATGGATTTTTGAAATAAGTAATATTTTAGTAAATTAATTTTATTAAATATTTTTTTAAATATATAAAATTAAATTATTTTAATGATGTCAATTATAATTTTTATAAGGGTTTGAAAATAATTATTTTCAAAAAAACATCATTTATTAATAATATTTAATTTCATTTTAGAAGTCAAAGATTAAATATTTAAGGAATTATTTAGTTAATATTAATATTATTTTTTCATCAATATTTCCAAATTATCCAGTAGTTATTTTTTCATAATTTCATAAAAGAGTCATATTTTATGGTGAAAGTTAAATATCATATAAATATATATTATTTATTGTGACATCACAATGACCCAAAAGAGATGTAATAAATATTATAAAGTATATCCATGACAATATATATATTTACCTATAATATAAAGTGATTTTATATTTATTTGGTTAATTTTATGAAGCCATTATGAGCCCTCCAAAAACATTAATATATTTTATTGTGTTAAAATCCCATATTTAAGATTATGAATGACCTACACATAAGCAAGAAAATTATTTTATTAATTTCTGTTGTTGAACATGTAAAATAATGATGACCAATCACAATTTTTAGAAAACATGGGGAAAACCATCGTATGATTTTTGGTTTTGGTTTTTTTTATTATATAGATTCCAAAACCTAAATAATTTTTAAATCTCCCTCTTTTCCAATATAATCCCACAGTAGCTCAAATTTTTAGTCAATAAAATTCATGTAGAAATAATATACTCTTACATACACTCTCTAGATTCATCTTATGGTTCCCCAAAATCTCAAGAAGCCCCTCCCAATTAATTTGTGTCACATACAAAATTAAGGGGTTTTCTTGCCCTCCTTTCAACTAACGCACCTGCATTATAATTAATCTTTTTCATAGAAATTGAAGATATTTGCATTAATTTTAAAAAATTACCGTAGTATAGAATAATTTTTATTTTAATGGTATATCATTTCTCCTCATACATTTTACCTATTACCTAATCTGTTATTATGACAAAATTTCTTAATGGATTTATCTCTTCTTATTTCCATTAAAGCACTTATTTTATGTTATGATTCTCAATTTAGATTTTATTATATTGGGATATGTAATTAGATATTTCCCAAAATTTAAATGTAAATAATAAATTATGAGGGAACCTTGTCAGAATCATTACACACCCCATTATCCTTTATGTTCATCTATTACCAAGCCAAAATATAGTTTGGATTTATTTCATCATTCAAGTTTGTTTATTAAATCATGTCGTATAATTCAAATTTCAAATAACGGGATATGAATATTGAGTCCCTATAATAACCCTTTTTTTGATAATAGACCCTATTAAATATCATAAACCCATTCATATCAATCTTTAAGTGACACCACTATGATTCTAAAATTTCACCATGATTTTCCATGAAGAAACAATTATATAAGGAATTCCAAACAAATATTCTATAAAGGGTGTTCAAATTAATGAAAATATACTTTTTGATTGGGGAAATTAATTTATGTATTCCACACAAATTGATCATGGAATAAGTCATGATGATGAATTAATCTATATTATATGATCAATGAGGCACACTTAAGCATGAGAATGAAATAAAAGTTACATGTGCGCGTGAAAATTTTAAATTTTTTTATAAGGTTGAGGCCGAAGCCTCATTTATTATTAAATCATAGAAAAACATCTTTTTACTGGGTAAAGGGATACCCATTACATAGCCCAAAGGCCCAGTGGTAAATTTTCCCATTACATGACCCGTAGGCCCAAATTTTTGGCCCAAAGCCCATTCTGTTAATAGTACTTCTATAGTACCCGCACTGCTACAATACCGCACAGTACCCGTCGCCGATACAGTACCCTTCCGCCACTACTATGACCTACCACCACTAAAGTTCCCACCATTGCTATAGTACCTGCAGCTGCTACATTATGCTTCAGTACTGCTATAGTACATGCGCCCATGGGTTTTGAACTCCCATTTTTCATATAGCATTACGGGGTGCTTACTACTAAGCCAAACCCCAAATAGAGGTGCGCCTGGAATTTTATTACAATCCAATGAGTTAGTTAATGTTCCATATCATGAGACAACATATCAGGAAAGGGAGTGAAAAAATTACTTTTTGGTACATTTTACAAGATGATTTATTTGCAGTTTTTTTCTTCACCTATATTTATGATGGAGTGTTTTATATTGTTTCCACATTTTCCATGTTATGTTTAAAATGCTATATCATGTATCATTGTCCATTTTTGTTATTCCTACTCTTTTTATGATCCATTGATATACCAATTTTATAACATCCATCACATTATGAAATTTTTATTACAATAAAAGGTGTTATGGCTCACCCCTTTCTTATGTTTGTCCCAAGGTTTTCCCATGTAGATTTATAATCTAAGGAATTTAAGAAGAATATTAAGGATGTTTTTAATAAAATCATTGTATCCAATGTTAATTATGTTGATCTGTATACCTAATTCATAAATATACTATACTTATAAATCATTATTTTTCTAAAAAGTTAAATATCATGTAATAAATCATGTATTAATGCAAAATAAAGAACAAGGTTGTTAAAGTTGGTATCAAAGGAAAATTTTAGTTGTTTCTTTATTAGGATTTGAAAACCTTATAAAAAGTTTTATGTACAAGACTAAGTGTAATAAAACTTCCCTAAATATCAGTAATTATATATTACATCATTTATCAAGAAAATACACCCATTTTTAAAACATAATAAGTAGACATGGTTCTCACACACATATATATAGTAGTAAAAACTCTGACATGGTGTGTTGGACCTGAAACAATGTAACCTGATAGCCAATAATTTGCCTTATAATGTACCTATATTGACTATACTCAGTGATATGATTTGGTATTAAAATAATCACATTATGACTCGTTATTATGAGAAAAATGAGCATAAGAATATATTTTGATAAATATATCATGTATAAGATTGATTAAAGCCTATAAATTTATAAGTTAAGGAAATAAATAAGAGATACCTTTAAATTAATTAAATTCCCATTTATGTGTTTGATAGTCTAAAAATACTCATCCATTATTTTCTATATATTCTTGAAAATTGTTTAAAATTGGAGTGTTAGGTAAACAATTAATATGATGAGAAATGTGATGATTTTCCCAATGATATTCTTAACAATATGGGAGAATAAATCACAAACTTTTTCATTATAATCTCTTAGATGAATCATGTTCTTAATATAATAATTAATTAGGAAGAGTTATGAAACCCCCCAATGAGATAAAATATGTGATTGAGAGCTTTATGCAACAAATATTTCTGAATTTCATTGGATCATATGACCACATAGTCACAGAACAATGGATCAGCTCCATTGAGAAGATCTTATCAATCATTAAATGATATGAACATAAGAATGTTGTACCCACAATGTATCATATAGATGAAGATATTTATTAGTTTTGGATATTGATATAGAATTTGAATCCTATGGAAGATATTGAAGCGATGGAGTGGAGTAAATTAATAAAACTATTTTGTGATAAATATTTTCCTCGCACTCTCCAACATAAATTTGAAATGGATTTTCATTCCCTAAAAATGAAAATAAATCTATGGGGGCGTATCTGGAAAACCTTAAAAGACATGGATTTTAAACCCTGAGATTTCTCATTACCCCAAAATCCAAAGATGCCCATTTCTTTTGTGGGATAAATCCCTATTCTTGAAAAACCAAGGTGATACGATACTTTGATAGCTATGAGTATGTTTTCTGATGTATTTTCAAAGTCCAAATGTAGATCAGTGGGTCTCAATGGTATCACGAAGAAATGAAGTATAATGTAGAGTTTATTTCTTGAGGTATAAAAAGGAAATATAATGGTGCCAAGAAAAATATACATCCCACTTGTCAAAGGTGTATAAATATGTTACCAAGAAATTTCTCAAGGGGATAGAGGAAGTGATTTTTCTATGGGATGGAAGGACACCTATATAACAATTGATGATAGTAGAAACCAACTAATGTGATAGTGGAAAAAAATGATCTGGTCAAACCTCAGTTCAATGTTCACTACATCAACTAAAAGCAACATGGGAACTTTTCAAATTATTTTACTAATCCATGGGTTTCCGGAGACAACCAAGAACCTCCAAGGTAGAGGAGAGAATTTTTTCATCAAAAAAATTGTTATGGATACCGAAAATGATGTGGTGACTGGTATAATATTTTTTTCATTTAAGAATATATAAAATAGATTTTAATTCAACCTTTTCTCATTCCTTCATGTCATGAATGTTTAGTATAACTTTTCAAACACAACCACAAAGCATTGTAGTAGTGTTGTCGATGAAAATGGAAAATGGGGGAAACTGTTGAATCCAATGTATACAACTCCTTCCCTACCACAATTTGTTGGATAAACTTCACAATAAAAATTTAATACTTAATTTAGTTGGATTTTATATAATTATAGGTATGGATTGTATTTACTTATATATATCCATCATATATTACCTTGAGAATAAAATCACTCTTCAAATTGTGAATCGAACCTCGATTCTTTACAGGTTCAAAGATGAGGGTGAATCTTATTTAGCACCAACATCTCATGAATGGATATAATATGATATGAGAATGTGTATCTAGCTCACATGATTGATTCTATTGAAAATTTCATCCTTATAGACATTCCAATTGTGAGGGAATATGCTAATGTTATTGACAATGAATTTTCTGGTCTTCCTCTTAGATGAGATGTTGAATTTTTAATCGATCTTTTACCTATGGAATTTCTATTTTCAATGACTCCATATAGAATGTCCATTTTTTGACATAATGAGATCAAAAACAACAATAATAAAATCTGAATAATGTTTTAACAAGCCTATGTGCTTCACCGCTGGGTAAACCAGTCCTCTTTATCAAGAAGAAGGACAGTTCAAAGCCCATTTGCATCAATTATTGTGATATCAACAAGATCATGATAAAGAACAAGTTTTCTTTTGTGATTGATTTATGACTTGTTTGTTCAACATCATGGAGCACAATACTATCCAAGGAGGATATTCAATCAGGATATTTTTATGTAAGGGTAATGAAAGAAGATATTTCCTAGAACTATTCTTTTACCCAGCACCTAAAATATCAGTTTATAGGGACACCATTTAGACCCACTAATGATATTAAAATATTTATAGACTTTATGAATAATGTATTTATAGAATGCCTCAAGAATTTGTGGTAGTATTTATATTTGATATTAAAATATAAACCAAAATAAATTAGAATCATGAGGAGCATCTAAGAACCAAGAAAAAGTCCTTCAAAATGACAAGATTTATTCCTTGTACAAAAAATGTGAGTTCTGGTTCAAGGAAGTCTCATTGTTGGGGAATATTATCATAATAAATGTGATATATATAGACCTTTCAATAATAGAAAAAATTTAAGGATGGATAAGGCCAACATATGTGAATGATATCAATAGATTACATTGGATAGATGGGTACTATCAATTATTTGTAAGGAATTTCTCACAATTTTATAACCCTTTAGACATGCTCGTCAAAATTAAATTTTTATTAAAGAAAAGAAAATTTAAGGGAAAATGGTAAACCACTGTTAGCCATGCTAACTTGGAAGGGATTCATGTTTTATTTTAATGTTGATTGTGAAGAGATTTTCATGGAACTAAAAAGGAGGCTCAAAAATATCCCTATAGTCACAATACATACCAATGTAGAACATTTCATAGTATTTAGTGAGGGTTAAAAGAAAATATTGGGCTTTGTATTAATAAATAATGAAAAATTCATAGCCTACGATTTAAGGTAGTTGAATGGTCACAAACAGAATAGCTCGAAGCATGATCAGGAGTTTTCTGAGATGATATTACCTTTGAAAATATAATGGCATTATCTCTTTTAGTATATGTGAGAAATATATAAGGGTCAAAAAAGTTTCAAAAATATATTCACATATAAAGATCTGAATATGTTCCAAAAAATATGTTTATTGCTGATCAAGGACTATAACTATTAAATCAATCGGAATCCTTGTAATCTGAATAATGTGATGGATTTTCTATGTATAAAGTATCAAACAATTGTATAATTAATCATAATTGAACATGATCCAATATTTTTAGACCGGAAGAGGATAGACATGGGAATCCTACTTAACATAACACCATCAATCCTTTCCAAAATGATTACTCAACCATCTCTTTTGAAAATATAATGGATGCACAAAGGGATGGTTTTGGAATTTAGAAGAACTTAGAAACTATAATAAAAAGTAAATACTCATAATTTAGTTTTAATTAAAGAGTTGTGACATTTGGGTCATGACTTGGTGTACCATCAAATATTGATTTAATAAAGGAACTATTGGATGATGAAAATAGTTTGAGTTTATTCATTCACCAAGGAATAATTAAGATAAATTTAGATCTATAAGAGTACTATTGTTGTGAATATGTGAAAGAGGAGATCACTAAAAATACATCAATGTGTCTAGTATGTTATCATGTTAAGGTTGAAAGGAATAAGTCTATGTGGATGATGAAACCATTACCCATACCAGTATAATATGTGGAAAACATCACCCTAGAATTTTCCACCAGACTTTTACTATCTTCAAAGGGAAAAATGATATATGGGATGTTGTGGATCATATTACAATGACTAAATACATAATAAAAATTTGGTAGGATTTATCAATGGATGAAATTGCATGGATATAAATGAGTTAAGTGGTGAAGTTTCATGGAGTACAACTATTTAATGTATCTGATCAAGATATGATATTCACCTCCATGTTCTAGAAAAGTTTCTAAGACGTTATAAACACTGAGCATAAGATTAGTATGTCATATAATACTCAAAATGACGGTCAGTCTAACTAGACTATTTAGAAAGTGGATGATATGTTACAACCATGTTATATGACATTAAAAGGTGTATGGGGCCAATATAATACTCTGGTTAATTTCTCCTAAAACAGAATCTTCCACTCAAGAATCCAAGTGGATTAATAAAAATACCTTTATTGGAGAAGGTGTAGAACAAATTCATGTTGGGATGATGTTGGGGAACAAAATATTATGTGCCTATAAATTATCAAGGAAATGGTAGAAAAGATTAAGACCATTCGACCACACATCAAGATGCTCAGACTCAGCACACTAGCTATGATGAAAATCCCAAATCAGAATTTGAGTTTGATGGTAGTGACACGGTATTCCTCCATATATCTCCATGGAAAAAAGAGATTAGATTTAAGAATAACTAAAAGATCAGTTCAATATACATCTTCCCATTTAAGATCCTTTATCGCATCAGAGTGGTGTCCTATCAACTTTCACACTCATGTAACCTATCTCAAGTACATGATGTATTACATTTATCCCTCTTTGAAAAATTACTTAACGCACCCATCAAATATACGTAATCTATAGGCAGTACCATAGGAAAGTGATCACTCATATGAAGAGTAGATAGTGAAGATCATAGATTATAAAGACAATGATCTAAAAAATAAGACAATTCACTATGTAAAAGTATTGTGGAAAACCCACATTTTTGAGTAAGAGACCTAGGAACCATAGGATTTTATGAAACAAAGTTACCCTCATCTTTTTTAGTGTGATTAATGAATTTTTTTTGCAAGGAAATTCTTAATGGGGGAACGTTGTAATGACCTGGACTATTATATATAAAATTTACCTTATGATTTTAATTGAATGTCTTATTATGAAATATAGATATATAAAACACATGAACTTCCTTGGTTTTATTATATCTTATGAAATTTAAATGACTATGGAAAATAATTTCCATTGATAATATATCAGTTGAAAAGTGAAAAAATTATTAGTATAAATATAGGGTTTAAAAAAATCCAATTGACATAATCAAAGGAAGTAGTGGCCAAAACTAGTAGGATCATACCATATGAATCCCATTTATTAGAGCTTCAAAGGGAGATAATATCTTTTGTATTTTAACTTGACCAATATAATGTTTAGATCCAAGAAATTAATCTTGATCTTAGTGGATTACCAATGAAGTTCAAGCACATCGAGTTCAATACCCAAACCATATATGCTAAACCACCCCATGAATGTATCATCACCTTCCACCTTAACCCTAGGGATTTTTTTTTGTTTTATTAAAAGGATATGTATCAATAACATAAAAATACGATTATGTTCATTAAATATTATGGAAAATGGATATATATTATAATTGATGTATTAGGTATAATTAAAATGAAATATAAACATGCCACAAACCCACATATCCGAATAAACATATCATATCCCCCAAGATTTAATCTACCCATAGATCATCAATTATTTAATATTCATATGTGGACATATGGATCATGGCCCATAGGTATTACTTGTTTTTTTTCTGCACAAGAATTTTTTTTAATAGGGACGTCCAGGATGTCCTGCCCATTTCGACAAACCTCCTACTGTATCCATCCTCACTTCTCGACTAGATCCCTTGCATGTACCTGGAATCCATCAGTCATAAATCCCTCTTATAGATTACCATCCCAATGTCAAACAGTGTATGATGACCCCAAATCTTCCTAGTCCCATCTTCCCTCAACCTTCTTGTGTCTGACGGTCCTACGTGATCCTCACTCTCCTACTGTCATCCCATAGTTGATGGAGAGATTCTTTGGTACCAAAAATTACTTCCATAATGAAATCATACCACTCCATTATTGCTGGAGACCACATCTTATAAAGCCTTTAATTTCAAGGCCTTCTGTTACCTTAAAATTCAAGGATTTCACACTATATAGTAGATAAACCACAGAAACCGACCCCCTCATGTCACAAATAAATCCTTAACGTTGATGCAATCTTGGATTGACACCTAATTCAGATGAAATATTATAAGATTGTGTCACTACTGAGTTGTTAGGCCAACTCCAAGGAATAATCGATATATTTATTTCTTATTAATGTAACTACATAATAATTTTTTTTATTTAATAAAACAGGAAAAGTATTTTTGGTTAATATTCAAATTCAATTAAGAATATAATTTAATAATTAATGTGTTGTTAAAACTAATAATATTTTAGTAAAATATTATTATTAAATATTTCTTAAATATAAAATATCATATAATTTTTATGAAGTCAAAGGTAATTTTTATCAGGGATTAAAAGCCGTTCTTGTAAAAAAACCCAACATTTCTAAATAAATGTCGATTTTATTTTAAAAGTGTAAATTTACATATTTATAAAATTATTTAAATAAAATTAATAATATTATTGGAATTATAATATCAAAAGTAACCAATGGTCAAAGTTGTATAATTTTAATTTATTTTCAAATTGTTAGGTAAATATTATATACCTTAGAAATATACTTTATGCATTATTAAATCATAATGACCATAAAATGATGAAATAAGTACTTAAAGGGTATCCATTAAAAAAATATGTTTTTCATTTGAAATAATTTCAAATAATTTTAATTTATTAATTTTAAGAATCAATTTGGAACCCTTCAACCCCATTAATATATGTTATGTTTTTAATATCATTTTCGTTAATAGTACGAACCACCAACACATATCCACGGTCATTATTTTAATATGTTATGGACATAAAATTTTTAAATAATCATAAAAACTCTAATTTGGTTGGAACCATTTTAAAAACATTGTCTGGTTTGTGGTTTTGGTTACATTATTATGTAGAGTCCAAAACCTAAATTATAATGAAATGCTCCTTGTTTACTATATAAACCTACCAGATCTCCCATTTATATTCCATAAAACTACAGTGTAATTGTCCATAATCAATAATAAAATTACTATAGTCCTTCTAGGACACCCCAATGTTTCAGGAAACTTATCCCATGTATTTAGAGTCACACACTCAAGTAATGGATTACTCTTATATCATTTCAATTCTTGCACCTCCTTCAAAATTAGTCTAATTTATTTTAATTGATGATATTGAAATTAACTTATAAAAAATCCATTAATATCAAATAATTGTTTTTTTAATTATTTATAATTTATCCACTATCATTATTATCGTTATCTAAGATTTCCCTACGGAAAACTTTCGTAAGGGAAATCTCTTTTCTCATTTACATTCAAGAATATATTTTATGTTACGTCTCTAAAATTCTGTTTTATTTTACAGGGACATGTTATTAAATATTAAACATAATATCAATTTAATGAATAAATTATTATATCCCAATTTAACTCTCATTAATCCTCTTAAGATCCTTTATGTACACCTGTTACCATACCAAAATATAGCTAGGATTATTTTCATTATTCAAATTTATTCATTAACTCATTCCTAATATTTCTATTTTCTAATAATGGGAAATGTTTTTACATGTCTCTATTACTCTACATGTTTTTCTATGTGATGAGAGACCCTATTATTTATCATCAACACATTATTATGAAACTTTATGTCACACTATTATGCTTCCAAAATTTCATCATGGGTTTCCATGAGAAAACAATTCTATACTGAATAATATAGCCATTTCCTATCTAGGTTGTTCACATTTATACACATATAACATTATATTAGGATTTAAATATATTTATTTTACACTATATGATAATAAGATAAAGTATGATTATGAATGAATACATGTGTTACAATCCATGTGGAACACTTAATAATGAGAATGAAATGAAAGTGACTGGTGCACCAAAAATTATATTATGCTCTAATGAATTGGGTAATGCTTAGTTTCATGAGAGGTCATGATGGGACATAGAGTGAACCATATTCAATTATATGACTTCTTACACCATGATGTCTTGGTGGTTTGGCCTTGAACTTTTTTTATGATGCTATATTTTATGTAGTTTCAACACTCCCCATGTTATGAATATCATTATATATAATGAATCATTATTCAAGATTATGATTCCTACTATTTTTATGTGAAATTTATAAACCTATTTCATGAGATGTATATCCTTATTACATGTTTATTCCCGTAACAGGATCTGTAGATCACCCAATTATTTTTATCCCTATGTTATCCAGTGTAGTATTAAAAGCCATATAATTTCAGAAGCATGTTATTTTGGTTTTTTATAATGTTATTGTATCCAGTATTCAATATGTTATTCTATTCACTGAATTACCAAATATAATAGGCTTATTGATCTTGCATGTTGTATTTTGTGTAATCTCATTTAAATAATCACGATTTAATGTGAAATAATAAAGATGGTTTTTATAAGGGCTATCACCTCCTTTTTATATGCCTATTGGATTTTTAAAATCTCTATAGTTATGATACTCATTCTTTTATTGTTCAATGACAATAATATCAATTTTAATGATGATTAATGATCTTTTAAATATAATTGGATATAACAAAACCAAGTATGTTCTTGTGTCTTTTATAACAACAATACATAATAAGTGATTTAATATAAATCATATGGGGAATGTTATTATTAATTTTTTTGGGTCATTACACTTTTGGATATCGTTTACACCATATAAATACTTTTTACCCTTAAAAATAGAAAAACATGAAGAGGACCATCCCAATTTTGTTGTATTTTTTCTATGTATGTATTTTATTTTTCAGTAGATATTAGAAAAATTCCTCTCATTTGGTTGTGTTCTCTGTTAATAACATATACCAGTCACCCATAAATATGGACCTATTTGAGAAATTTTATGAACATCTGTGTCATTTTCCATTGTCCATGACTGATTTTCAGTGTTAACTATTCTATGTTCGAATGAAGATAAAATTATGAAATATAAGGTTTTGGTGGTTCACGAGAGGATAACGGTGACACAAGACTGGTATAAATCATATTAGGATTTTATATCGAGGGTCTTCATGTTTGAGGTTGGGAAATATGTGTTATTAAAGGATTTTCCTCATCATGGGTAGTAATGGTTTAGTAGGGATAGTAATATTTGTTGAAAGTCTACGTGGAACTTAAAGGTGTTGCAGCTTATTATATAGGTAGTGTATTAGTTATCGATTCCACTTGAGATGGACAAGATCTATTAAATCCTCCACATGTCGCAGTTACACATATATATTTATAGTGAATCCCATGTCATTGGATGGGGAGAGTTGGTAAACGATGACGATGATATATTATTGTTGAAACCGGTTGTGATCCCTGATCATTGGTATAAATTTTTGTATGGATGATCCATTCCATTTAATTCATGTTCTATAGAGGAATTACGGTTTTAAGTGTATTACATTGGATCAGGATATGTAGATTTGTGCCAAGTACCTTGTGTTTTTTTATTTTGGTATCATTCAGTATTTCTTTGATGATGTGATGTTTTAATATTCATGGTTGATAAATTTTTCCTCTTCAAATATTGATGATGTCTATCAATTCATATATTTTTTGAAAAGAGGAAATCACATTCCTAATTAAGGAAAGTTATTCTATAAATTTTTTGAAACCCATGTGGGTGTTTAATTTAGTCACCAAGACGATAATATGTTGATATGGAGGGTAAATTTCAATGAATTTGTTCTTGTCTCCAGGTTGTATGATGGGTGTTATAACTTTTTTCATAGGATGTGTAGAGTGTTTAATTGTTTTTTGGATGGGTTTGTGAGGAAGAGGTGGATTGAGGATGGTGTGTGATAGTGAGAGTGATTTAAAATTTTATGAGATTCATATGAGGTATCATGTAGGATGGTTGTTCAGACACTTCATTTTTTTATGTGTTTTTTGGTTTTCTTTTTCATGAGGATGCAAACTATTTGAAAATTCTCTAATTAATGTCTTGAAATACTTGTATCTATTTATTTATGTTTTTATGTGTTGTGGAGCTGATTTTGTATAGTTTAGTGGTGGTCAAGATAATTGATGTATAGTTTTCGGCCACTTTGAGGGTTCTACAGACTGTAAAGCGATGATGAAAAACAAATTTGTCTACCACACATAGATGTTAGTCCATTCTTACACATGAGTGATGATTTCATTACCCATATAATGGAATTTATAAAAAATAGGTTTTAATATTGTAATTGAAAAAAATTAATTCAGTAAATATACTAGTGTATTTATTTTATAATGGTTATTAAATATACATAGGAGGTTTAAGAGGAAAGGTAGATGAAAAAAATTGGTAAGTACATATACACTTTATATTGGTTTGAAAATATTTTATAAAAACTTATCAATGATTTAAGATCACTTTTGTAACACACCTACAATTATTGGAATTATTTCTCTTTAAATAGTGTGATATTAGTGATGGCATGTGTTACATGCAACACCGAGTTTAAATAAAACCCGATATAGTAATAAAATATTATTATTTGAAAATGATGTTATCACTTAGTAATTGGATTGATGTGTATGAATATTAATAACTATATTATAAAAAATTATTGTTAAATTGTATAGAATTAATTCATTTTTTAATGGGTTATAAATGAATATAAAATTCATTTTAAAGAAAATGAAATATTTTTCTAAAAAACAAATTTTATTGACCTAATGTGTTTTTCTCCTAAAAATTAAATTAATACATACTAGTGATTTTTTTTAGATTAAATTTATTTAATTTAATTTATGATAGTCTTCAAAAATGAAAAGAATATTTTTATAGGAATAAGAAAAGAATAGATCTAGTTTTATGGTTAAGAATATCTTTTTTCCCCAAAAATAAATTATTGTATCATTTTATATAGTAAAAATAAACTTAAATTCATCCATTTATAGGTAATGAATTAGATAAAATTAATTCAATATTTATAATCATTTTGTTCAAATATGGTAAATAAGACCCTTTTATTTTTGGTCAAGATAAAGAGTAACCATGGTAAATATTATTACCACTATAAATAATAAATCAGGTTAATATAGACTATAAATAATTTATAAGGTCATATTTTCACATATAAATTTGTATGAAATGATTTCTATTAAAAACCTATCACTAAATTAACTATAATCATTAGTTTAAAAGAAATTTATCTAGGTAAAGTAATTCTATATTATTTATATCAAAGAAAAATTAAAAAATATTACTCTCTTAGTTTTAAGCATTAGTTATGAGCTCAAATAGTGAAAGAAACTATTTATAAAAAAAATGTTAATAATAAATTATATGATAATGAAATTATAATCATGATAGTAATTTATTAGTGATTCTTAGGTATTATATAATTACTTTAAATGCTTACACAATTCCAAAACACTATTTATTTAATTAATGGAAATAATGAAATAGAATATTTTTAAAATATTACATTTTTTATAATATGAGTATGTTATAGTGTTCCAAGAAATTTATTGGTTAATATTGAACATAAATATTGTTTTGAGTAATTTAATTATACTTAAAACCTATTTATTATGTATTTTATGTAAAATTAAAGGGATAGTCACAAAATTGAAAATAATCATATTTTAGAAAAATAATATTTTATTAAATAATTAAATAATAATAAAAATATTTAGACAGTATATATTGGATATGATATGGTCTGAAATTTACATACATTTTCATTTATTAAGTTAATATAACCTTATAAGTACAAATTACAACCCTTTAATATTGAAAATGTTTTTACCACATTTAAAAATAAAAATTGATAACTAAGGGTTTATCAATATGATAAGGTTTACAATGACACAAAATTTTAATAACTTCTACAGTTTCAAGGGATTATAACTGTTTCTAACCATATATTTTAATCCTTATTAGTTTTTTTGTAATTTTTCTTGAGAATTAATTTATAATCATTTAATATTATTTTGAAATTCTGAAAGTTCCCCTCACCTCAATAACAAAAGGGCACCTCCTCTTTCTATTATTTATTCAACATTAATCCTAATATCAAACAAAACTCTACAAAATTAGCTTATAAACTTCTATAGAAAAATATTATAGGTGCCTATTTTCACAAAATTCTAACTCTATATCCCTTTATACGAGTAATAAAGTATTCATTTAAATGAATAGGTAATCACCTCAACTAATCACTCTCTATTACACTTATTTACCACCCCTATATCTATGATATCTATTATATATTATTTAATTATGTGTCCGAAATATTAATTTTGTTTATTATTATTATTAAAAAACCATTATAATCCCTCTTTCTCAACAAATGATAAGTAAAATTATAGTTTGTTCATTCATACGACTTACCGCATCCATATAGTGATACAATTCATTTTCCATCTATAAGTTTTTGATAGGTATCATTGTGATTTTAATATTTATAGAAAATATTTATTAGATAAATATAATTATTAAATTATACTATCACATCTAGCTACTTTCAATACAATAATTTAACAAACAATAGCATTGTTCTTGTGTATGTGTGGACTATGTCCTCAATGAAGTGATGTGATTCGTATTCCATTTATTCTATAAATAGCTGGTAATGAGGAAGTATTATATGAATATGAATGATATATGTGATTTAATAGTGATACTATTAACGTTAATTAATATTTATATTTCTTTTTTATCCATCCAACTAAAAATGATAACAACATTCATGCTTATGTATGACCTACCATCTCCATGAATGTTCCCATTTATTTTCCTATCTCCGAATATTATGGATGAATATTAATATTTATATAATGAATATATATTATAATTTTATAATGATTAATATTCTTGAGATTATGGAACCAATATTAGTATTTGAGGACTAAAACCAACGAATTGAAAAACTTTTGATAATTAAAAGTTTACACACAAAAATGTTGATTTTAATAAAGAAATATTTATAAAAGGGGGAATGGAATTATTATAATGGGATCATATATGGTTAATTAATGATGTTGAAATTTAATTATATACCTCAATAAATTTATTAATTTTCTTCAAATATAATAATTTATTAAAAACAAATGTATCTGTTAATTTTAGTCATCATATTTACTGAAGGGGCCCAAAATATTTTTTTATGGAAAATTGTCTCCATTTATTTCTTCTATAATTTTTTTATTATATATCTTAATTATGTAAAAATGTTTAAAGGGGGGTATTTACTATTCTAATATGATTTTATGTCAATTTTACCAATGTTTAATGTTTTATATAATAATTTTTAAGGAATACATTTTTAATTTTCCAAAAAAGATGATTTGTGACTTTTCTAAAAAAAGTATAGAAGAAATATATTTTAAAATAAACCCTCATGAATGGTTTTTCCTTCCATCAAGAATACTTTTGGGTTTTAATTTTCCATTAAAATGTCACATGGTTTTTTCTAAGAGAATACTTTCGTTTTTATTTGTGTAGTTTTTCATAAGTGATTTCAAAATGGGATGGTCATTTTCAGGCAGAATGTTTTAGTAATATTTTAACCATTAACTAAAATAAATCTAGATTTCACTTATTCTCAAAGATGGATTTGATCCAAAGATACCATTTTCATTCTTTCTATAGATTATTTATGAATATGATAACTTCATGTGTACAAATCTAATTTATGTTACATGGTTTATGAAATGATGAAATATTAAAGGAATCCATTTCTTTTCATGGGTTATGATATTATGAATGCTTTATGGGAATGTATAACAGATATATATTATTTTCCTTATATGATTTGTGGGTCTTTTATCTCCCTCTAATGCATTTGTTAATGAGTTATATCTGTTGAGTTAAACATGACTCAAATGTGTAGTGATCCCAATACTGTAAGGAACTCTGTGCACCATGATATTATTATGAATAAATATTGAATACTATGATAGTTTGTGGAGTGAACACATTCAATAATTATTGTCATTAAAAAATCCTTGACTTCGGAGGAATTTTTTTTCTATACTTATATGTATTCCAAAATTCGATGACTTCCCCTAATATTATGATATCATGGCTCATACTATTTAACACTTTTACAATTCATGCTATCTAAATGAGAAAAACATGCATGACAGAATATTATGACCCTTGGTAAATAGGGCGTGGTTTTCAAAGATTAGGATAATGATATTGTATCCTTATTCTCATATAATTCTTATGTGACAATTCATATCTTCCATTTTCACCCATATTTAGAAACCACTATTATCATTTATTATGTTCTCTTTCACCAAGATATGATGAAAGGTATTATTTATGATATGTATAAGAAGGGTTATAGTAATGAAGAAATACGTGGGAGATGATATAGATTATTTAAGAATTTATTTTTATGTTTCAATGTATTTTAGACCAAAACAATTCTAATGTGGATTGAAATGTTATGTAATGAATAGAAATATACTTTGATGTAATATTTAATTATGAAAATTTTGTGTCTCTATAGTTGGTATAAGAGAAATTTGTAGTTAACCTTAGGAAATATGATGATAAGAAAATAGTAAGAATGCAATGGAAAAGTCTATGTATAACATAAAATCCAAATGTCTTGTTAATGATCATCATAAACTAGGTTAAACCAAAAATTGGTAGAAGAAGGTTTCATCACATAGACTTCAAATACATGACTTTTTCAAATAATTTGGTTTCCCACCATGATTATTTATTTTATGAAACTATGATTTTTTATTAGTTAAAAAAAGAAACCTGATGAAATCATGTTAATTGTTAATATGATGGACAATTAAGTAATTTCACTCTTGGGAAACCAAATGTTATAGAATCTTGAATGAAAAATATTATTCTTATGGTCACAAAAATTTCACTAGCTATGAATCACACATATATTATAAAAAGAAAATGATCGAACATGGTTGCATTGAGTCCTTCATTAGGAAACATCCATCATTCTTTTAGTAGGAAAATTGATACACTAGTCACCGATCAATAGATAAATACCATTGAAAATAAATTTTCCATTATGTAGTATTTAGAAAATGATAACTTTATTCTTACTATTTATCATTTTGAAGTATAAGAATATTAGTGGTTGAAAAATTCCAAGAGGAAGAGATAATAATAATAAATTGAATATATGGAGTGGGTTGGATTTAAAATTGAAGGATGATAAAATAAGAGATACCGAACCCCCAAGGTGTGCTCTGTAAAGGAGCCCTTGGGGTGCTTTTATAACAAAAAGTAACGACCACACCAGACCTCAAGTCCGATGTGGGATGAATACTTCAACACTCCCTCTCAAGCTAGGTGAACCTAGTAAGGACACACAAAGAAAAAAACAAAGCAAGCAACAGGCTGCAAACACTCCCCCTCAAGCTGGACATACCCAGCATGATGACAAAATAATACGTTATAAAATAAAGGAAAAACTGCAAGACTGATGCTCCCCCTCACGATCGTAGCTCCCCCTCACGATGATGGATGGATGATGTTGCGGGTGTAGCAAAAGAAACCACTCAGACTGACCGGTTGATGGAACGCCAGGAATGCTGCACTAGTGGGGCTGGTCGATGAAACACTAGGAAATCCAAACTAGCACCGGGAAAACAGCATTTGCGGGGTGGGCGATGGAATGCGGGGATTCCGCAGAATTGTTACACGATATGGTGGCGCCAACGGGCCCAAATCCTAGGTGGTCGAGCTACTGCGCTAGAGAATGGGTGTTCCAGCGGATAGAGATGCGGCTGCCGGGAGTCGTCGGGAGATGCCGACGAGGCGGAGATGCCGAAGAAGGTTTCGGAGAGCCGAAACCTGAATCAGGGAAGCCACTGGGAGAAACTGGAGCTTGCTGGCTGCCGGAAGAGAAGCACATGAGGAGGTCGGCGAGGGAGCAGGAGGCCGGGAGGCGGCGTTGGAAGCCGGAGGAGGCCGCCGGCGTGGTGGGGCTGGCAAGGGTGGAGGCCGGTTGCTGGAGGCCTGCTGCTGGAGGAGCCGGCAGGGATGGAGGCTGGCTGTCGAAGGTGCCGGTAGAGGGAGAGGTCGACACAATAGGGAGGCTGGGCTGGATGTCCGCATAGGAGGCGGTGCGCATGAAGGACGCGACGCCGTGAAGGATCTACTTAGGCGGAAGGAGATCCACTACAACTGAGGAGCGCCAGGAAGCAGGCGCGACTGGATTTGGACGAAAGGAGAGAACATGGAGGAAGGAGATCCGCACTGGATCTAGAAGCCGCCGGGAAGAGCCGCAGAGGGCTGACAATGGGAAGGCGGGAGAACCACCGGGCAAGGAATCCCGTCGACGGGAGGAGCAGTGGCAGGGGAGTGGGACGCTGGGAGAGAGGGAAGGAGAGGAGGGAGTCGTGCCAGGAATGGAGAGGGTGGGAGAGGAGGGCCGCCGGGATAAGGGAGCTGCGACGGGAGGAGCAACGATAGGGTGGAGGTGCGCCGAGGAGAACACGCACCAGGGAGGAGGTGCAATGGGGAGGGCCCTGTCCGGAGAGGAGGGCTGCATCAGGAGCCGCATGCCGGAGGAGCCTCGTCGGGGTGGGAGGTGCGTCTGGAAGAGGCGCTACGGGCCATCGGGTTCGGGAGGACGCCACTGAAAAGGAGGGTCATGTCGGGGAGATCGCACACTGGGAGGTATGGGGAGGGCTGCGTCGGGAGAGAACGCAGTGGGGCGACCGGAGTCCCGCAAAGGAAGAAGCCGAGGGGGAAGCTGCCGGACAGAGCCGGAGTAGGAGGGTGCCGGATGGAGCCGGCGCCGGAAGGGAAGGCACACCATGGGGGAAGCCGCCGAATAGAGCCGGAGCGAGAGGCTTCCGCTCGGGAGGGATGACCGGCAGGAGCTGTGGAGGGGGGGGGGCAACTATTTGGATGGGAGCCTCTGCCCCCCGCATGAGAAAAATAATTGGAACCCTAAAAAAATGTGATGGAGGGATCAAACCTCCTCTGATACCATGTATGATGATAAAATAAGATATATCGAACCCCCATGGTGTTCTCTCTAAAGGATCCCTTGGTGTGCTTTTATAAAAAATATTAACGACCACACTGGACCTCAAGTCCGATGTGGGATGCATACTTCAAAAAAATCATATATTTGAATAATTGATTTCATGATAATAATATTATTTAAATGGAGAAATAAATCCTTATGTTTGTATAGAAGGATTAAGAATCAATTGGTACTTCTGATGAAAATTTCATAAGACTTTCAAGGTACACTTATGGTATTATCATTTAACATAAATGTCAGGTTGATCGATTCCTTAGTGGCATAAAACAATGTCTCCATTGAGTTTTATCCATACTGGAAATTTGTAGCTATGAATAAAAAATTTAATGTAATCTAATGGTGGAGATGTATATTTGAGTTCTCTGTAAATATCATGGGTTTGAAAATAAATGAAAAATTTATTTCGAATTGAATTATAAAAACCATGGTGATAAGAAGTTGATATTTCTTCTGTTATCAAAACGTACATGAAAAAATGTGAAAATTGTCATATGTAAAATGGTAAATGTTTTATTTGTGGAAAAAAGGTAACTAGGAACATGAATATTGATATGATTGGAATAGTTTGTCTTATTATCCAATTACATTGAAAGATCCAAAAAAATATACCACCCACATTCTACTGAATTAAATTAATAGAGTTTGGAAATTAAGCCAACCAATTCTTAAATATGATGGTCCGAGAAAACTATTGATGTCAATATACACTTAATCCTATAGATAAAGGGAAATATCATGTGACCACTATTTATGATGAGGGGAATGATAACAATGTGGTTAATGGTACACTTACTATTTACTCTAGTACTACTAATTTCTTATTTGATACTGGATCTACCTAATATATTATACCTATTGAATTTTCTCTGGGTATCATAGTTTCACCTGAAATAATAAATGTTTAGTTACTAGTAATACCTAGTAATGGTATGATGAATACATCTCATATCTATGATTTTTCTCTATTTGAATATTGTGGGAATGGGTTTCCTTCAAATCTTTTCATTCTTTACCTAATTGAATTCGATGTTTTTTTGTCATGGATTATATTTAATGATTTAAATCACACATTAGTTATAGAATAATGGATGTTAAATGTGATATTGCAAACCAAAATATGATCTCCTATTAGTATGGTGAGAAAAATGTCCATTAGATGGAAGTTACAACCACAATCTAGTCATGAATCTTATTTAAAAGTGTCATTTGTCTCTGATGGATGTGGAGAACATTAGCATCAATGATATTCCAATGATATAAGAGTTTATTGATGTCTTTCTATAATATTTTCATTTCCATACACCAAAATTTTATTTTTATTTTTCAATATAACTCATACCTGGTGCTACACCAATTTTAAGGACTGTATATAGAATTTTAAGGCTCGGAACCTAGAAGCTCGGAGCTGGTGCATTCTTTTATTAAATTGGAATGATTACAAGAAATTAAATCCTAAATAACTGATCATTTTATTAGTATTATAAATTCATATTATAGACATGGAACCCAACATACATTTGGAAATATAGAATACAAAAATAATACATAATTAAATGAAATAAATGATGTCCTTGAACACTTATTCATTGATTTCTTATTCAGGACAAGGGGAAAGAAAACAGAACAAAGGGGAACCTAAAATCTTAGTAAGGGTAAGTAAAAAGTAAAAAATTATTTAATCAATAAGAATAAATTAACATGTAATGGTAAATAACTGATAACACATTCCATTCAAATAACTATTGAAGGAAAATTCAACATGGAAAGGTAAAAAATCGAAACATTTGACATACAATCAATGAATGAAAAATTAAATGTATCCATAGATATGTCAATTGAAAATCTCATGGATGAATAATAAATGAGAAAAATAATGAAACTTGTTAATTATTGTATTACGTTTTTCCTAGGTATGTGTAACCAATACCGTAAAAATCTCATGGATGAATAATAAATGAAAAAATAATGAAACTTATTAATTATTGAAAATCATTATAAGGAAGCTTTCCAACTATTTTATCACATTAGAATACTAATACATCAAGGGGATATCTATTAACATGCCCCACCCATGTCAATCCTATCAAAAAATCAAGCATATTTAATGAAGTATTTAATTAATAAACAATATTCCTTATCAAATATTCATATCGAATAATAGATATAGAGTTACTAATAATTCCCCAGTAAATAAAATTATTGTCAAAGAGAAAACTATATGTAAAATGATATATCGTTCAAAAAATAATAATATTAATCAACCAAAAATGTGGGAATATTGGTAAATTTATTTTTTCAAGAGAAATATAGCAATCAAAAGAAGGTGATATCACAAAAATGATCATTAAACACATTCTTGATGGAACTAATCATTATAAATCGTGAGTATCTTATACCACTTTGAAATGTCTAAATCATAACATAAATGAAGGAATAATAATTAAATAAAAATTATAATATAATGATAATTACTATTATTATGATATAACAGTTCAAATGGAAGCATTTACAAGATATAAAATAAACTAGGTGCCAAACAACACATATTTTTTGATAGAGTGTAAATTGAGATGAAATCCATTACATTAAACATCTATTTTGATTTTTGGTCTTTAACTTCATTTATAGTAGTTAAAAGTATTTTAGTAAATTATAATGGATCCTTAATCATGTTTATAATATCATATATTAACTTATTATAATATATTATTTCTTGTTTGTTAGCACTCTTTCATTATTTTAACTATTTTAGGTTTTACTTTCTTAGTTTTTTGAAGTATGTTTTGACTTTTTATTGGTTTTTCGACTTAATTAGATCATGGTTTAATCATATATTGAATATAATCCATGATTTAGTTATCATATATAGTCACTACATATTTATTTATAATAATATATTGAGCTTGAAGATAAGAAATAAAATGCCCAGTTCATGGAGATGGTAGGCCATTCACACACATAATACAACATTAATTACATTTTCATTTTAAATGGTTGAAAATTAAATGATTCATATTTAAATAAAAACTATAGTATTATATCTATGTCATATAAGTTAAATAGTTTTATTAATCTCATCCTAAATATGTTCCATGCATAACGTGAATGAATCACATCATATTGAGGGGGTGGTAATCCACATTTCCACTAGCTATATTGACATATTTACCCATAATAAAATTTATAGTGGAATTTGTTATTAACCAATAAATGAATAATAAATATATAATAAATATAATATATAACATATATATAACATATTTTCCCTCAAAATTCCCCCATGAGAGATGGTAAAGGAGAAATGAACAATCATAGTTTTTTGAGGATGTAGTTTTCCATACACAAAAATAATATGTTTGTTACCCTTTACATAGAATTGTTTATAAGTGTAGATCTAACACCTTTAAAAACAAAATTATAGTATTTTCACAATACTATTTATTTTATATATTGATAGAATAATAATATTTTAGGGGTTTTCGAATGGGAATAAAACTAAAATCTTGAGAATGTTTGTTACCTCTTAATTGGGTAACTAATTTTGGTTTGTAGAAAAATGCTTCCTTAGATTTATTTATATACAAATTGAGACTAATATTATGAGGGGAGGAATGTAGGTAGATTATTTGGGAATATTTTGGATGAGAAAATGTGTCTTGAGAATTGGGAGTAAGGGGTAGAGTGCTTTCTTTTATATAGTAGAGGGGGGAGTTGTACTATTGAAAATAACAATAAGTGTTCATTAATGTGAGGTATACCTTACCAAAAGACTCTAAAAAATCGAAATAATGAATTAAAAAATATTAATTGTCTATTGAAACCTCCACCTCACATAAATTTTTTCATTTTAATTATTTGGTTCCTCAATATCTCAGATTCCCCAATTTTATCATTTTGGTTTTTATTAAAGCCTCTAGTTTTTTGAACCCATGTAATTTAACATTAATAATAATATAAACTGAGATTTACTATAAAATATTTGGAAACTGAATTTTTGATATTAATCCAATGTTATAAAATTAAAATCCCATGTGTTTTGGAAATTAATTACAAAACAAGCGCATGTGATGCACAAGAACACCGCTTAAACCCATACATCGTTAAAAACATTTTCACAATATATGGGCCAATACGTAAATTATAAAAGATAAATTGTTCTATTAATATGCCATATTTAATTTTTATTAAATCATAAAAATTGATTTTAATAATATAGTATTTTTATTAATTATAAATCATTTAATAGAGCCTTATTTTTTAGTAAAATAACAAGATTGTCAATTTTGACATTACCTGTTTAATTTTAATTTTAAAATATTTGAATTTTTTTTAATTAAAATATATATGTTATAAATATATTTAAAATGAAATATTCATATAAAAATTATTATATTATAGTAATTCAATAAATATACATCCCATTTAAAATTTATAATATTATTTATTTTAGCTAATTTTTAGCTAAATTTGAACTATGTGGACATTTCATAAGCATTTTAGTTAACTCTATCATCCCTTAAATTATTGGAATATTATTATGATAAAAATAACACCTTTATATTTTAAAATAATGTGTATAACCTAATATTTGATGTTTTTTATATATCTCAATATTTTATAAATGTTAAAGTTATGGAAGGATCCATTTTTTTATTTTTCCTTACATAACATTTTATATAGAGAACATACATTTAATAATATGACAATAATCCATAAAAATATAAATAATAGGGTATATGGTCTAATTATTGGTAGAAATGGATTTTGGATAAGTGTCCTTGTAATTTTTTTCCTTAAGATTAATGTTTAGTCCCTTATTAAGCTTAACTGGACTTTTATAACCGTAATTAATTTTAATCACATTCACTAATCTTTTTTGTCAAAAAATAAGTTGATCTTATTTGACCGTAAATATTATAATCATTACATAAATTTGGGTTCTTTTTTGAAAATTTGTATCATAGACGTGTGATAATTATAATTACAACTAATCCCATAGACGTGGGTAGAATAAACGTTTTTAAAGTAAAAGTGTCCAAAATATCAATATGTTTTTTTATTTAATTTAAATATAAAGATGAATATATGTACCTAAATTGGGATAATATATGAATAATTTATCTATTGTAACATTAAAAACTAATTTTAAATATAATTTATGACCAATATTTTTTTACATGAAAAGGCCATTTTTAAATAAATTACAGCATGTTTTACTATTCATAAAAAATGATTTTTGTAAAGACCCGTAAAATTCAAGGGAAATTTTTTCTTAATTTTCTTTAGAATTTTACAAGAGCGCGGTTTTAGACGGCACCTGATTCCGAGGCCCGGAGTACCCGGAATTAATTTCCGAAGTTTGGCTCGGGTACGTTCAGTGAACGAACGAGCGGGAATTCCTAACTTTTGATCCGGTGCTCGGAATTGAAATCCGAGGGCACCGATGAACTCGCAACGCCGATATTCGCTTAAAGAGACCTTTTCGGGAGTTGCGTTTGTTGCGGGTTGAAAGTTAGATTTTGGGGTTTTTAGTTTGAGTTAAATAAAATTGTGTAGAACAATTTTAATATAACTTGTTAAAACCTATCAAAGGAGGTTGGAAGTGGGACCCACACCCACTTAACCTCCCTTGGGAGGATTAAGTGTGGTGGGGCCCACACGAACCCCTAATACTTTCAAATTCTCCCAACTCCCTTAACGCCTCATTTATTGGCTTGAGTTACCTTAATTAATTATGGGAGTTAAACCCTTTTGAATTTCAAACATTTGAAATTCTTTTGTGTTATGTGTTAATAAAATAAGATGTTGTCTTATTTTATTTTGGGTTAATTGTTTGTCTCCTTGAGAGCTTTTGAGAACTTCTTCTTCATCTTCAAGCTTTGACGAAGAACACGAAGAACGCTCAAGCTCCGACGAAGAACGACGCCTCTCTTCTTCGTCCTCCGTGTCAACGAGAGGGAACGCCGCTTCCTCCTCGGACCTTCTTCGTCGGCATACGAAGATTCGCCAACGACGTATCTCTTCGGGCATATCTCTTCGTCAACGGATTTGACGAACGACGACCGCGACGCCCGACCACCGCGACGTTGTCTTCCGCGGGACGTTGTCAAATCTTCGATCTTTTACCCGAGGTAGGGGTTGTTGAATATTGTTAATTTATTCCATTTCTTGCTCGTGGATCGCATGTCTACGTGAGGCTTTTGAATATTTTATATAAGTGTTATTGTTTAACGTGAGGGGGGCCGGACCGCATGAACACGGCCGAACCCCCCTCCATCGTTCATCTTGTTTATTCTTGCGGGCGGAAGCAAGGAGGCGTGGTGCCGTCGCACCACGCGGATAATTGTACGTTTAACTTACGCGATGCCGTCGCGCGAGCACCATGGAAGAAACAACAAGAACGCGACGCCGTCGCGCCGCGTTGAATGAATATCAAGTCACGGCGAAGGGGCGCGGTGCCGTCGCACCGCGCCGGATGACGAACGCCGTGGCCGGTTCCGGGCCGCGGCGGGACGAGGAGACCGCGGCCGGTTCCGGGCCGCGGCGGAAGAGAAGACCGGCGGCCGGACTGCCGGCGTCGGAAGCCAAAGGGGGGGACCGGAATTTCCGGTCCCGTTGGAGAAAACCGGCCGGCCAGCTGGCCGGCCGGAAGGCATTAAACCGGGGGAATTAATCCCCCGGCCAGCCTGTAAAACCCCCCCTCTTTAAGAGGGGGGCGGTTCCATGACAAGGGGGGAAACAGCCCCCGGTTCTTTAATTTTAAACCGGCCCCCACGTGGGGGCCGTTTGTTGCAAAGGCGCGGCACAAGGCCGCGCCGCTTCCCAAAACAGCGGGGCTTGCCCCCCGCGTGCCGACCGTGTGCGGCCCCTCGCGGCACCCCGAGCCGCCGCGGCACCCCGCGCCGCCGCGCCGCCCAGGGGGGGGGGGGTCGGGCCGGGTCGGCCCGGACCCGGACCCGGACCCCCCGTTTCGAACCAGAATCGGTTTTTGGGCCATAACTTGAGCCTCGGACCTCCGATCGACGAACCGTCAGCGGCAACGCGATCCTTGGATCGAGACGGTCGTTTCGGTATATCGCACTCAAGGTTTCGGGTTACTTTGAGTTCGGCCGGGTTGGTTCGTTCACAAAACCAACCGGGCCTTCGGAGCGGAAACGCTCATATCTTGAGCTACGAACATCCGATTGACGCGCCGTCAGTCGCGTTGTGTTCCTCTTAGTGAGACGGATCTTTTGGTATACTCCGCCCGAGGTTTGAACGCAGGTGGAGTACGGCCGGGTTGGTTCGTTCACGAAACCAATCGGGCCCTCGGAGCGGAAACGCTCATATCTTGAGTTCCGGACGTCCGATTGACGTGCCGTCGACTTTGATGGAACCCTCTAAGTGAGACGGATCTTTTGGCATACTCCGCCCGAGGTTTGGACGCAAGGTGGAGTACGGTCGGGTTGGTTTTGCCTTAAAAACCAACCGGGCCCTGGGAACGAAAATGCCAATAACTCTCAGACCGGACGTCCGATCGACGCGCCGTCTGTTGCGTTGAGTTCCTATTGACGATACGGAACTTTTGGATACATCAACTCTGGTCTTTGTGACAGTTGATGTATCAGCCTCTCGGCTCGTGGAGCGGACCCTCCGAACGAGCTTGCTGTGTGCGGGAACCCTAGTGCTGGCTGCGACTGTTACTGCGACTGTGACTGCGACGACGACAGTACAGAGATCCTGTGTGGTTTCGACGACGACGACTACAGCACTCAGCGATCCTACGTGGAACAGTGCTACCGAACCTGTGTGAGCTGAATCTTCTTTTACCTTGAGCGGTGGAGCGCTTGGGTGTAGCGGCGGACCCGTGGTACTTGACAGTGGTGGTGCGCTTGGATGCAGCAGCAGACCCTTGGCGGTGGAGCGCTTGGTTGTAGCGGCGGACCCGCGATACTCTACGGAGCGTGTGCGCTTGGTTGTAGCGACAGACCCGCGACGGTGGAGACGTGCGTGCGGAGTACGGAGACCGTGTAGATGACTGAGACCTGACGACTGCTTGACCGACTCGACTTGGAGTGAGTCGACTAGCCCAGTGGACGGAGCGCCCAGTAGTTGGCAGCAGACCCACGGCGGACGGAGCGCCTGGTAGTTGGCAGCAAACCCGCGGTACTCGACAGGAGGAGTACCTCAGTAGGCTATCTGGGTGAGCGCCCGGTATTTGGCAGCAGACCCTCAGCGGATGGAGCGCCCGGTAGTTGGCAGCAGACCCGCGGTACTCGACAGGAGGAGTACTTCAGCAGTCTTAGGTTAGTGAGCAGTACCTCGGAGTCGTGACAGGACCACTGTACACTTCAGAGTTGGGTCTCTTCAACATTTACGGTTTCGATAATGAAAATCCTGGTTTGAGCTGAGACTTTTGACCTTGTGTTTACCTCATTATTGAGATGGGTCACTTGCTAACTCTGGTATATGTATGGGCATATACCCGGGCAGTGGTTATCCGTTGATTTCACAATCCTTGTGTTTCCTCATGATTGAGATGGGTTACTTGATAACATAGGTATATGTATGGGCATATACCTAAGTAGAGGTTATCTGTTGAGATCTTCTTTGTGGTTATCCTTGTTGGATTAGTGAGACCTTGAGGGTCTCGGGGTCCCTACTGAGTATCGTTATACTCACCCCTGCACGGGCTATGCCCGCACCTCGTTGTGTTGGTTGCAGACGACGGGCAGTGCTGACAGAAGCCGAGTGTTCGAGGACTGGACAGTACCTGGAGGTGGACTATACGAAGAGACGGTACCCAGAGGTGGACGTGACGACGAGGCGGAACCCGGAGGTGGACCTCTAGGCGAGACGTGCTCGGAGCTGACGGCGGGACCCGTGGAGCAGAGGAGCTATCTGTACCCACCCTTCAGGTGGGATTTCCAGTGGACAGCTCGGAGTAGTAGCTTTTACTTTTCAGTTGCTGTTTTCCCTTTCGAGTTGTACTTTACTTTCAGTTTGGGTTTGTATTCTGGCCCATTTACTTTTCAGCACTTTCTTTTGTACTTAGTGTTTTGCTTCCGCTTGTGCTCTGTGGTTCTTTTTGTTTACTTTTATAAAGGCAATGCCTTCCCAGTTATCGGGATTTACGCCTTGGTGCTAGTCGCCAGCCCCTGGCCTATGGAAGGCGGGCTTGGGGTAGTCACGGCACCGGCCCCGAGGGCGGGTCGTGACAAATTGGTATCAGAGGAGTTCGGTTCAACCGCAAACTCTGATCTTTTCTATGTGAAGCAATAATGTTTAGCGTATTGAGTGTGGTTATCAGTCCAGGGAGTCCAGTGTTGGTGCGGCGGCCGACGTATCCGTACACCAGGACCCTGACTTCTGATTTCCGACTTAATACACAAAAACATTGATTGCGTGTGTGTTTCAAAGTTTTCTTTGTGATTTCATTGTGTCAGCTCACCAGGTATACTGTTTGACCGTGGCGCACCTGTCTCCTTTCAGGATGGCCCCACGACGGCAGCCAACTAGGGTTCCGAGAGTCGAGCGAGACGACAGCCCACCGAGCGACGAGGCCTCGGTGCAGGGCCCTTTGCCAGTAGTGGCACCGGTGGTAGCTTTACCCGCCGAGCCCCCGATGCTTCCAGCAGCAGCCGCTGACGATGCACGTCGCCTCAGCGCACTGCATGAGTTTCAGCGCCAACGACCACCCAGGTTTCGCGGGGAGACGGATCCCCAGGCAGCAGAGGACTGGCTGGAGGCAGTAGTTCGAGTGTTTAGGCTAGTGAAGACACCAGCAGACCTCATGGTGATCCTCGCTGCGAGCCTACTACACGCAGCAGCAGGACGATGGTGGAGCTTGATGCTCCAGGTACACGATGAGGCATCTCTACTTTGAACGGACTTTGAGAGCATCTTCCGCTCGGAGTTCGTCCCAGCCACCCTTCGTGCGGTGCGTATCCAGGAGCTTCTACAGCTGCGGCAGGGCAGCATGACGGTCGCTCAGTACGCGGCGAGGTTCACCGACCTTTCTTGGTACTCGACAGACATGGTACGGGACCCCATCTTCCGGGCCCGGACCTTCGAGCAGGGTTTGAGACACGAGATCAGGGCATCGCTGATCTCCCTCAGCATACCGACTCAGACAGGAGTACTAGAGCGGGCCCTTCTGATCGAGAGCTTCCTTGCTGAGTCTACACCAGCACAGAGACCCACCGCGGGGCGGCACGTAGCGGAGTCTTCGGTAGCAGGTAGCCGACAGATGACTCAGGGTTCCAGGCAGACCAGACCTACCAGTGGCCGATTGCACGACTCAGGCTCAGTTGTGCGGGGAAGCCGGGGTGGAGTCAGAGCCAGGCGTGCCGAGAGTGGGCAGTGTTACTCCTGTGGCGGGATTGGTCACATGGCTCGTGACTGTCCGACCCGCCATGCTGATGATCAGCAGTTAAGTGAAGAACCTCCCAGGTAGAGGTAGAGGTTCGACCGTGGCGGTCCGCAGGGAGGAGGTGGACGAGGCAGAGGAGCTGGACGAGCAGCCGGTGGTGGGCGACGCTTTGAGGCTCTTCCACCACCACCACCAGGAGGTCCACCACGACCGCAGGGGAGAGCTCAGCTTCAGGCAGCCGAGGCCTTCGATCATGGAGCTCTGGGAGCCGATGGACAGGAGCAGAACTAGTGGATAACATCCTTTGTACTTCTGGTTCCTTGTTGCTTTTGTGTAGCGTCTTGTATTATGAGCTGCAATAATAAAAGACGCATACCTTTGTGATATTTTCGTTCCTGTCCTCTTTCGTGATGTTACTAAGAGGTTCCAGTTTTGGCTGTTGACTTGACCCTCACTTGTGAGACATCTACTGGAGGAGACCCAGTTACGACACACTGATGCCGACAGTGTGACTCAACCCTTGGAGGCGAGAGTAACGGTTGAATCTCTTAGTAGTAGCGTCGAGGCCTTACGACGTCATCCTTGGAATGGATTAGTATCATCCGTGTTAGGATTCACTGTTTTAGGCAAAGAATGTGGTTCATCCAGGGGATGAGACCAGATTTCTCTTATCGGCAAAGAAGAAATCTTGCAGCTCTTGTGGAACCAGAGAAGGTCCAGGTCATCCAGGAGCGGATGAGGACAGCTCAGAACCGGCAGAAGTCATACGCTGACAGGAGGCGGAGGCCACTGGAGTTCGAGGATGGCGACCACGTCTTCTTGCGGGTCTCACCTCGACGTGGTATTCGGAGATTTGGCCGTGGTGGCAAGTTATCTCCGCGCTTCATCGGACCTTTCCAGATTCTCAGCAGGATTGGTGAGGTGGCTTATCGCCTGGCTCTACCACCTCAGTTGCACCGGGTGCACGACGTCTTCCACGTATCCTAGCTGAGGAGATACGTGCACGACCCGACGCACATCATTGACCATGGGAAGCTTGACGTTGACGATGGGGCGACTTTTACGGAGGTCCCGGTGGAGATAGAGGATCGACAGGAGCGGGTCCTGCATGGGCGATCGATTCCTCTTGTGCGCATTAGATGGCAGCACGGGAATCTCCAGGAGAGCACATGGGAGCGGGAGGCTCAGATGCGTGCTCAGTACCCTCATTTGTTTCCCTAGTTTTTGATGTAGCTTTACGGGGACGTAAAGCCCTGAGGTGGGAGTAATGTAAAGACCCGTAAAATTCAAGGGAAATTTTTTCTTAATTTTCTTTAGAATTTTACAAGAGCGCGGTTTCAGACGGCACCTGATTCCGAGGCCCGGAGTGCCCGGAATTAATTTCCGAAGTTTGGCTCGGGTACGTTCAGTGAACGAACGAGCGGGAATTCCTAACTTTTGATCCAGTGCTCGGAATTGAAATCCGAGGGCACCGATGAACTCGCAGCGCTGATATTCTCTTAAAGAGACCTTTTCGGGAGTTGCGTTTGTTGCGGGTTGAAAGTTAGATTTTGGGGTTTTTAGTTTGAGTTAAATAAAATTGTGTAGAACAATTTTAATATAACTTGTTAAAACCTATCAAAGGAGGTTGGAAGTGGGACCCACACACACTTAACCTCCCTTGGGAGGATTAAATGTGGTGGGGCCCACACGAACCCCTAATACTTTCAAATTCTCCCAACTCCCTTAACGCCTCATTTATTGGCTTGAGTTACCTTAATTAATTATGGGAGTTAAACCCTTTTGAATTTCAAACATTTGAAATTCTTTTGTGTTATGTGTTAATAAAATAAGATGTTGTCTTATTTTATTTTGGGTTAATTTTTTGTCTCCTTGAGAGCTTTTGAGAACTTCTTCTTCATCTTCAAGCTCTGACGAAGAACACGAAGAACGCTCAAGCTCCGACGAAGAACGACGCCTCTCTTCTTCGTCCTCCGTGTCAACGAGAGGGAACGCCGCTTCCTCCTCGGACCTTCTTCGTCGGCATACGAAGATTCGCCAACGACGTATCTCTTCGGGCATATCTCTTCGTCAACGGATTTGACGAACGACGACCGCGACGCCCGACCACCGCGACGTTGTCTTCCGCGGGACGTTGTCAAATCTTCGATCTTTTACCTGAGGCAGGGGTTGTTGAATATTGTTAATTTATTCCATTTCTTGCTCGTGGATCGCATGTCTACGTGAGGATTTTGAATATTTTATATAAGTGTTATTGTTTAACGTGAGGGGGGCCGGACCGCATGAACACGGCCGAACCCCCCTCCATCGTTCATCTTGTTTATTCTTGCGGGCGGAAGCAAGGAGGCGTGGTGCCGTCGCACCACGCGGATAATTGTACGTTTAACTTACGCGATGCCGTCGCGCGCACACCATGGAAGAAACAACAAGAACGCGACGCCGGCGCGCCGCGTTGAATGAATATCAAGGCACGGCGAAGGGGCGCGGTGCCGTCGCACCGCGCCGGATGACGAACGCCGCGGCCGGTTCCGGGCCGCGGCGGGACGAGGAGACCGCGGCCGGTTCCGGGCCGCGGCGGAAGAGAAGACCGGCGGCCGGACTGCCGGCGTCGGAAGCCGAAGGGGGGGACCGGAATTTCCGGTCCCGTTGGAGAAAACCGGCCGGCCAGCTGGCTGGCCGGAAGGCATTAAACCGGGGGAATTAATCCCCCAGCCAGCCTGTAAAACCGCCCCTCTTTAAGAGGGGGGCGGTTCCATGACAAGGGGGGAAACAGCCCCTGGTTCTTTAATTTTAAACCGGCCCCCACGTGGGGGCCGTTTTTTGCAAAGGCGCGGCACAAGGCCGCGCCGCTTCCCAAAACAGCGGGGCTTGCCCCCCGCGTGCCGACCGTGTGCGGCCCCTCGCGGCACCCCGAGCCGCCGCGGCACCCCGCGCCGCCGCGCCGCCGCCGGCCGCCGCCCAGGGGGGGGGGGGGGTCGGGCCGGGTCGGCCCGGACCCGGACCCCCCGTTTCGAACCAGAATCGGTTTTTGGGCCATAACTTGAGCCTCGTACCTCTGATCGACGAACCGTCAGCGGAAACGCGATCCTTGGATCGAGACGGTCGTTTCGGTATATCGCACTCAAGGTTTCGGGTTACTTTGAGTTCGGCCGGGTTGGTTCGTTCACGAAACCAACCGGGCCTTCGGAGCGGAAACGCTCATATCTTGAGCTACGAACATCCGATTGACGCGCCATCAGTCGCGTTGTGTTCCTCTTAGTGAGACGGATCTTTTGGTATACTCCGCCCGAGGTTTGGACGCAGGTGGAGTATGGCCGGGTTGGTTCGTTCACGAAACCAACCGGGCCCTCGGAGCGGAAACGCTCATATCTTGAGTTCCGGACGTCCGATTGACGTGCCGTCAACTTTGATGGAATCCTCTAAGTGAGACTGATCTTTTGGCTTACTCCGCCCGAGGCTTGGACGCAGGTGGAGTACGGTCGGGTTGGTTTTGCCTTAAAAACCAACCGGGTCCCGGGAACGAAAATGCCAATAACTCTCAGACCGGACGTCCGATCGACGCGCCGTCTGTTGCGTTGAGTTCCTATTGACGATACGGAACTTTTGGATACATCAACTTTGGTCTTTGTGACAGTTGATGTATCAGCCTCTCGGCTCGTGGAGCGGACCCTCCGAACGAGCTTGCTGTGTGCGGGAACCCTAGTGCTGGCTGCGACTGTTACTGCGACTGTGACTGCGACGACGACAGTACAGAGATCCTGTGTGGTTTCGACGACGACGACTACAGCACTCAGCGATCCTACGTGGAACAGTGCTACCGAACCTGTGTGAGCTGAATCTTCTTTTACCTTGAGCGGTGGAGCGCTTGGGTGTAGCGGCGGACCCGTGGTACTTGACAGTGGTGGTGCGCTTGGATGCAGCAGCAGACCCTTGGCGGTGGAGCGCTTGGTTGTAGCGGCGGACCCGCGATACTCTACGGAGTGTGTGCGCTTGGTTGTAGCGACAGACCCGCGACGGTGGAGACGTGCGTGCGGAGTACGGAGACCGTGTAGATGACTGAGACCTGACGACTGCTTGACCGACTCGACTTGGAGTGAGTCGACTAGCCCAGTGGACGGAGCGCCCAGTAGTTGGCAGCAGACCCACGGCGGACGGAGCGCCCGGTAGTTGGCAGCAAACCCGCGGTACTCGACAGGAGGAGTACCTCAGTAGGCTATCTGGGTGAGCGCCCGGTATTTGGCAGCAGACCCTCAGCGGATGGAGCGCCCGGTAGTTGGCAGCAGACCCGCAGTACTCGACAGGAGGAGTACTTCAGCAGTCTTAGGTTAGTGAGCAGTACCTCGAAGTCGTGACAGGACCACTGTACACTTCAGAGTTGGGGCTCTTCAACATTTACGGTTTCGATAATGAAAATCCTGGTTTGAGATGAGACTTTTGACCTTGTGTTTACCTCATGATTGAGATGGGTCACTTGCTAACTCTGGTATATGTATGGGCATATACCCGGGCAGTGGTTATCCGTTGATTTCACAATCCTTGTGTTTCCTCATGATTGAGATGGGTTACTTGATAACTTAGGTATATGTATGGGCATATACCTAAGTAGAGGTTATCTGTTGAGATCTTCTTTGTGGTTATCCTTGTTGGATTAGTGAGACCTTGAGGGTCTCGGGGTCCCTACTGAGTATCGTTATACTCACCCCTGCACGGGCTATGCCCGCACCTCGTTGTGTTGGTTGCAGACGACGGGCAGTGCTGACAGAAGCCGAGTGTTCGAGGACTGGACAGTACCTGGAGGTGGACTATACGAAGAGACGGTACCCAGAGGTGGACGTGACGACGAGGCGGAACCCGGAGGTGGACCTCTAGGCGAGACGTGCTCGGAGCTGACGGCGGGACCCGTGGAGCAGAGGAGCTATCTGTACCCACCCTTCAGGTGGGATTTCCAGTGGACAGCTCGGAGTAGTAGCTTTTACTTTTCAGTTGCTGTTTTCCCTTTCGAGTTGTACTTTACTTTCAGTTTGGGTTTGTATTCTGGCCCATTTACTTTTCAGCACTTTCTTTTGTACTTAGTGTTTTGCTTCCGCTTGTGCTATGTGGTTCTTTTTATTTACTTTTATAAAGGCAATGCCTTCCCAGTTATCGGTATTTACGCCTTGGTGCTAGTCGCCAGCCCCTGGCCTATGGAAGGCGGGCTTGGGGTAGTCACGGCACGGGCCCCGAGGGCGGGTCGTGACAATTTTTCTCTGAAAAACCCCAAAAATTAAACATAATCTAATTTAATAATTTTGAATTAAGAATATTAATTTATTTTTCAAATTAAAAATCAAAAAAATGTTAAAAATTAGTTTTAAAAAGTGTTATAAATTAAAAGGTGGTAATACTCAATCTTTTGTGTAACATAAGCTAATTCAGTGTTGTGTGTAGAATATGAATTACATTTCATTTAAAACATTCCAAAAGAATATACTTTTTCTAAAAAGTAAATATTGTAACATTTCATGGTGTTATGTTGTAACCACCATAATTAATTTCCATCCTTGTAATTTGAACCTTTTATTGGTAATAAATGGATTGATATTTGAAATCACTATTATTGAATGACCTATATGGTAAACATAATTGATAACACTTACTATTAATATATTGTAAAATTAAACGTGAAGTTCACCAAAAAACTGGGCTCTAAAAATGTAGAAAAATAATGAAAACCTAGGCATTGAAGAAAAATATAATCATCATTTTCTAATGGGAAATGATATAGAAAACGTTCAATAGAACATTATAGACCAAAAAATCATAAACTATTGGTGGGATTAAAGTCCATTGATATCATAATAATTATGTTAATTTTACTTTTTTTTCAAAACACATTTTTAAGAGTTGTGTAATTAATTCACTATTTGATAATACAAGCATATATACATTTTATTACCATTTACTTTTAGTTTGATTATGCCTTGAACCATTTCTACATAATATCATAGCATAAGACACAACATATAGTGAAGAAATAAATTACCCATTAAAATCTCAACTAATGATCAAATCAAAAAAATTTATAAATGGTTAATTTTTCCAAAAGATTATGATCCAACACTTTTGAAGGATGGTAACTAAATTTTCAAAATGAACATATTAGTAGCCTAAAATACTCATTAAGTAACTCTTTAATTCTCACATGAAGAATATGTGTACACCTTTATTATGTATTTTATTAAAATATGGTAATAAATTGATTTACAATGAATTTTTTCTAATTCATTAAAGAATAAATATTTTATTGGTTATATTCCGTAAATTAAAAATTATTGTAAACTCCATAAGTAATATCAGAGACCACTTGTAAACAAGTAATTCATTAGATCCATGAATATTAGAACATAGCTAATCAATCATTTATTCATAATTATATAAACATCATGAATATATTTATGTTTTTATTTACTTCAATTATTATTTATGAAACTTTTAACTCTATAATGAACAACATTTCTTTTTACCATTTAGAATATGATCTAAAATCTACAAAAAAAGTTCTATAGTATAATCTTTTCATATTTTATAAATAATTTGATGAGAACATCATAACAAAATAATTTTAGAATAAATTTCATAGATCCAAATACAGATGAACATTAATCATTCCAATATGGTTGTGTCAATATCAAATGATTGACCTTGATCAAATAGCTTATTCAAATTTATATTCCATTGATTCATGGGACAATAATTTTAATATTTCCCCATACGATTTTGATTCTAACCCCAAATATCATAGTTTTACTTCATCCAATTTCATTCTTTTTTTAGTGTTCCTTTTCAACACACATAAAAAAAGGAAAAAAATCCATTCATGCTTTACCTGGATGATTATTTCCATAGTTATCACAAGGTATAGAATCCTTCTTTACATTTAACTTATTATACTCATTCCCCTTTTCGCAGTGTTATGATGACCGATTTTTATCATGGTTTCCCTTGAATCCATGTGATCTCCATCACTACATTTCATTTTTGTTGGAACATAAAACTACCTTTTAGTAAGAATAATTTTTTTTAAGAAACCAGTTCTCGTCAGATATTTTTCTAAACACCTTCAATGATGTGGTGAATATTGCACTCCATTTTACGTATATATTCCATTGTATTCCTATCTTACCCTATAATGGTTAATTCATAATCTGTAATAATCTCTTCTTTTATTTTGTTTATGCTATTTAAGTTCAGATTAATATCAGTTTGTTTATCTTAATGGAAGTGTTTATTAAATAAAGAATCCTTAAAATTCCTCCATTCCATGAGTTCTATTTCTTCCTCCTCTATTGCATTTTAGAGAAGATACCACAACTAATTGGTATCACATTGGAGACAATAGACCACAAGTGTATCATTTTCCTTTTTTCTACATTCTATGGATATAAATATATTATCTAAAGAATTAATCCTTTTTTTAGATTCAATTGGATTAGTAGTTCCACTAAAAAATTGGTGCTATTGTCGTATAAAGGGATCCATCACTTGATATTCAATCCATGTAATATTTTTCACCATTGAGGCATTATAAATTTTCATAACCTGATATTTCCCCCAATATTACTATTATTTTATCCATTCTAATAGCAGATATATTGGTTTCCTCAAAAGGGAAATCTATTCATTTTCCATGAGTATTGACACTATTCATCCTTCTAGTTTCCATTTATTAACCGTGAAATATTCTGCATTAGATCTTAAAAATATGAACATTGTATAACTCTAAATATGGTATAGAATGTAACATAAATTTATGCATTATAAATCCAGTAATCAATAACTTTAGTAACATTTTCAGAATATTTACTTTCAAGTCCTTAATAATTGCCAATAATGAGATTATGAACTATCCTATGTGTATCCCCAAGGATTGTAAAACATGTTTCATAGAAAGGCCCATTTTTTTTATCAGGTTACCCCAAGTTAATAATGAGACACCTTGTTGGAGTTGTTTCCCCTCAATATATATGTTCCATAACCATGATCACTTGAAGTATCTAGACATGGCGGTATTTCAAGGAATAAACACATAATCCACACCATATAAAAATTATAGGATGTTATTTTATACTAATTCACAACATCTACCTTAGGATTTTTCTCCCTAATCTACATTTTAAAAATCTAGCTTCTATGTTTACTGCTAAATTTACAATAATACCAATTGTATCGCCCCAATACAAGAAGCCTAGAGTCAGTGTATTATTTTATTACATTAAAATGATTATAAAGAGTAAAATCCTAAATGTAAAATCCTTTTAGAAGTCTTATAAATCCATATTACCTATGTGGAACCAATAATAAATTAGTAATATAAAAAAATAATACATAATAAAATGAAATAAACAACTTCCTTGAACACTTATTGAAAGACTTCATATTCATTACCCGAGGAAAGGAAACATAACTAGGGTTAGATCAAATGATCATCAAGGTTAAGTAAATTAGATGAAATAATGAATCAATTGGAATAAATTATCATTATAAGTTAAATTGTGGTTAACACATTCCCTTAAAATAATTAGATATGGAAAATTAAATATGGAAAGGTAATAAACTGAAAGAATTTATTTCTAAACAATGAATTGAAAATTAAATTCATATATAGATAAGTCAATGTTAAATATAATGGTAGAATAATAATAGAAAATGGAGGAGTGAAATTATTAATTATTGGATTCTATGATTCCAAGGTACATTTTATAAGTACCATTAAGAACTTTCACAAGATAGTTTAATTATCGGGTAAAAACCATTCAAAGGCGGTTAGCAAACTATTTCATATCATTAAACTACAGATGCATTTTGGTGATATTTATCAATAGTCCCCACATATTTATTACTAATACAAAAAATTCCAAATATAAAATAAATTCTTTAATTAATAAATAATATTCTTTATCAAATATCACTATTGGATAAAAGATACAAATTTATCAATAATTCCCAGTTAAATAAATAACTTTTCAAGTGAACATCATATGTAAAAATTGAATATGGGTTAGGAAATAATAAAATTGATAACCCATGAATGGGGATTTTTAAATTATTCTATTGTTCCAATATAAATATAATAATCAAATAAGGGTGACATAACAATGTTTATCAATGAACAAATTATTGAGTAAAATAATCATTAATCATTCCAATGTGTCCCATACATAATTGAAACACTAAATTCAAAATCTCCATGAAGGAATAATAATTAAATGAAACACATAACATCATGATAATTAAGAGGTTCATGATATGAAATTTTAAGTTCTTGTATATACATCATATAAAAGAAACTATGTGCATAACAAGAAATAAGTCTCAATGTAATGTATAATGTGATGAAATCACTTACATTAACCTTCCATTTTTATGTGGTATTTATTCTAATTTATTGTGGTTTTCAATATGTTACTATCTTATATTAGATCCATACTCAATTTTATAATGTCATATATTAAATTTATATAATATTTTATTTCCCATTTGTTAAAACTTATTCATTATTTTAACAATTTAGGATGTTACTTGAATTGTTTTCTCATATATGATCTGACTTGATATTTGTTATTATTTTTCATTAAATCCTTGTTTTGTCATAGAATGAATTTAATACATTATTTAAATGTTATATATAATCAGTACATATGTATTTAATATAATCTATATATTCTGAGATTGAAATGAAATGCACATTTCATGTAGACGGTAATCTATTCGTACGCATGAACGCTACATTCATTTCTTGGTCATATTAAAAGATAGAAAATTAAAATATACATATTTATATTAAAATTTTAGTATCATATCTTTTGCATATACCTTTTATAGGATTATTAATTTCATTTTTAATACGTTCTATGAATAACATGAAATAATCACATCGCATTGAGGGGGAAGTAGTCCACACTTCAATAAGTGATGTTATCATTTTTACGCAAAATAGAATGTATAGAGTTATATGTTATAAAATAATTAAATAAGAATATTTACATAATAAATATCATACATAACATATATATAACAAATTTTCCATCATAACGGCCAACAAGAGAGGTGGTAAAGGAAAAACAAACAATCATCATTTCGTAAGGATGTAGTTCACCAAACACATAAATTGCATGTTCGTTACCCATTTGATAGAAGTGTGTATTAGTTTAGGTATAACCCATTTCTTAAAAAAATACTAGTATATTTAGGATACTTGTTTTTATATAAATACATATAGTAAAAATATTTGAGGGTTTGGGGAATGGAAGTAAAATTAAAGAGCTTATTGATGTTTGTTACTTCATAATCGGGTAACTTTTTTTGGTTTATACCAAAAGGTTTCCATGGATTTATTCTATCCCAATGGAAGGATTTTCAGATATTGGTATGGATAGAGAGATATTATTTTTATAGTTTTTATGATCCAAATTTTCTTTATTGGTGTGATGAAGGGGTATATTTCTTTCCTTTTTACAGTGGAGGGGGGAGTAAAACTATTGTAGATACAAAGAGCTATTCATTAATGGGAGGTATACCTTACATAATGTGCCTAAAAATGAGAAAAAAATCAATTAGAGGATAATAATGGCATATTAAAACATCCAACTCACAATAACTATGTGAATTTTAATTATTTGGTTCCTTAACTTCTAATGATCCCTAATTTTATCATTTTGGTTTTTATTAATGCATATAGTATTCCAACCTATGTAATTTTACCACTAAGAAAAACAATAAACAGATATTAATTAAAAATATATATAGAAACTAAATTATTAACATTATAAAATTTTATAAAATAAACATCCCATGTGTTTTGGATATTAATTTTAAAACAAGTACTTGTGACACGCTAGAACACTAGTTAAACCCATACCATGTTAACAACATTTTTTACAATATAGAGATAAATATGTAAATTATATAATAATAAATTTTCAATTAATAAACTATATTTTATATTTATTAAAACTTTAAAATATCTTGGAAGAATATATGAATTTTATTAATTTTATACCATTTAATAAAAAATCATTTATTGTAAAATAACAGTAATGGCAATTATGACATTATTTGATTAATTTTAATTTTATAATTTCAAAACTAGACTGGAATTGTAATATATTATATTTAAATATATTTAATATGGTATATTAATCTTAAAAAGTAATTAATGATAAAAATTCAATCAATATACATTACTTTTTTTATTTACAATATCGTTTATTTTAGTTAATTGTTAACCAAATAATCACTATGTTGGTATTTATTAAGAATCTTATATAAATAAATAATCTCTAAAATTATTTATAAATAATTTTGATAAAAATAAACTTTTATATTTAAAAAGAATATATATAACCCAATATATTAAGTTTTTTACATTTCTCAAATTATTATTAATGATAAAGGTAAGGAAACTTTATTTTTTATTTTTCCTTGCTTATCAATTTCTATAATGAACATCCACTAAATAATATCCAAATAACCCATAAAATTTAACCCAAGATAGAATATGGTCAAATTATTGGAATCCAATTTATTTCGAACATGTTTAAAGGTACTTTTGGCCCCTAAGATTGTGGCATAGTCCCTTATTAAGATTAATTTTACCTTTATAACAATAAGTAATTTCAATCACATTCGTTAATGTTTTTGGTAAAAAAATTAGTTGATATTATTGTTAAATTTTTTTATAATGATTACAATATTTATTTTCCATTTTTCCAAATTCAAGTCATAGAAGTGGGAATATTTTGATGAACTCTAATCCTGCCGATGTGGTGAGAATTGGATTTTTTAATGTCAAAGTGTGGAAAAGATAAATAAAGTTATGTGTCAAATTTAAATATTAAAATTATTCAAATTAAATAAATTGGATTAAAATATGAATAAATTATCTATTCTGACATCAAAAACCAGTTTATATTTTAATTAAAATGTAATAATTATTTTAATGAAATGCTATTTTTAACTTAATTGCAGATCTTTTTACAATTAATCAAAAAATGAGGTTTCTCAGAAAAATCACCAAAAATCACCTTACGATTACTTCCACATTCGAAATTATAAAAGAATGATTAATTTTAAAAAAAATTCATACAAGGGTAAAAATTTATTTTTAAAATAGATTCTATATTAAAAGGTGGTAAAACTTGATCTTTCTTGTAACACAAGAAAATATGGTGTTTCCTGTATAGTAAGATTAACATTCTGTATAAAGAATGAAAATGAAAATAATATTTCTATTTTAAAAATAAAATATTGTAATATCTTGTGGTGTTTCAAGAGTGTCTGGTGTTGAGTTTCAATAATTGAAGAATAAAATCAATATATTCATGAAAAGTGATTCATTTTCCCAAGGGAGTCATATTGGGGTGCACCAATATTATATTATACAAGAAATATGAATTAATGTGACTTTTAATTGATCACTAAGAGCCTTAAATGATAGCTAACTAGAAAAAGTATCATATACCTTGTATTGATGATTTTTTTGATCAACAGTTTTGAGCTCAATACTTTTTATAGATTTTTTTCGTTCTACATAACATCAATTTAGGCCAAGAAAAAGGATACACCCAAGAAAACAGTATTTACTTGGTATGAAAACTATGAATTTATAAAAATTCCTTTTATTTATAATAGTTAACCTATTATCTTCATGAATTTAATGGATACAGTCTTTATAGATTAACTTGATCAGTTTTTGGTAGTTTTTATAGACAATAGTTTTATTTATTAAAAGAGAATGTAATAATATGAAGAATTTTTTTTAGTTTTGTTGAAGACACTAAGGAAGGAGAATATTTATTGAATATTTACCATTTGTAAATTCTGGATTTGGATATTTCCATTCATGAGCCATATAATCTCATATAATGGTACACTAGATGACCCTTTAATGAAATAATTTATTGACCATTAGTCTAGACCAAACATTAGGAATAAGATCTATAGTTCTTCAAGTTTAACATGATATTATCAGCACTTTGTGGAGAATTGTTCATTGATATCTAACCCATATACCATGCCAACTCTAAAGGGATATAATTTCAATTGGATAGATGAATGTGGGGGTGTTTTAAGGAATTGAAGGGAAGGCTAGTTAGTGCACTAATTCTTAAACTACCCTATAGTAAAGAAGGGTTTGAAATATATAATGATTATTAAATGAAGGTATTTGGATAAATTATTTTTAATAATGATATGTTTATATATTCTGTATCATGATAATTAATTGTCCATGAAAAAAAATTACGCAACTCATTATTAGGAGTTAGTTGTGGAAACATTTTAATTAAATATATAGATTCATTTTATTTAAGGAAGAGGGTTTTTCATATATAATAATCACAAAAGATTAAATTATATTTTTACTCAGAAATAATATAACATGTTTCGAAGAATATGGTGGGATCAATTTAATGATTATGACTAGTCAGTACATTACCATCTTAGGAAAATGAAAAATATAAGAGATTCTACGGGTTGAATTTATAATTATATATTATATATAATTAGGAACACAAATGAACTTATATTTTAGGACATTAAAGTGTTGGATCATAAAATCATAATGTAAGTGGAGAAATATTATCTTTCTCAATTTAGTGTTCATCTATCGGTCCTAGTAATGATTAAATATAGGAAACATGAAGATGTAGTGGTGTTAAAGATGGTGAGAAATGTTCTCATGTTCAACCTATATTGTCATAGATTCAAAATGTTTGAAGAACCATTTATGTGTATAATAAGTTCAATATTTTTATAAGGAGATTATGGATAATTCTCATTGTTCTTCATTATATATTTATCTTGGTTTTATGAATATGTGTAGATATTTGAATGAGTATTTATTGTGGGATGTCAAAAAGATAGATTTTGTAGAGGATATTTCTAGGTTATTAGTATAACAACAAGTTAAGGGTTTTAGATAGAAGTCTAAATGTATAATATGACCATTACCCATACCAAAATTGTTAGTGGAGAAAATTACCATAGATATTATCATTGGAAACCCCAAAAAACTAAAGGGAACAATTCTATATGGGATTTTTTCAATCTCTTTATAATGTTAACACAATTTATTTACATTAGGGAAGATTTTTCTCCTCATCATATTAATCAGATATAAAATAAAGAAGTGTTAATATTTAATGGTGTAAAAAAATTTATTATATCGAACCCAGATCAGAGAATTATCTCAATGTATTGGAAAACTTTTTAGCAGGATCTAGATATATATTTTTGTTTCATCACTATTAATCATGCATGGGTAGATGGTCAGTTTGAGAGCCGCATACAATCTCTTTATGAATTTCTGAATGATTTATGTATTTAATTAAATGGATGATGAGACAAACACCTTCCTTTGGTGTAATTTTCGTAAAAAAAAATCTTCTGTTCCAACATTCAGAATAATACTTATAAAACCCTCTATGGTAGGAATTGTAGAAAACAAACATAAAAGAATGAAGTTGGTGAATAAAAACGATTATTACATAATTAGATGGGTATGTGAAAGAGAAGGTTATATTCAATCAATATCTCATAAGATAATCTTAGAGTCAAAAAATGAATTTAATTGAATCGTTTTTGAATTATCTAGATTTTAAAAATAATGATAAATTTATTCTATAAATATCTCTAAAGAATAAGGTGAATATATTTGTAAATAAGGGACATCTAAGACCTATGTATATTGGTGATTTTTTAAATTCTTGATTATATCAAGATGGTAGCATATCGATGAGTGCTTCCTATTAAGCTCTCTCTTGTTCATGATGTCTTAATGTATCTCTATTGAGGAAGTAAACACATAGCCCTTTACATATACAAAAATCCGAGGTCATAATAATGGAGAAATATATTTCTTATGAAGAAAAAGTAATACATATTCATGATCATTAAAATATAGATCTTAAAAACAAGATCACTCAACTGGTAAAACTTTTGTGAAAAAACCACCAATTTCAGTATGCTTCATGGGATTCCTTGAATGTAATACTGTAGAAGTATTATCAATTTTTATATCAATGTGACATATTTCAAGGAAATAATTTATTTCAAGTGATGGATAATTTAATAGCTATGTATTTTTTCTGAAATATTTCTCATTTTAGAATTTTAATTCTTTAATAGCCTACATTAAAGCTAACAAAAATTGTAAACAAATAGAAACACATAATTAAAATAGTATTAATTAAAATCATAGTTTTCTATTACAAATTAGATTGGGGGAATTAATATGAGAATATAAATTATATCAAATTTATCATTATATATATAATTAACTCAATTGTTATAAATTGAATATAAATGATAATAAAATCCTTTGAAGCAATTTATTTTTATGAAAATTGTTTTTATGTGTGTGATATATTTTCATCATAATAGATTAAATTAATAACTTTTGGTAATTGATTTTAAGAAAATTTATATATTATTTTATTTATATATTTATTAAATATTTAAAAATTACTTTTTTATGAAGATGATTGGAATACATATTTTTTATGTATACAAATGTATTATTTTTTTCATGAAAACCAGTTCTATTTCATTTTTCACGCTTATATTAAAATTAATTTATACAATTTATTAGAGTTGTATTAGATAATATAAATTAAATATTTTGAATATAAAAGGAGAAATTTGGTAAAAATTCCATTTTATCTTAGGACAATATGAATAGTTTCCAATGTAAAATTTATTACCTATATAGAGGGTAAATCTAGTTAATAATTATTAAAAATAATTTATAATTTCTTAATTTTTCATATAAATTTTCATTAGTTGAATTTATTTATAAATTATAACTATAAGATATAATTTTATTAGTTTAATAGATATGTTTCCTGGAAAATGATTTATATATTATTTAAATAAAAAGGCACAAAATGTCACAATCTTTGTTTAAAATATCATTTATATGTTCACATAATGAAAATAACTACATATGAGTTAAATATTAACATGTATTTTATTAATAATGATTTTTTTGTTATGTATTTTTTTACAATTTTAAGGTATTATATAATTAACATAAATTATTACAAAATATCGAATCAATAATTATTATATTAATTGAAAAAAATTATTATAGAATTATTAAATGCGAATAAATTTGAGAATGTTATTATTTTCCAAGAAAAGAATATGTTAATGAGACATTTATTTTAAATTGATATATCTTAATAATATCCTTTTCTTTATGTATTTTAAGTCAAATTAAATGAATATTTCCAAAATTGACAAAAGGATATTTTATTAGAATATTTAAAATAAATAAATACTATAAAACAATACATTGTGGATATTAATTTGTATAATATATCATAACATGGAATTTTATGGTTTAATATTAACCTTATTGTTATAATTTAAAACCCTTTAATATTGAAAAAGTTGTTACCATAGTAAAAAATTAAATTTGGTTAACTAAGTTTTAGTCAAAAGGATAATGTTTAAAATGATGCCAAAAGATATATAAATTTTAGGTTTTGATGGTATTAAAACCCGATTAAACATTATCATCTAATATATATCCATTTGGGGAAATTTTTATTGAGAAAGAATTTATTATAATTAAGTCTTTTGAGAAATTCAAAAGGATCCCCTCACTAAAATTATAAAACGGGACCACTACCTACAATTATTTACACACAATTTTCCATTCAATCCCAAAAAACCTCCACCAATTTCACTTATCATCTTCTGAATCCACATTATTTAGTTTTTGTTCTTCCCAAATGGCTAACCCAAGATTCATTTAATGTTGATCTAGATGACTAGTTTTAAAGAGGAGGTAATTTTATAAACCAATCAATTTCTTTTCTAATATTATTTTTATCCTCTAAATCATGTATATTAATAAAATATAATAAATTCAGCATCTTAAGAAATATTAATTTGTATTAATATTATTAATATTCATTTATATATCATTCCTCCCATCAAATTATAAGTGAAAGTATCACTCGTGCGTACTTAAAACTAATTGTATCCATGTAGCAATACGATTCCTTTTTCATCACAATATTTTATGGAAGTTTATTACGATGGATTTAATTTTTATATATTAAATTTTTGGAATAATTATAATCCTTAATATATAATATCAATATATAACTACATACCATTCATCCTTTTTGAAATGATAACTTCATTTTTGTGTACCTGTGGACTACCACCTCCATGAAGCGATGTTATTTGATTTCCATTTATATTTTACATGGGTTTTAATGAGGAATAATTTTATGAATATATAATTTATATATATGATATAATATTAATACTATAAATGTGAGTAAATATTTATCTTTTTTTAGATCCATCAATAAAAAACTAAAAACAGCGTTCTTGTGTACGTACGACCTACAATCTCCATAAACTATGTAATTCATTAATCTATCTATGAAATAAGTGAATAGATATAAATATATATAAAATCAATAAATATTATATTTATATCATTATAAATATTCTTTATATTATGGATCTAAGACAAAATTAAATGGATTGAGGCTACTGAACTGAAATTCTGATGATAAATGATAAAGTTAACAACAAAATATGAAGATTTCGGCAATGAATTGTAGTTAAAAAGGGTATTGATAGGTTATAAAGGGATATAATATCATATTATTAGAACACAACTGACTCTAAAAAATAACTATAGAAATTTTAAATTTTTTACACTGGATGCTAGTGTTATTTCAAAGCAAGGAAAGTGTGAGATACGAGATTTTAGTCTCTACTTCTTTCTAGGGAGAACATGAAATATTCACCACATGTTTCTTTTGGGTGGTTTATATAGTAAAAATAAATTTCCTTTATGGATATTATGATGAATTTTATGGGGATTTATATAACTATCTACGGTTACTTATTTCATGGGGAATATGAATTAAAAGTTACCAAAGTGTAGAGGTGTTTAGTGTTATAATATCATTATTTATCAAGATTTTTTATTATTATGTTCTGATGATGAAATATTATGATCTACCTATAATGTTTTTCAATTTTATTATATTCTGGTTATTAATTTTAATTTTAATTTTTTTCTTCAATTTTACTTATCTTATGCACCATAGAGACAAATAATATGTTTTTAACAAAAACTGACATCGTTTCTCTCTTTTTTTTTAATTTTTTTCAAACATAACCAAGTTTTATAAAAATTATTTATATACTGTTGTTACATTTTTATCATTATTTCATTATTAAATTTTACCAAATCATGTATTTTTAAAAGTCAATTATAAAGAATTAGTTTTTGTTGATTTTCCAAATCATGTACATTGTGATTTTTTCAATTGATGTATATTAGGAATAATTTTTAAATATATGGAATTGATGAAATTACCCCCATTATGATTAATTTTTTTAAATTATTACATTTAAATTTAATATAGTCATTTTGGAAGTAAATTGATTCCAATATATTTTTACAATATTTGGCGTAAATGATTTCAAAATAGAATGGTTATTTTCCTCAATATTTTTTTGGTGATATTATTATGGTATATATGATCATAGAAGACTAGAAACCATGATTTGAGTTTTTATTAAATAATTACTTAATCCAAGGATACCATCATTTTTATTTGTTTTGATGGTTTATGAATACAATAATACAATGCTTATGAAACCCATTTATTTTCCCTAAGTTATACTAATATGAAATGATTGTTAAACCCATTTTTTTCAAGGGTTATAATATGATGAATTATTTATGATCTTGTGGCACACATATGTATGATATTAATTTAAGTATTGGTGGGGCCTATATCTTCTTCCATTCAATAGGGTAAATATTCATATCACATGATATAATGAGTACTATATTGAACTGTGAGCCTAGTTTAGTAAATAAAATTAACCCTGATGATAGTCTTTGGAGTGGAAATTGACTACTATGATGATTTTTGGTGTGAAAAAAAGACAAAATTACTCTCTATGAAATGTTCCAGAACATTTAATGAAATGATTTACAAGTATTATCTATATGTCTCAATTCCATGTATTATGAAATTATTATGATATCATGGATTATGTTATTTTATTCATTTATGATTCATGTATTAAAAAATTCCATGATTAATTCAATTACTTATGAATATTATCATTGATAGACATATTAGTTTTTTCAAGTGTTAATTTTGTGTTCTTATATACTTATTCAAAATTTATTATTATGTTATCCTTGATATATTCCTTGTCTACCCTTAATATGAATCTGAGCCCACCCTTTTCTTGTGGTTCCTTTCCTAGAGTTATTGAAATGAACCGCCTTCCCCAATATGTGGGAAGGGACAACAACATAATAGGACCTTCCTTATTCAAGTTGAAGGTGATATAATGACCACCGTGTCCTGACATCAATAGGCCTCGGTGTGGCTTCTAGCACCAAGGGTATAGATTCTCGCATAATATGGAAGGAATTTCTTTTCTGTAGAATAAGATCATGCGATAAGATGGTAAATCCAAAACATCTCCAAAAACATAAAGTAAAAGTAAAGAGACGAACCTTTTCCCCCCTGAATTTTTAAAATTATGTGCTATAAAATACATGAAAACTCCAAAGGAAAGTACTAAAAGACTGAAAAGCAGCAACAAAGACTATCTCGACACACATGCTAGTAAGGTCCAACACAGTCTTCAACATCCTACTAGAAACTTGAAAGTAGTTTTATATAGACAGGGTGAGTCTAAATGTATAATCAGTAGGGAAAACCAAAATATATTGTACATAAGTGGGGATGAATTATAATACCCCTTGACAAAAGGAGGTATCTACACCAGTAGCAAGGAAAACTATCCACCCAGCCTCACCAAGTCACTTTCCCCAAATAATGCATGTCAGGTAAAATAATAGTAAAAGCACATCAATGTTTGGATACCCCACACTATTTTACCTCTATTTAATTAGGACATCCTATGAATCAGACCTACCCCACAAGTCCCATTTTAGTCCAACTCATTCCCCAACAACAACCTTATGGGCCACCACAACCATGCATCCCACCCACAGACACCTGGGACCCCACGACCATGCATCCCGCTTACGGACAACTGGGCCAAGACAACCAAAAATTAACCACACCCATAGACACCTTGACCAATACAATAATAACCACACCATAAGACTCATAGGCCAGAATAACCATCGCCACGCCTGAGGACACCTGGGCCAGAACAACTGATGTCACACCTGAAGACACCTGATCCTCATACCAAAGACACTTGGGAAACAAACTCGCCCACACACACACCTCGTTCAACCACCACAACACACCCTACCAAAATATTCGTGGGCCATAATGAACCTTAGACCATCACAGCCTACCGGAAGAGTCTTTGGATACCTGGAAGATGGAGTAGAAATGATCTAATAACCAGTAACTCTTGGGAATTTTGGAAAAAACACCTTCCCCATGAATTTGGGGTGTTCATCAAGAAGTGGACAACATGGGTGGGGTATGTATAAGAAAAAAGAAGAAGTGAATATTATAAATATTGGTAATCATGGACTCATCATGTAATAAGGGTTATTATATAGAGAACCATCCATTACATGAATTCTCTTTCTACTATCCTTACAAGCACAAATAAAACATAGCCACACCTAGGGCACAAAAAATTTCTGGAAAACAATTCCCTCATATATCCATTATCATTATCATGTTCAAGTAATTTCATTTAAAACATCCATTACTACTAGGAAACTAACATGTATAACTACTATCCAAAACAAAAACTGATAGAAAACGTCCAAGAAAGTATTTAATAATTTACACCAAGTTCTCTTGTGACCTAACAAAATCAAAAGGTATCCGTGAGATCCCTTGAAGTACTGGAACCAAACAAAGCCCCCAAAAAAAGTTCTATATAGCCTCAGATTCACAATCTAATAATTTCTCAACAAAACAATTACATCCCAATTTTTATGTCAACCCACAAACAATAAACAGAGAAAACACACATATCACTAGAATAGAGAAATAATTTTTCAGATTTTCCCAACACAATTCATTAAGTCACTTATTTTTGTTATGTTTAATAAGGTGATCACAAGTGGGATATTATTAATCAGGGATCAATTTAATCAACCAAGTTTATTTGAATAACCTGTTTCCATGTTATAGTCATTCATTCAAAAATATTATCCATAAAACAGAGCTTTTTTAGTGTGCAAGAAAGGACCACAAATAGCCACAATTTTCCATGGACATAAGACCATAAAAATAATAACAGAGGTATAAAAAAACAAACCATCAATATTCCCACCCATTAATTTGTTAATAGTCCATTTATTATCTTTGTTAAAGTAATTTTCATCTACATTCTGAGGGAACATCATCATACCCACCCCACATGATGCTCAAAAAGGGAGAACAGAAGGAAATACCCCTACATGGATGATCAAGGATCCAAGTTTTATCTTTGGGACATGAACTGGGGATAAAGCGAATTTAAGAAAAAGAAAACTATAGGGTTGAGCAGGAAGGGATCCAGCATGGGAGTACGATTCATCTCTGAAGGAAGTCTCCAAGCGTACAAAAAAATAAAAAAGGAATAAGGAAGAGAGGATCTCACTTTAAGAAGATGCCATATCCTAAAATCAATGAAATTATTTCAATGTACTTAAAAGTCTTATCATAGAGCGACCACATTACTGGGAGGTTTAAAACGTTGGGATTTATTTATTTTTAATAATTCTCCTTGACGACAGTGAAAATATACTATTGTACGACAGTGAGTTGATAGATTAACTTTAAGCAGATAAAAACTTGTAATAGGGGTGAAACATGAAGAAAAAATAGGATAGAAAAAACATCAAGGGTGTGACAGGACACAAATTTTGGTAACTCAAGGGTTCCAAAAATATTAGGTGTTTAAATCAACTTTTACAGGACATAAATTACTTTGAATGGGACATTAAAACACTTTTACGCCAAAAGATAAATTACATGGGAGAAACTGGAAAGTCCTCGAGAAACAGGAAATGAATCACCAATGGGTTGGTCACTGTTTCTCGGGAATAGTGGCCTTGGTACCGTCACTATGGAACCACTTCCAAAGAACTATCTCCCTGGCACCAAATGCCGACCGATGCCACTGAAGGCCCATCGATGCCACCGATGCCAATTAGTTCCACTTATGCCCATATGTGCCACCAGATCCCATCTGTACCATTGTTTGTTCATCCCGAAATTTAGAAAACTTCTTAATAAGTCTCTGATGGTCCCCAGGATAACCCAAACACTAGAATTTGACAAGGTATTGGATCAATAAGGTCTTTTCCATTACATCATATACCCTCAAACTATTTTCATCCTCAAGGATTCAATAATAAACCAAATGGAATGAGAGGGGTCTGGATAGACACCTTGTAAGATACCTCTCAGGGACAAACCAACATAGTGTTGTTCGAATGGCAGGAAACTATGACATACATGGAAAACTTTTTCACATATATCTATTAAAAAACAATGGAAACACTAAGTAACCACACAAACACAAGAATCTACACCATCCAATCTTATAGATTAGGGAGTCCCATTCTCCATGACAAGATACTATACGATTTCGGCGGCATTGAATCGCTCGCACAGGTTTAATCACATCCACATTAATGCATCATGATTTGGTATTTGGTTCTCCCATCATAAACTCAAGAATTATCACATAGAATAGAGAATAGGGAAACAACATATCATACAGTAATAGGTTTTAATGTTTATCAGAAGCAATGCAAAAATAAAACACAAGATCAAAATTCAAAACATATCTGGTTACTTGGAACAGATCTGTGCCTCTCATTCCCCTATACTCTCCTCAAGGACACCGTTCCACCACAACATATGAAGAAAATGAATAGTCTATCCATGAAGCACCATCTCTTTATGACCCTCGATCCTCACCAGTCATTCCACAAACGTCACATCGTCCTTGATATCCAACTCTCTCTAGTCGAGGATGTGGGAGTTGTCATGTAGATACTGATGGAGTTGAGATACAAGGATTATGTTGTGGATACTCTCTAGTGGAGGTAGTAGAGCAAGCTTATATTCCACCACACCGACTCTCCCTAACACCTCGAAGTGTCCGTTGAGGATTGGGGAAAGCATACCCCCCATGTAAAAACTCTACTCTCCTCGCTGTGGTGAGACCTCCAAGAACACATAGTCCCAAACCTAAAACTCCAAGGGTATCCTCCAATGATCGACATATGACTTATTCTAGTCCTGAGCTTCCTTCATCCTCTAACACACAAGCTGAAGCTTCTTCATCGTGATCTAAACTACCTTTGGGCCACAAACACCTGCCCCCCCAAACCTCTATCCAGCACATGGTTGGAAAACACAGTATTCCCTAAAAGGCTTCCAATAGAGCCATTCCAACGATAGTGTGGTAGCCATTGTTGTTGGAAATATATTCCATATTCAATTTTCCCACCAATTATTCTTCGATGTCTGTAACACATCCTTCTAGTATATCGTCCAACATTTGGAAGGTCCTCTATGTCTACCCATCCGTTTAAGGGTGTAAAATTGTGCTAAATCATAGTTGGATGTCAAAATCATGGTGTAACCCCCTCTATACATGTGATGTAATATATTTATTTAGATCCAAATTGCTATGAATTGAGCTGATTTCATCCAACGGTCCACTAATACCCAGATGAAATCACATACTTCCTTAGCACTGGGTAGTCCTATGAAGAAATACATCAAGACTTCATCGCACTTCCACTTGGGAACATCTAAGGGATGAAACAGACTGTCGGGAACACAATGTTTTTTCTTCACCTACTGACAATAGAGGCAATTTTCCACAAATGTTTCCGCTCCCCGCTTCACTCAGGGATAAAAAAACTGACCTCTCAAGCCCCAATATATCGTTGAAACTCATGGTTGTTCTACCAGGGCCAAGCTATAGAACTCACAGAGAACTCCCTCACGCATAGTCTTTGGGAAAACAACTTTCTATTGAAGAGAATTTGATTCTGTCCATCCTTTGACCATCCTTATGGAGATTTACCATTGCTAAAAAGATCATGAATCACTTCAACCTCTATGTATCCCAACAGAGACTCCTCAATCTACCATATTAAGGAATAATGAATTATCATCTTAAACAGATAGCCTCTACCATTATCCACTCTCATGCACTGATGTAAAACAGTCAAATCCTCCATTACTACCCAAGCATATTTTGAATCCCGAACAACATCTTTTTGTGACTTACTGCTCAAGGAATCATCCTCCATGTACCGCCATTCCTAAGGTGTAAGAGATCTTGAAATATTAATATTGAAGAAACCCTATCCACCTCTGTTTCAATATGTTGTAGTCTCTCTATGAGAAGACATACCTCAAGATCTTATGATATGTTAAGACCAAAAATCATTCCCCGATGAGGAAATTACAACACAGTTTTAGTTCAAACACAACCATTTCAAGTTACATGTCATGGGTGGCATAGTTATAATCAAGAGGATGTAACTTCCTAGACCCCTAAGAGATCACTCCCCATTGAGGAATAAAAAACACCCCATGTCTAGATTTGAAGCATAACATAATACTTCAAATGTCACACCTTCCTCTAGAAACCTCAAAACTATGGTGATGACCAGCTTCCCCTCTAGATAATTGAAAGCTGCTTGACATTATTCACTCCATACAAAATTATGGTTGTTTCTAGTCAAGGCAGTCAATGGTTCTACAAACTAAGTGAAGTCGAGAATGAACCTCCCGTAGTAACCTTCCAGTCCCCGGAAACTACGAATCTCTTCCACATTATTAGGGGATTCCCCAGATAAAAATCCTTTGAGCTTCGATTGGTGTACTAATATTCCATACTAGGACACCATGTTACCATGGAAGTGAACCAATCATGTCCAGAACATGCACTTGGACAAATTCATGTAGGGCTGGTTATGTTGGCAGAGTTCCAAAAATATCATTAGATGTTCGGTGTGATCCTACTCCAATATCGAGTAGATAAGAATTTCATTGATGAAAAAAACTACAAACTGGTCCAAATACTCATAGAAAATAGAGTTCTTGATCCCCATGACCACATCTGGTGTTTTCATAACACCAAACACCATGACCACAAACTCAAAGTTTCCAAATCTGCACCTGAAAACAGTATTTGAGATGTCACCATCCATCACCCTCAACTGGTGATATCCAAAATGTAGGTTGATTATAGAGGATAAATTTTCTCCCTTACATAGGTTAAAAAGGTTGTTGAACCTTGGAAGGGGGTATCAGTTCTTGAACATAACCTGACTCAGTCTTCAGTAGTCTATGCATAGCTTGAAACCACCATCTTCCTTCTTTGCAAACAAGACTGGACCACACCATTGCGACATGCTTGGTAGGATAAAACCAATATCCATTTGTTCATCATCCATAATATCTACCTCTCACAACATAGAATCCACCATCTGATAGGGACCAATCGAAATTAGGTGTGCGCTTGATTGTATGTCTAACCCGAACGAAACATCACATCGACGGGGTAGTGTCACAACCTCATTAGGGAACATGTCTAGGAACTCACTGACAATACTTGGAACTTCCACCATCTCTGAGTCTACTGATTCCACTGACATCTCATCTAATAAAGAAAGAAGGGGATCCACATGCCAGTTGCCCTCCTGAAAACCCCACTCACTGACGAAAGAAAAATGATAGTTGTCCATATCATAGAACGCGACGCTTCTAAGGAAGAATTCGAAAATAGAGTGCATAGAAAACAGAAAGTTGATCAGCAAGATGAGATAGCATGGCTACATTTTCTGTATAAATAGATCCCCACTAGACTGATGTGGCCCTGACATCAGTCTACATCTTCAAAAATAATCAAACGGACTTGTATGGCCTCTAACTAGCATGCTCAACACCAGGGTCATAGAATGTCTCCCTAATTCTAGACCCAAGGAATGGGCTAGATTGGGTGAAAAAAGTAGTAAATATATTAAGAACCAAAAAGTAACAAATATGACTAATAAAAAAATGATTGTCCCTTGAATTATCTCTTGCCCTGCTGGAACTGCTACCCCTACAAAATGAAAATTGCCAATGCCCAGCTATTTTCCCCCTTAGTTGTCACCAACCTCCCATACCACATAGTTTTCAAGGCCCTTGAGGAGAACCTTAAGGTCGGCCACCTCTGGTACCATCCTCCAATAGTGGAGGGGGTGCTCGTTTCCCCTACTACTTCTAATGATGCTGGAAAGGTCTCATCGAAAATTGGTGTTGCTGAGGTGGGAACTAGACCAGCCCACCCCCAATGTACTAAACTTTATCTAGAAACAAATTATGAGTATTCCCATATCTGCATAGTTAATTCACATCATTCCTAGTCTTGAGGAGAATGGGAGAGGACTAGGAGATCAGAACTGGAACTACTGAGGACAACTCCCCATCAGCTGAAACCTTGAAGGACAAGATGTTAGAGGCCGACTGTTAACGGAATTCCCCATTTAAATGATCAACTATCTCTCCTATCATCAAACACCTATGACTGCATGATTTTTCTCTGCCACTTCAACCTTTTTTTGGACCTCCATGTATGTCATTAGGCAGAAGGGAGTAACAACATATTGAAGGGAAGGTCGAAGTGACTCCTCTAAACACCTTTCCCGTGAATCATCAACCTGGAAGAGGTCTATAGGGAAATGAAGGAGATCTTTGAACATGATGCCAAACTCTCTTACCATCATACACATTTGCCGAAGGGAGAGAGGATTTGTCCTATATTAGGCCTTCATCATGGAAGAATGTAATTTCGTTTGGAAATCCTTCTCAAAGTCAGTCCATGAAATATCATCATCCATATTATCCCTAAGATAGAGCATCCCCCAATGATGTTCCCCCTCACATATGGCTCAATTCCAGAGGAACAAAACACTCTAATGGACCCTGGATCAAGCTAAAATCTATCACTAGATCCTCGAGCCAACTCTCAATCTCCATGTTCGAGATGCTGCCATCGTACATCTCAAGAGCCTGCCACTGGAAGGAACAAAGTTTCCTTTTCCACTAGGCATCCTCCTCATCTCAATTATTACTCCTTTAATTTACTAGATCAAATTTATAGGCCTCTATTTCCCTTACTACTTGTGGACATCATTCGAGTTCCATAACTGCAAGGTTAACAAGTAATGCCTATGCTTGAGTAGTGTAAAAGATTTATTTTAAAATTTTCATAATTTATTTATTTATTTTAAGTTCCCGAGACACAAAAAACAAACAAGAACACAATTCATTATAATTCATTTACAATTTCTAGGGTTTCAACCTTGTAATCAGTGTAGCCTCACTCGGTCATTCTATAGGCCTATAATCCTTGCGTTAGATCATAGGGGTCCTAAAATCCAATTTCCTATCTGGTATTCCCTAGAATATTTCATGGACCAATATTGCCAACACTATTGACCTACCATCCAATGAAATCTTCACTATGAATAACCACAAACACCATCCTATCTCTGAACCGTCACCTATGATACCATTTTGTCACGACCTACCTTCCCTAAGATGAGGGAAGAGATAGTAACCTGCCAGGCCCTTCCTTCCTCAAGTTGAAGGAGAGATAATGACCCCCCTAAGTCCCCCATCAATAGGCCATGTGGTGGAAACTAGCACCATGGGTATATAATCTCATGTAATATGTAAGTCATTTCCCTTTATGTAGAATAATATTATAAGACAAGATAGTAAATCCCAAACATCTCCAAAAACAAAATGTAAATGTAAATCCAAAAAAGTTTTCCACATGTATGTTAAAAATAAAGTCCTAAAAAATAAAACAAAACTCCAACGGAATGTACCAAAAGAATGCAAATTAAAAAATAAGACTATCCCGATGACCAAGCTAGTAAAGTCTGACATGGTCCTCAATGTCCTCTTAGAAACCTGAATAACGTTTTATATATGTTGGGTGAGTATAAATGTATTCTTAGTATGGAATACGAAAATTTTTCATGCACTAGTGTGTAGGCATTCTAATTCACTATGAGAAAAGTAGGTAACCAGAAAACCTAGCATGGAAAACTATCGACCCATCCTCACCAAGGCACACTCCCCAAATAAACCAAGTCAAGTAAAATAATATTAATAAATAATCAATATTTTGGTACCGCACACTGGTTTAAAAGTGGTTAATTAGGACATTTTACACATCATACCTCCCCCAAAAGATGAACTGTAGTCCTAACACTTCCCTATAAATAACCTTAGGGGCCACCTCAACCACACATCTGGCCCATAGACACTTGGGCCCCCACAACCACGCATCCTTTCCACAGACACCTAGGCCACAACAACCACACATATCCTCACCCACAGTAACCTAGTCCACAATAGCCACTGCCACACCTGATGAAACATAAGCCAGAACAAACACAGTCATTCCCAAAGACACATATGCTAGAACAAATACTGCCATGCCTGAGGACACCTGGGCCTCATTCCAAAGAATTTAGAGAAACAAACCTGCCAGTACAAACATCTGGTCCAAACACCACAAAACACCCTACCCGAAGTGTCTTGGGCCATAATGAAACATAGACCATCATAGCCTTCCTGAGGAGTCTTGGGCTACCTGGAGAGGGAGTAGAAAGAAGATAATAACTAGCCACTAGTGGGAATGTTTTGAAAAACACACCACCATGAAAAGGATGTGTTCAACATGATGTGATAAAATTGGGTGGGGTTATTATAAGAATCACAAGTACTGAATATTATAAATATTGGTAATCATGAACTCCTCCCAACCTAAGGGTTCTGAAATAGACAACCAGCCTGTAGACAATCACCCTTGCTGATATCCCTACATGCTCAAATACAACACAACCAAAACCAGAGCATAACCCATTTCTAGAAAACAAATTCACCATTATACCCATTATTATTATCATGTTCAAGTAATTACATTTAAAAATTCCTTCACTATTAGGAAAATAATATGCATAACCACAAACCAAAAACATAATTGAAGGAAAATAGTCAAGAAAGCATTTAAAAATTAACACCTGGTTCTCTTGTCAAGTAGAAAAATCCAAAGGGATCTGTGAGATCCCTCTAAGTACTAGAACAAAATCAATCCCCAATATACTATTTCCACATGACCTCAAATTCATAGGCCAAATAATTTTTAACCAGAACATTCCATTCCCCTTTTTATGTCACCACACAAAAAAATTGAATAACCACACTTATCACCAGAACGAATAAAGAAGTTTTTAGATTTATCCAACACCCTTCATTAAGTTCATTATTTCTATTTGGTTAACCAGGGTGATCACACACATGATATTATTTCTCATGTATCTATTTAATCAACCAGGTTTACATGGTTAACCGGTTTCCATGTTAAGGTCATTCAATCGAAATATTATACTGAAAACATGCCTTTATTAGTGCATAGTAAATGACCACGAACGACCAAAATTATCTTTGGAAATAAGCCCATACAACATAACAAAAAATGTATAACACAAAAACCTCATCATCATTACCACCCATTCATTATTTAAAAATCCATTTATTATCTTATATAATGTTTTTTTCATCTTCATCCTGAGGGAAGATCACCATACCCACCATGCATAATGTAGAAAAAGGGATAGAAGAAGTAAAAACTCATACATGGATAATCAAGGATCAATGTTTTCTCTTTGAGAAATGAACTAGGGATTGTGTGACATGCATGAAAGACTGAGCGGGAAGTAATCTAGCATGGGTGCATGATTCATCTATAGAGAAAGTCTTGAGAAATATTAACAGATTCAAAAAAGAAGAAGGAAGAGATGATCATGACATAAGAAGAGGCCAGATCCTAAAATTAAGGAGACGATTTTGAAGTGCACAAAAGTCAGATCGTGGATCGGCCATGTGGCTGGGTAGTTTAAAACATTGGGATTAATTTAGATGTAACAATTCCCCTTGACAAAAGTGGAGATAGAACATCAGATTGATGTAAGTTGATATATTTACTTTAAATGGATAAAAAAACATAACATTTGAAAAATAGAAGAAAAATGAGTCTAGAAAACATGGAAAAGGTGTGGCATGCCACATATTATTGTAACTCAAGGTTCGCCCGACTCTTGGGGGTTTAAAACATATTTTATGGGCCATAAAAAACTTTTTAAGGTGCATTAAAACTTTTTTATATCAAAAGATACATTACTGGGGAAAACTGGATATTCATAGAGAAATAAGAAATTACTCCTAGATGGGTGAGTTAATATTTCCATGGCACTATCAACCTAGCACAATCATACTTTTACTGATGTCGATATGTGTAACTGACCACCCATCAGTGCCACTGACACACATTGGCGCCACCAAAGGCCGATCAGTGACACTAATGTCCATTGGTGCCCCCGATGTTGATCAACGCCACCGTGTGTTCATCCTGAAATTCAGAAAACTCTTTAATGCATCACTGATGGTCCCCAAGATACCCCAAACACCATAATTTGACAATGTAATGGATCGGGAAGGTCTAGGCCATTATAGTTATGAAGAGAAGTATTATTTATCATATGTCTATAAATGGTGCATGTCATGAAGAAACAAGTGGGAGAAAATGTAGATACTGTTTGAACCAATTGATTAGGTTTCCACATTTCCAAATATAGTAAACATAAATGATTATGGCGTGTGTTAATGTATTATGTAATGTATGTTATTCTATCATGATTTAGTATCTATGCCTAAAATGGTTGGATCAATATAACTTTTGAGAAGTCCAAAACCACTAGGTTGAAAATAAATAAATCGTTGAAGGTATTTTGGTAAGGATTCATATATAAACTGGATTAAGAAGATCGTCAAATAGAGGAGAAGTGGAGAAATTTTATAAGAGGGGATAGTGGAATGTTTTAAAATACACGGATCATTATAATATAATATATGTATTCTTCAATTCAAGAGGATTAAAAACGATATAAATTAAATTATTATTGGGATAAGGTAGAAAAAAAATTCCAATGAAATTAAATTATGTGTTTTGGGTTATCTAGAATTAATTTCCCATTATTTTGACCATTTTAGGTCATTTTACCCTTAAATAAGGTAATAAATATTTATTTTAGTTATTATTCATTTTATAGACAAGTTATGTTTACCAAGTTACGAACGATTAATTATATTTATTCCAAACAATTTACAATTTTTACCATATTAAATTCCTCGAAATTTCATAAATTAATTTCAATATAATTTTAAAAAACACAATGAAAATAGCTTATTTTGAAAAAAATCAAGTTTTATATATAAAAATGATTTTTACCCTCAATTATTTAAAATGATTATTCTAATGGAATTAATTGGGTTATTTTATATCTAATGAGACTTATTTTACATTGGATACAAACCATAATTTGAAATGATCAATTTTAATACTTTATTAGAACAGAGTAACTCAAAATAGTTTTTTATTGTGTAAATACATTACACAGATTTCTAGATTTCAAACATAGATTAATATTTTTAACATTTTATTTTATTTAAAAAATATATAATTCATTAAAAATATATTTTTTATATAAATGTTTTTCATAAACACTCATATCAGTTTTTCTCCTCAAAATATAAAAATTGAAAGTATTCATAAAAGTGATATTTTTTATTGATCACCCAAATATATATTATTTTTAATAAATTCATAAATTTCTCCCTATCAAAATATTTTCATGGGGAATTAAAAATATTAAATTTTTATCATTAATTTCTATTTATAAAATTTGGTAAATTAGTTTTTAATCAAAATGATGAAAAAATCACTATGTAATATGCTATTATTTATTTAGAATGAAAATGTATACTTACTGTAATTGATCTTTGAATGTCACATATATAAATTGGGGGTGTGTGTGATTTTATTATATAATATCATGTACATTAATAATAATAATAATAATAATATTATTATTATTATTATTTCTCTTTCACTATTATTATTTTTTTATATATCATATTTTTATTGGTATATAATTACTTATATTTATTTTTGTGGTTTCTATAATGTGATCATGAATCATAATTTTATACATTTAGGGAAACTATATGATTAAAATGAGAAATATTTTTATAAATTATTTGAATTTTATAAATTAATCATTGGAAAAATGTTAATTTTTAATATTACTACCAAATATGTTTTATCATTATAAAATTTCAATGTAGAGAAATAAATGATCATATTAATTATAATGGTATTAAATTTATTTATATTTAGTGGATCATATATCGAGAAATCTTGAAATATTCTAATCACATTAAAATGAATAATTTCATTCAAGAAAAAAAAAGAAATAGATGAATTGATTCATAATATTTTAAGGGAATTTATTATGACTAACAATATCCATTGAATGATTAAATAGTGATGTTATAAACTATTGAATCATTGTTGTAAAAAAATTAAAATTTTATCCATGGTGTTGATATTATATAATATGAAAGGAAAAAATATATAGAGATACTAGATTTTATTGTAATTGATTGAGAGGTCAAATAAGAATACTGAAATAGGTGATGGTTATCCATATTCAAATAATGATTTTAAAAAACACTAACGTTAGATGATATTGAGGTATTATAAGATACATACATTCCTTGATAGTTTCATTTTCTATTGAAAAAAATGTTATTTTTTCAAAGATTCATTATTATGGGATATTATGTTATAAAATAAAAGAAATAAATATCTTTTGATTCATTTATTTTACTAGGAATAAAACCTCTTACTAATGAAATTGGGTATATTTTAACAATAAATTATTTAAAAAATTAACATTGGAATTAAATTTATTCAAAAATGATAAGATGGAATGGATATGAGGGAATATCCTATGAATGGATACATTATCTTATATATTATAAAAAATTTAAAATACAAGATCAGTATTTTTATGAATATTGAAATTATTCTACAAATGTTATATTGGGTTGATGTATATATTGAATGAAAACATTTCAGAACATAAAAATACTTCATAGTTCAATAATATTTATTTTACATTAAACATATCTATGCCTATTTTTTAAAAAGAATCATGTTATATTGATATTTATTATCTTTAGACCAAAATATCCATGAAATTATATTAATTTTTACATTCCGCTATTTATTGATTGATAAAAATTATTACGAGTGGAAGGGGACAATGTGTTTTATTAATTTAAGTGATAATGTTTTCAATTCCATGCCATTATAATTTTTCTGCATAATAAATTTATTATAAAATGAAATTTATTCCTATAAAAATGTTAAATAAATAAACCATTTACAATTCCAAATTAAGGGGGGTCATATCATGAACTATTGTACAAGATAAATACTATTTATAAGGTCCATTGAATATTTCTTGATTTAGATCATCATTTTATAATATTACCAATTATCACTTATTGACATAGTTGAAAATGATTTTATAAAACATTTTTTTACTGATTAATATTTTTAAGGGATTAAAAATCTTAAGGATTCATATTGGGACATTTAAATATGGGATGATGAATTAAATATATGGAAGAAAGGGTCAAAATTATTTTATATTATATATGTAATATTTTTGAAGGTAAAACATTATATTTCATTTTTTATGATTAGAATAAAACATGATGTAGTTTTATTTTAACACTATTAGATATAAAAAGACTTGCTACAGATGCATTGAATGAAATATCTTTATAACTAACAATGAAAATAAATATAATGCAGTCAAATTTACCTAATGAAAAATATACATATATATATATTACATGTCCTACATTATCCGAGATTGATGAAATAGTAATTGTTTGATTATTACATGATATAAATACATACAAGGTATATTCATGAATTGATAAAAAAATTTCGTTTTAGAAATTTTTTAATGTTTATAGTAATGGAAAATCAGGATTTTCTTGTATTGATGAAACAACCACTCTTTTTAGACTATATAAAATAATAAAAATGCATAATAGAATGACTATAATTTTTAATTACACTTTAAATTCTATTTATCATAGATCCATGAATCCAATTTTTTTAAATATGTTATAGGATGAATACATCAATATAATTACACTTCTTGAGATATATTTCTGACCATAATTTTTGAAACCCTTGGTACATCTATTGCTATTTTTTTGTGATAAATTAATTAATTTGGACACCTTTATTTATGTATGATATATCATTTTGAATAATTTGTGATGATTTTTAAAGAATATATTATGATCCATATCTACTAAAATAATTTTTCTTAAAAAATATTATAGGTGGTGGTTTCAATTTGTATGGGAGACTTGTATTATGTATAGAATGTCATCCTTCCTATATCTTTCCATGTGGGTGTCATTATAGGAGGAAATATTATATTTAGTTTTCAACATAATTTTTATTTACAATTATCATATAATGTGACACATTTTTATAATTTAAATAACATAAGTGAATTTTAAAATATTTAACACCATATATAAGTTTTCAAAAACAATGATATATAATGAAAATATTTATGCGAGTCATGAATGATTAATAAATTATATTTATTGTATAATTATAATAAATTTGATCATTAACAAAGGTATTTCATAATCATTGACTTGAATAGCTAGTGTACCATGTTTCAATGTTATCACATGGTTAGAGTATGACATTCATTATTATACATATTGTATGAATGATTAGAATAGTTAATGAAGAAGTTAAAAAATAGAGGAATGGTTTTCACTAAATCAATTCATTTTCAAACTATAAAATATAAATACTCGATATCATCATCAATATTTTAGAGATTTTAGGATATATGAAATATTATTAAAATTAATCTCATGTTTTATTTTTATGTATAATTGAACTGATGATAATAGTTGAAAAAAATAGATGAATTTAAAAATATTTTTATAGTTTTGAAAAATATGGGATTTAATGGTGCGCATTTGATCATGGAAACACTTGATAAAAAAATTTAGTATATTATAAAACTATTATATATCTAAGGGTTAATCATTTTGAAAGGAAATAAAATATATTTTATAAATTATAAAATTTATGTTTTTCTGGACTTAGGTTTTATTTGTCCACCAATGACATGTTTACTATAAAAAAATAATGATCAAATTGTAGAAATAATTCATGTAATGTGTATCTATTCTAAATATTTAATTGGAAATTTTTTTATCAAACCCTAATTGTTCATCTAGTAATAAAGTTTATTAGTTTACTTTTAAAATATTAAAATCTCTAAATATGTTTTTTTTATAAATTTTAATTTAAATAACAATTTTAAAGGAAAGTAAATGTTTATTATGTATTTTCTATATTTTTATTTTGTATAAATATTTCATTAAAAACTTCAATATTTTATGAAATAAAATTTTAAATATATATATATATGTATTCAACATTTTATTCAAATTTAATATAATTTTTAATTGATATAATTTTATTAATTTCAGTTTTATAATTATATTATAATTACAATAAATTCAAATACATTTGGCTATCTCATTTTCATACCTTCACACTTGTTTTTTAATTTCTAGAATTTTATTATATCTAAATATTAAATTAATTTGAATATTATTTATTAATTTAATTATTTTTGAGAGACATATATCATCCAACCATTAAGCCTTCTTCCTCTAGATATGATAAGTTTTCTTTTAGTTTATAAAAATGATAGGAATAATTAGCCATGTGTTTTCATTTGATTAGAAATATGTGCAAAGGACACCCATTAAATTTGATGATTTTGGTAATATCATTGTTCCAGTCAACAATTATATTACTAATTTCTTGTAACTAGGTAAATGAAAAAATATAAGAATCTTATATATATAATAGTGGTGTGTTGAGAAAAATCCAAAATATAATTTATGAGATACTATAATGGAAAAATATTTCATATGTAGATTTTTTAATTTTTTTAAATTGTTTAATATTTCATATATGCATAATTTTTCACATTCATATATATATGTGGTATATAATATATCATATATAAAATAAATTTAGTGGTTGTGGTTTTGGTTGTAATTTTCATTAATGAGATGGAAAAATTTTAGATCTTAATTTATATTATAATATATTTTTGAGGAAAATATTTATACCAAATTTAAAATAAAAACTTATAGATGAAGGGAAATCGAAAATGTTTACATCAAGTGTACAAAATGGTGAAGTTTTGATATGTTTAATATTTACCAGTATAAATGAAACTATGTTATATGAATCTCTAAATATTGAAGGGAAATGCATTATTTATTAATTAATAAGAATTTACTTTTTTTCACTTGGAGATCTATGTGAAAAATATATGTCATCACAATTTTTTATGTTATCGGTATACATTATAATAATTCAAAATGAATACTAAATTGTTAGAGTAGGTGATTTTTGAATCCAATATCATCAAAAATATTAGTTTCCCATCTCATACTATTTTTCAAAAAAAAATTAAAGGGTTATAATGAAAAAGAAAGGTGATATGCCTTAATAAATCAATGAGGGTAATAAGGTATTTGATTAAATTAAATTATTAATTTAACTTTTTATAATATTAAATTTATATAATTTAACTATACTAATATAAATATTGAAGAGTTATTTTAGGAATCTCTTTAAGATAATATATATAGGTGAACATTATACATGAGTTTGTGGATTGTATAATTAGATAAATATTTTGAATGGATATGAATAGAAGATTTATATGGGGATATAATATGTCTGTAAGTATCATAAATGTTTAATGACATCATAATAGTTATTTGTGGGAGAAATCATATCATTGATAAATGGATAATATAAGATTAAAATACAATAGATATATTATTCGAGGGAGGATCCAATTACATTGATAATGATGTTCATGATTTATGATATCATAATAAAGTCTAAACCTGCATATTTAGATCCTCCACTTGTTATATAAAAACTATAAAATATGTCATAATTTTAAAATGATTTCCATGAAATATTAACTCACCTTCACATAATAAAGATAATATTATAATATGTTCTAGTATTTTACTTATATAATATGTTTTTCCACTATACTTTGGAAAAACAATGGTAAAAAATAATGGGGTGGTTTGTGATTTTGAATAGTTTAATGATTGGTGTCCAAAACAAAAATAATAATGATTTCCTTCTCATTACATATACAAAACCACTCAATCATCCATTCATCTTGACTCAAAACCATTGGAGATCGACCAAACTTCATCCTACTCTCTCTAGAATCCTATGAAGGCACCCCAAGTTCCCTAGAAGTCTCTCCCAGGCCTTTCCCAAGCCTTTGGGATCACAAATCCAAGTAAGGGATTTCGTCCTTTCCCATTTTTTTTACCAAAATTCATTTAGTTGTTGTACCATTACATTTTAAATTAAAAATGTTGGGGTATGATATATTACATCCTCTATATTACCCTATTTATGAATGAACTAATGATATACCGCTTTCTATTTCATTAATTCCCCCCATGTACACCTGTTACCATGCTGAAATTCCATAAGGAATATCTCTCTTATCATTTAAATTCAAGAAATTATTTTATATTTTTCATCTAAATTCCATTACATATGTAGGGATATTATGTTCCACTACCCCCTTATAGTAAATTTCCTTTATAAATGATGACATGCCCCTTTATCTCTCATCAACACAATTTACGATTTCAATTCGACGTTGTCATGATGCCAAAGTTACACCAAACTTTCACATGCCAAAATCATCATGTGAGTGAATTCCATACCCATTTATCTATCTTGGATTTTAAAAATCATGAACATGTAATTTTTAATTGAGGACATACATTTTAGTATTCAAATCCTCTTATTTAGGGAATAAATTATGATGTTTAATGAATCCATGTTGTATGATCCATGTGGAATAGTTATGACTGAAATGAAAATTTTATAAAGGGTGTACAATTATAGCAAACCAATGCATTGGGTAATGATTAGTATCATTATAAATCATGTTAAATGTGGTTTTTCTCATGATAATTCTAGTGAATTGAGAATTTATTCATGCTAATTCATGTTCAACGAGGGTTTACTCATGCTCTATGTGAAATGATCCTTGGCTCATGCTAATATCACGTTAAATGTTGTCGCCACAATTCCATGTTATAATAATCATGATACACCATGCCTTTATGTTCATGCTTTTATTTTGATCCATTTATATGACTATTTCATAATAGGTACATTATTCTACATGTTTTTCCTTGTTAACTACCTTATTAGGCTTTATTTCTCACCACTTTCTTATGCACGTCCCCATGTTATCACATGCAATGATAAGTATGATGGAATGTAGAAGTCATTTAAAATAATTTTTCAATAAAGATACTGGGTTTTTTATTCTAATTTGTTATTTAATGTTCCTAATTCTCCCAATAAACTAGACATATGTATCCTTAGAGTTTCCTAAAGTTCATGTTTATGTAATAAATTTGGTTTATGTGCGTAATAAAGAGCAGTGTTATTATATGAAAAATCATTGAAAAATGAGAAAGTGGGGGCTCTAGAATAGGTTCACGGCTTTTTTAAAGAGAAAGGCATTAGGCTCAATAAGAGGGATTGGAAAACACACTATTAGGGGATGTTCGTGGCTTTGATGAGCCAGATACTATATCAACACAATGTAAAATGGTTTCAACATACATTAAAGTTGGATCATGGTTATGATTTATATGGATTGACTATTTCAATGATTGGTTAGCATTAAGATATTAATGATATAATTAATATCCTTTTAAGGAACATAAAAACACTACAATACACCTATAAACTCACTTTATAAAGAAAAAACATACGAGGGGTGAAATAGGAAAACTAGGAAAAATGGGAAAATTTGGAAATTAGTCATTAATGGGTGAGCAGTAACACTGGTCCACCAACCTTTGAGCTACCTATGATACCAATAAATTATGAGCCACTAGGGTTGTGCAATCGACGCAATGAATCACTGATGTCGGGACCACCGACACCCTGCCTCACCGACGACCTAGAACTGATGCCCTAGGACCACTACCCAGACTCGCCAACATTAACTCCCTCAACTCACCAACACAAACACTCTTGAATCATCTATAATAACACCCTTGACTCACTTATGTCGACGTCCCATACTCACAGATGTCGAAACCCCTTTCTCACCAATGTCGATGGCCCTCACTCACTAATAGAGACGATTCAAACTGTATTTTTGGAATAATCTCGGAATTATTCACCGAAACCCACCAAACACCCAAATCAGTTTTTACTAAAAATGGAAACTCTTAGAGGGGTACGCGTTATTATAATATGTCTCAAAGAAGGGAAATTCAGATGTACTCCCTTACCTCATGCTTCCTTTTTGTTGATCATTATTTAACCTCTTGTATTTTGTTTTTAATCATGTTTTTAATATATAAAAGAACTATATTAATATTTATAATATCATATATGATCATATTATAAAATATTATCTTCTATTCATCAATAATATTTCATTCTTTTTATTGTTTTTAGTGTTAATTTTTTTGTTTTCTCATTCATTATTTTTTCGTTATAGTTATTATTCTTTTTCATATTATACAGTTACATCATATAACAAATTAAAACCATGAAATGCTCATCATAAATGGTAATAAATAATTATTTCAATACCAATCATGAAATATGGTTCGATAAATGAAATGTATTGATATAATGAAGACATTAGTTACTATATACACATGAGTAATGTTTCCATTTTCAAATGATCATTATAGAAAAAGGTAAGTTATATATACTGTGTCTAGAATAGTAATAATATCATATATAACTTTTATTGTTAAATAAATATATATTTATTTAATATGTGTGGTGTGGTGGTGAAAGTAGAGTCACATCATTTCATGATGGTCATAGTCTACAGGTACATGAGAGACCTTATCATTTTTCATTGCGTGAAAATGTATGAAATAAAATGACATATTTTATATTTATAGACTAATAAATATTTGATATAAATCACAATAATTTCATGTATGAAACTTATAATAAGAAAAATTATCTTTATCACCATCCTTGTAAATCATTAGTTAAACACGAATGTGAGGCGGTAGTTCACCATACACACGAGAGATGTTAAATTATTTCCTATGAAATGTAATGTAAAATGGTATATCTATTATAATTAAGGAATAAGTATAATTATATAATTTATATAATTTATATACATTAGTTTCATCTTCATACACAACCATTATTTGTGGGAATTGAAAAAATGAAGGTCATATATTCATTAGGTGGTATCCAACCATACAAATGAATGATAATTTCATAGCCCAATTGATGGATGTGGCGGTGGTTTTATGTAGTTACATTAACAAAACAATATATAAGTTTATTGAATACATTAAGGTTATTATATCATCATTTTTTTTAAAAAAACTAACGGGTTAAATGAATAAAAAAATTTAACAACTCATTGAAGAACATCACAACTTTATTGGGTATTATTCTTAGGTTTGTACCAATGCCCTCATAATATTAATTTATTCCTAAATGTTTGTTTTTAATATTATAAGAAATATGTTGGAATGTTTTTTATAGGTTTTTCTAAAAAAAGGTATTCATTGATTTTATTAATAGAAGATAGGGGCAGCCTTTTTTAGGGGAGGGGAGTGGTACGATTTTATTTAATTTTTTTTGAAAAATCATGAATTATGCCCCAGTTTTTTTCATGTAACAAGGACCAATTAACAAAAAAATAAATAATATAAGGTAAAATGTATAACTATTTATATGTTAATAGAATTTAGACACTTATTTAGGTTATTTTAACCATCAAATATTTTTAGACCACAGTAAGTGCCATATTACCTTAACTAATATAATCAAATTTCTTCATTTTCCCTAATCATTTTATTGAAAAATTATGTTATGCATATTCGGAATTATAAAATATCCTAATTCAAAATATGGATTCCAAATTTAAAAATTCATTTCAAAAAGAAAATTATCAATATATTTTAATAATAATCTCGAAGATGTGACGTGAAAATATTTTTGATATAGAAAAACAAAAAAATATTACAATGTTATCATTAAAAAATTCAATATGATAAATATTCCAATGAAAAAATCATATTAATTTATATAAATTGATTTATTTTCACATTTAAAAAATTAAAATACAATTTATAATTATATCTAATTTAAAAAAAATGTATTTTTCCAATAAAAAACATTTATTTTCATTATACATCAAAAAAATGAAATATATGGGAAAAATACATAAAAACAAAAATAAGATAATTTTTTTGAATCATTTTAAAAAGGATTTATTTTATCAAATAAATTATATTTTTTTATAAAATTAATTTAATTTTATATGCACGAAGCGTGAATCAAACGCTTTTAAGAAAAAAACATTTTTTAGAAACAATTTCTATTATTGTCAACTAATTATTGTTTTATATATCATATATAGATAACCATAACATTCATATTATTGTTAGTACTATTCATAAACTCTAACTCAGTATCTAGGTTTTGACATTAATTTTAAATGTTAATATATTAAAAATATTTCATTTTTTCTTTAAACACTACATTATTACTAAGGAAAGGTAAATATAGGTTTTAAGTAATTGAAGCAATTTAAGTGACTGATTTTGTTAAATATAAATATGTATATCATAATTTCTTAGGGTGTATTATTTTATTATAGTCTAGAAGTTTTCTTTCACACCCAATTTATAATATGATATTTATATTTTAAAAATTTATGGGTGTACATTGAGTTTTCATAAAATAATATATTACAATATTTTATTATAATGGATCCTTATGAAGCCTGTTATGGAATGGATTATATAAATCCAATACACCGGAATGAATTTATGGAAGAAATACTATTTTCATTTAAGATAGTTAAAGATATTAAAGATAATGGTAGATTCATTAAATATAACAAAAAGGAGAAATATATTCCAGAAAAGTATTATCAAGATAATAATCAATGTGATCTATAATTTTATGTTTGTGAAAAGGTGTTTTTATGAATATTTCCCTGGGATAATGATGGAAACAATAATTTTCTGTTATATTGGTCAATTTGATAATATTGATCATAATGTTGTGCTATATTATTATTTGGATGTTCCTCAGAAACTCTTTTAGGTTGTCAATGTGTTCCATGAATCTCTTTAGCGAATGTATATATCTCATCCATCAAGAAAGTTAAGCTCATAAGTAATTCCACTTGATCATAATAATTCATATTTGGATAGACCAGTGGAGACATCTGGGTCCTATATATAATGTCCATGAAACTAGTCAACTCACATAGTCCATAGTTTTAAGTAAAATAATGGATTGGGGATGCTATCTGGGAACCTGAGAATGAAATGGGGATGAAGTCTCCTCTTATATATATATGTGTGAAATATTTAGGTGGAAATAATTCATGTTAAGGGGGTAGAATATTACACAATGTGATTTTATAAAATATTTTTATCAAATAAATTTAATTTTTATGAAAGCCTACATTACACAGAACACTGATATTACCATTTATTACACACAACACAATGTTTAAATGAAATACTAAATAATACTAAAGTATGATTTTTTTAGTATGATTGTTATCACCAAGTAATTGTAGTAGAGGGTAGAATATTGTTAACTAAATTGTGAATATACATTGTATACATATGAATAAAAAATGAATTATTTGGTGAATAAATATTTATATATTAAAAAATAATTTTAAAATGATAAAAATAATTTTCTAAAATATTAATTTTATGCAGATAAACTTATTTCATCTCATTAATTTAATAAATCATAATTGGTGAATTTGAATTCATAGAGAATGATTTTTTTTGTTTTCTATTTCTCCACATTAATAAAATATAATTAAAACATGATAATTTAATGACCATAAAATATTCCATATAATTAGACGACATTACATTAATGGAATAACATATATCAATCCGTTCTTTTAATAAATTTTAAATAAAACTATCAATATTTTCAATTGACCACAACCACCTCACAAACCAATTTGATTTGTTTTCAATCATATATTCTCATGTACTAGTATAATTATAGATATAAATTATATATATCATATTTTAAACCTAATTTTTTTCTAGAATCCAAAAATCATATATTCCTTCTTACCTTACAAGATGTGAAGATACAATAATGTTTCTCTTATGTGAAACAGACTACCACTTTTCGAAGCTATGTAATTTGATTTTAACATATGATTTACATGAATGTTATTAATAATAAATTTATTTATAATATGATATATAAATCAACACATAATAATTTTTTAAATTTGATTAATTATTTACCTTAAATCCTCAAAATCCGTCTATAAAATGGATATAGCGTTCAAGGGCACGCATGACATACCGCCTCTGGGAATAATGTGCTTCATTTTCTATCACCATATTTTATGGATTAATCCAAATACATATATAGTGAATATATATGATATTTATAGCATTTTTATAATTCTGAATGTTACTTATCATTGATCAAATTATGATGACACAAAATACCATATCATAAATACATAAAAAACAAAACATTTATCTCTTGTGATATGATTTTAACAAGGAAGTGATGAATAATGGGTAATTAAAATTCATAAATAAATCATTAATGGAATGATGTATATACGTATGGTTCTAAGATATATTGATAATAAAACGATATTTGTTGTTTATGAGTATTAAATGAGTGTGAAGGAATTCTAGACACATGGTAAAGGATTTATATTCTCACAATTATATTTTTAGGACTTGTGAGAAATTATCCACTCATTTATTTTGTAGTATATGTATACTTAAAATTTTAAAATTTACAAAAAGAATTTAAATGTTTCTATTCTATTTTATGAATCATTTGATGTTAATCTCTAATGGGGATTATGATATAAAATATTAACTTATCCTCAGATTATCTAATATGGGGCATATGTCACAGTTTTCACCAATAATTTTTTATAAGGGGTATGTATTGACCCCAATAAATTTTATATAATGTTTTTCATTATTATCATGTTAATTATAGTTTCATTTATTGTTATTATTTCATTGGGATTAAATTTTAGATAATACCCACATGGTAAATCATTTATATTAGTATTTCATTTTTTATTAGGGTTGTTTATGATTAAGTTTGTGATGATAAAATATTATAATATACCTCAAATGGAACTCATATATTTTATTATCTTCTTCTAATTTCTTGGATATTCATGTTTTTAATTCATTTTTCTCTCATTATGTAAATTTTTTTCTAAAATGTTGTTTTTAATATAAATATGCATTATTACTCTGTTTATTAGAAAATCAATTTTCTTTTGTTTCTTTGTTTACGAAAAATGATTCAAATAACATTTTTACTATTATAATGTTTTTTTATTTCATTTTTTACCGTGTATTAATTTTACATGAATTTATGAAAAATATTATTCATGTCATCTCTCATTAATGTCTCTTTTGACAATTATCGAAAATTCAAATGGAATCAATCATTGGACATGTTTCGAATGAACTGAATTTCTCTCCACAAAGAACACAAAATGTTTTAAATAGTCAATTATATGTATCAATGGTTATTTTCAATTAATTTTATTTTTGACAATTTTAAGTATATTTTAGTTTCAAAAATCTAATATCCAATGTGGAATGGCTATTTTTCTCAATAATTGTTTTCAATGATATTTATATAATCCTTCATGACATCGAAATGTTATTTCAAAATAAATGGATTTCAGAAATGATTTTTGTTTTAAAAAGATACTTTTATTTTAAAAATTCAAGTTTATATATGAAATATTCTAATAAATATATATTTAATCATTTTCTACGATTCAAGGTTATTTTCAAATAAAAGGATTTTAAATATTTTTTATGTTATAAAAAGTGAGTTTCAATGTAAAAAAGTTTTTTTCACAAGAAATTTTTTAAATTATATTTAATGTTTCCACAAAAGGTTTGAAAGGTTATTTTCAATAAAGTGGATTTTAAAATTTTAATTTGTTTTTATTGTTTATTTTGAAGGTGAAAAGGTTATTTTTCTCATGAAATGAATTAAATAATTATTTACTATTCTGTAATATGGTTTGAAGTATATTTTTAGTTAAAATAATTTTGAAAAAGTTTTATGTTTTAAAAATGATTTTTTCATTGAGAATTGGTTAGTTTCAAAAAAAATTCATATTATCATTCAAAATAAGTTTCCATCTTGGATAAAATCCATCATGGTTACTCATTTTTTACTGGGAATATGAACCACGACTACCTCTCTCATCTTGCTTCTCAATCGTTTATGTTTATATTAAAAAAATTATCATGAAATCCTTTTCTCTTCCTTGAGTTATATAATGATAAAATTATTATGAATAAGAATAAATTTTCTTTTTTCTAGTCTATGATGAAATGATGAAATTATTGTCAAAACTATTTCTTTTAAAAATGTGATTTCTTTGATGAAATTCTTATGAAACTAATTTTTTTCTTGGGTTCTAATATGGTGAATGTATTATGGCCTTCTAGTACAATTGTGTATGATTTTAATTATAAGATGGGTGGAAAAAACATATCCCATCAATTAATTGTTTAAGGATTTATATCTCATTATTTAAACATGACTAGAATGGGGAGTGAACAAAAATTTGCAAGGGAATTTGACATCTATGATAATTATGGGAGAAAACCACGACTAGTATGATCGTTTGGGGAGTAAAACCAATAAACAATTATATTCTAGGGTACAAATACTGACTACTGTGATTTTTTCTTATGTTAACTCAATCCACTATGACATTATTAGAAATGAGTTTAAACAACTAATGAAATTATTTTATATTCATTTTATGTATACCAAAATTCCGCATCCTATACTATTTTTATTCTCTCATCGATTAGGTTCTTTGATTATTTTATGATATTTGTATTTAGATAAATAATTATTTTTTGAATGACTAATGTTTATGATCTATGATATATAGGGAAATATTTTATAATAGTATTCATATGATCTCATACCCTTATGACCATGTTATGAATATGATATTATGGATATCTCCACTATTTACCGATATTAATCATCTTATCTCTTCCTATATTATTTTTCCATTCCTTGGGTCATAAATAATTCTTTTAAATAATTGATTTCCATATATAATAATATATGAGATGAAATTTATCAGATATTCTGATGATTTTTCAAAAAATATATTGAATTTATTTCTAGTATTCCATGACAATGATCTTTTAGGGTAATTGGTAATGTTTTTAAAACATGTATTGAATAATCATAAAGAATATGAATATTTATATTTGTAAATAATATGGTTATATATCTTGGATGGGTATTTTGTGAATAAAATAACATTAATGACCTCGAAAAATATGAAATGAGACTAATTTGGGAGATCCTAGTCAATAATAAGGGATAATGTAGAGTGGATACTAGACGAGATAAAGTTTCATTGGAAAAATTATGGGTTGGGAGAAATTAAAAATATTAAAAATATTTAAATATAACATAATAACAATTATGGTAATGTGGAACCAATTTCGATCAAATTCAAAAATATGTTGAGGGATGATCTAAATTAATATAGGTAATATGGTATAAATTTTTATGTTATTTTAACTCTTATTTCATTACATTAAACATTTAATTAGCCCATTTATTATTTACCAAATTATTTAATTTTGGGCTCAGCTACTATTCATTATGAAAACTTGAAATTTACCTAATTAAATTTTTTTATGAATTATGATTAATAATAATAACTTTTTATCAAATTCAATTCCTATAATTGAAAATGCATTATTTTGAAATAATTTTTGAAAACACAATGAAAATAAATTCTTGATAAATTGAATTTTATAAAAAAACCAAATTTTTTCTAATTCATTGAATAGTGAAAACAATTGAATTAATTTTAAAATATTTTATTGATTATAGAATTTAAAAAATTCATTAAAATGATTTAAATAGTGACCCACACAAAACACACATAAATACTCTACCTTATTAGTGGAATTGTTATTAAATATAGTTATGATATAAACAAGAATGATAAACTTATAGTTTCAATATAAATATTGATACATAGAACACCAGTACATAAAAAATATATATTATTTCCCATTATGTTCTTTAAAACAATATTCACTATTCAATACAATATATATGAAACCATTCTTCATAACATGTGGAATGGAAAAAATGAATTTTTGGGATTAGATATATTAGTAAGGGTAAAGATAAGAAATATAAATACATGATCAAAATGGAGTAAAATATAAGAACAATGGTATGAGATCATATAAAAAACATAGATAATATTTCCCAAATAATCAATGATCATTAATCGTTAATCGTGGAATAAGATTTTGACTATTAAATAAATTTTGATATATGTTTTTGGAATTGTAATATATCGATCATGATCAACAATAATATATTATAATAATGAGAAATAATTGAATGGAATTATCATAACCATATAAAATAACATCTTTAGTTAATTTTCATTACCAAGCCAACAATTTTGGACAACTTCCCATAATGGAAATTTATACTCAGTCATTTTTGAAATTCCATGACGAGTAGCATCAATATCGTTGACTCTATCTTATATTGGGAACTAATTGACAATTTCATCACTCAGAATTATATTAGCTCAATTATTATCATCCATCTAATTATGGGGCTAAAATGTACCCAATCATACATGTATTGTAATGAACCTACCCTTACATGGTTTATTACAGAACCATCCATCAAAATATTATAATCAATTAATTTATATGCCACATAATAATAAAAACATTTATCATTTAGTATAATGTTAGAATCTAAAAAAGAAACTGGATTACATCAATATTTCACCATTACAATCATCAACATTCTAGAGAACTTATAATGATCATAAAATTATATCATTTCCCCTTTAAATTGTAAAAACATTAAAGGATAGTTCTATATATTGAAATACCATTAAAAAATCATAGAATGAATTCTTGAAAAACAACCTTTCATTTTGAATACACATATTGAAAATATAAAAATTACAGATATAATATTGTTTATTTAAATAAAATTCAATATTATGAATTAAGATTAAATTAAAATATAAAATATGATTATGGGAAAAATAAATTTATGTTGTTTATGTTAAAAAAATTATTTTATATTTTCATAAATAAAATCAATGTTCATCATTTGTAAAATGATATAAATATTCATTTTAAAAAAATATTAGTCAAATATAAATTTAGAAAAATTTCTAATAAATCAATAGGTTTAAAAATTAATATTCTTGAAATAATTTCATAAATTATGAATGTAAAATAAAATGGATTGATGAATGATGAGATAAATTATGATGTTTTTTTAAAAGACACACTTTCATTCTCCAGAGTACATATAGAGTTTTAATTTTAAATAAAACTTGAGGTATCTATCAATAAATTTTTGTATGGAGTTAAAATTAGTTTGTAGAGATATATTATATAATTTCATCAAAAAGAATTTAATCCTAAACAATCTGGGTAAAAATGTGATAGTAACGTAAAACCATCATTTGAAGTGTTTATTTCATTATATGTGATATAACCTAATATATAGTAAAATTATAATTATAATAATTGTATAATATAATTATTTTCATACATATAATATCATAATTGGTTTTTATATAACATTGTATCACCTGTTAATTAATAATCATTCATTACCATCACCATTTCGTGTGTCAAATATTTCCTTTTTCTTGTATGTATTTATTTAAAACAATTGAAGATTTAACATTTATAAATGTTTTATAATATCTTGAATTATATTCAAGGTATTTTATGACATATTTAAACTTAAAAAATATTTATATCAATTAATATAGCATGGTGATGAAAACTGAATAACATCACTATGTGGAGATAATAATTCATACATATGCACGAGTAATCCTTAAATTTCATGATGGATTGATAATATAATTGTAAATAATAATACACCAATATAAATGAATTATAATATCATAAATATCATATAAATACAATATATATAACAAAATAACTAACCAGGACTAATTTCGGTTGAAAATGAATTGCATTTCTATGTAGAGGCGGTAGTCCAAATGTATGAACAACTGATTCCTTCCACTCCTATTTTATTGATAATAAGTATTAGGTGGATGTTTAATTATAAAAATAACAACATATTATAATTATTATACATTATATAAATTATTTATATGGATATGACATATTTATACTAACTATAAGTTGAAATAAAATGTAACATCCCCGACCCAAAAGCCACTAAAGTGGTGCTCTGAGCCGGGTGGTTACATGACCTTAAGCGTGCCTCCTCATATGCCAAAGGCTGCCGACTAGCAGCGGGGGTCTATGTAGTCATGTGGGGAGACTATACCCCCTTTTTATCAGAGTAAGCTACAATAGAATAACCAGATAACGGAAACAATAACCAACATCAAGGAACATGTATAACAACCAATTCCAAATGACAATAAATATACCATGTCATACTACAAGTGTCTGAGTGAACAAAATCCCAAAAACCAAAGACATAGACAAAATCCCCAAAATGGTCCTGACTCCATGTCCGGATCCTCCACTAAGTGCTACCCAAGTACACTCACTATCTAGCAACGACCTTTTCCCTTCCCCTGCACTGCAAACACGAAGTCTGATCAGGTACCCAACGGTGGCCTGAGCAGGTTCCGAGTTGAACTCAGTAGGCCACCACCAATAGTGTCTACAAAATTTCGAGTAAAAATAGGTAGTGTATGCAAAAGAAATATGGATGATAATTTCCAATGACTATTTAAGGTACCCTTAACAAGTTTAGAGCCAAGTCATTTCCACTTCCATTACCATTCATTACACACCCATTATCACTATTTACCAATTCATCACATTTCCATGGGTTAATCACATACATTATGTTACATGGGTCTAAGTCCAACAATCACATGATAGAAGGTAAACACATCATTATCCTATCTCACATGGACTAGCCCCTCATGGAAACCATAACCTCACCTTGAAGCCTCAGTCCGGGTGGATGCAACCATTATGATAATAGACCCTTAGTCCCCTTTCCTAACCCATGCATTTAGGGTGGAGCTTAGAACCTCAGTTTAGCTCGACCCATGGGCGTAGATCCTCATGTCATACCCCACTATACGAATCCACGTGCACATACTTATATATAAGTAACCATCAACCATCCAAACCATTTCCCTTTGGAAAACACTATTCACAACAACCCACATGGGAATCCACATCATGACTTAACCCATTAACACATTACCATTTCACATCATTTAACCATTCACCCATTTCCTATGTGTTATGCCTATCTCACTAAGCATTCAACATTAAATCCATAATCTATCCCATTATGGTCTTTAATCAGTTTATACATTAACCCATTTAACTCGTTCATCATTCCCATGAATCAACCATTTAACCCATTCCACTTTAACCCTCAGGTTATTGCCAAGTCTAGGTGCATCACCTAACATCTATTCCAAGTTCAACCAATCATGCCAAAATATTTATTAAGGTCTCTACAATTCATTACATAAGGTCACTTGTTTAATATCAATCCCTAAATCTGGGAAAAGCCGGCACATCCCATGGATGGCCCCAAATAGGTCAAGTCGATCCCAAAACATCTCACGGGGATCATGAGGGTTCCAAATTACCATTTTAAGCATCATTATTACCAAACATGGCACGGTTATTCAAAACATAACCAAAGTAAAGAAATAACACAACTAAACATGCACAAACACCCAAAAACTATGGGCTATCACTTGTAAACCACCTACCTCAAAACCGTTGATGAGCGAACTCTCAATAAATTCCTTAGACCTCGATCTACCCAACCTTTGCAGATTCAAACTAAAACTCACCCAAAAGATAGGGTTTTAGAGCTTTGGAATGAGGTCGAGAGAATATACAAACCCTAAACCAGAAAGAGAACGAAGGATGGGATTAGCCTTTCATGGAGATTCGATCCTCAACCAACGACACCAAAAACACCTTAGAATCAAAGGAGATTAGTCTCTTGGTGCCTTTGGGTGATTTATTTCATGCCTAGGGTGGAGAGGGAGGAAATGGGAAGAAATCTCGAGGGGGGTTTAAAAGCCCAGATTGGAAAACGTGTAAATTTTCCCACCATTAAGTGGCCGCACAGTTTTTCCACAAGGTTTGGAATATCGTGCGCAAACCATGTGAATGATTCTATTTGGAGGAAGAGGGGTCGCACGGTTTAGACTGGGCAGGCCACACGGTTTACCTGGCCGTGCGTAGGTTGTGCGCCCTAGCCTGTCTTGCCCAGATTTCCATTCTTCCATGCCCCGAGCCCATGAAACACCCTCAAGGACTCTCACACTTTCAAGAAACATTTTTAAGCCCCAAAATAAAGGGTTCAACCCACAATACTAAAAAACATACCTTTCCAAAAACTGGGGTCCTATAACCTCCCCACCTTATAACCGATCGTCCCCGGGCTTAGTTTCCAAACCTCATTGATCCACTGAATAGAAGAGTTCGGGCCAATGAGCCCTCATATCCAATTCCTGTTCCCAATAATCTTCCTGAACATTCCCATGCGGCCATAGTACTCGCACTAATGCCATAACCTTTCTTCTCAAGACCTTTTCACTATGATCAATCAAACGGACTAGATGCTCCTCAAAGGACACATTAGCATCAGGCTCCACATCCACAACATCAACAACGTGAGATGGCTCAAGGTGATACCATTGAAGCTACGACACATGAAACACATCATGCATCCCACCATTCTTCTGTGGAAGGGCCAATTAGTAAGCCACTAGTCAAATCCTCTCCACAATCTCAAAAGGTCCCATATACATGGTTGCCAACTTACCCTGATTTCGTATCCAACGGTGACCCATACTTGGAGACAACTGAAGGAACACTTTATCACCCACCCAAAACTCAAGAAGTCTACACCGCTGGTCTACATATGACTTCTTCCTACTCTGATCCGTAGCCATTCGCTTCCAGATCAACTTAACTCTCTCTGAAGTCTCCTGCACGAGACTTGGTCCCAACAACCCAGATTCACCAGCCTCTAGCCAATACAATGTAGATCAACATGGCCTCCCGTAAAGTTCCTCAAATAGTGCCATATACATCGTATCCTGAAAACTATTGTTGTAGGAAAACTCAACCAATGTTAGTTGTCTCTCCTAAGAACCACCAAAGTCCAAGACATAATCTCTTAACATGTCTTCTAACACATGGATCGTATGTTCCGACTGCCCGTCTGTCTGTGGGTGGAAATATGTACTCAAGAACACCTACATTCCAAGAACATTCTGCAACCCTTTCTAGAAATACGATGTGAAACGCGGATCTCGGTCCGAATCTATGGTTTGCAGCACACCATGCAACCACACTATTTCCCGAACATATAGCTCACAGAACTGGTCGACTGTATGGGTTTCCTGAATTGGTAAGAAATGAGTCACTTTTGTTAACCGATTCCCAACCACCCGTATTTCATAATTCATCCATGGAATCCTCAGAATACCCACAAAAAAAATGCATCATTACATCATCCCACATCCATTACAGAATGGGCAATGGATGCAACAAACCACCTGGGCATTGATGTTCGGCCTTCACCTGCTGAAAGGTAATACACCGTGCCACAAAGCCCGCAACTTCCTTCTTCATTCCAGGCCACCAAAACTGCCTTCAGAGATCACTGTACATCTTGGTCAAACCAGGATGCTTTGTCCACTTTGATTCATGGGACTCATGCATCAACTCCTCCCACGCACACTTTGGAACAACCTCACGATCACGAACATGAACAACACCGTCCACACTGATGGCCCAACCAGAAGGTATCTCCCCACATTTAACCTTTTAGTTCATGATCAAACACTTAGGATCATCAATATTACCTTCCTTAACACAAATCAAAAGCATCGACTCCATTGCTAAGGAAGCAAGAGTGACCTGACCACTCTCCTCATGCACCTCCAGGTGCATTTCTACAAACAAAGCCATCACCTTCAATTCAGTGTTGGACTCCTCTACCATCTAATTCTAAACCTTCTTGCTCAAAGTATCAGCAACACTGTTTCCCTTTCCCGATGTGTACAAAAAATAAAAGTCAAAAGACTAGTGATATTCAATCCATATTCACTTCCAAGAATTCAAATCTCGTTGTGAGAAGAATTAATTTAAAATCTTATGGTTGGTAAACATGGTAAACCCATCTCCCCACAGATATTGCCTCCAACACATCAAGGCGTACACCACTACAGCCAACTCAAGGTCATGAGTGGGATGATTCCGCTCATGGGGTCTCAACTTCCTTGACCCCTAAGCCACAACCCACCCATCCTGCATCAACAGAGCCCCATGTCCTATTCTGGACGCATCACCAAACATGATGTACTTCTTACACAGTTTAGGTAAGATCAAGATATGTGTGGTCATCAACCACTTCTTCAAATCTTGAAAGGAATTATCACAAGCCTCAGACCACTCAAACTTGATTCCCTTCTTGATCAAGCCCGAAAGTGGTGCTGTGAAGCGAGAGAAATCTTGAATGAACCTTTGGTAATACCCAACCAAACCCAGAAAACTGCGAACATCAGAAACACTCTTGGGATGCTACCAAGATAAAACTTCCTACACTTTCTCTAGATCAACTGAAACACCTACCTCTGAGATGATGTGACCTAGAAAATGTACTTCACCTTTCATGAATTGACACATGGATAGCTTGGTGTATAACCGATGCTCTCTTAGCATACCCAAGATGATGTCAAGATGTTGGGAATGATCATCATGAGTTTTCGAGTACAATAATATATCATCAAAATAGACAACCACGAACCAATATAGATAGGGATTAAAGATCTGGTTCAACAAATCCATAAACACTGCTGGTGCATTGGTCAAGATGAAAGGCATTACCACAAACTAAAACAACCCGTACCGACTGCGGAATGCTTTCCGCGGTATGTGGGAAGACCTCACCCTCAACTGGTGATAACCCGACCTCTGATCAATCATAGAAAACACTAATGCACCCCTCAAGTGATCCAACATGTCATCAATTCTGGGAAGAGGGTAACAATTTTTCACCGTCATCTGATTCAACCTTCGATAGGCAACACATAGCCTTAATGACCCATTGATCTTCTTTGAATAAATCCGGAGAGATCTTCAAGGAGACGTACTAGGACAGATAAACCCCTTATGCTCCAACTCCTCAAGTTGAACCTTCACTAGAGTTTTACCGGTGCCATTCGGTATGGCGGAATAGAAACTGGCTCCGCTCCAGGCAGCAACTCGATCGTGAACTCGACATCCCTCTCGGATGGTAACCCCGAGAAATACTCAAGAAACTCATCCTGAAACCGATCCACCACAGGAGGGACACCAGAATTACCCCCTATTTCATTGTCATCAAGCATGAGACATGACACTTTAGTTGTGAGTTCACTCAACCGCTGACCAATCGGTCCTACACGCCCTGGTCGAACATCCCATTCGCCACGGTGGACAGAAGAGTCACCATCAAGAAACCTAAATGATACTCTGCGACGATAATAGTTTATGTGTTCCCGATATAACACCAAAATATCCATTCCCAAGATTAGGTCAAACCCTGACATCTCGAGAATGAACAAATACCATAGAAAACAATACTCACCAACTTCTAAGGCACATCCATTGCACTACTTGATATCCTCTACCCACACCCCCAACATAGTGTCAATTGATATAACCCGAAACACACTCTCCACAGGTAAACCCAGGGCTACCACAAGCTGAGTAGAGATAAAAGAATGTGTGTCACCTGTGTCAAAGAACGCACTAGAAAAAGGTAATACTACAAGAATCATACCTCGAACAGTCGATGATCCAGCCTCACCATCACCAGGCGCTAACTGAAATGCCTGAAGCTGACTTTCCCCTCTACCCTAGGCTCCAGCCTGAATACCCTGCACTGCACTGCCCTACTGGCATGAGCGATCTTGCCATGGAGTTCCACATCCTCCACCCTTGCCAGTACGGCCCGTGGAGCTCCATATGCCAACCTGATACGGGAAAAATGACCCCCTTCCTATATCTAGTAACTGGCTTCCACCATCATGCTCACCCGTCTATTGAGGGTTCCTGCAGATCCTCTGCACATGCCCAATCCTGCCGCATGAATGACACTCAACTAGAGGTCAAGGACACTGACCATGCATATTCCCCGGCCTACCACACTAATAAAAAAACACCTGGTATCTTCTCTGAGAGTCTAACCCTCTCTTCCAGCAACTTTTCAAACTCCCACCATGATGAGAGCTCTCATGGCGTCACTTTCGACCTTCAGTAGCTACACTGCTCGTCTATCCCACAGACACCACAAGCCCACATCCCGAAGCTCCCTTCAGGTTTCCTTCCGAGATCAGTTCCGGATCTACTACCTCTACGAACCACTTCAAGGGGAAGATGTTTACTTGAGACCTGATCTCATGTCTTAGCCCATCCTGGAAATGCCTTTCTACTGCTGCCTTATGCCCTACTAATACTGGGACAAACTGTCTCAAATAAGTGAAGTGACTATCATAGTACATCACCGATAGCGATCCCTGAGTTAGGCTCAAACATACTCGGTGCAACCTGCCCTGGGTCCCGATCCATCATCTGTATAAGGCAAGCTAAGTTCTCTTAGAACTGGTCTTCTCCATCTTCATTGATCGCCACATTTTCTTACTCCACTATGGGAGGAGTGTTCATAGAAACATCTTCCCGTTACCCAACAGGTAATCGACTTTGTGGTGGTATTTCTCTACAATTCCAAGCACGAGATTTTAGAATGCATACCACAAACATTCATGACTTTATCAAAAGCTCTTGACTAGCTACAACAACCCACTCTTCATACACTAACCCAAAAACGGTTTCCCAATTTGTTTCAAACCCTATTACTCCATGAAACATAATTTAACCACTTGTTTTATTTCATGCTTATCATTATTTCTTGGTTTCATGAAATTCATGATGCATCCTACTTTCCTACCACACACACCCACCCCGTGCGTGTGTCTTATAAAATGTATGTCACCTATCTCCCTAGGTACCTATAATGATGCATGAATTTTAATCCTTGTGACGTTAAGGCCACGAGCCAAATATCATAAAACAGTCACATCAAACAACATGTGTATCACCTAATGGTGAAATATCATCAACTGTAACAACAGACAACCAAGAACAACAATTACCACCTAGGGTGACTTGGGTTTCCCCCATACCTGGGTTAGCTACTCCCAAGCATGAGAACATTACCAAGGCCAGAAACGTCTTAACCCTTGGATACCAATCCGAAATAACAAGACCTTATAGAAGGATATGAAGAACCTCCTCTGATACCACTTTGTAATGTCCTTGACCTGGAAGCCTCTAAACCGGTACTCCGAGCTGGGTGGCTACATGACCATAAGCGCGCCTCCCCGTACGCCAAAGGATACCGACTAGCAGCGGTGGTCGATGTAGTAATGTGGGGAGACTATACCCCCTTATTATCAGAGCAAGTCACAACAATATAACTCGATAGAGGAAATAATAACCAACAACAAGGAACATGTATAACAACCACTTCCAAATAACAATAAAAATGCCATGTCATACTACAAGTGTGTGAGTGAACAAAAGACCAAAAAACAAAGACACGACCAGAATACCAAAAATGGTTCTAACTCCAAGTCTGGATCCTCCACCATGTTCTACCCATGTCCACTCACTATCTAGAAAGGAATTTTCATTTCTCTTTCCCTGAAAACATGAAGTATACTCGGGTACTCAATGGCGGCCCGAGCATGGTGTGAGTACATCTAAGTAGGCCACCACCAACGGTGTCTACAAAATATCCAGTAAAAATAGGTAGTGTATGCAAAAGAAATATGAATGATAATTGCCAACGATTATTTAAGGCACCCTTAACTAGGCTATATCCAAGTCATTGCCACTTCCATTACCATTCATTACACACCCATTATCTCTATTTACCATTTCATCACATTTCCTTAGGTTAGTCACATACATTATGTTACATGGGTCTAAGGACAACAATCACATGCAAGAGGGTAAACACAACATTATACTATCTCACTAGAACTAACGCCTCATAGCAACCATAACCTCACCTCAAAGCCTCATTCTGGGTGGATGCAACCATTAGGTGAATAGACCCTCAGTCCCCTTTCCTAACCCATGCATTTAGGGTGGAGCTTAGAACCTCAGTCTTTGCTCGACCCGTGGGCATAGATCCTCATGACATACCGCACTCTACGAAGCCATGTTCACATGCTTATATATAAGTAACCATCAACCATCCAAACTATTTCCCTTCGGCAAATACTATTCACAACAACCCACATGGGAATCCACATCACGCCATAACCCATTAACACATTACCATTTCACATAATTTAACCATTCACCCAATTACCATGTGTTATGCCTATCTTACTAAGCATTCAACATTAAACCCATAATCTATACCATTATGGTCTTTAATCGGTTTACACATTAACCCATTTAACTCGTTCATCATTCCCATGAATCAACCATTTAACCCACTCCACTTTAACCCTTAGGTTATTTCCATGTCTAGGTGCATCTCCTATCTTCTATTCCAAGTTCAACCAAGCATGCCAACATTTTTATCAAGGGCTCTACAATTCATTACAGAAGGTCACATGATTAATATCAATCCCTAAATCCGAGAAATGCCGGCACATCCCATGGATGGCCCCAATTAGGTCAAGTCTATCCCAACACATCCAACGGGGATCATGGGGGTTACCATTTACCATTTTAAGCATCATTATTACCCAACATGCTATGGTTATTCAAAACATAACCAAAGGAAATCTTGAACACAACTAAACATGAGCAAACACCCATAAACACCCATAAACTATAGGATATCACTTGTAGACCACCTACATCAAAACCGTGGTTGAACACACTATTAATCGAGTCCTTAGACCTCAATCCAACCAACCTTTGGAGCTTTAACCTAAAATTCACCCAAAAGTTACGGTTTTAGAGCTTCGGAACAAGGACGAGAGAAGTTAGAAACCCTAAACCCAAAAGAGAAGAAAGGATGGGATTAGCCTTACCCTGAGCTTCGATAAGCAACCAACGACACCAAAAACGCCTTAGAATCGAAGGAGATTGGTCTCTTGGAGCCTTTGGGCAATTTGATTCATGCCTAGGGTGGATATAGAGGAAATTAGATGAAATACTGAGTGGGTTTTAAAATCTCAAAGTGGCAAACTTGTAATTTTTCCCAACATTAAGTGGCTGCACGATTTGTCCGCACAGTTTGGAAAACCATGCAGAAACCATGTGCATGCCACTTCCAGGAGGAGGAGGGGTCGCACAATTTAGCCGCACGGTTTGGAAAACTGTGCGCAACCCATGTTCATTCTTCTGTCTAGAGGAGGAGGGGTCACATGGTTTAGCCTGGGCAGGCCGCACGGTTTACCTGGCCGTGCGTAGGCTGTGCGCCCTGGCCTATCTTGCCCAGATTTCCTTTCTTCCATGCCCAGAGCCCCCGAAACACCCTAAAGGCCTCTCACACTATCAGGAAACATTATTAAGCCCCAAAACAAAGGTTTCAACCTAAAATACAACAAAAACATACCTTTCAAAAAATTGGGGTCTTACATAAAATATTTAGTATTTGGTTAGGATCTATGCCTCTTATTTGAGAGACATCATTTGGCATACTCTTTAAGACATGAAGGGTTTTTTCATAGGATAATACCATATTCTCTAGGATGAATAGATTTAAATTTTCACCATTATGGATCAAGTATCATTGGAGATATAAACATTAATATTATGAATAACGTAGGAAAATTGGTACCCTTTTATAAGCAATTAGAGGGGCACACATGGAATCATTTAAATGATTTCAATGAAATATTGGAACATTAATGTCACTGTGGATAAAAATGGTAATGTATTAAAAATAAATATAATAAAATATTAAAATTTGAATATATAATAAAAATATGACATGATTTTTTGCCAATAAAACACTTAACCCATTATGTGACCCTCGATAAACCCATTTTATCCTTAACTATGGTAACAATATTATACAGTTTTAACTATTAATTAAGAAAAAAATAAGTCCAAACTATTAAATATAATTCATTATCATAAAAAAAATATATAATAATTTTTAAATTATTATATATCCAACAAAAATATAATATATTTTTTTATTTGAGCATAAAGCGCAAAAAAATATCCTTCTAGAAAAAACTATTTTGAAAAATAAAATATAATTTAAACATATTCCATTACATATAGAAACTCTCAACTGAATGCTAAAATATATGATAGAATATATTAACTATAAATTCAATAAAAACCATTAGTCAATATAGTTTAATTTAAATTATTATGATAAAAAACATTGTGCTTATAAAACATATTATTAGGAAAAATTATTTTAAATCCCAAAATTGAAAGTACACATGAATGACATTTAATGATGATTACAATGTAATTAAATAAATTATTTATAACAATATCTGTATTTTTTTCACTTTATGATTAAATTAAATACATAATGGGACTATTACATAAAAGGAAATAACTTTTTTAAAAAAATGTTTATATTTTTTCAGTAATCAGTAAAAGATAAATAATTTAAAAATATCATCAAAATTTATCAAAAAATAATATTTTAAGGATCGATTGATAAATAATATTTAGTTAATAAGATAAGAGTTTAAAAAATATTAGATTTTAATTAAAAATTTTGTCTTAATAAATAAAATAAATACAATTTTGGAATAAATTTAACATTTAAAACTTAAAATGACATCCCTAATAATTTAGTTTTTATCATTTTTTAAGTATTTTAATATTAATAAAAGTGTATTTATTAATAATCATACCTAAAAATTTAATGGATAAGTTACAATGTGTTGCAATATCATTGTTCATTTAAAAATTAAATTTTGTGTAGGACATACTATCAAATTCCTCAAGCTTATTTCCCTAGAAATACATATAAAATCTTGGAGTGTTACACTCTACCCCCATCAAATGGATTCATCACTCAAAATTAAATCAATATTTTATAATTAAATATATTTTAATTTTCATTACTAGATCATATAATACCCATGTTGCATCCAAATATTTTTGAGCTCTATAATTAACTCAAACCATATGGGAATTTATATTCTAAAAAAATGTAATAGTGTAATAAAATTTTTCTACTAATTGTACATCATAAGAATTTTCAGGATCTAGTAATAAAACCATTGAGTTATGTACATTTGAAGGATCTGTTATTTACATTCTCATGAGAGATACATGTAACATATTGTGAGATATAAAGTGTGTCGGTGGGAATGAAATTGGATAAAATGTTTTCGTAATACAATAAAGTGTATAAATAATTTCAATATACCTTGGGATCAATATTTCATTCTATCAAAATCTCATTATCTTTTTTCCTTATAAAAACTAAAAGTAAAAACTTCTCAAATAAATTCAATTCTAGATCTCACTGATGACTATCAACATAATTCTCTAATCAAATCTGAGTTTCCTTGATGTGAAACAGATTTTCTCAAATCATCTTTATAAATTCCTCAAATATATAGGTCCCATGAGATTTTTTTCAATAACTTCATTCCAATATGTTAGAGATATATAATTTTATACAGTTATGGATTAATGAGGATCCACCTAAATTCTATAGTAAAACCTATTATCATATGAAACTTTATGTATAAGAAGGTTTTTATCTTAAAAAACCATGATGTATAAACAAAAACATATTAACATATCAAAAAATTAAGTAATAAATCTTTCATTACAAATATTTATCAAAATATGATTAAAAGTAATATATATATATATATATATATACATTACATGTTAATCATCCAACTCATTGTGGAAATCCTCTCATCTCAAAAAAATATTATTGATTTTGGTACTGCATACCACCTCATAACATCCTTAATGTATATCGAGGTAGGGTGATCATGAATGAATTATTCTTTCATAATAATGATGTGTGATTAATTTTTAAGGTGATCAACAACAATACAAAATAAATTATTACCCTTAGATGTTTTATGGAATCCAATGAATAATCACTCGTGAAGTTTTACCATTTTCATTATATTATAAAAAATTACAGTAACAAACCATTTGACTTATTTTTCAATTATTTACCTAATAGAAATACTAAGAAGCAAGATTTATAGACTTAAATATCACTTTGCATGTTATCCCACCATAGATACTTCGCCAGATCACTACAAACATCATATATCCGAGATGAATAATGAATTAAAATAAATGATCTTATAAAAATAGTTATTTCCTAAAGTCTAGTATCAATGGTTCAATTATTTATTTCTTGAACCATATAAACAAATTATAATAAAGGTGCAACTCATAATGATTTCCTACCTATTATTTCAGATCTTATTCACTTTATACGACTATTTAATAATATATTATATTTATTAATAATGAATAATTTTATAATTGAAAATATATCACCCCATTATTAATGATTTCAGTTTCAATTCATTTAATATACATTAATATTTGATATTTTTTTATCCTCATCCAAAATAATCATTCATGATCATTTCACATCATTGAGGAAGACACCTTGTTTGTACTCCTACAATGTTAATGTATTGGGAAGTCATAGTCTTTAACCAATTATGAATATCATATATATCACTTGTTTGAAAGATTCCAAGTGAATATATAATTTAATATTTTATGAAAATTTTATACATCACAAAATTATCCATAACGATAGTTATTACATTCCATTAATGCATAGATAAATAGTTCTAACACCAAATTATCAGTCGGTTGAATTTTCTCTAGAATAATCAAATAGTGTGACAAATAATATACCATACTATCATTCATCATGAGAAAAAAATACAACCTTTATAACCAATGAATAGTTGTAAATCTAAAAACCTACTCTACAACATGGTTAAGAGATAAAAACTTCACATATCTACCTTTTTTCCCAGAAATATTTATGGAATTCATTGATTCAATAGAACATAACTATCCGAGATGATAACATGGTGAATGTATTCAATTTAATTGATAATTTTTTTTATAATAATTAATTATATCCACAAAAACCAAAAAAGTTGTATATCATTCAATGGTAATGATCTTGGCCAATGTTCAATAATATTTTCCTTCAACAGATACACTAATACACCCTTTCACGATATTTTATTGCATGAAATGAAAAATTGTATAGCCAAAATTTAGAAGTGGAATTTTTTTATATACTATCCTCATCCTTAAATAATGTGTACATTCATCATGTGATATGATTGAATTACTTACACATAGAATATATAACAATATAAACTTTAAAAAATTCAACAAACAAGCCAAGGTAATATCTAAAGTCTCTACTAAATATGACCATGAAGATAGTAAGGGTATTGATCAGATAAAATAGAATTACTAAAAATTATTAATGTTTGTAACTCAATTATAGGTCTATTTTGGGCGCGTTTTTCATTTTTCCTTCAATTGATAGTAATAATAATGAATATTAATATTGGAAAAGTACTTAGGTCATTATATTTGATCCAAAAAATTATTCAATGTTGGAAAGATGGTAATTTTGTGTCGTGAATTTTTATTTTCATGATAATCAATTTTGGGTTTCATTGATCCATTTATCTTCTTAATAAAATATAGGTTCATACTATGCAGACACTAGAAAAATTGTAACCCATTATAAAGCTTTATTATGAATTTACCCTTTAAATCATATAACTTGATCAAGGTTCTTCTATATATAGTCCTTGAAATATGTGTATAATTTGGTTTTAGTTATATTAAATATTTATAATCATAATTTAGAGGATGAATACGAAAATATTCATGTGTTTCATCAGTAAACTATCCTATAATAGCCATATTTGGATGTTGAGTTTCTCTCCAATAATCCTTATTGAATTTCCCCATTTGAATAAGAACCAATACCCATGCAGTGACAGTATTTTCAATCCGATGTTTATATTTATCTTCATATGGAGAGATGATCATATGATGGTTCATAATATAAATTTCAACAACCCTTCCTTAGTAATTGATATAGTATATATATAAATATAGTAAATAAATTCCTAAAATAACATCAATATTAACCAGTGGAAGAATAATATGATTTTTAGATGAAAATTCCAACATAATTCAATATGGAATGAATCCTAGAAATGAAATGTGAACATCATACCATTATGTGTTTTAAATAATTTGTTGACATATAATTAGCGATGTGTTATATTCAAACATTAAGAAAATTATTCAAATATAAATGTGTTGGTAGAACTAGAATCAGAAAAAATATTTGCAGTTATAGAGTTCATGGTAGGAGTGCCTTTCCCAAAATTTTTGTAATACCTCACAACAGTAATAGTGATCTAATAGAATTTCATTACATGTCTAGGTTTAATTGGGGTATAATGTAGATCATCATCATTATCTCTTGTATTTGACAACTGGTTATCCTAATTCACATACTAATATAATTGTTAACAATGGTGTGTGGCTGGTTCATTCTGTTGATCCATTTTCATTATGAATTTTATTTAATAGCATCTATATATAAAATTGGTATTCATTTTCTCAATGACCATTCATTATAATACAAATGAATTTAACATTAAATTATGACAATTTATCTATTCTTCTTTACATACTTCTATCATAACGGAAGGCTCAACTTTTTCCCTCCATCCTTTTAATTAAAATTTCCATTGAATTACACCTTTTAATTCTTATCAAAACAACAATATTGATAGTTGAAAAAAGAACCATCTAACATTGATAACACATCGAATTATTCCAGAATATCTATTAATTAATCTTATGAATAATTCCCATAGAGGGATGAGTTTTAGAAACACCGATGAATTATAAAATACTAAATTTTGGTAATGTGATAAATCAATAGAAAAACCTCATATATCTTAGAAAATCTCCTCATTAGTTTTAATGGATTATTAATCCATTGGAGTTATGTTATGGAATTATTTTTTTAGATTCATATAATGAATATGGAAAAGTGTTCTTATTGAAAATGTTTCTCCTAATGCAATCCCACTCAATGTAGAAACATTTTCCTCACCACATTATATTCTTGATAATATCCCACGATGTTTTTACCTAGCCTTAGAAATGGTAAATAACAAGGATAATAATTTTGTGTTATGAGAATTGGTGACTAAAAATTATCTTTTCAATTATACTAAAGTATTTATTAGAAAATATTGCATCATCATACCCACAAATAAATAGTTTATGTTTCCTTATGAAAGAATCAATAATACAATGTTCTATGAATATCTTAATAAAATTTTACACAATGATTCATGGATTTATAAATTTGATTAATTATATCAATAATGTTTTCCATTCCAGTTCACCTAACATTCAATTTTTCTGGAGGAAAAAATTATATTTATTTACCTTATTTTGTATTAACATGGTTCTATATGGTTTCATCTATTAATAAAAATGAAAAATCATAGTGTTTGATATAATAATCATAGTGGAAAGCCAATAAATTATGGAAATATCATTAATGGGTTGTCCAAATCATAAAATTTTCTATTAAATAAAAAACTCCTTAGGTTTGACCTCTACCATTGATTGTAATTATAGATTCAAATACATTACAATAGTTATTAAAGGAGATGTGAATTATCCTTGGAATGTTTAAAAGAGGGTCTAGTCTGGTTATCAATCTTAAGCCCACTCATCATACACCAATGAAGGTATATTAAATATAAAATCCACCCCATATAGTGTTTTCAACCAAAGGTTAATCTATTACAAACCCAAAATCACTTTCTAGTATCATAATAGTGATTTATTTTCAAGTAAACCCACATTATATTGTTTACATAACATATGGTATTAATTTAAACATTGGCATATCCAGAGGGTTCTCACTAATGTTTTCCCAAACAAGTTTTTAAATGTTATTATACCTTAAAATGATACCAAATAGTGTGAACAATACATTACATACATTAATAATAAATTTTATTAGCTGAATATTTATTACATAACAATATAATCCACAATATATCATTAATGGTGTAGTATCTTTGAGATATTATATACTTAAAAAACTTATACATAAAATATCTAAATTTTCCCATTATGTTCTCCACAACTATAACAGTTCTTTTATATGTTATACTTAATTTATTTATAACTTGGGTAATGTAAGCGTAATAAAGTATATTCCAAAGTTCTCAATTAGGGTAATCAAAAGAGACATAAATTCTGATCGAGTGTGAGAATAAGAAAAACATTAGGGTATAAGAACATGATAAAATAAAATAAAATAATCCTACATAATAAGTAAAATATATTTAGTCATGAATCATAGACTATGGTTATTTCAAACAAAATAATTATTTTATAATACTACAGAATCATTATTAATCAATAATTATCCCTAATAAAATTATATTATGAGAATATATATGCATTTGGAATTAACATAATAATAGAAAATAATATCCTTATTCATGTTTATCTTTAAAGACTTTTATTCTGTAAAATTTACTATAATTGAAATACCTAAGAAATCCTTTCTATCAATCTCCCAATAGTAACTTCCATCTAGTTAACTACATCATATATTGGGATATTATTAAATTCATCATCATAGAGTATTTTCTCAAAACAATTATCATTTCCTAATATATTATAGGAATAGAGTAGATCCACCCATCCTTTGTTTATAATTTAACCATACATATATGATTTATAATGGAAAAACCCATAATATAATAATAATATATTAATGTTTATGCAAAAATATCATGAAAACCCCTATCATATCACCAAATCATATCCCATGGAAGAGGAAATGGAATTCAACAATATCCGACCATCATATTTATTAACTATAATAGGGAAAAAGTAAATATGGTAATGTTTAATCATATCCATAATAAAGAACAAGGAACATAAAATGATGTAGTTATTGATTAAAATAATCTCAAAATGATTAGTATAAATGTCTTGAGAAAATACCCATTTCATTTTGAATTTATTTATTTAAAATTTAATTTTTTTAATTAATATGGGGTTTTTAAAAATAAACTTGAAATATTATTATGGAAGCATTAATTAAAGTATGATATATGATAATGGAAAATTCCATTCATGTAGTGTATGTTAAAAACATATGATATCTTTTACATTAAAAAATATAACTTATTCCAATCGTAAAACTAGATAAAGAATAATTAATAAATATATAACTTCATACATGGTCAAAAATGAATTTAAAAAATATATATCATATTAAAACCATTATTGAAGTCATTTTAGAAAATTTACATATGGTATAAAAATATTTTCTAAATGATGAGATAAATAATGTTTTTTTCCTTAGAAACTTTATTTTGGAATCTCTTGTACAAAAGGAGTGGAAATTTAATGGGAGAAAAGTGATACCCTAAAATAACAAGAGGATAGAAAAATAAATATGATTTGTGATATAGATATAATATAATTATTTTATCTTAAATTTTTTCCTAAATAATCCTAATAAAAAATGGACCGTCACATAAAACAATAAGAACATGTGTATAGTTCTTAATAATCAATCTAACCTACATTATAAAAATGTTAAATTTATAATAATTTTAAATAAAAAACATTATCACACCTAAAATACCATACATCTATTTTATATAAAATATTATAACTCATTCATTAAAAATATATCGTTATCATCAATAATAGTGATGTTAATATTATCATTTTTATATAATATATGGTTATACAATTATGGCCATTGAACATTTATTGTGATTAATACATTTGTAGAAATGTAATAATTAGATAATTATAGGAATGCATTAATATTTTTATTTATATCCATTAATATAAGTTTGTGATGAAAATTGAATTTCCACATTATGTGGATTTTATAGTCCACATGAATGCACAAGTGAGAACTCCATTTCTCGATTGATAGAAAAAACATAAAGGTAAATAATAATTCAGACATAAATAACAATTATTATATAAAATTATATAAATACATTATTTATAATATAATAATCATCAATTAGAAATAATGGTTCATAGTAATTCATTTTTCAATATGGAGTCGGTATTAAGTAAAAAAATGAGTGATAATTTAATCTCCAATGTTATTGATATGGGTGGGTGGGGAAAATGCTGATTCCGTAAATTTAATGACATCACAATATATTGATGATATATTAGTAATCATTTTTTGATGGGCATGACATATGAAACTATTGTTTAAGAAGATATAAAATTGAGTGTTCTTTTTTAAGATAGACACCAATTATTTAAGAGACCACCTTAGGATTACATCTTAGGCCTTAAAAAATTTGTCTTAGTAGAATAAAATGATATATAATATTATGATAATGTTTCATGGAGAGTTTTTTTAATGTTGAATTTATATAGATAAAATAATGTTAATATCAAATTATAATATGTCCACTTTTTATAATTATTGGGAACACAAAATGAAATGTTTAAATGATCTCAATTACATATGGTCACTTTCATGAGAATTTATCTCTAAAATGGTCCAAAATTTAATTTAAGTAAAATATATGGTATAACATTCATCAAATAATAAATATTAGCCATCATTTTTCGGAAATCCTTCTGATATCTCTAGGTTTTATCCTAGGTAAACTCGTTATAACCCTAACATTAGTTACAAATATTTACTCCTTCATCAATTCACTCTAGCCAAAAATGTCGTTAACCATTTTAAAATATATTCATTATGATAATTATAAATATTTACTCAACTTTACAGGATTAAAATTACATATGTGGTGGAATTAAATTTAAAATAATTAAAAAATCAAGAACAAAAAACCTTTTAAAAAAATTATATTTTAAGAATAAAAAATAATATGATTCCATACCATTTTTAGAAAAAAATTCAAATTCTCATCAAAATATATTATTTGTTAAATAATTAATATATTTCATTAAAATAGTTATTTGATATAGTATAAATTAATTAATTATGTGAAAAACACAATGTATGCATGAAAATAGTATTTTGAAAAATATTTCTTTACCCAAATAGAACAAATACCAAAAAATTTATAGTGAAAATTTAAATGCAATTAATTCAATAATTTATAATTTATGTAGTATTTTTTTATCTTAATATCAAATTAAAAAAATGAGTATGGTATTTAATAACAGATTAAATTTTTAAAAAATTCATCCCCATTTTAAAAGAATTATTTTAATAAAACACATAAAATTTCAACCAATGATAATAATTAAATTTTGATTTCAATTATAAAATAAAATTTCTAAGATAATATTTTATAAACAATAAGATGTGAATTATAATTTTTCTAATATTAAATATAATTTAAACCATTTTTTATGATAAAATAATTTTTTTAGCTTCAAATTGCTGTATTTAAAACTGAGTTCTGTAAATTTAATGTCAATATAAATATTCTTTAAAATGTGGTTATTATTATTCATAAATAAAAATTTAACATAAAATGTTTTAATAGTTTAATATATAGTTTTTTATATAGAAAAATGGTTTTTTGTAAGTAATTAAATCTAATACATGATTCTTATTTCAAGAGAAATACATATAAAATCACGAAGTGTCATAACAGATCAATAATGATTAATTTACATAATTGAGATAAAAACACTTTTTATGAATCATTTTTTTAGAAAAAATATCATTATACATTGAAATCCATTTATTTTTCATTTTATTAAATTAATAAAAATTTTATTCCTTTTTTATAATGTTTTAAAGAATTTCCCAAAACTATAGTTGTTCAAATTAATACAGGCTTATATAATGGATCATTGATAATTTTAAATTTTAAAAATAATATTTCAATAATATATTGTGGTTTTTATAAACTCTATATTGTGTGTGAATAAATATATAAAATACATCATACTTAATTGAAGATAAAGTTTTCCTAAAATATCAAGGAATTTCATTCTAACCCCATATAATAATATCACCCTCAAAATTAAATAATATCAATACAAAATAACACTAATAATTATTCATTATCACATCCTTATGTGGTATTTCCATAAAATGTTGAAAAAGTGTTTTTATTTATCTAAAACATGTTTTCCCTTAATTAAAAATGACAAACACTTGGTCCTCATAAAAGAGATCATTTCATAGAGGTATGATGTAGTGACCCATACTTTCTAAATGATATTTATTTCCTAAATTAATTTTTGTTACATTTTATATATTATAAATTTATAAAATAAAGATAAACAAATAAGATTTTATATCTTTAACAATGATAATTACATTAGTCATATATGAAACCAATTTAAATACCCAACATTATAAATAAAAATCATAAAATAGGACAACTAAAATCGGAATGTAATGACCTCTCTTGTCTAAATGAATTTTCGTCCCCCATGAAAATTATTTAGTAATAATAAAAATTAATAGTAAACCAACCAACAGATTATGAAGATAAAATATAACCATAATATATTTTTTTTGAATTTTTTAGTGAAATAGTGGTGTTTTATTTATATGGTACAAAAGGAAATGTGATTTTTTTGTTTCAGTATTTATATTAAAATTTTAAAATATGATCGATGTTCAATATAATCATTTGAAACAATACCATGTATAACAATTTTACAATTATAATTAGTTTTCATAAGTACTAATGAAAAAGAATTATTGATACAAGAGGAAGTATTAATGGACTCAACATAAAGAGTCGTTCTGTTTAAAGCCAATTAGTAAAAATTAGTAAATAGTTATTTTCAATAGGGTTATCCCTTGATAAATCATAATCCAACCTTCATCAAGTGAATTTTAAATGAAATCTCAAACAACCAATGTTAATGTTTCTGTATATTACCACTTGTTCGATGTTATCCGAGACACCCAATGAAACCACCACCATCAAACACCTTACTCCCTAGGAATATGATGATGTCATAAGGGGTTATATTTCCATACCTTAGCTAATTAATGTGTAAATTATTTTATATAAATAATTTGTTTCGATCATTTCCTCTTAAGGATAATTTTCTTAATAAAATATTATTGAATATAGGTGAATTTGATAATTTTATTATTGGATGCAAATAAAATATAATATTATTTTTTGGAATATATATATATATATTATATTCAACCATTGTTTTATGTGAAGTATTTTTTTAATTAAAAGCAATTTAAAGAACATTTAGTTAATTAATAAATGATAAAATAATTTTGTAATGTCCTAGGAAATGTTTTGTATGTGTCAGAAATTTTAAAGTTTCATTAAAACTAATATCATTAAATAAATATACATTTTTTTCATTAAAAGTGCGAATTCTTAGATTCAGAAATTTTCTTGAGAAAATAAACATAATTTTTTATTCATATAGCCTAAATTAGGTTAGGGTGAATTTATTTGAATATTAGAAAATACCTTATTTTTTTATGAATAATAAAAAACAGAGTCATAGGGTTTCAATTTACTTTAGGAAAAAATATTTATATCATAATGTTGTCATAATTAATAAAACATAACACACAACCTAATATATGTTATTTTAGTAATATAAATTTTTTTAATAGATTTTATTTTATTTTTTAAAAGAATATGTTACTTACAAAATTCGTAAAATTAAAATTTTATTTTTGAAGGAATGAAATTGTAGAATCCTAACATTAACATGCCAAAAGTAGTATCATAAAATGATAATCGATTCTAGTGGATCAAAATAACCTAAAATATTATCCAAATGTCTTTAACTATAGCAACCCATACTTTACATTCATTCATATTACTTCAAATTTGAGGTACATTCATTATAACATATAATATAGCCATGAAAGGACTGTATATGAATAATGAATTTAGAAAGTGGGAAACATCAACAACTAGTTCATAAAACATCTAAATTGTTTCCCACTTATTTCATCATAATTAGAATCTATTTTGACATATCTAACTTAATACCCTTCTTTATGAAATGGGGAAAATAATCATTTTAAAAGGTGATCTCAAATTCACTATTAGGGTATATAAGGTAAATATCAATCATATCATAATCATAAGACATAAGAACACACCATTTTAAAATAATTTCCTTTATACGAAATGTCATGATATCATGGAACGGGATAAAGGTTCATAAGAATTAATAGAAATAATCCAAAAATACATACCATAAGAGTGATATTTTTTGGCATACATAGAAGCATAGAAAATCATTTCCATATTATCAATGGATCATAGAAAATACTATCATTATGGATAAATACCATTACTAAGCCGGGTTTACTTATCATTCCAACCCTGTATTACTAAACCATATTTTTATGATATTCAAATAATATTTATCTCATGTAATATAAATAATTACCCAATGCATTAGGGGGAGATACAGATCCCACCCATCTCATAATGAAATCATTCTAACATGCTCCACAAAAACAGAAATAATTTATTATAGCATAACCCAATAAATAAATTGGTTTTTCGTAAACATTATTCCATTATAAAATAATCCATATAAAATACCACTCCATAATTAACAAAAATAAATTTTTAGTAATAATAGGGTTAGAAATATAACCCTATTTAAAGAGCACCATCTTAGATTGAAAATAATTTTGATAAAACACATGTATTTAATTCATTAGGAAAATATATTTAACTCTTAAAAATTGGTTTATTTTCCCAAAATTCCCTGAATATTTAAAAGAATAGTATTTGGTTGAAAATAAACATGAAATAGTGTAGAGGAATATTCATTGAAATATGGAATTATGAAATTGTAAAAATCCATTCTTGACGTATAAGTTGAAAAAAATTCTCTTCGTACTTTTTCTAGAAGAGTCAAAAAGTACCCCATATTGATAACGAAGGAAATATTTATTCCATACCATTTAATAAAAGATTAACCAAAGGTAAAAATTTCTTTAAAATTTGTATAATAAATTAAATAATATTACATATTTAAAAAACATGGACATGAATGATAAATATTCCCCAATAAATACTTATGATTAAACAACCTCAGATAATAATGAGTTTAAAAATTATCTCTTACCATAGGTATGATACCCGTTGTATGTATCTTAACCTATGGTATAAGTATTTTAACAAATTTATTAAAATATTCTTGAATAATAATCATTTTTATGATATCATATATGACTATATTATCATCTGTTTGTTAGTAACATTTCATTGTCACTCGTTATTCGGGTATTAGAGGCTTTTTGTTCTTAGGCATGTTTTGTCGGGTAAGTTTAGTTTCCCAGTATTAGGATTAAGTTCAATCATTTATTGAATGATATTAGAATAATATATATAATATTTACTCATTACATTTTTGTATATAATTTTGGTTTAATGAGGATTTCATTGAATAAATAGCATCACATCGTGGAGATGGCAGACCGTACATACACACGAGTTATAATATCATTCTCTTAATTGTTAAATGATTTTTAATTGGATGGTATATTAATTATAATGAATAATTAAAATGTTATATTTATTATTTACATCAATTATACTCACCTTATACCCATCCAAATAATGTATTATTGAATAAAAAATTACACCATGGTGTGAAGAGGATAATCCGTTCATACATACAAATGGTGATGTTGATATTAATAGGATAGATATAAGGGGATATAAGGTTGTCCCATAATAATAATAACATATCATAATGAATAAGATACTATATTTATTACTTTATTATGGAAAAAATAATAAGAGGAAGTAGAAGGTGAAAATAATTTTGAAATTAGGGATAAAACAATTACCTCTTTTTCAAGTATCTATTTTTGATTTTTCACAAAAGGTCTCCATAAGATTGATTTTTTCCCAATGCATTGCCTCTAAGAGGAAATGAGGGATTTTGGGAGATTACATGAGAGTAGAATTTGGATGAGCCATGGTTCTTGAAAGGTTTTAGTAAGTGTGTAGAGGTGGTAGACTTTTATAAGAGGGAGGAGGGAACTTTAAGATTGTTTTGAAATATTTTTTTATTATAAACTGATTTACGAATTATAATAGTTAAAAAGTGATATATATATAAGATAATATGATTATGGGTCTAAGTCATCTGATAAAATAGAGTTTATACATGTTTAGGTCACAAAATTAACAATATATTTTAGCTTTAACACTTAGTTAAAAAGAATTAACTCATACCGTGTCTTCTTGTATTTTTAAATATATGGTTACCATAGTTACTATAAAATGACAATAGAACAACATGAGGATCATTAAAGTCATTTATGACATTATATAATCTACGTGAATGATTCTTATATTTTTATGACTATTATATCATTTAATAAAATAGTATTTTTAAAAACTCATTTGTGTCAATTTTGACACTACTTAGTAACAAATTTATCATAAACACATAAAAATATTATTCATCCAAAAAACTACATTAAATAAGATATAAATTTTTATATTCATCAATAAAATTAGTTTATAGAATCATAATGTTCATATTATATTTATTTTAATATTTTTAATATCATTTATTTGAATATTTAATTAATAAGGTAATCGCTGAATCATTATTGTGTAAAAAATAAATTTATTTATTTAATGTCTAAAATTTATAAACAAAATACCGTGAAGTATAAAATATTTTTATCTTTATAATGACTATTTATAGTCCAAGAAATCAGTTATACAACCACATATAAAAATGTTTTAGTAAAAGATACATGTTTTTGTTTTATGTCCCTTTAGTTTAAATAAAAAATTCTAAAAGGTCATTATCACAACCATGTGGCTCCATGGACTCTTACATTAAACCCAAGGATGGTCATGGACCGACATATCTCATAAAATAGGATAAAAAATATCTTTAGTGTAGTTTTATATTATTATAATGTTTTTTACCCTTATTTACCTGATTTTCCTATTAACCATGGTAAATAAAAATATTTTTTGATGTTTCTATATATAATGTCCATAAATCAAAGGTTACAATTTAATAAAATTTGGGACATTTAATTAAAAATGTGGAATCAATTTTTATAAATTTGAAACACATAATTGAAATATATTAATTTAAAATCAATCATGTCATCAGAATGATAGAATGTGTCTTTAAATGTTATACCGTTGGAAAAGATTGAAATGTTTTTACATATGAATTTAATGTTCAATTAACTCTAATAAAATGCAATATATTGAATGATTAAAATATATTCTATTTTTAATTTAAAACAATTCAATTATATAATTTATCCATATAAATTTTTTCTATGAAATATGTTTTTTTCACATAAAATTTAATGTATTATTAGTAATCATCAAAAATTAAATGTTATCAGATAAATATAAAAAAATCATCAAAATAAACTTTTTATGTCATTAATTTAATATTAAAGGTTAATTTGGTTATATAAAAAATTTTAATGTGTCAAAGTCTAAATTTAAAGAGGGTTCCCCATTCAAAGGTGAAAGATTACCCTTGAAAATATAGGTTTTTATACAACAAATAGGGTTTATTCATACCCTATGATTAAAATATCCATCAGATGAATATAAAAATATATAATATATCATATATATCTCATTAATTTTTTTATCTATATTAATTAACTCAAAAAATATAATATCTAATTTACATTTTTCATAAATAATCGATTGAAAATGAATTCATAATGCATTTTCATAAGTCAGTTATAGTAATTGTTGCTAACCTAATAACTAGGCTATAGTGATAATTTTTTTCTAATGGAATATTGTGGTTTGATTAAAATCAATAAATCATGAAACACAAGTTACTAAAGAATAAACATTATTTCATGAAAATATTTCAAAAAAACATTCGGGTGTTACATTATACCCCCTTAAACTGATTTTCTCTCTTGAAAATGACCACATGAAAACAAATAGATAATGATAACTCTCTCACATTATATCCTCAAGTTATAATGTATATTATTAAAATTGGTGGTCTTCCATAATTCATTTACCAAGTTATTGTTATTATTTTGTAGAGTATTTTCTCTACGATCCGGAATCTCTATCAGTTGTTATTCAAAAGATAGAACTTTCTCCAGCGGTATAAAATCTGAGTTTACTACATGTGAAGGATCGAGTTTGTACTTTCTAAAGAGAGATACATGGAACACATCATGATAGAGAGATAGATTCAGTGGAATATCTAATCAATAACCTATTTTCCAACATGATCTATAATTTCAAAAGGACTGATATACATAAGGCTCAACATTTACTTCGTAGAAAACATCATTACTCTCTTCATAGAAAATATTCATAGAAACACCTTAAAAAAATTCAAATTCTAGGTCTTTCATCGGTTGTCAGTATAACTTTTTTTTGTCAAATTTGATCATCTTTTATGTGTTGTCAAATAGATTTGACATTTTTATCCATTTCATCAATAAGATCATGTCCTAGTATATTTAATTCCCCAAATTTATCCCAACAAGTTAGAGTTATGAACTTTGTTTCCGAAAGGGAATCATAAAGAGAAATATAAATATTGGAGTGAAAGAAATTGTTTTTTAAAAATTCCACCAATGTTAGATATTGATTCTAGCTACACTTCAAATCCACAGAGCATGATCTCAACAAATCATCAAGAGTTTGAATTGTCCTCTAAGTATGATCATCTTTCTCAGGAAGATAAATAGTGTTGGAACATAATCTATATCTAGAGCCCGCTGATGTCTTCACGAGAAGATCAAGGTAAAACTCGGATCTGGATCATATATAGACACGGTACTCCATGAAATCATACCAAATATTTAACATATATCCTTGTAAGCTGGTCAAGAGGGAAATCCTTTGTAATGTCAATTATGTGTGATGACTTCATAAGACGACCAACTATAACCCATATAACATCACTGTATTAGGATGTTTAGGTAAATTAGACGATAAAGACCATTTTGTTGTTTTCCCATTTCTATTTCTGTATGGGTAATGGTTTTAACATCACATTATATTTTAGGCTCTTAACCTTAACTTGAGGAAAAACCAATCATCGAGAGACATATTCAACAACCTTTCTTTTCATTCCATCCCACTAGAAATACAATTTAATATCCAGGTACATATTTGTGCTTTGAGGGTGAATAAATAATGAATGACTATGAGACTCATCCATTATTTCCTTATTTAATTCTGGTAAAAGAGGAATACTAACCTGGTTCAAAAAACGTATTATTTCATCGTAATCAAGGTTGAATTTAGGAACATTTCTCACCTTCTTTTATATCTCTACATATTTCGTTGGAGCCTCTTTAATATTCACTTGTTTAGATGGTTGAATAGTAATATCTAATATATAAGATTTCTCCCTTCCTTTAAAATCTCAAGAACTATCATTTGAAAATCTATTAATATTGTATCTTTTGTGATCCTCAAAATGGATAGGCTAGCCTGGTCTTGTCAACTCAAAGAATTTACCACCTTTCTAACTTTATAGGGGGTTAGGTATTGAGTAGTTATAATCATTATTCAACTCCAACAATCATCTATGTTTCATATTAATCTCCATTTTTGTGATAATATACATTAAATTTTTATGGTCATTATAAATATCCCACCGTTAACCATAAATATTATTCCTTCATATCTTTAATTCATATATTACCACATCTAACTTTAAATCATATGTTGGTTAATTTTACACAAGGATTATCAACTACCGTGAGGGATAAGATATCACCATATCATTTTTCATGAGAACACATCCAAACCCTTTCAGGGATGAATCATTATAGATCATAAATCATTCTCCACTACAAGGAATTCTGAGAATAGGTGCACTGGATAACCTTCTTTTAACTATTTGAAATTATCTTCATAGTATTCCTTCAAAATGAACTTAAATCCGTTCCATGTCAACTTGGTTAGAGGACAAGATAATCATGAAAAATTATTCACAAAACGTCAATAATATCCTGCGAAACCATCAAAATTTTGGATCTCAGAAAACATTCAACAAGTTCCGTTTTTTATGAATCCACATATATCCCATCTATTTAAATTATGTTACCTAAAAAAGAATCATTCTAAAGAAAAATTCCCAATTGGTAAATTTTTCATAAATCTTCTGTTTTCTCAGGGTATTCAGTACCATTATCAAGTGGTCTTCATGTTATTCCTTCATCTTAGAATACACAAGAATATCATCTATAAATACTACCAGAAATAGATAAAGAACATCACTAAATACTCTACTCATTTTCTCCACTAAGATAGAAAGGTAATTCAAAACACCAAAAGAAATCAATATAAATTCATAGTGTCCACACCTTGTTCAAAATGTCTTTTTTGGTATATCACCATTCATGAACCATAATTGATGATATCCTGAATACATATCAATGTTGGAAAAGTATTGAGCTCTGCGTAGTTGATCAAATACGTCATCAATGCAGGCAGAAAGATATTTGTTCTAGACAATGACCATGTTATGTTCTCGATAATCAATATAGAGTCTCGTGGATCAATATTTCCTCTAAAAAACAGTTTCTCTCAAAGGTCACACACTATGGCATATGAATAATTTATCATGATTCACTTGGAGTTGTTTCTTCAATTCCTACAACTCAATTGGGTCTATTATATAAGGTGTTTTTGAAATAGGCATAGCACCATGTGTATGTTCTATGGAAAACTCAACTACATTATTTGGTGGATGAACTGGTAATTCCTCTAGAAAGACATCATTAAAATCCCCTAAAATCGGCGTATTCTTAATCATGAGTTTCTCTGCAACTATTTGAGATAAATAACATTCGTTTATAGGAATGAAACAATATAATATGAAATAAAATTCTATTTGTCAGTTATATTCAAAATTGCATTGATAGATTTTCATATATTGATATGGAATATAAAATGTGACTTCCATTATGTGGAAATTGACATGAGACCCATGTAGAGAAAGAAAACCCATTAAATGAATCACATTAAATTCCACAATAGGACGTATCACAATATTTTCCGAATTCACTTTACAAAAAACATCAACCATTGAAGAATTATAATCTTTTTATGCGATTGTTATGCCATTAGAAGTCATCACAGCTAACTGAACATCTAATTGTTGAGGTAATAGAATGATACCATTAGAAAATTCTTTAGAAATAAAAGTGTGGGTGGATCCGAAATCAAATAAAACATTTACAATATTAGAGTGAATGGATAGTGTTCCTTTTACCATGTTGTTGTTGTAATCCTCCTCACCGACAATGACTGCATGTGACATTCCTTTGTCTCTAGCCTTAAGAATTTTATGATGTCGATCATAATCAATAACCCTTGGATTAGGGCATTGATTTTCCTAATTCCCTATTTCCTTGCACTTGTACGAATGACGTTTAAGAGGTGCATTTTCCATAGCATTTTATTTATTCACATACACAGACATCTTTCTTCCCATCATGTCATCATTCAACATCCTAATTACATTATTATCCATACATAAAACATTTATAATTTAATTTATGTCAATTTCCCCCATGTTTTGTTCCAAACATTCAGCATATGGAGAAACTCATCTTCTATTCTGTGTGGTCGTTAGATTTTAGTTTTAAATCCATTTTATCTTATTATCTGACCCATAAGACAGGTGAGTTACTCAAATATCTATATCAAACTTGAGAATTCATCGATAAATTTCATCATAGCTATTAGACTCCCTTATGGATAATTCCCTTTAGAGACTTGGTTTTAATCCACTAATGAATCGATCAATTTTACACTCAGTTTGGATAATAATTCTAGAAGTGTACCATGAATGTGTTGTAAAATTTTCGTTGTATATACCAATAGATTCATCATTCTTTTGAATATGTTCAAGGAACTAATTCTCCATCATTGTATGAAGAATATGAGAAAATTCCTTATTGAAGTATAATTTCTTGAACGTGTCCATTTCAATGGACTCAATATCATCTATTTGAATCATATTCTTGATATGAGTCCACCATTGATTTTCTTTACTGTAAAAATGGTAGAATGCTAAGTAGAAATTACCATGTTTATTACATTCTAGAACTAAAAATATTTTTTAGTGGTACTAATCTATTATTTATCCACTAATGGATCAGAAGACCCACTGAATGATGGTTTATGCTGCTTCATGAAGGACTCAACATAATGCTTCTCCCTCTATTTCATGTTTTGATGTCTTTCATGATTCTTATCTTGAAAATGTTGTGTGGTCATGGCTAAAAGATTTTTCATTGGATCTCCCATATTATTTGGTCTCTTAGAGGGGTAATCATTCCATTTCCAATCACATTTAGAATTGACACACTTAATCGTGGTTCCATCCATAGACTAATACGAAGAATAATTTTTTAGGAACACTAATCATTACATGAAAACCCCATAATCAAGATTTAAAGTTCAATTTTGGACACATTAGGTGTTATCGTAGGTTATTCATGGTAATTTATAAAACAATATAGTTTTTCAAAAATCATAAGAAATTCTGTAGGGTTCTTACTATGGTTTTATCATCATACATTCCAATTATTAACTATACCTTTCCTCTTATACAAACTATAAGGACCCATACATTACTAACATTTATATTACATTAAAATTGATGTACATTCATTACAATATATAACAAATCCATTAAAGGAGCATATACGTATAGTGTCTTTAGAAACTGGGAAACATAAAAAACTGGTTCATAATACATATACATTATCTCCCACAAAATTTTTCATAACCAGACTCCAATCTGGAAAAACATACTTAATACCATTCTTCATGACCTTGAAAAAAGAAACTTATGAAAGGGTAAGATCAAATGATTAGTAAGGGTATACAAGGGAAGCATAAATCTTATCATAGTCATATGACATATGAATATAATATTTAAAAATATTATCTTGTATACAAAATATCATGATATCATGTAATGGGATAAATGTTTATAAGAGTTAATTGAAATAATCCAAAAATTCATAACATAAGACATTATTTTTTTTGGAATAAACATAATCATATAAAATCATTTTTATATTAGCTAAGGCTTATGGGAAAGACCATCATAGCAGAAAAAGTCCATTACTAAAATGGGATTACATGTCATCTCAGCCCTACATTACTAAACCACATTTACATTCCATTCCATTCATGTTTATCTCAAGAGACATAATTATTTTCCCAATGCATTTTTGGGAGATATAGGTCCCACCCATCTCATAATTAAATCTTTATTACATGTTCCACAAAAACATAAACCACTCATCGTAGCATAACCCAAGAAAGAAAATGGGTTTTTGTAAACATCATTCAATCATAACATAATCCATATAAAATACCATTCCATAATTAACAAAAAATAATTTTAATTATAAGAATAGAAATATAACCTTATTTAAAGGTAATCATCTTAGAAGTAAAATAATTTTGATAAAACACTTGAATTTAGTTCTTGATGAAAATATCCCTTCTTTTTCAAAAATATTTTCTTTTCTCAAAATGTCATGAAATTTTAAAAGAATTTTTTTTGTTGAAAATGAACATGAATTACTTTCGAGCATGATTCATGGAAATAATGCGACATGAAACCATAAAAATCAATTCATTCCTTATATGTTAAAAAAACATTGTCCTCGTACATTAGCCAGAAAAGTCAAAAAGTACCTCGTATGGAAACCCAATGAAATATTCCACTGATACTGTTAAATAAAAAATTAACTAATGGAAAAAATTGACTTTAAAAAACAGTACAAGAATAGGAATAATATTATATATTTAGGTAACATGGACGTGAATGATGAATATCTCCCAGTATATGCTTACCTATAAACAATATTGGATAATAATGAGATTGAAAAATTATCCCTCACCAAATGTATGATATCTTTCATATGTATAATGAACTCCTATATAATGATATAAATAATTTTATTGACTTATTGTGGATTCATAATCATTTTCAGGATATCATATATGATTATAATATCATCCTTTTGTTAGTCACATTTAAATGTCACTTGTTATTCAAATAGTAACTGTATTATGTTCTTATGAATGTTTTGTCAGGTAAGTTCATGTTCCACTTCTTAAGATATAGTAGTGTAATTTACAGAATGAATTTATAATAATATATAGCATATTTATTAAATTTTTTCATGAAAATAATTATTTTTTAATGAAGATCATTTAGAATGAATCACATCGCATTGTGGAGACGGTAGGCAGTACGTACGCACGAGAGCCGATATCATTCACTTAATGGTTTAATGATATGGAAATGGATGGTATATTAATTATAAAAAATAAATATCATGTTATATTCTTAATTTAAATCCATTATACTCATCATTATACCCATCCAAATAAAGTATTTTTGAATAAAAAAATATACCATAATGTGGTGATCGTAAGCCTAACGTACACACACATGGTGATATTGTTATTTGTAGGATGGATAAATAAAGGTATAAGGTTGTACCATAATTATAATAACATATAAGAATGTAAAATATTCTTGATTTAATAGTTTTATTAGTATAATACATAAGAATAAGAAGTATAATAAGAAAATAATTATGAAAGAGGTGATAAAACAATTACCTATTTTTCAATTATCTACTTTAGATTTGCACAAAAGGCCTCCTTAGTATGGATTTGTGAAAACAAAAGTGGACTCTAGGAAAAATTTAGGGATGTTGGGAGCTTAATTGAGCATAATCTGTATGAGACAAAGGGGATTTAAAGGTGTGAGTACGTGGGTAGAGGTTGTTACCTTTTATAAGAGGGAGGAGGGGCACTTTAGAAATGTTTCGAAATTTTATTTTTTTAGAAAACTATTTTCAAATTATAATTTTACAAAATTGATAATTTTAGTGAATATGACGATGATGGGTTGAAATCCCTTTGACATATATGTTCTAGAAGAGTTCACATCATAAAATTAACCTTATATTTCACTTTTATCCCCAAGTTAAAAAACATTAACTATTACCATGAATTTTTTATTTTTATAATATACAGTTAAAATAGATACTATAAAATTTCAAGAGATCCAAAAGGGGATCCTTAATTACATTTATATAATTATATATGTTAGTTGGTCAAATATTATATTTTTAGTAATAATATATCATTTAATAATTTAGTATTTGTTTTCAAAAATCTTTTCTGTCATTTTTGACACTATTTAATAATTGTATTTTTATATGTCATTAAAAAATATTAATTTGGAAAAACTAAATTAACTCAATGATAACATGTCATAGTAATCCATAAAATTCTTTTATGAAATCATAATTTTCAAATTAAATTTATTTTACTGTTTATAATATCATTTATTTGAATCGTTCATTAACAAGGAAATTAATGCAATGTCATTTTGTAATAAAAAAATTATACTTATAATTTCTAATAATTATAATGAAAATACCATTATGTTGGAAGTATTTTTATCTTTTTAATGATTATGTTGAGTCAAATAAATCATTTATATTACCCTATATTAAACATTTATTAATATGAAATACAGGTTTATGATGTATTTATATTTGTTTTAAAATAAAGATTCTAAAAGGTAATTACCACACCCAAATAGCTCCAATGGGTCTTAAAATAGACCCAAGGATTCTTATGGTCGGACGTATCACATAAAATGGGATTAAAACACTTTTTGGGTATTTTTTTATTATTATAAAATTATTTTTTACCCTTATTTTCAAGATTTACTCGTTAACCATGGTAAATAAAAATATTTAAAGAAGTTACTATTCATAATCTCCAAAAATAAAAGTTACATAAATAAAAAAAATTAAATTCTAATCCCAAATATAGAATCAATTTTTCAATGATCAAAACACAAAATTGGAAGAAATTAATTTAAATTCAATCCTATTACTTGAATGAAAGAACATGTTTTTAAAAGATAAATCATTACAAAAGATTGAAATGTATATACATATGAATTCATTATAAACTTAATTATAATGACATAAATTATAATGAATGATAAAAAATATTATATTTATACATTTAATCCATTCAATTTTATAATTTACTCATGTATATTATTTTGTTGAAAAAAGATTTTTCACATAAAATTTAGTATAATATTGCAGTTAATAAAAACATGAATGTTATCAAAAAAATATCATTAATTCATCCAATGTAAGTTTTTATATCCTACATTTAAAGGAAATTCTTATGATTTCATAAAAAATTATTATTGTATCAAAATCTAAATTTATAAGGGGGTCTCTATTCAAAGGCATATGATTACCCTTAAAAATATAATTTTTTATACAACAAATAGTGTATATTCACACCATATGATTAAAATATCCAATGGATGAATATCAAAATATTTTATAATATATATATATATATCATTAATTTCATTACCAATAGTAATTAAATAAAGAATACAAATATCTAATATATATTTTAAATAGATAATTGATAGCCAATGAATTCACAAAGCAATTTCATAAGTTAGTTATATATATTCCTGCCATCCTAATGATTATGCTATAATGTTAATTTTATATATAGGGTATCTTAATGTTTGTTTAAACTCACGATTGTATGAAATTCAAGCTACTGATGAATAAAAATTATTTAATGAAAATATTTCATAAAAACATTTGCGTGTTAAATTAACCATGTCAAAAAACAATTGGTAAGATAATGGTTTTTTTTCATTTTCCACCACATATATTTGTATGGAATATATCATTGTGGAAAAGGAATATCCACCTCATAAGAGAGAATGGTATTCTTCTTCAACTACAATTTCTCTTAAATCTTCTTATAAATTATGGTCTTGGTAGATATAGTTTTTTTCACATATGTAATGTAATATTAATGAAGTAATCACTTCATTGTTAACATAAGATGGAAAATCAAATCATCAAAAGAGAATAACTACAATTTATTGAATCCAATCAATGTGGACCATCACTATGATAACAATTAATAGGTACACTTCTATATTTACACAATGCTAATATGGTTGCATCTATATTGGGATATTTTAATCCAATTATAATTTTTTATCACCTTACCATATAGACATGTTACAATCCATATACTCTTATTTCGTTTTCTTTATCATATAAAACTATATTAATGTAGTTAAGTGAATGAACATGATTTTTTTGAATGGAAATACTGAATAAGATTTTATTTTCATTTGAATATATGGTGATTAGTAGTACAAATATTTCACACTATAATTAAACATCAATTAAAGATGGATTTCAAGAAGAAAAATCATATCCATGTGTGAGTTTATACACATTATGAGGGGGATGGAAAAATTCCTCTACCCTATACATATGAAATCCTTATCCAAATTATATCACCATGTTGGTTCACAATACATCGAATAAATAAATTCTTCACCTTCTTTGTATGGTTTATAGTAAATGAAACAATTTATTCCACCAAAGAAGACATCTATTTGATGTCAAATTGCTTATTTTATCTTTTCTTTCTACTTATTTTCTTATTATTTTTTTGATAGTGCCAAAAATTATTTTCATCTTATTGTTGAGAATTGAAAGATTTTCTATATTCTGATTCTTATTCATATAAAAATGTTTATGCACAGTACCCACATATTCCATTATTCATCTTTTATTATAATATTCTAATCCAAATTCATTATACCTCAATATTTTTAACCAAATTTATCCCATACCATATGAGAATTTAATAAAATTCTCTTATCGAGTTGAATGTTTCATCATTATTGTGCCCAAAAATAATAGTATTGATCAAATCATAAACTTTCATTATGAATATTGAAATAATAAATCATAATATTTTTTTCATAATCTCTTCTTCATCTTTTCACCATCAAAAAAATTATGAAATATTAAATTTCATAATTTTATTCCCAATATATCATCTAGAAATCATATTAATCAGATGTGACTGTTTTCTAAAGTAAACCATATTTAGATAAGATATGATCCTTATATATTTATTCTTATATATAAAATTTCTTTAATTAGTGTTTCATTAAATTCTAAATGTATGAAAACACAAAAATTTTCACTCTTTTCTTCATGAAATTGAGTATTCATCCTTCAAAAAAGAATCATCTTTGTAATAGTAATTTTAATGGCCTGGACCTCTCCGGCCCATTCCTTTGTCAAAAAAAGGGTCATAAAGTGTTCTGGAGGGTAAACTGGACTTTTCCCACACTTTTTTAGAATTTTGAAACTACACACCGTGTAGTGTGAGTACAAACTGTGTACCCCATCTCCCGGTATACCTCGTGTTCAAGGTCGTGTCCTTGCCGTGCGAAATAAATGGGTACACGCCGTGTACCCCAAACTACACGTCATGTAGTCCCTCCCCGCGTATGTGTTACCCTCAAACCATGTGTTGACCAGTCAACGATTGAGTTCCATGTTAGATCTGTGTCCTTGCCGTGTGAAATAAATGGGTAAACGTCATGTACCGTATACTACATGCCATGTAGTCCCTCCCTGCATACGCGTTACCCTCAAACCGTGTGTTGACCCGTCAACGGCCACGTGCCACGTTAAAGGCAATGTTGGAAGCCGCTTGGTGACCTTGTGAAATGGCCAAGTACACGCCGTGTACTTTTTGTTTTTCTCACCTATAAAAGGAGGGGTCCCCTCCTCCTTTTCAACTCACTCCTCTCCTACCCATTCCTCTTAGGAGATCTCTCCCAAGATACTTGAAGGCTCTTTTTCATCCATAACTTCTTCATCCGAGCTATGATTTATGATCCATCAGCGGCCACAAGATCATAATGACAAGGAGGAACTTCTGAGCTTCGATCCTTTTGTCTTTCCTTCAGCCTTTCCATTCCAACTTCCACCAGAGGAGGTTTTGTCGGGATTTGACAGAAGTGACGGACGCCGATGCACGTCTTCTAAAGTTGATCCCGGGGAGCGTTGTGATCAGAACCAATTGAGGTAGGGATCTTACCTTCGTCTTTATAAATTTGTGCATCATGCGGGGTGGGTATCCTCTTTTTTTCATGAGAAACGGTTGAACCATTAAACGAAGATAATAACTGGTTAAAGAATGGGGATCGGGAGGTTGTTATGTTCATCTTTATATCCTGGGATATTATGTTGTGAATTGAACAGGCTTATGCCTACTAAAATTCACGGTCGTTGGGGGGCCTTCGCTTGCGCAATTAAATGTTTCCCTATCTCTCTAGACCGTTTTTGTAAATGGAACTTTGTTGAATGTAAAATTTGGTTAATCATGTAAAGTTGGCTGATTTAAAACTTGTAACCCCTGTGTGATCACCCCTGTTGATCAAAATGGAATAATGAACATGTGGGTGTTGGTTTGGATACGTGGCATGTGATGGGGTTGTTTTGTGGGTTGTTGTGGATCGGGTTAGTAGTGGGGCTGTGGTTGGATTGGTTGTGGGTTGGTGTGAATACTTTGATGGTGATGGGCTGTGGGGCTGCGATAAGTGGTATTAAAGGGGCGATGTTGTATGGGTTTCAGTGTGATTGTGGTTATGGTGGTTGTCAGCGGGGCTGCAGGGATGGGCTTGAATGTGAACGAACTATGGGTAGCGAATAATAAATAAAAAGTGGAAGAGTTAATAAATGGTGGGTCATGGTAGTGGAACGAGAATAATAATCAATGGGTTGGTTGGTTAATAAGAAGGGACTTGTTGTGCTGCTTGTGTTTTCCTAACGTGATTTGTGGATGGAAGGAATATGTTTCACAAACGATCGATGTGGTTGTGGATAGTTTCCCAGTAGTTAAGGAACTATTAAACTGATTCTGTTGAAAAATGAAAATATAAATGGGGTTGGGGTTGTTGTTGTATGCATGATTTGAAATAGCAGTGCCAAGGCACGTGCTCAGTTTCCTCTGTTTAGAATCCATAGGTTGGGATGTGTGTTTTGTGTGTGTGTGTGTGTATATATATATATATATATCTTTTGTGTCTTACCGCACCCCACCCATGTTGAGAACTTAGTGTTGAATAATCCCATTTCATGGGAGAGGGTGTTTTCCCCTTAGTTACTAGCTCCTTCCTGCTCCTTCTTCCCTAGGTTGTGATGGCTTGACGCGACCTTACACCCAAGAATCTTCGGGTAGGTTTTAATTGGGGTGGTTTTAGCCCAAGACTCTTCGGGCAGGTTTGATTTCCAATGAATCTTTGGGATGAGGCCCAGGTGTGTGCGGGCGGGATACGTGGTTCTGAGGCCCAGGTGTTTCCTGGAAAGATACGTGGTTGTGAGGCCTAGGTGTGGGCGGGCGGTATACGTGGTTGTGAGGCCCAAGTGTGCGTGGGCGGGATGTGTAGTTCTTGAGGCCTAGGTGTGTGCGGGCGGGAAGAGAGTGGTAGCTTCAGGACATTCGCCGTTAGGAAGATCAGCTAACTAATGGGAAATAGTGTGGGGGTACCCAATACTCTTGTTCTTATATGCTACTACTACCTGTTGTGATTGTGTTTTTTGGTGAGTGTGGCTAGTGAGGTTGGGTGGATAGAATTCCTTGCTAGGTTTCTTCTGTTGTTCTCATGGGACATTAGGATGTCTCCCCACTTGTGCACAAGCACATTAGGATTCCCTACTAAGTATACATGTATTCTTACCCTCCTTCTACTTTCAGGTTTCCAGGAGGACTACCAGGGCCGTGCGGGGCCCTACTAGTTGGGACGGTTAGAGTTGTTGTAGTTGCTGTACTCTTGTTTCTTTTGGTATTGTACTTTTGAGCTTTCTTGAACTTATACCTTGTTTCAAAACTATTTAAACATGCATGTGGGATTGGTTTGGGTTTATTTCTATACACTTGTTATTTTCCTTTTTGGTGGTTGACTTGTCCTACTTCCCGATCTTAAATAATAAAAAGGATTATTCCCCCTATATTTTTGAAAACTCATACCCTTGGTGCTAGTCACCACTCCGAGGCCTACTGGAGGCTGGAATCAGGGGTCATTATATCCATTTCACCATTTCTATCTCAGGAGTGGCATCTTTGGCGGGAGGGGGTCGTGACAGAATGGTATCAGAGCCTGATGGTTGAGATATAGGATGGAGTCTGGATTTAGGCACAGTGAGGATTGCATGGGATGGTAGGGAAATAATGTTGGTTAATCTTGGTGCGTGACATAGGCCAGGGAAGACCGGCTAGGACACGGGATTTTAGCCCCCCCCCCCGTGATCCGATGTAAGGACTCTGAGCCTACCAAACGACCAAGTGAGACTACATTTATTGTAGTGTAGAGACCCTAGGGAAGGTACATGAATCATCATGAATGTCTTTTACTTGATTTGGGTATTCTGGGAAAGAAATAGAAATAAAATGATAAAATGAAACCTTGAGAAATTCCTTGCTACTTGGGGTTAGGCGATCATTGTTTACTGTACAGTTATGGCACCTGGATGTCATCCCCGGGTGACTCAGACGGCTGAGGCTGAGCAGATTCAGGTGGTCGATCAGTTGAGGATTGACCGAGAGGAGGAAGATGACTAGTGGCAGAGGACTATCCGTTCTTTCAAGCGACAAACCCTCAGGAAGCACGAGGGTATTACTTCGGATACAGAGACGGAGGGGTGGCTTGAAGAGCTAGGGATCACTTTTACCTTGATCTGTGCTCTGAGGGAGTACTGGGTTCCCCTAGCAGTCAGTCAGCTGAGAGGTGCGGCGCGATAGTGGTGGACACTCTACCTCGGAGAGAGGATAGAGGCAAAGGTTCTGTGGGCTAACTTTGAGGAAGGAATTCCATGAGGAATTCCTTTCTTCCATGATCAAGTCAGAGAAGCGGCAGGAGTTACTCTCCCTTCAGCAGGGGATTATGTCCGTAGGAGAGTTGGGGATAAAGTTCAAAGATCTCATACGCTTTGCTCCGGATCTCTTTCTGGATGAGGAGTCTCAGGCGAGACGTTTGGAGGAGGTGCTTCGTCCTTCGCTCTATTATGATGTCACCCCCTTCACCCTTCTAACGTACATGGAAGTACAGAAGAAGGCAGAGGTTGTAGAGAGGATGCACTTGCTGGGGGGTGAACCACAAGAGGGGATCCAGCCGGGATCATCAAAGCGGAAGCCAGTTAGCAGCAGGTCTCCTGCGACGGGACCTTCCAAGTTCAGGCTAGTGGGGATCAGGCCCCAATAGTTCAAGTTCTGATCTTCAGGTCCTCGTCCATTTTTTATGAGCCCAGGACCGAAGTATTTTTCATGTGGAGGTTTCGGGAACATTCATAGTCGGTGCTCGACCCGAGATCAGTATGGTGGAGGTGGGCAGGTTTAGAGCCCACCTCAACAGCACCAATTTCCGAAGAGGCCCTTCAAACAGCATTACGACCATGCTCCTCTGAGGGCAGACATTGTGGGAGGAGGCCAACCTCAGGGTGCTCCTAAGGGACCTCGACTAGGGCGTGGTCGAGGAGGTGGATGACATCAGAGAGACAGAGGAGCTGGGTGTGGACAGTTGCACGCAGCAGATTTGGAAACTCTGGCAGGACCGGAGGTGGTGCGAGGTACGATTTGTTTGTTCACCACTCTCGTTTATGCTTTTTTCGATTCAGGAGCTTCACACACCTTTGTTTCACCCTATCTAGAGCATGCTTTGGTTCTAGATGTAGAGTGACTTTCCGTACCGCTTGTGCTGAGTACACCAGTTGGAGGCCAGACCAGCGTATCTTGTGTTTTCCAGGGATGTGTGCTGACGTTGGGAGCACATTGATCTAGTGGGGACCTTCTTCTGTTATAGATGCAGCCATAAGATGTCATTCTAGGCATCTATTGGTTGTTTTCTATTAGTTCCGTTATCAACTGATTGTGAAGAAGGGTCGTGTTCTCTGACGTGGATGGGAAATGGGTAGCTTTTGTTGGCGATAGGAGCTATCAGGTGGGAAGCCATTGTGTAGAGCCTCTCTTTTCCTTGTTAGGAGGGTTATTAGTGGTTCCAGCTGATAAATAGATGACAGATGTCACGGAGGTTGTTGGGGATTTCCTCGATGTTTATCCTGATGACGTTGTGACTCTACCCCCCCCCCCCCCCCCCCGACGTGACGTTGAGTTGGGGATAGACTTACAGCCTGGTGCCCATCCGATTTCGATGGCCCCTTATCGAAAGGAACCTTCGGAGTTACGGAAGTTGCGGATTCAGATTGATGATCTGATGGAGAAGGGTTTTGTTCGACCCAGCATGTCACCATGTGGTGATCCAGTTTTGTTTGTGAAGATGGCAGTTGGTGGTCTCAGGTTATGCATAGACTACTGAAGGTTGAACCAGGTAACGGTCAAGAACCGTTACCCCCTTCCAAGGATAGATGATCTCCTCGAACAACTGAGGGAAGCAGGTTGGTTTTCTAAGATTGATCTATGATCTGGATATCATCAGCTGAGGGTAAAGGATAGTGACATCTCTAAGACAGCTTTCAGGTAAAGGTATGGGCACATAGAGTTTTTAGTGATGTCGTTTGGAGTTACGAATGCACCAGCTGTGTTCAGGGGACTTATGAACTTTTTCTTCCAAGAGTTTTTGGACCGGTTCTTCATTGTGTTTATCGATGACATCCTAATCAAATCAAGATCAGAGGAGGAGCATGTTGAGCATCTCAGGGCAGTCTTGGAAGTCCTTCGACACCACAAGATTTATGGGAAATTTTCAAAGTGTAAGTTCTTGATGCAAGAAGTACACTTCCTTGGGCACGTAGTGTCTCAACATGGAGTGTTAGTGGACCCGTCGAAGTTGGACGCAGTTGGTTTTTGGGAAACACCCAAGAGCATGGCAGAAGTTCGTAGTTTCCTGGGGTTAGCAGGTTACTATCGGAGGTTCTTTTTGAACTTATCTCGAGTTGCTTCTCCATTTTCAGCTTTGACTAGGAAGAACCATGTCTTCCTATGGAGCGATCAGTGCCAGAAAGCTTTCTACTACCTGAAGGAGAAGTTGGTCAGTGCTCCTGTACCCAGCTTTCCAGAGGAAGGGTTGTTGTATGAGGTGTTTTGTGATTCTTCTGGCCCTGGTCTGGGGTGCATGCTGATGGAAAAGATGGGTGTGATCTATTACAGGTCTAGGCAGTTACGCCCTCACAAGCGTAACTATGCCACCCATGACCAAGAGCTTACAGTAGTAGTGTTCTCATTGAAGATGTGGTGACATTACCTCTTTAGGGAGCGCTTTGTGGTATTCTCAGATCACAAGAGCTTACGTTATATCTTCTCCCAACATGACCTGAACTTACAGCAGCAGAGATGGGTCAAGTTTATCTAAGAATATGACTTCGAGATCTCATAAACTGAAGGTAAGGGAAACGTTGTGGCTGATGCCCTGAACAGGAAGTCGCATAAGGAACTGGTTCAGAAATCCATTGATGCTTGGAATGCGACGGGAGAGTTGGCCACCTTGCACTTGGATGCACGGGTAGAAGGTGTTAGAGGCTATTTTTTCAGATGATGGTGCATTCCTCCTTGTTACAGTAGGTGGAAGAGTATCAGTGGGGGGACTCTGAGGAAGAAGTAATACAGGATCGTATCGATCTGGGGAATGCTCCAGAAGGATAGTCAGAGGACAGCCGACATCGGATGCTTTTTCATAGAAGGTTGTTTTTTCTGGAGGGGATGTGTGAGGGAGTTCTCCATGAGTTCCATAGCTCAGCCTTGGCAGTACATCTGGGAGTTTCAAAAATGTATCGAGGCCTGAGAGAACAATTTTGGTGGCCCGGGGTAAAACGGGCAGTGGCGTAGTTTGTGGCTAAAATCCTAGTGTGTCAGTAAGTGAAGGCTGAACACCGTGTTCCCAGTGGTTTGTTGCATCCATTAGATGTCCCTGAGTGGAAGTGGGATGACATCTTGATGGACTTTGTCACAGGACTACCCAGAGCTTAGCGAGGTTGTGATGATATCTGGGTGGTGGTGGATCGTCTGACGAAATCATCTCACTTATTAGCAGGTAAGGATTCGGGCCCGGTGAGTACCTTAGCACAGAGGTACGTAGATGAGGATGTGAATTTTCATGGAGTTCCGAAGACTATCATCTCAAATAGGGATACCCGGTTTACCTCCCGAGTCTGTATGGTGTTATAGCATGCTTTTGGCACCCAGCTACGCCTTAGCACTGCTTTCCACCCCCAGACCGATGGGCAGACAGAGCAGACTATCTAGATGTTGGAGGACATGCTGCGAACATGCGTTCTGGATTTCGGAGGATCACGGGTACGACACTTTCCTATAGTAGAGTTTTCCTACAACAATAGCTTCCACTCTACTATTGGCATGGCACCGTTTGAGGCTCTATATGGAAGTCCATTTCATTCACCCATTAGCCGGGCAGAGTTTGGTGAGACATGTGCTCTTGGGCTAGAGGTAGTGCAGAGCCCCACATAGAATGTCCAGCTTGTATGTGAGAGGATGAAAGCAGCTCAGGACCGACAAAAGTCTTATGCTTATCATCAGAGGAGGCCCTTGGAGTTCAAGGTGGGAGATCATGTGTTCTTGAAGGTTTCCCCTCAACGGGGGCAGTGGAGGTTTGGGAAAGGGAGTAAGATCTCCCCTAGGTTCATCAGACCTTTCAAGGTGTTGAGGCGAGGTGGCGAGGTGGCATATCAGCTAGCCCTGCAAACTCAGTTGGAGAAGGTTCATGACATCTTCCATGTCTCACAGCTACGTCGATTCTTACATGATGACTCTCATGTTATCAAATTGGGAGAGATAGATATGGGAGACAATACTACCTTCGAGGAACAACCAGTCAGAATTGAGGATCGTAAAGATAAGGTGCTCTATGGATGAACCATTCCGTTGGTTCGTGTGTTGTGGAGGCATGGGGGCCTTGAAGAGAAAACATGGGAGCAGGAGGCCCAGATACACGCCCAGAACCCTGAGTTTTTTTGACTTGTGTTTGATTTGTTTTTCTGAGCTTTGTTTTGATGTTATACTTTGTAGCTTTGATATATGGAATTCTTGGCTTGTCGGTTATGAGACCTTTTGTTTCCTTGTTCTCTGGAAGTGTGTATCATGTCCGGATGTGTGCGGAAAAGGAAAAAACCTGATCCTTAATAGAGACGCATTAATGTGGATGAGATTGAACCCATGAGGTCAAGTCAGTACCACCTAAAGTGGATAAAATCTCAACATCGGTGAAGCAATTTCCCCAAACCACATGTTCGGGCAATGTGTTGGTTGTGTGGTGTTGGGGGTAGTGCAAGTTGAAAAATCCTAATGTATGAAAGTGGGAAGACCAAATTATTAATCGAGACACATTAATGAGGATGCGATTAAACACGTGCAGGTGAGTCAGTTCCGCCTAAAGAGGATAGTATCTAGATATAGGAGAAGGAAATTCCTAACACATATGATTAGGGTTGTTGGATGGGTTCTAGTTACAACGAGGGCCCTAAGAGGTATCTTGTTGGGTTCCTCTGGGTTGGATTTTGAATTCATAGGGACAATAATGTTTTAATAGGTATCTGATGTAATGGCCTAGACCTCTCTGGTCCATTCCTTTTTCAAAAAGAGGGTCATGAAGTGTTTTGGAGGGTAAAATGGACATTCCCACACTTTTCAGAATTTTGAAACTACACGCCATGTAGTGTGAGTACATGCTGTGTACCCCCTCGACGGTTATTCCTCGTGTTCAAGGCCGTTTCCTTACCATGTGAAATAAATGGGTACATGCCATGTACCCCAAACTACGCGTCGTGTAGTCCCTCCCCACGTACGCATTACCCTCAAACTGTGTGTTGACCAGTCAATGATCGGGTGCTGTGTTGGAGCCGTGTCCTTGTCGTGTGAAATAAATTGGTACATGACATGTATCCCATACTACACGTCGTGTAGTCCCTCTCCACATATGTGTTACCCTCAAACCGTGTGTTGACCAACCAATGGCTGCGTGCCGCATTGAAGGTCGTGTTGGAAGCCGCGTGTTGACCATGTGAAATGGCCGAGTACACGCCGTGTACCATAAAGTACATATCGTGTACTTTTTTTTCTCGCCTATAAAAGGAGGGGTCCCCTCCTCCTTTTCAACCCACTCCTCTCCTTCCCATTCCTCTGAGCAGAGCTCTCCCCAGAGGCTCAGAGGCTCTTTTTCTTCCATAACATCTTCATCCGAGCTCCGATTTACGATCCGTCAGCGGCCACAGGATCGTAATGACGAGTCAGAACTTCTGAGGTTGGATCTGTTGTCTTTACTGCGGCCTTTACTTTCCAACTTCCACCTGTGTAGGTTTTTCCGGTATTTGATAGAGTGATGGACTCCGACGGACCTCTTCTAAAGTTGATCTGGGGGAGCGTTTTGATCAGAACCCATTGAGATAGTGATCATACCTTCGTCTCTCTAAATTTGTGCATCATGCGGGGTGGGTATCCTCTTGTTTTCATGAGAAATGGTTGAAACATTAAACAAAGATAATAACTGGTTAATGAACGGGGATGGGGAAGTTTTTTTGTTCATCTTTATATACTGTGATATTATGTTGTGAATTGAATAGGCTTATTCCTACTGAAAATCACAGTCGTTGGGTTACTTTTTCTTGTCCAATTAAATGTTTCCCTATCTTTCTAGACTGTTTTTGTGAATGGAACTTTGTTGAATGTGGAATTTGGTTAATCACCTAATGTTGGATGATTTAAAATATCGAACCCTTGTGTGATCACCCCGGTTGAACAAAATGGAATAATGAACATGTGGGTGTTGGCTTGGATATGTGGCATGTGATGGGGGTGTTTTGTGGGTTGTTGTGGATCGGGTGAGCATCAGGGTTGCGGTTGGCTTGGTTGTGGGTTTGTGTGAATACTATGTTGGTGATGGGCAGTGGGGCTACGATAAATGGTATTAAAGGGATGATGATGTATGGGTTTTGGTGTGATTGTGGTTATGGTGGTTGGCAGTGGGGATGTAGGGATGGGCTTGAATGTGAACGAACTATGGGTTGTGAATAATAAATAAAAAGTGGAAGAGTTAATAAATTGTGGGTCATTGTAATGGAACGTGAATAATAATCAATTCGTTTATTGGTTAATAAGAAGGGACTTGTTGTGCTGCTTGTGTTTTCCAAACTTGATTTGTGGATGGCAGGAATATGTTTCACGAATGATCGATGTTGTTGTAGATAGCAGCCCAGTAGTTAAGGAACTATTAAACTGATTCTGTTGAAAAATGAAAATCTAAAAGGGGGTGGGGTTGTTGTTGTATGCATGATTTGAAAAATCAGTGCCGAGGCACATGCTCAGTTTCCTCTATTTAGAATCCATAGGTTGGGCTGTGTGTTTTTTATATATATATCTATATCTTTTGTGTTTTATCGCACCCCACCCATGTTGATCACTTAGTGAAAAACACTCCGATTTCATGGGAGAGGGTGTTTTCCCCTTAGTTACTAGCTCCTTCCTTCTCCTTCTTCCCTAGGCTATGATGGCTTCAGGCGACCATACACCCAAGACTCTTCGGGTAGGTTTCGATTGGGGTGGTTTTAGACCAAGACTCTTTGTGCAGGTTTGTTTTCCCAATAATCATTGGGATGAGACCGAGGTGTGTGTAGGCAGGATACATGGTTGTGAGGCCCAGGTGTGTGTGGGCGGGATACGTGGTTTTGAGGCCCTGGTGTGTGCGGGCAGTATACATGGTTGTGAGGCCCATGTGTGTGCGGGCGTGATGTGTGATTCTTGAGGCCAAGGTGTGTGTGGGCGGGAAGAGTGTGGTAGCGTCAGGACGTTCGCCGTTAGAAAGTGCAGCTAACTAATGGGAAATGGTGCGGGGTACCCAATACACTTGTTCTTATATACTACTACTACCTGTTGTGATTGTGTTTTTGGTGAGTATGGCTGGTGAGGTTGTTTGGATTGAATTCCTTACTAGGTTTCTTCTATTGTTCTCACAGGATATTAGTATGTCTCCCCACTTGTGCATGAGAGCATTAGGTTTCCCTACTGAGTATAGTTGTATGCTCACCCTACGTTTACTTTTAGGTTTCTAGGACGACTACCAGGGTTGTGCGAGACCCTAATAGTCGGGACAGTTGGAGTTGTTGCAGTTTTTGTACTCTTGTTTCTTTTGGTATTGTACTTTTGAGCTTTCTTGTACTTGTACCTTGTTTCAGAACTATTTAAACATGCATGTGTGATTGGTTTGGGTTTATTTCTATACACTTGTTATTTTCCTTTTTGGTGGTTGACTTGTCCTATTTCCCTATCTTAAATAATAAAAAGGGTAATGCCTCCCATATTTGTAAAAACTCATACCGTTGGTGCTAGTCGCCACCCCGGGGCCTACTAGAGGCGGGACTCAGGGGTCATTATCTCCGTTTCACCCTTGCCAGCTCAGGAGGGACATCTTTGGTGGGAGGGGGTCGTGACAGTAATGGTGCATTATATAAACTATTGAAACTACATATAATAATTATTTAACATGTATCATAAATTTCCTTTCACTTGTGTGTCATAATTCCCCTTATCATCCTCACATGATTAGAAGACCCTGCAGAAGAAAAAACTTTTTTCTTCCTGGAAGACTTGGGATTGTTCTTGTAATAATGAATCCATACATTTCATTAGGATTTAAGTATTGGTACAACATATTCACTCTTAACAAAGATATTTATACAATAAACACATCCTTCATATATGATATAATGTTATTATTATAATAACACTCATTATTTTGAAATATTAACCATCATGTAATCATGATGGTAGAAGAATTTCATGAGATCATTTTACTAATTAGTTATTATTCATCCAAGAAAATAATCATTCTTATTATACAATAAATTTTTTTCATAGATATCCCAATAATTTTATAGATGATGGGATTATAGATCTCATTTACTATATTAATAATTGAATTCATGGTGCTTCTATATGTTTCCAAAAAAAATAAGAGCACATAAATGAAATACGGGTGGAAGTACCTCTATATTCTTTGATGCATATCAATATAACAACAAGGTATCACAACCTCAAACCACAATAAATCCGACATTTTTTCAACTAAAAACCGTTACATAATGTATGATTATCTTCTAAATCATATTTTCAATGATTTTTATTATTTACCTTCATAATTTTGGAAATTATGTTGTCTTTTCTTATGTACATTTTGACTTTGTAGTTATTGTGAGTAAATCATGTTTGTTATATTAACTATATATTCATCATTTTTGAATTTATAATGAATCCATGAATATAATATGTTAATCTACATATTAAATTTAATTCATCTACACACAATATTAAAAGTATCTATATGCATGGATGACAAATATTGTACGCGTGGAATCTCATATTTTACATCTCAATACCTCATTGAGGAAACAAATATTGAACTCATTATTATCATTGAATCATTAATATATATACAACCGTTTAATTTTATCTCTTTTATGGTGTATTGGTATAAGATGATGTCCCATGGTCATCATGTGACTACGATTGATCGAATTAGTTGGCTATTGAAACCTTTATATCTTATAATATGGAGGAATAGTTTACACGGTATCCCATTTGGAAAATAAATTTTCGGTGTTTATGGTATTCATAAAAATTAAATCCATTACCACACCATTATTGAGTTGACACAGGGATTGTCTATAAGGTACACATAGACTTACTCAACCTACATGTGCTACACCCTATGTGAATGGTCCAATCAGATTATGTCTTATAAACTATGTGTTCTCCTATAAAAACACTATTCATCCACTAAATTTTAGTTACTCTATATGCTACCTATTGAAAAAATAAACCCTATATATACATTCATGTGATACTCATGTTTATTCCATCCTAGTTTATGGATCCATTAGTAAAACATGTAGGGATGAGGTGCTCCTAGTGGGATTTTGGATGGAAATATTATTTTCTCAACATCATTAAAGTGTTTAGACAAAACATCCACAGAAGTTCATATAATTATTAACATAAAATGGATATCTAAATTAATAAATAAATCTCATAATCAAATCCCCATGTAATTCATATTTCTATTTCACTACCTTCTACTTATTCATGAAAAATAAAATTAAAAATGATATTCATTTTCCTCCACCTTTCCATTTTTGATATCATTTAAAAATATCCATTTATCATCGAATCATCTTTATCTATATCATCTTAATTATTTTACACCATGATACATGATAAATTTTTTACTAAAAAGTATTCTATAATTTAATAACAGTAAAATAATAATACTAATTATAAACTTAATGTTATTAAAATAAAATCCATTATATAGTAAGGAAAAATTAAATTCTTATTCATCCATTTATCCAATAAATATTGAGTTTTTTTATCAAGATGTTATATCATTCAAAACACTGGGAAGATAATTTTTTTCAATGATTTAGTTTTTTGACACCAATGAAATATTTTCAACTAATTAACCACATTAGAAAACCAGTATGAATAATTTTAGAGAATGAAAATTCCTAAAGAAATAGGACTTTAAAAATAATTCATCAAAATGATCTAGTGAAAGCTATTTATTTATAAGAACTAAATGAGCGAAAGGTGTTTCTTCCAAACATCAATGATATCCATTTAACATGATCTCAAAAAATATAAATGGGTTTTAATGGTCCTCATTGATAGACCATGTTTCTAAGTATTATATATTGTTTTAATGATTAACTCTATATTAAAAAAAATATTATAATCAATTCTCATAATGTTTTATGTAGTACCTATATATTGATCATATATTTTTGAGTGTAGTACTCAATGAGAATATAAAACATCCTTTATATATAACCTATATGGATAACATAGATACTATTCCTTTCTAATAATAATTAAATGTTCAGATTTTTAATGCAATAAAAAATAAAACAAACAATATTGTTCCCTTCAAATCATATAGGGAGTCTTAAAAATGAAATCCTAGGTGATGTTTTTCATTGTACTTTCTGTAATTGGTAATTTTTGTAACATTAATTTTGAATTATATATGTTATCCTTATCATAAATAATAAAATAGATATACAAACACTAAAATATACTTATTATTATTTCCTAACATGAAATACCCATTCATATTTCTATACATCCTCACACATCCATAATGATTTTATAATGATAATTTATGAGATTCATCTAATATATCCTTATGTAATTATGGTTTTTATTGGACATTATTGACTTCCTAAACCAACTTATTCTACCAATATACTGTGTAACACCCCAAGATCTCATAGTACATTTTTTCATTAAAGTAATTTAATAGCTTGCGCTACACGCAACACCGAGTTTGAGCACACCACTACATTACCAAACTAGCTGTTCAAAAAGAGGTTATAAATAGTACTAACTGAATTTTTAATCCTATTTACTATTTATAATTTTCACATCCATGATATATGTTTCTTAGGCATAATAAAAGAACAAATTCACATCTTTAGATAAAAGAAGTATTTTTCATAAAAATAAAATTTTACCGCCTTTTAATGGGGAACACATTTTAAACCTAAAATTTTAAAATTCTATATATTTAATTAAATGAAATTAAATTCTTTTTTAGAAGAGGGACATAAAAATTTATTTTGGATAACTTTTTGGTACTTTTCTAATAACTTTCAATTTTTGATAAATAGTGAAAAATACTAAATTTTTATTGAAAACAACTTTTTAATAGAAATAATTTATAGTGTTAAATTAAAAATTTTATTGGTTTTAAAGTATAATTAGATTAATACCATTTAATCCAATGTTGGTAATTGGAAATAATTTCACTTTTAAATTTAACATAAATAAGTGTCAATCTTTTGATAGTTATTATTTCTTAAAAACACGTATTTTTGGTTTTAACAACAGGAATTAATTTTAATTTAATAAATGAATCTACTATGTTTCAAATTTTGTAAAATATACTTCTTTTTTGAATGTAGTATATCAAAATTATCTTCTGGTGAAATTTTGATATTTTTCTGAAAACATTTAATTTTTGACAAATTGTGAAAAACACTATGTTATTGGTTAAAACCAAATTTTAATTTAAACAATTATTTATTTCATTTAAATTTATTTTAGTTCAAAATTGATTCATAATACCTATATATGTTCAATGTAATTCATTGAATTCATTTAATAATAAGTTTAGATATAAAAAAATTTATTGAAGTTTTTAACGTCCTTTACCCACCTCCTAGGAGTATTTGAAAATTTGCATTAAACATAATTTTACCTCTTCTGTGAATTGAATTTAAAAAATTCAAGAGACAATGTTGATATCGGTAAGAAAAATTTGGTTCAATAAGATAAATTGTTTTGGTGAATAGTAGCTTTTGACTTTTATTTACCACGGTCAAAATTAAATAGGTCAATTAAAAGTAGAAATGATATTATTATTACCCTAACACTTGTAATAATTCTATTGGATAAGTGTAATTCGGCCAAAAACAATCTTAGGAATAAATTATGACCCTTTAGGTCCTTTTGTATTAGATTAGGACATTTATTATTATTTAATTTAAAGAAGAGTTAAAAGTGTTAAATTCATGTTTCCATAACTAAAAGATTTTAATATAGGGTTATACAAAAGATAAATTTCACTATAAATATTAATTAGAAAAATAAAATGATTTAATAAATAATGGTATTTTATTTATAATTTTTAGACATTAAATAATTTAATTTATTTTTGACACAATTATGATGCATTAATTAGCTTATTAATGAAATATTGAGATAATTGATATTATAAATATCCAAAAAAAAAAATGAAGTTTTAGACATTGGATAAATTAAAATATTTTTCTAGTTTAATATGAAATTTTAGTGTGGATTAAATAAAAATAATTCGAAGTGATAAGGTTGTTTTGACATCCACAAAAACAAAATACCAAATAGTGTCAAAATTTACATAAATTAATTATTAAAACAAAAACTATATTATTTGTTGATATAATATTCCTAAAAAATAATTTTTGGACAAAGTGATTAAATCATATTATATATTTCCTTAATGAAACACTTTATGTTCTCTTGGATGTTTATAGTATGGTTATTAACCATATAGTCTAAGAATACAAGAAGACACAGTAAAAGTTAAATAATTTATCTTAGAGTTAAATCTAATAGATAAAGTTAAAATGGTAACCTAAACGTTTCTAAAACCTATTGGATGAAATTATTTCGACCAATCCCCACATTATATTTGAAATAAATCAATTTTAAGCCATTATAAACCAAATATTATTTTATTATAAAATAATATTTCAAACATTTCCTAAGGTGCCCCACATGCCTCTTATAAAAGGGCGCTACCCCTTCTCTCAAATTCATACCTTCAATTCCATTTGGCTCAGCCAACCCCTACCCATATATCCTATCAACTGTCCTAAATTTATCCTTGAGGCCTTCCTTTGGACATAATTCTTACCTGAGGTGCCCTTTTGATCAAACCAAAATTAAGAACCCGATGAAGAGGTGAATATTTCATCACCTCTTTCAAGTAATTTTCTTCTTCCAATTATTATTTCCTTGTTTTTTCCATTGTAAAAAAATAACTCCAGTAAATTATATATACTATGATGTTATTATAAATATGGTATAGCCATATCCATTGTTCTATCCTTCCATTGAATGACGTGTCACCGTAGGTGCATACGTTCGACTTACCGTATCCACGTCGTGGTGTAGTTGTTATTTCAAACAGTATTATTTGGATGGGTATAATAATGTTGTATAATTGATCTAAATAATAAATATAACATGTTATTGATTCTGTATATATGATATACCATCCAATTATATACAATTTTAATATCAAAATAATGATATTGTTGCTTGTGCATATGTACAGATTACTGTATCCATGAACGCGATGAGATTCAATCCTCATTATAACCATTCAAGACTAATTTTCATTTGATGATTAAAAATAATGTTTAATGACTTTATATCATTCTATAAATTAATAAGAAACATCCCATCCATAAAAATCATGACCCATATAACAAATAATATAAATGAAAATGAATCAGTTTACACCTGAAATGACGATAATACTAAAATATTATTAACAAATAATTATTATATGATCTTATATGATATCATAATTATGTATATGATTATTTTATAATTTAATAACAATTATTTAACTATTATACAAGTGGTTAATTTACCCTCTACCAATGAAAAATACAAGGTAAGGGTTAATTCTACAATCTCTTTGTTATCCGAGGTAGTTTTTACATAAGAATCTACTGAGACCTCTTTATCATCTATATCCATGTTTCTTAAAAATGTACTTCAAAACATTTTTAATATATAATAGTAAATGTGTCAATGTAATTTATACGCTTCTTTGACCTTATATGTTTTTGAAAAGAATATTTCCACCATTTTCCAAATAAGGTACTTTATGACCTTTTCAACAAATTAAGGTAAGAATGTTTTTTTAACTTATACGGTGGGTGTGGCTATTTTATGCCGTTATAACATCGTCAAAGCATCCCTTACAATCTTATAAGAATATTTTCAAAATAAATGTTTTCTTTATAATTATTTCACTCTTATATTATTTTTCTCTCAAATAGTTTAGATTTCATCTATGCGAACTTTTTTTGATAAATTTTACACTTGTTTAATGTTGATTTATAATGAAACAAATTTTCCATATCATATTTAATGTTTCGTGATTTGTTTGATTATGGATGAGTTATTTTTATGTCGTTCAAGGTTTATGGTTAATGTATTGACATTTTGTATGCTAGTTTTAATACGAATGTTTTTCTTATATTTCAACCTTTTCTTAAGATTAATATATTGGACTAGTATGTTATAGGTTGGGGATTGGTAAAAGTAAGCCCTCCGGGTTGTGGTTTGGTTATAGCAAACCCTCGGGGTTGGAGTTCGGTTACAGAGGCTCTATAGGGTGGAGTCCAGTTACATAGACTCTCCAGGTTAGATTCCGATTACAGAGGATCTATGGGTTGGAGTCCAGTTACAGAGGCTCTCCGGGTTGTATTCCGGTTATAGAGGCACTCTAGGTTGGGGTCTTGTTACAGTTAGCCCCTAGTTCTTGGCACAAGGCATTTACATAGAAATTAATGTCTAGTACTATACATTTCCTCATATTGAAATTATTTATTAGATGTGATTATTCAACTAGTAGAATATCCATTTGCATGTTTATATGGTAATGTTTGATTTATTTTTTATATATTATGTTCAATTTTATGTTTAAAATGTTGTTTTTTTAGAAATCCTGCCTTAAATGTTTATATCTTCCGCTAAATTATTTACCCTTACTGAGCATCTGAGTTCACCCCATTCTTATGTTTTATTTTCCTAGGATCCCAAGAAGTGTTTTATGTTTGAGATGCAGGGTTAAGCTAAGAGAACAATGGAATTTTGTAAAGATTAATTTTTTTTATTTTAGAAAGAGCAATGTAACGTTCTTGTATGTAATCTATTTTCCAAGACTGCTAAACTGATCGGTCATTCGAGTCTTGATTCCTTGTAATCATACTAATGTATTAAAATAATGGACTTACTTTGAGAATCTATGGTCGGGGATTTACAGTTGGTATCAGAGCAAGTTTACCAATAACCTTGGAAACTATATTTATATAAACATTGATTATATCACATTACCCTTAGATAGAAATTGAAAATTAGTATAGAATAACTTCCTAGAAGTTTGAAAAAGTAACGATTTTGTGATTTTTCTATGAAAATATATCCCTGTCTGGATACGAGTAGGTAGAGGTGGCTCTTGCACAGATGTACATAGGGGTAAAACCAAAAAACACCGCTCTGAGCTACACTCAAATGGGAAATTGTGCACGACAATAGTCCTTGTTGCACTATTGGGTACGACACTCTCGGGGGATATGATTTGGATAATTCACTTTTTCATTACAATCCATTATGAAGGATTTATGAGTAAATACATCATAAATGAAAGCAATTTTATTATTAGGGATTATATCCATAAACTATTCAATTTATGTTAGTTATTTTACATGTTTGTAATTATTCATTGTAATTGATAAACTGACCTAGTGTATGACATTGTTTAGAAATGGCTCCCAGTAGAAAGATTGTGAACTCCAGCAATACGTATGATCCAAAGAGTAAGAATGATCATATCATTCATGGTATTAAGCAAACATTTAGAAGGAAATAGTCTCCCATGTATTCTCAACATATGAAGAAATAATATCATGTGTTTATAAGATAAGTAAAGAATTATCTGAGTCTTATGGCTTTGAAGATAAGTAGGAGAAGAAAAATATGGTAGAGAGAAAGAAGGATAAAGAGAAGAGGGGAAAGAATGATTTTTCCCATATGTGATAAATGTGGAAAGAATCACCTTGGTAAATGGTTTAAGGGAATTTGAGTTTTTTATAAGTGTGGAGAAAAAGAAAACCAATTACGTGATTTCAAGGGTAAGAAAAAGTTTTCAAATGTAAAATGCTTCATCTATAAGCATTGGGACACTATGAAAATCAATTTACCAGTCATCAGAGTATACTTCAAATGATACTATTGGATAATAATAAAGTTATGATACTACATCAGATGAAGAGGAATGACTAGTGTACTTATGTTGTTATTATAGAATTATTTCTTTTTAGGGTTTTATCAACTATATACTGGTTATATGAATTATGGAGATAAATAAGGATTGTAATTCATTACTATTTTATTGAGGATTTGAGATTATATGGTTCTATGAAAAGACACTTAATAGTAAGATACACTTTTTAGAAAATACATTTTTTATGAAAAGTTAATACTTAATATGGTTCTGATAATGAGGTATTGATTTTGGAATAAGAGATGGTTGATTTGGATAAATTATATTGGATAATCTTGACATCCTTAGAACTGATTAATTGTTCATTTATTTAATAATTGTTGGAATATTGAAAATTTTTAGATATAAAGAATATATCTAGTATTCTATAAAAAATAAGGGAGCATGAATGTATTCAATAAGGATTTATTGTAATTCAGGGTGATACCATGTTTTAAAAGAATACATGAAGAAGGTGTTCACATGTTTTTACGTGGCAAAAAGGATATTCATTGTGTTTAACATCCATGTAAATTTTGGACTGTGAGTTTGGATAAAAGTATTTTGGATAATTCTAAAGGTTGGAATGAATTACGTTTGAAATTGGATACAATTGTTAAGGCTATTTTTGGATTGTTATAAAAAGGAAAACCTAGAGGTCAGGAGACAACCAGTCACATCCCGCAAGGGAAGGATACTTGAACCCCCAACCGAAGGGCGACAACAATGCATCACCTACCACTAACCTACATGATGTCCTCGATTGTATAACGCTGTTTCTTTTTTAAAAGGTCTGATAGGTGAATTATAAATTCATTATTTTTGGAACCCTATATGATTAGGATAAATATAATATATATTTTGAATTCTTTTGGAGTGAAAGATAAGTTTGTGGTAGGAATTGGTTAAAGGATGCAACTCTTCTTGTCATGTGTATATATGTATATATATATATATTCCCTCTTATTCTATGAATAAATTAATTCTTAAACATTAGTTAAGGGACATCGTCTCAATCTCCTTTCATTGAGGAAACCTATGATTTCTAAACAACTTTCTTTTATACAGTGTATAAAACCCTTTGAATTTTCATTTCAAGGGGAATCATTTTTCCACGAAGTGTTTTAATAAACGACAAAAAAGTAGTGTTTTATTAAGCGGTTACAACGACCTTTCCGCTGCCATGAGTTTTATATGATCTTTGGCTTCTTTAACAAGCCAAAAATAATTTTTTAAAATAGAAAATAAATACCATATACTATTTTTACATATTCCGGTATTGAAAATGGTTTTGATAATGAATTTGTTTTGTCAATATATTTAAATGATATATTGTGATTGATGACCTCAATCACCACTTATAAATATTTATGTTTTCTCTCCAATTATTTGTCTCTGATTTTTACTAATGTTCTCCTAATCCTGATCATAATTTGGTCATCACATTTTCATTTCCATTTCCCTCTTATTAAGACTTAATTTTATTAACCCAATTTTTGATATGGGTTTTCCACACAGGTATTTCTCTATTTTAGCCTTTTATATGCGATTTTTTTCAAATTGAAAGAAATCAATTTATTGAGGGTGGGCAGAATGTGACACCCCAAGATATCATAGTACGTTATCTCATGAATGTATTTTAATAGCTTGTGCTACACGAAACACCAAGTTCGAGCGCACCACAACATTACCAAACTTGCCATTCAAAAATAGGTTATAAATAGTATTGAATTCATTTTTAATATTATATAATCTATATAATTTTCTCATCAATATTATATGTTTCTTAGATATAATATAAAAACAAATTCTCTTCTTCAGATAAAAGAAGTATTTTTCAAAAAATTGAAATTTTACTGCCTTTTAATGGGGAACCAATTCTAAAACTATCATTTGACACACACACACACACACACACACATATATATAGATATATATATTAAGTTTAAGGAAATTAAAAACTTCATTAGAGGTAGTACATACAAATTTAGTTTTGATAACTTTTTGGTACTTTTCTGATAACTTTCAATTTTCGATGGATAGAGAAAAATACTAAATTTTAATTGAAAACAACTTTTTTAATAGAAATAATTTATAGTATTAAATTATAAATTTGAGTTTTTTTAAAGAATAATTATATTATATTTTTACCAATTAATTTAATGTTGTTATTTGGAAATAATTTCACTTTGAAATTGAACATAAACAGGTGTCAATCTTTTGATAGTTATTATTTCTTGAAAACACATTTTTTTGGTTTTGACAATTGGAATTAATTTTAATGTAATAAATGAAACTTATATGTATTGAATTTTTTAAAATGGAATTTATTTTTGAATTCAGAAAATCAGAATTTTATTAGGGTGAAATTTTGTTATTTTTCTAAAAACATTCATTTTTTGACAAATAGTGAAAAACATTGTGTTATTGGTTAAAACCAATTTTTTATTTAAATAATTATATATTTCATTTAAATTTATTTTAGGTCAAAATAGATTCATAATACCTATATATGTTTAATGTAATTTATTGGGGTCATTTAATAATATGTTTAGATATATAAACTTTTTATTGAACTTTTTACTATCTTTTACCCAACTACTAGGAGCATATGAAAAGTTTCATGAAACATATTTTTACCACTTCTGTGAATTGAATTTCAAAAATCCAAGGGACATAGTTGATATCATTAAGGAAAATGTGGTTCAATAAGATAAAAATAATTTTTGGTGTATTGTAACTTTTGACTATTATTTTCCATGGTTAAAATAAAATAGGGTAAATAATGGTAAAAATGATACTATTATTACCCAAAATCATGTCATAATTCTATTGAATTAGTGTAATTATACCGAAAACAACTTTAATAATAAAATATGACCCTTTAGGTCCTCTTGGATTAGATTAGTACATTTATTATTATTTAATTTAGTGAAGAGTTAAAAGTGTTAAATTCATGTTTTCGTAACTAAAACATATTAATATAGGTTTATAATTAAGATAAATTATACAATAAAGATTCATTATAAAGGTAAAAATAATTCCTACATAAGTTTACTTTATTTATATTTTTTATAAATTTCATAATTTAATTTATTTATGACACAATGATGAAGCAGTAATTAGATTATTAATGAATGATTAAAATAATTGATATTATTAATACCCAAATACATGTAATTTTAGACTTGAAAATAATTAAAATAATTTTATAGGTTACTATGACATGTTAGGGTATAATAGATAAATGTTTTTCAATGTGATAAGGTTGTTATGACTTTCAAAAAAACAAAATACCAAATAGTTTCAAAATTGGCATAAATTAATTTTTAAAACAAATACTATATTATTGGTTGATATAATATTTCTAAAACACTACGGATTATCCAAAAGACATAAATAATATTATATATGTCATTAATGAACCACTTTAGGTTCTCTTGAATGTTTATAGTATGTTTATTAACTATGTAGTGTAAGAATATAAGAAGACACAATAAAAGTTAAATTATTTAACTTAGAGTTAAAAATAAAAGATAAGGGTAAAATGGTAACATAAACTTTTCTAAAACCTATTATTGAGAGGATGTAGACCAATCCATAATTTATCTTTGAAATAAATCAATTTGGATCTGTTATAAATAGATTATTATTTTATTATAGAATAATATTTCAATCCTGTCCTATGGTGCCCCTGCCCCATCTTATAAAAGGGCACCCCCTTCTCTAAAATTCACATCTTCGAATCCATTTGGCTCTTCCAAACCCTACCAAAATATCCTCTCCACTATCCTAACTTCATTATATAGGCCCTAATTTGGTTATAAATATAACCTAAGGATCCCTTTTGATCAAATCAAAAGGAAGTACCTGAAGAAGAGGTAAATATTTCATCTCCTCTTTCAAGTTCTTTTCTTCTTCCACTTCTTCTTTCCTAGTTGTTTCCATAGTAAAATAATAACCCCAATATATTATATATACTATTATGTTGTTATAAATATGGTAGAACCATATACACTATTCTATCCATCCTATGAATGACCGGTCACCATACATGCGTACGTACGGCTTACCATCTCGACGTTGTGGTGTAGTTGTTATTCAATAAATTATTATTTGGATGGGTATAATAATGTTGAATAATTGATGTAAATAATAAATATAACATGTTATTTATTCTTTATATATGATATAACATCCAATTATATATGATTTTAATATCAAAATAATTATATTGTCTCTCATGCGTACGTACGGATTACCGTCTCCATGAACGCGATGAGATTCATTCCCCATCGTAACCATTCAAGAATATTTTTCATTTTATGATTAAAACTAATATATAAAGACTTGATATCATTCTGTATATGAATAATAAACATCCCACCCATAAAAATCACGACTCATGTAATAAATAATATAAAATAACATGAATCAGTTAACACTCGAAATGACGATAATACTAAAATATTATTAACAAAGAATTATTATAAGATCATATATGATTTCATAATTATGTATATGGTTCTTGTATAATTTATTAACAATTATTTAACTATTATAAATGAGGTTAAAATACCCTCGACCAAGTAAATGTACAAGGAAATGTTTAATTCTATAATCTCTTTATTATCCGAGGTTGTTTTTACGTAAGTATCTACTGGGACCTCTTTATCATCCATAACCATGTTTCTTAAAAATGTATTTCAAAACATTTTTACTATTTAATAGAAAATGGGTTAAGGTATTTTATACCCTTATTTGACCATAAATGTTTTTGAAAGGAATCTTTCTGTCATTTTTCAAACAAGGTACTTTATGACTTTTTTGACAAATTAAGGTAAGAATGTTTTTTTAACTTATATAGTGAGTGCGGCTATTTTTTGCCGTTATAACATCATCGAAGCCGACCTTACAATCTTATAAGAATATTTTAAAAATAAATTCTTTCATTATAATTATGTGACTCTTAAATGAATTTTCTATCAAATAGTTTAGATTTAAACTATGTCAACATCATTTGATAAATTTTGCACTTGTTTGAAGTAGATTTATTATGATACAAATCTTCCATATCTTATTTATGGTTTTGTGATATGATTGACTGTGGAAGAGTTATTTTTATTCCATTAATGGTTTATGGTTACTGTATTGAAATTTTGTATGCTAGTTTTAATATGAATGTCTATGTTATATTTCAAACTTTTCATAACATGAATGTATTGGACAAGTATGTTCAAGGTTGAGGACCGGTATAAGAAAGCCCTCCGGGTTGGGATCCAGTTATAGAATTCCCCCTGGGTTGGAGTCTGGTTACAGAGGCTCTACAGGTTGGAGTCCGGTTAGAGAGGCTCTCTGGGATGGAGTGTGGTTACAGAGGCTCTCCGGGTTAGAGTCCAGTTACTGAGGCTCTCCAGGTTAGAGTCCGGTTAGAGAGGCTCTCCAGGTTGGGGTCTGGTTACAGTTAGTCTGTTGGTCATGGAATGAGGCATTGACACAAAAATTAATGTCTGGTAGTGTAAATTCCCTCATTAAAAAATTAGTTATTACATGTGATTATTTGACTAGTATAATATCCATGTGCATGTTTATATGGAAATTTTTGATTTATTTTTTCCATATTATGTTCAAGTTTATGTTTAAAAGGATATTGTTTTTATTAAAAATCTTACCATAAATGATTATAACTTCTGCTAAATTATTTACCCTTACTGAGTATCTAATATCACCCCTTTGAAATGTTTTATTTTCCCAGTATCCCAAGAAGTGTTTTATGTTTGAGATGTAGGGTCATGCTAAGGGAAAAATGGCATTATCAAAGGATTTTTTTGAATGTTAGAAAATGTAATGTAACGTTCATGTATGTAATCTATTTTCCAAGACTACTAAACTGATCGATCTTTCGATACTTGATTCATTTTAATCATTCCAATGTATTAAACTAATTCACCTACACTGGGAATCTATGGTTGGGGCGTTACATATTGGTTGGACCTAATAAAATCATTATCCACCATATAAAGTTCAACATCATCCTCTTATACATGATTAATCATCACATAGATGCATGGATACACTTCTATTTGAAAAACATATGTTCCCTATCCATTCATCATGATTTAAATATATATCTTGTAAAAATCCATATGTATAGGATAATATTCAATCGTAAACATTTAAAAACTAGTATGGTATTTTAGACTTATGGAATCATCCACCTTGTTCAACTTCCTCAAATGGTAATGTATTGAGACATCATAATCATTAATAAACATAAAAAATCATCCATTGTGTATAATTACATAATTTCATCAGTATATATACATTAATAATTTATGATCATATATATATATATATCACATATTCAATATTATGATAATTCTTCCTCATTTTTTATGATGACAATAACTAATTATAGATTCAAATCATTAGGCGTGTAATTCAGCTATTTTTTTAATTTATGTGATACATAAGAAATCAATATATCTTTATACATAAAGAATAATACTATTGATTTAATTAATGCATAACTATAAGAGAAAAACCCTTCCCCTCATTGGAGTATAGAAAGCAATGGTATGCAGACCAAACATGACATTGTTTCATAGAAAATTTCCATACATTTATCTTTTCAAAGGTAATTTGATACCTTCCATGTCATATTACCTAAGGAATTATATAGTGATGAAAAATACTTCCAAATCCATAAATTGTATCCATCCAGCCTATAAAAAAATAAGACTCTTTATCACTATGGTTTTTTAGGCAGTTTCTCAATAACCACAATTTTTTATAGATCCCTGATGTACCATCATGAGATATTACATGACTAAATATTGAGGCTTTATATAGCAAAAATTCACACCTGATACATTTGGAATGGATTTTATCCTTATTTGGTTCCTTTGTTACATTCATCAAATTATAGTAATTCTATTCTTCACTCATACAATATAAAAATATATCATCTATAACGAAAACCAAAAACTAATCAAAGAACCATGTAATGTCTTTATTCTTTAAATTTGTAATGATATCTGGGGAACTATGAAAATACCATGTAGATAATAGAAGAGAATATTTTTATTTTCTATAAATATATAATAATTAATTAAAAGGAAATATCGAAAAAATTATAATATGTTTAGTGATTATTCAGGAAAGAGAATGATGGAAACTAATACAGATATATTCTAAAATGAAATTTGGCGATGCTTGAATAATTGATAAGGATTACATTGATATAATTGAAGAATACAATTCTACGTGGTTGATGTGATAATTAAAATATAATTTTTAAGGACTTATTGGATTTAACATGTTTGAAAATTATCCAATATTTTATTTAATTTATCAAATTTTTCATGGATTTGATTAATGATATTATATGTCTTGAATGAGAAATTTTCTATGTTAGTTATGAATATTGTTAAATTTTTCATTATTCTTAAGTTATGTGATTTAGATTCTTGGATATTGCATTTTTTTAACCTTTGAAGAATGAAGTGAAGGAAATGAAATATAAATACTAAGAAAATATGAGTTTTTAATTGATGAAGTCCATGAAAATATAAATTTTCATAGGGAAATATTTCCAATATAGGTTGGAGTTTTTGAAAATATCACACTCATTTATATTTGAAAATGTTATTTTACGGGATTTCTCATTTTTTTAATGGGATTTATATTGATTATGTTTGGAATTAAATGTTATGATTATTTTTTAAAATTAATATTTGGAAGAGTATTTTTATGAAATAGTTCCATCCCACAAGACTTCATAGACCAATATCATCCTCCCTATTATGTGACATAGAAATCAAACATGCAGATGGGGGAAGCCTAGGATAACCCATTGGGGGTAGAGGAATCACAGTTCTCAAATTATGTGGGAGGGACCATGTTCCAGTCCCATAGATGGAACTATGAAAACACACCTCAGTTGGTCCAGAATCCTGTAGGTGTCGGATGGCCAACATAAGTACGACACAACCCATGAGGTGTTTTTATGAAACTGTAATGCGTTAGGAATAGTTTCAATTCCCTGATAGAATAGTGGACACCAAATCACAAATAATGCAATATTTAGGGAAGGTAAGAAATTGATGTGGGATAAAAAAATATGTGAAACTTCTCACCGATATATTAATAATATGGATAAAACGTGAGATATTATATTGATATGATTTCCACCATTCAATGTCCTATTCCCCACATATTTAAAAATGCCCACTGTATTAATCAATCATATTTTAAAGGATTTTCTTACATGCACAAAGGATACCATACACTGCATGATATCATTCCTAAATGCTTCATTATACCAATAGTATGCTCGATTGTAATGAGAAAATTAATAGAATCAATGTATTGCCTTCATTTTATAGTCAACATGATAACACATGATTTTTCTAAAATAATGAGAAGTAGTGAATTAGTTCATATCTTGAAAAAATGAAATATTCTAATAAATCATGTGATATATATTAAAATTATATAAATAAATCCTGATATCAAAATATTTTTTCCCTGAGAAAGAATAAAACCATTGTCGACAAGAAGAATCAGTCTGTTAAAAATTCTATTAGATGAATGTTTTGTGAGAATATCTATAGAGAAATCAAGAAGCATCTCCTAAATAAAAAATGGCGTTCACCATGACGTTACAAAAAATAGATTAAGGAATCACATGAAAAAATGTGATCATGTGATGGAATCATGCTATTCCATGATCATTTTTGGATGTCATGGAGAAGATAAGGTTCATGACATATGAAAAAATTTAGAACTTGAGAAAATCTATAGAATTGAATGTATCCTCAACATATCATGAAAATAAGTGGAGGAGTGGTGTATCCTCCTCTATTATATCTAAAACATTACCAAATATATTATATCATTCATCATTGAGAAGAGAGAGATAGATAAAATGAGATATAGATATATCATATCGATAATAGAGAACCACATGTTCTCTTAATGCAATTTTAGTCCATACTCATGTGATCCCAACATGAGAAGGATTATCTCGCCAAAAAATCAAGTTACACGAATGAAATAATGAGACACGAATAAACCACCATAATCTCATGAGGAAGAAACTCCTGAGCTATCTCAGTTACATGATTGGGTTGATAAAGAACACATAGACATAACTGATGTCACTTAATAACAAATGTGATGTACCACTTTCTTACTAGAAGTTATCAATCGACAAAAATACTTTATAGAAAAGGAAAAATAGATATTTACTCATTAAAATACATGATTTTGGTAAAAAATAGTGGATACCACATGATGCTTCATTTGAAGGGATGTAACTAAAGAAATATTTGAGTTTTTTTTTGGAACATTGCGTATGAAGGAGTATAACCCAAGAAGACCACATGGATCACATGAAGGAATTTAATAGATAACATAAGATTATAAATTTCACTTAATTTTCAAGATATAAAATGGATTATAGAATAATTGCAAGAAACCCATTTATGCAATACATTATACATGAGATCATGGAATTACATCATGTGAATTGGAAAGAAATGTCAAAAAGAAAATTAATCTTTTCTTTTTATTGTTTGATATTTATTAATCAATTTGATACGGAATTTAAAATAAATAGAATAAAAAAATTATTTTTTCAATATTCTTTAACCATGAATTATAACATTCATTCATGAATTATAATTTAAAATGTAGCCAAGAAAAATAAAAAAAGGTCTTTTATTTGTGTTGATAACATATTATGGATGTACAAGTGATTTCTTGTAAAAAATTATATCAGATGAATTATATTCACCAGTTTCACTTATTAATTGGGTCATGTAAATTCATTAATAGAAATAATGTCTTCCAATGTATTTGATAATCATGGAAGAAGAAAACATGTAGTGTGTTGGATGATTCATTAGATGATCATCCGAAAAAAATGATATAGTGTGGATGTTGTATCTTCCAATTCTTGAGGTGCACTAAGCATAATTTCATATATTATTCTAGATACACTCTAAATAAGAGACCATATTTGAAGAATAAGATTGACCAGTTTTTTAATGACATATAGTGCATCAGTGAAATATTAATCATAGTGGTTGTTAAATAGATTTTAAGAAATTGTGGTACAAGTACAAATAGTGACATTGAATAATGGTGGTTCCAATATGATGAATTATACTAAATATTTAAGATTTATTTTTTAGTACCTAAAATTATAATGCCGGTTTTGTTCATTTTCAATTACATGATAGTTATTGTGATAAAAGAATCTATGAAACAACAAAAGATTATTCATGAAAAATATAACATTATTGTACCAAACATTCTACAAATAATTATTCCATAATGATTCAATTATTATAGGAATTACATGTGAATACTATTATTGAGGTAAATAGAAGATTGATTCATCGAAACATAGAAGAGTATTGAGGGAATGTTTTTCTAATTAAATATAATGTCAAATTAGATATTTTTTTTAACACATTGATTCTTCCCTATCCTCTCAATGTCCCTACATGATCAATATAATTTCATTAGTTTATATTATAGTGTAGTTCATCCCCTAATTAGAATAATATTACTATACATAGTTTTTTTACAATGTTAATATCATGTACATATAATATTTTGATAGCAATATAACTTAAGTGAAAGAATTAGTTTCCAATCTTATTTACAAGTATAATAAGGCCACTACAAATAATTTAAAAAAATATGATAAAGAGGAAATTATTGGTTTTGAAAAGAATCACAATAAAAGAAGAGAATGATCAGTCCTCCTTTATCAAATTAGAATAAAATTATAATTTTGACTAAACTAGAACTTGATTTTGAGAGTTTTAGGAACAGGATTATGTAAAAACTATTGAATTATAATAATTTGTATTTGAATGATATATGTTCCTGATGAAGTGATTTTATATATCCGTTATTCCACAATGTATCTTTTTGATTACCTAGCTTAACCTGAAGTGAATATAAATAAATATGAGGATATACATGGTATAAAATTTTGAAAAGGAGAAATTTTCTCTCCTAAATCATTGTAGAAAAAAAATGAATTTTTGAATATTTTACAATAAATAATTTCAATATCTGAATAATAATTTTAATTTCTTGACTATGAGACAGCTATGAGTAAACATGTTTTGGGAGAATTATTTTTTTCTTGTAAAATATTGTTCAATGTCTCCTTCAATTTCATATAATGTCATTTTGAAGAAAAAACTCATACAATAAATTATTTTAACATTTTAGAGGGCGAAAAGTAAAAGAATGATGAACAGTATATCTATATGATCCACAATCTATATGAATCACATAAATCTATTGTCATTTACATGTATGATCAATTAGATGTCAAGTCATGAATTATCAATGACATTGAATCTATTTGAATGAAAGTAGGAAAAAACATGAATATCTGATTAATAAAAGGAAAAGTGAATGGGAATGGTGGAAGACATTAGTTTCAAAAGATAAGTTATTATTCATCATTAAATGAATTAGACTTGAAAAATATTTTATAAATTTAATGGAGGCACATGAGGGAACATCCCTATTTGTGAAGAAGAATAACTCTACCACCAAAATATATGAAGAGAGTAAAACCTAAATAAGAGTTTTTTATATCAAAAATGTTGATGGGGCTCATTATTGGGAAGTTTAAAACCCCAAAACATAAAATACAACCATTTTATTTGATATAATATGAATCATTAAACATAAACCTAATAGTACACATGAAATATTTTTTATGAAATTAATTATCATTGATAGCTTACTGAACACGTAGTCCCATGTATAAATAAACCATGATATAAAATAAACTTATAAACAAGTCAATAAATTGGTGGGTTTGAAATGAACTATTTTTTAAAATAAAAAAAAATTATTTATTGTTTATAAATAATCTATGAAAAAATTAATATAAAAAACTTTATTTTTCAAAATATTCAATTGATATCTAAATGGTAGATTTTCATTGATTTGTGAAAATAACATTAATTTAAACATTAAAAAATTTTGAATTTTTTTATAAATCTATAAACCATTTTTAAAATTAGAATATAAAAAATATCTTAGTGTTAAATTTAGGTATTTTCCTAACATGAATCATTTCATGATAAAGAGTGAAAAATACATAATATTATTTGAAACCGAATTTTTGGTTAAATTATTTATAATGTTATATTATATTATAAATAAGTTTTCAAATAAACCTGGTTCAATTATATTTATATTAATCAAATTTATTGTAATCATCTTTATACTGAATTTTTACAAATGATCATTATAACATTGTAATCATTTTCTCTTTGCAAACCTGGTTCATCATCACATCTATGAGATTAATTTTAAATTAAAATTTCCCAATTAAATGAATGGAAATTTGAAAAATGGATTTAATATTTAGAATAATCATAATTTATAGTATCTAATAATTTAATGGTAATTTTTTGGAAAAATGAATAGTGAAAATAGAAAAATGGTTTAATATGGTTAATGTAAACTTGGAATTACTGAGGGGGTTAAACTAAATATTTCATTGTAAAAGTGACCTAAAAAATGTATAATATCTAATTTCTAGGCATATATAGACCTTATTATTTTTAGTAATGATAATGATCCATTATTGGAGCCTTTTTATATGAAATAAATGTGGGTGTAATTAATTATTTTCAATAATTACAAGTGTTCCACTCACCTCACTTATAAAAGGCCACCTAAATTTCTATATCCATCACAACGTAAAAAAAAATTAGTTTTCAAAATACCTTTCTAAAAAAATCTTTGAATCAATAATCTCATACATTAATCCTTTTTTTTCACGAATTAAACTTAATATGTATTTAATGGAATCTTAATAAGGATACATGAAAAATATGTAATGTTCTTTGACAAGGATGATTACTGTAATTATTTATCAACATCATTAAATTCATATAACAAAATATGTCATAATATAAAAGGTATTCTTCATATAATGATAATTTTTATATTAATGGAATGACCTAAAACTCTCATAACTTCAATCAAGTTGGTTTAAAAGTCATCATTCTTGTGTATGATGGACAACTTCTTTGTGAATAGATGTCATTCTCCATTCCATTAACAACACTCATAGTTGTTTATGATAATGGATATAAAAAAATATATGATATTTATAACCTGAATAATCAAAAATATTAACTATATAATATATAACCTTTTTATTTTCCATTCTATAGTGGATACGATATCGTCGCTCGTTTGTACAGAGGACTACCACCTCACAAAGAGATTTCATTTGTCTTTCACTAAAAATTTACGACGAATAAAAGAAGAATAATGATAAAAAATATTTGATATATACATGAAATAATTTTGATATTAATTATATGTTTAAAATTCATTAGGGGTAGTAAATTATTTTCTTTCATAACATTTTCCCACTTAAATAATATAATATTTTTCGTATACATTTACACGAATGCCTTCGCAAAGGGATGTGACTCTATTTTTATCACCAAACCACATGCATTATATATGTATATAATTTTAATTAAATAATTAATTAGGTTATTATTATATTGTTTAAGTTAGGTAAATATAAAAAATTACTATCCAACATTCCATAATGATTGAACAAAAATAGAAATGTTTCACGTACATACATGGGGCCTACCATCTCTATTTTCATTACATACTTTATTTTTTGTAACCACCATTTATGATTTGTTTAAAAGGTATATTTTCTAGACAAATAAAATAATTTTATCATTATTTTCTTTACTTAACTATTAAAATTCAAAATAATTAGAACGTTCGTAATAAAATAAGAATGATATAACAAGGAAATTAACAACTGAAATAATGAAAAAAAAGAATGATTGTTGACAAATAGGTGATAAGATGTTATAAAAGGATAATATATGAAATTAAAACCTTTAATATGGTTCTATTATTATTAAATAACATGTTCGAAACCAATATATTGGATTTAAAATCGGTTTCAATAAAAAAGAAGCATGAGGTAAAGAAATTCATCTCAATTTCCCATAATTTACGCCAATTGAAATGATAAAAAGTAAACATAACTAATATGGTTTACATAAAAATTATTTTACACATAATATCATGATGTTTAAATATATGATAGTTTCATCAGTTTCAATTCGAATTATTTTTTCCAAGGTTATTTTATCTCAAAACTACCAACTGGTAATGAATTTCATAACTCAATTTTTTTTCATCATGCTATATTACATCATCATTATCTTTAATATTGTAGCAATATATGTGTAATGAATGATGTATATATATATATATTTTTGTCCACATTTTTATTTTTATTAATAAACAAAACATATAATCTATTCATTGAAAATTTCACACTTTATTATTAATATCTTCTTAAGTGTTGATTTCACAATCTCATTTCAATAAGGAATAATTATAATTGAATTTATATTGTAGGAAATTATTCATGAATTTGATGATAAACCCATTAATTTTTAATATTTTTTATTTAATAAATATGTGTTCAATTTATGGTACCAAGATACACTATTTTTTTCTTATTATTTTTTTATAAAATATAGATATTGAAATATGACTTCATTAATCTATTAAGGTGATAATATATTTTCTTCCAAAAAAAGGTTTTTAACATAAATTTGATTTTTTTTATCTTTTTCCAAATGGAACATGATTTTTTTAACCAATTTTATCTTTTTACAAATAATTAGTGTAATATTGATGTCATTTTCAAAACATGGACTTTATATCTCTTACCAAAAATGTGAAATGAATCCTTGATTTAATGTAATTAATTGGTGTATAACTTACTAACTTCCTAACCACTCAAATTTTATTGAATCTGTTATAATATCAAAATTTATATATTCAAATAAATGTATTTTTGGAATTTTTTTCAGTAATTTTATATTAAAATGGTGATTTTCTAAATGGGAAGGATATTTACCTCAAAAAAATTTAATGATCTTTTCATTGTATTTGTATTTATCATAAAAAACAACATATTAAATATAATCACATCAGGATATGTTTTTTTAATATCATTTTTCTAACAATATATGATTTATGATTATTTTGACTAAGGATTGTGTTGACATTATCAACATTTATTCGTTGTTTTATACAATAACATTCCCTTTCATTATTCACTTTCTTACGATCATTTGACATTAAAATTACATAATGTATCAATATCATTTATCAGGGATATGGTCATTATATAAAAAATATATAATTCATAAAAACATTTTTCTCAAATGAATTTCATTTTATTAAATAAGAAAATAGTGATAAATCTATATTCTTTACTCAACATAAATATTTGATGGTAAGGATAATTGTTCATGAATTAAAGGTTTTATTGGATATGTCTAGAATGCATTGGACCATCATCGATATATGGGGCCTAATAATATATATCCCCATAATGCTTCAGTTTTATCTTTAGGTGAATTATTTACTTATAATTAAATGGGTTATTTCATTAATTTTAAACCATCTTCTGAATGGGTTTGACCGTAGAGGCATCTTGTGTCCTAGAAATGACATACATTAATTAATTATTTACTTAATATAAATTATGTTATTCTTATCCATGATATTTTCATAATGATATAATCTACGTATGAATTTAATTAATAGTTATTTTTTATATTGAATTTGTTTTCATTCATACACCTAAACATATCAATTATTTCATATTTTGTTGTGATTTCCATGTTGTTGATTAAATGGAACGGTTTTTTGTTATTTTTTTCAACATTGATTATTATCAATCAGATTTTCACATTAATATTATCTCTTGAAGAACTTCCTTATCATTTTATTGATTACATGGTATGTGTGTCTAGTTATTTTATATTAAATGAATAATATTCTTATTGAGTGATGATTTAATCCATTGGATATAGTTGTTACTGAGTATTTGACCTCACCCTAATTTTGATTCATTTCTCAAGAATCCTTAATGTGTATTATGATTCAAATGAACGTATATTCTAAGGGTGAAAATTTAATGATTGAAATAGAAGTATGTTGTAATTTATATATTTATATGAAATGTAATAAGGATATAGGTTTATATTCTACCATGATTAATGAACAATTTAGTATTTGAGATGTAGTTTATTTAATCTTCATCCATTTTAAAAATACGGAGATAGGATCCGAGATACTAGGGTCCAGGTATGTCACACCCCAATAAATAAATTCTAATTATAATTTATCATTTAATTATTTTTTTCTTTATTTTGATTTTTGGGACATGTGGATTTCTAACATTCAAATTTTATAGGGTTTCCTTTATAGAACTAGGTCAAAACATAGTTTGGGGAAATTTTGTGCCACACAAGAACAAAAAATCCAGCCTGGATTGTGGGGATGTACATACTGCACTATTAGTAGCACAAGTGTATACCCCTCAATAGGATCTTGTGAGGTCCCCCACCCTTAAGATAGTGGCCACCACACTATTGGATCATAGTCTGGAAGAGTGTTCCATATTCATAGAGTATGGATATATGTATAATATAAAAATAATATATAAGTAAACAAATAAATAAAATCTTATTTAAAAGGGGTAACCCCTCTTCCCTACCCCCAATTTTTAATAAAACTTCCCGCAACATATTATCTATTGCTGAATGCCACACCTAGAAGGGAATCAACGTATCACAACCTCCCCTCATCTCTTGATTAGTGCCAAATTATTTTCCTGATCATCAGTGAAATATTTATTAGTAATCCTCTTATATCCTCTTCCATTATTTAATTATTTTCATCTGTTTGTTTACTATTCATGTCTTTGTCAAACCATAGTTCATGAGATAAATCAGTACTTTTGGTTTTCATCGAATGTTAGGGAGTGAAATGGGTCTCTTGGGTCAGATTTTGGCATATTTCAGCATTCACCTTGAATAGTGAATCATATCATACTGTTTCATTTCACCCACCACATTTTTATGGTTGGTTTCCTTCTATCATTTCATTATTTCCAATTTTAAATTGGTTTTTAAATTTTTGGGTTTGTAGTATTTTTGAAGTGTGTCTTGGTCATTGTTGAAGTGGTTTCGACCCGAAAGGGTCCAAGTCGACTTACATGTGTATTAATAGAAAGGAATATATATATATATATATATATTTGTAAGTTCCCACATTATATATATTAATTCATGGATGTAAGAATATATATAATGGGGATATGTATGATTATATGTATATATATATATGAAAAAATCATATATTTGTAGTGTTATGTGAAAGTATAAGAATATATGTATTGAACCATTGTTTTCATATTTATACATATAAATATGTATAAATTGGGATTGTTTTCTTTATATATATTATAAAATTCATAAGAGTTCATGTACAATAAGAATGATTAATGTTTTTGTTGTCAAAGTGCCTTGTGTATGAGGTAGGTTCCCTATACCTAAGACATTTTTAATTACCTGATTTCTTGGTCATTTTAAAAGTATTCTTTAATATTTATGTGGTCTATGTTTGGTAGTTAATTTTTTTTCAACGATGAAAAATGATTTTCATTTATTTACAATATTTTAATAAATTATAAATAATGGTATTTTTAATTTAAATCCATATATCACCTTTGTTTTAGAAAATGTTATGTATTTATAATGGAAAATTGGTCCTTAAAATGATGTTTCTATAAAAATTGTAAGACCTGATTAACAACCTAAAGAGTTTTATTGAAAGAAACAATCCACTATAGAAATTCCCAAGGAAATGAAAATGTGAAAAATGTGTATTAAATATGTGGTTTGACATGTGATCTCATTAATGGGCTAGTGTAATAATTATGTATGTTTGAGAGGGGCTCCTCATGAGGAGGGATGCCAAAAGTGAAAATGTGAATAGAATATTTCTGACAAAATTGAATGATACATATGTATAAAAATAGGTGAGATAAAATCACCTCAATTTAATTTTCAGGGGGATAATTGGGTAGTTAATTGGTATTATAGGAACAAATGTGTAAGACATTTGATAATGCACTAGCTAGTGGCCCTAAGTGGATAATTGGACTACCCATGGTATGTGACTTTTATTCCATCTAGTGAGGGTGTCATAAAGTTTTCCATAAATGTGTTTGGGTTAAGGGTAGTGGTATATATTGATTTTTTTTAAGTATTTTAGACTTTCCTTAGGATTTCTTGACAAGAACCTATGAACCCATGAAACTTTTTTCATATAAGATATATTTCATTATTTTCTTCTATATTTTTAAATTGAAATCCATTCATTGTATTCCATATTAAAATAATTTTTTCATCAAATTTTTCTTCTAATTGATTTATTGAAAATACAATTCATGAATTTGGAACTATTTTTGCAAATGTAATGAAAAGTGGGATTTCATAAATATGAATGACGGTTTCTTGTTTTTGAAATGAATAAAAAACCATATATTTAAATGAATTATATTCATACTTTAGTGGATTGTTTTAAATTTTAACTGTATTTTATAAGGAATAGTTTATTCAGAAAACCCAACTAAGTATTAATACTCATGCCTATAGCTCGTACTTTTTTATCTTATTGTTTTTCTTCTCACTCAGATTCAGTTTCCTTATATTGATGTTGGTTTATCAGTTGGTGGTGAACTGAAGGGTAACAAAGATGTATGTGTTGTTTTATTTCATTCCTATACTAGTATTTTTTATTATTCAGTATATATTATTTTATTTGTTTATTTTTTTCATAAATTATTCCCAATGGTTTTATCTTGATGTATGCCAGCATTTTACATCCCAGGAGGATTGAGAATGCCTCTCGAGCCATGTTATAGGCCAGATCGGGTCAATTTTTTGGGGTTACCTCAGGTTGGTTCTTGATTAAATGCTATCAGATAATGCCATTTTTTATTTGGGGTTTTAGTTATAATATATATATTACTACTGGAACTTGAGTGATAGGTTTGGGGAGACCATAATGGATACTTACCCTTCCTTGGCCATGAGTTGCAAGGGGTGGTCTAAAAATCGATTATTATTTTTTCAACATTATGGTTGTGGTTTGGGGCATGAAAACATGTTTCGAAGAATTTTTTCATTGTAGGCTTACATAGATGAGTGACCCATGTTGTGACAGTCTTCATGGATCAAGATACATTAAGTGGATGGATCTTTCATGTGGAACAATCTACTAAACCATGAGACTAGGTTAGGAATTCGCACTAGTTCCCCACCCTAGGAGTATCAGGATGTGTTTTCATTTGGTAGAAAATCTTCAGTGTGGTAAGAGTTTAAATGAGAATGTGTTTTTTGAAAAATGGGGGTTTTTAGAATCATTTAAGTGAATTTGATAAATACTTTTTATGAAATGGAGGTTTGATTTTTTAATTCGTCTTTCCAAATTGGTTTTGTTTTTTTGAGAAATTTTTGTTTATAGAATAATGGTTTTGATATATTGGAATTGAAATTGTGATTTTAAAAGCGAATTGTGGATATTTAACATAATGTTTTGTTCTTGGTGGTGGTGTTTTGTCTTGTTTGTTATGTAAATTGGATTTTTTTTTGTGTAAGTTGATTTTATTTTGTGTCATTATATAATATAAATTATGAAACCCATGAAAATACGATAGTCTTTTTTTATGTCTCTTCTAGTGGTGTTCCCCACCTATACATTTATTAGAGTGTAAAAGATGAGATTTGATTAGTTTTTTGTCAATTTTAAATGGTTTTCATGGCCCATTAGAAGTTTCCCTATTTCATGTGGTGGTAGAATGTATCATTGGGTATTTGGAATCTATAGAATTCATGAGAGTGTCATTTGCCTTTGGTATGTGTGAATAACTTGTATTAGACCAATGGAAGGTGTGTGTTACATCATATTTATGAGTTGAGATGTCTCAGGTGATCTTCATGAACACTTCCTTGAGATGGATTACTCTTAAGGAGTTGAATGTTGGTATTGTACCATAGCTCATGGAAATTCGATGAGGTAAACTGACGGTAAAGGGGAATGATTATAATTTCAATGAGATATTTTCCTTGACTCAAGTTTCAATTAATATATTTGAAGCTCTTACTTAGTTTTCAGGTCTTCATATAGTGTTCAATGATCACGTTCTTTAATTTGGGAGATTCTTATAGGTAATCACATGGATGATGATATTATGATTTTTTAGCTCACCACAGTTCCCCATATACTGAGTAGTGTGAAACAAGGGATCCTATTATAAAAAGAATCCTTTTTTATTAATTCCATTCATTTATTGGACCAAATCCATTTTGGATTCTAGTGTGGTTTTATGGGAAATATATTCCATCATCACCTAATACTAAAATATAGTATCCTTTGTGTTTGTGCTTATGATACAGAAAGAGGTTCTTAAATATGTTGTTCCAAAAGGAATAATTCTAGTTAGTTATAATCATCACCTAAATATAGTTTTTCAAATGCTTCAATACATTAGGTATATAGATTTAGGCCTCAAATTGATTCTTTTCACGTAATCATGAGTTGATATGTGTGGGTGGATGTATATTCAACAAGTTGTCTCAGTCAAGAGGTTGTTGGACATTAATTTTTCCCATGAAATATAATTATGTCCATGTGAACAATTCTGTTTAAATATCATTGTAGACACCTTCATGATATTTATATGGTTGGGTAATGTAGAGGTGAATTCTTTTATGTTTACTACTAATATGGTTTGGTTATATTTGTTGAGTGGTACTCGTTTGGAGATACAACTGAATTCAGGAATTATGAATTGTTTCCCATCTATTTTACATTTAATGTCTTTGTGATGGTATCTATTTGGTATTGGTGGGTGTTTTAGTTGAAAATTCATCATAGATCAACCGTTGTTCTATGAGTATTCTCAAATGGTTGGAAACCCCATTACGGTTCTCATTTAATATTCTAATAATGTTTTTAGGTGTGACATGGGATCTTTAATGGTGACACTAATGATAATGATTTTTTTTCAAATTTGTGAGTTTTTTTGAATCGGAAATTATGTATTGTACATAACCCTAATATGTTAGGTAGACCATCATGGGAAAAATACATGGTGATCCGGATATTACATTTCTTATATTTTCTCTATTAAAACTCCTAATTTTGTATCTAGTGTGTTTCTTTGATTCTTCCCCACATTACCATAACAATATCATGTCATCTCTTTTGTATGATGGTCCATGTAATTGATTCATTGGGATATCCTGAAGAAACCATGATGGGTTAGTTGCTTCACACTATGATATGGTTTAGTGTGTTCCTTGTTTTCAGGTTATGATTGGAAAATGAAAGTTCCCCATTGATGGTTATTTCATTTGTGGGTTCAGTCATTAGATATTTCGTCTTTGTATGTCAATATGGTTCCTTATGGATGTTCAGACCTACTTATTTTGATCCTAGAGTTTGTATTTTTTAAGGAATGTTATTTTTTTGGTTCACAGTCTTCTAATGGTTGAATTTTTTATTTGGGTTTGGCTAGTACATGCCTTGGTTAGTTAAGTCATTTAAGAAATTCAATGGGAATAATGTCTCATAGTGGGTAGGATTGTCAAAAAGCAATCCAAACATGCAAATTTTTGAAATCTTTTAATTATCCTATTATAATTTCATCAGAGTTTTGTACTAAATATGTTTTGAAAATTTGAATTTTATGGACTTTCCTACATAGGAAGAGAGTTTGCGCACCGTTAGGGGAAGCAGTGCTTCAGCCCAGTGAAAACCTTATAGCCTTGAATGAGGGGCTACACATGGTGTACGAATAAGATAATAGGCATGAAACCATACCTAACAGTCCATGTTGTACCTCTCCCATTAGGAATAGAAAATAAATTGTTGGCGCGAGGTCTGGGAAAACATACAGACCATCGTTGTTGTCTTCCATTGGAATAAAAAATATAAAAAATATAAACATATAATAAAAAAACATAAAAGATAATATAAAACTTTTATCCCCTCTCCAATCCCCCATTCATATGTGTCCCCAAATGTTCCTCTCTCACTTGAATCCATACTAATGAGGGGTTCCGCACACCATGGCCTCCCCTTCTCTATTGATCGATAGACAATTATTTTCCCTATCATGTGTGTGGTCTTCTCATGTAAGTATCTTCACTCCTCATAATCAATGTTTTATTTTGTATATTCCCTTTTATATGGTCAACATAACTTTCCCATGTCATGGGTCAATGGTTAGTCCAAATCAGTTGGGATTCATCTATTGTTATGGAATACAATGGATCTATGGGTAATCCTCATGCATGTTTTAGAATTAAAAATTGAAGGAAAAGTAAATCCAAACATTTAATTCCTCCCATATTAAAATTTAGGTTAGTTTTCTTCTGAATATTCATGTAGGCCATTTTTCGTATTCTCTTTTTAATTCATAAATTTCATGTATTTTTCAATTGCATCTTGGTGTATTTTTAAGTGGATTTGATCCGTGGGAGTTGAAGGAGAATTAAATGGGTATGTAGAAGTTGGAATATATATATATATATATATATTTGTGTGTACGTGTTTATAATTATTCCCATTATATATATTCGCTCATTGTAGTTTGAGGATATACAATGGGTCCAGTTGTTGTTATATATATATATAATGTGTGGTAGTGTAAGGGGTTTATTCAAGTATAATAATTGATATAAGGAATTCCTTGTACATACATGGAAATATGAATATTTACCTAGAGGAAAATATTTCTTATATATGTGATTGTTTATATGGGCTCAAGGGGAAAAGGGGATATTTTGGTTTCCTTTATCAAAGTGTATTGTGTTTGAGGTAGGTTCCCTATAAACATGTATTTAATTTTACTTCCTTTATTTGTTGATAATTTTTAAAAGAATGTATTTATATTTATTTGGAATGTATATGTTATTAGAAATTGGTTATTCCTTATTTAATTTTTTTTATATAAATGATTTTTCTAGGCTCAAAACATGGGGTTCTCATGTTATATCATGCTCTAAAAATTGTGTTTTAGAACTTTTAATAATTTTAATGTCCAATTGGATTATAAAATTTGGATTTTATAAAAATTGTAATCCTGATTTTTCACCATTAAGAGTTTTATTGAAATGGAACACCTCCCTTAAGTAAATCACCTTGATGTGAAAATGTGACATATGTCTATTAAATGTGTGGTAGGATATTAATTCAATGTGATGTCATGGTTTCTTATAAATGTATATTGGAAAGGGGCTTTGCTTGAAGAGGGAAGATGGATGAGAGAATGTGAATAGATTATTTTTGTGAAACTTTTATGATATGAATCTATAAAAATATTTTAAAAACATTAACTCCATTAATTATCATGTGGAGAATTGGGTAGTTTGGTTGGGGCCTTGTAAATCATGCAACAGTAGTTTTGATTATGCAATGGCTAGTGGCCCTATGTAGCTAATCTGAGCACACATGGGATGTTCCCCTCATTAGAATATGTAAGGATGTAAGATGTTTTTAGAAACTTTTTTATGGATTTTGAGTACATGTTTAGATTTATTAAGTGTTAGTATTCTAGAAATTTCTTATTACATTTCAGCAAGAACATATGATTCCATGACACGTGTTTTACATGAATGGTAAATTTCTTTATTTTAATATATCATTACATTTTGGAAACCTTTATTTTTATTCCATATTAAAATAAATGTCCCAAAATTGTTTTACTTTTACTAGTCACACATATTGATCTATAGTTGTTTTTATCATCTAATTCTTCTCCAAGATTAGACTCAGTCTCCATGGAGAGATAAAGTTTTAGCTGTTCTTAGTAACCCATAAGGTCTCATGGAGGAATGTGATGTTTAATTTCATTTCAATACTAATGTTTTTGTTTTTATTAATTTTATATTATTTTACATTATTTCCACTTTTTTTGGTAAAATAATTCTCGATGGTTTTATCTTCATTCATGACACAATGTTCAATACTTGGAGGATCGAGAATGCCTCTCGGGAATTGTTGTGTGCTTACTCGGGTGACCTATTTAGGTTTGACATATGTTGTTTCATGATAGGGTAACTATATATGGTATAAAATGAGGTTTAGTATAATACATGGGAAATGGATTTAGAAAAACATAGATTAAGAATGATAAGACTACTATATACATTAAGGATATGTATATAGGAATATAAAGGGGTTTTAATAAAAAGGAGACTACATGGTTCAACATATAAATACATAAATGTATAGATACAACTAGTGGATGTGGTTTATATCAGATGTTCCGAGGTGAAAAAGCTATGTAAATGGTTCATTTGGATAGACCCGATCATCACCAGGTGCTAAAAAATAGTCCTTACTATTAACCCATTTTATCAATCCAATGAGATTTCGTTTAGATAATTCTAATTTTTTATAAACCATTATGGTGGATTAATAAATAATGATAGTTAATTAAATGGGATAAAATTAATGTGTATTACGATGAAAAAAAGGTGTCTGAAGGTATTCAAAAAATTTCTATATATATATATATAATAATGTCATTATTTGATGAACTTTCCTGTAAAAACAAATACTATGGTGGAAGGAAATAAATATCATCATTAGGATCCATGTATATTTTCTTGTCGTATATATATAGGACTATTGAATTATCCAATTCAATTACCAAATCAAAATTATAACCCATAGACCAAGGATGGATTTTTTTTGAAATAAAAAAGATGAGGTATTTATGTATTGGGATTGAATAATTAAAATTTAGAAGAACATTAGAAAAAGGAATTATGATGAATGGAATTATGAATAAAAAATTTTGGGTTTAATTTTTGAAAAGTTTTAATCATTAAAATTTTAGTTATGTATACCATTATGGGTTTTTGATATTAGTATTGTTTATAATTTCTTGTCTTAGAAACATCACTATTGGTTTTATGTGATCAGATTCTACCAATATGAAGGATATTTTGGGAGAAATTTATTACAATACAACACATTTGTTTAGTATATGTTTTAGTGATAAATTATTTAATGAATAATACATTTACATTTTATAGAAATAATATTAATGTTATTGAAAATATTTTGGGCAAATATGATCACTAATAACATTCTAATAATAATAAAATAATATATTAAGACATTGTGGGGGAGAATTTGAATTGAAAACGATAGTAAAAAAGTTATTTAATATTTATTATTTTTCAAATTTATCGACCTAAATTTTTTGTAATGTAATAAAAATTTTATAAATATGGTTTTAGAGAAGGAAAACCCATATGTTAGGGGACAATACACCCTATATGTAAAGGCTGTGTTTCTTGAACCCAAGATCAAAGTACGATGAGGGTTTTGAAAATACCATAAACCTTTGTGATGTCCTTTTAAATATGTCATTTTTTAGTTTTATGAATAGATTACAATAAATTATATAATGAACTAGTTTTTTTACTTTTGTTATTTAAATATTGATTTATTATATTGGACAACATGGGTTAATCATATTGTGTTTGTAAAATATTTAGAGACAGAAACAAATACTCATCGCATTGTTATGGGTCATAATATCCATTAAAATTACATATTAGTACATAATTGATGATAAATGTTTTTGAAAATTAATTTATTAGAGTAAGGGATGGATTATAAATATATCGAATAAGAACACATGTATGAAGTTGTTCTTATGAAATATAAATTTACAAATTATATATATTTCCTTTAACTCATAGAATGTAAAATAAATATTCAACATTGGAAAACAGATTTTGAAAAAAAATTATCATGTACAATGATATATGATTAATCATATTGTATTTAAAATTATCATATACTTTTGGTTTTCATTCCCTCGACATTACATTTATCATTGACATTCTTATGATCAATGACCTTATACACTCTCTATAATTATTTACACTTTTCACCCATGTCCATATATTCACATTCCACCATTGTTCTACTTCATGGAAACCTAATTATGTGTTTTTTCATGTGTCCTTTTTAAATCTATTTTACTCTTATTATGAATGTGTTTTATTAATCCTTTAACGTTGTGGGTTTTTGACATTGGCATTTTCAAATATCAAACCCTTGATTACTGAGATCATGTTTAAATTGTACAGGCACGTCTTTTGAAAAGTGGGGAGATTCTAATACAAAAAAATTATAAAGTAAGAGAAATTTATTTGATATAATATTTTACTCAAAACTCTATATTTAAAATACCCATTAAATTATTCTCTTAAATATATTCTATATGGATGCTTTTAGAATATATAACCATGAGTTTAAATGTAACATGGTAGATAATTCTATTATAACCAATCCAAAAGAAATTGGGGGTCATGCATGTTACTAAATAAATTATAAAACTTTTCATCATTTGTTAATTATTAGTTAAATAATAATCATTTAAATGAAGAATAAATGTTTTTTGAAAACTATTTTTTATTATAAAATATGGTTTAGTCTTGCTCCATTCACATAAATTAATATTAATATTTAAATAATTTATAAAATTCATCTTATCCAATATCCTACATTTTCTAAATTATAATATCGTATAAATCAAAGGGTATGCTTTTTGGATTTTTCTGAAGTATTTCATTTTTCATTGAATAGATAAAAATATTGAGTTTAACTTGAATAATTCCTCTATGTACAAATTATTTATAAAGATAAATTATATTTATAATATTTATCAATCTAGAATTATCAATTTCATATATATATATATATATATTAATTCATTTCATTTTATAGGAGTTATTTTATTTTTTTTCTTTTGATATAAAAACTTCGTATACTTTTGAAAATTTTCTCCTTGAAACCCAGGTTTCTCTTTTGGTATGTGGGATACATTTTAAATTATATTTTGAGACTTATGGGAATGGAATTTTAGAACTTATTACCTATTTATAATCATAATATTTTATATTATCAAATAATTAAAACATAATTTTTGGCCAAAATGAGTGGTAAAAATTAGGAAAATTATTTAATACAATTATGGTAAAGATGGGTTTAAAATGGGGTTAATATAGAAATAAAAATGTTAAAAAGACATAAAAATATTTATAAAATTTATTTACCCAAAATATTATAGATATATAAATTATAATCTCTATAATGTTATATTATTGAACTCTTTTTAATTTTAAAAAAGTTTGTGTAATTCATTATTTTTAAAAATTAAAAGTATGATACTCAACTCGCTATTAAACAGACACCCCCTATTGTGCCATATTGAAGTATTAAAAACTCCTTGTATTATCCACTAAATAGAAAAATTACTTCCAATCACCCATCGTATAATCTAATAATTGTAATTTTTTTATAAATAAAATGTATGTGGCCTTTTTACAATCATTATATGGATGACTGAAGATGTGATAATGTTCTTCAACATTAATTTTTATTTTAATAATTAATTAAACTCCATGAATTATTATTATACCAAAATAATATAAGGATATCATTATCATACATATAATCATATACTTATTTCATGTCCATGACAAACAACTATCGTCCATTCCATCAAATGGATTAGAAAATCATCATTAATTTGTATGTCTAACTAACACATCGTGAACTAAAGCCATTATTATTTCCAATACCACATCACATGATAGGGTATGGATATTGATATAAAAAATATTAATGAAATTTATAAAATAAATATTCAATTTTTTTCATTATAACATATATATCATTTTTCATTCCATTAAATATGGGATATGATAACATCAATCGTGTGTATGATAAACTACGATCTCCCAAATTAATGTGATTAATCTTTCACTAGTTCATTACATACTGTTAAAAATGTTAAAGATAATAGATATATGTGATTTAAATGGGGTTTTTATATATATATATGAATTTTTTTATTGAAGTATATTAAGTCATTTTTTTCTTACCTATTCCCTCACATAAAAATGATAAGATCATTCATCTTTATATAGAGTACCATTATTACAATGTGATGTGACTGGATTTTGATCCCCACATCACATTGGTGATATATTTAAATATATTTAATGAAAAAGTATGGTAATTATTTTTTTATGATCACTATTTTCTTATAAATCATCAAATAGAACCTTTATTAATGGTCATTGAAAAATAGAAATGTTACTCATTTATATGTAATTCATATCATCAACATGATCACACTTTACAAAATTATTCATAACCACCATTTATGATAAATTTTAATATAAATATTATAATTACGTAAGTATTATTATTCACATGATGATGTAATGTCAAACTATGAAATTTTATAGAGATGTATATTTCTCATTTACATGTACTCTTCTTCCTTGTGATGAGTACTTTTCCTTTCAATTTTACTATGGGGTATGTTTTGGTAAAAAATTTATAATATCAAAGTAATGTTTGCAGTTTATGATTGGAACATAACATTCCCTAGTCATCTGCACTAGACTAACAAGCCCTGAAAACCTTATAAGAGGGGGTCTACATGGCTGGTTCAATTCTTTTAAATCCATGCACCATCTTAGGAGAAATTTTAGAACCCAATAAAAGTGGTTCATGGTTAAGGTGCCCATTTAGGGGAAACTGTGAACCCGGATAGAAAAACCAGGTATACAAGAATATATTCCAACAAAAAATTGTTAAATTATCTCCCAAAACCCCATATAGTACCCCATAACACCTTATATTTACCCTTAATCAATTTCTCTAAATTATTGAGTCTTCCAGAAGGATTATAGGGCGACCAATTCTCTATAATATGTGAATCTATGCCCGAATGGAAGATCTGCATCCCTTTGGGTGTGTGTTATATTCATATATGATATACCATTTTATCACATTCTTCTAGTGTTTTTAACCTCTATTTTTTTATATAGAACTAAATTTGATTAATGTAGAGCTAAGACTATGGGATATATTTCAAATTTTAAGATATCTTTTTTTGTTTAATAATGGATTTAGGTTTCATATCTAGATGATTTTCTACATCATTTTTCTATTCAAAATGAGGATTTCTATTGGGAAATCGCATGTCAAAGAATTGATGTAGGTTTTCTATTATTCAAATCCCATAGTCAATGTTCTATTTATATGTATGAAATTATAGAAATTTCAGCTTTATTATATATTGAATTTCATAATTGAATTATTTAATTAGGTGAATTAATTAGTTTTGGATTAAGGAATTTTGGATAATTAATTATTCAATTAGTTATCCATATATTGAAATTGTTGGATTTGGGGAATAAATAATTTATAAGTTAATTATTTTATTTAATAAATATATATAGATGGTATGATTAATTGATAAAATAAACAGAGTTGTTGATAATTTTTATTGAATAAATAATTGATGAATTGATTATTAGATATCGAGATATCCATTTTTAAGAATTACTTGTTAAATTAATTTTTGGATATAGGGAATGTGAAATAATTAATTAATTTTTTTATTAAATAATGAAATTTTGGATATACTATTTTGATAGATGGTGGAGGTATAAATCAAGATGTATTTCTACTAGTATTTGATCAGTTTGAAATGTGTTTCCTGAAGAATTCTTAGGGCTGCCACCTGATAGAGATGTGAAATTTACCATTTACCTCATCATGGGGGTTGACCTAGCTTATATTCAACTGCACAAAATTAGACCATCATATTATCAAGAGATCAAGATGCATATTTAATAATCAGGGGATAAGGTATTTTTCTTCCCATGTATTATGCATTGGGGATCACTGAGGTTGTTTTCCATGAAGGTAAACATGGCTCGGTGCTTATGTGTTTATTATAAGATATTAATCTAAATTACAATGACGACCCAGTATTCTCTTCTGTGTATTAATGAATAATTAGATTAGTTATGGGTAGCTTGCATCTTTTCAAATAATCCCTTGAGATTAGGGTATCGTCAGTTTAGAGTCTAGCCATAACATTCACCAATAAAATCATTTAAAAGCCAGCTTGGACTATATGAGTTCATCAAAATTAAAATTTAGTTGATGAATAAACAGAATCTGTTTATGGGATTAATGAATAAAATCATCTATTATTACCTTTATCAATTTGTGGTAGTATTTTTGAATGAAATTATGGTGCACTCATACACTCATTACAAACATGTGAAACATCTTCATATCGTCCTTAGTATACTGAGAGAGAATAGGTTATAAAACATGCTCTCTATGTGTCAATTTTTTATTGATCAGGTACACTTTTTGAATCACATAACCTCAATGAAATGCGTTCTCATTGACCCAAAGAAGATGTTATAAGTGATTTATTAGGATAATATCATGAATGTGTTAGATATTTGTAGCTCTCTAGTGATTGAATGATATTATTTGAGATTCATCCATAACTTTTTATAAGGCCCCAGCCTTAAACATTACATAATCTTGATTTATGTCAGGAATTTACATTGAAGTTCTTTTTAGGTTTATAGATTTAAATAATTAGGTTATAACTGAAACATAACAACATGAATATTATAAGTATACACTTCTACTCATTATAATTTTTTTATAAATAAATAAACCATTAAAATGAATCATGACATCGTTCCATGATAAAACATCATAACTCCTCCCTGATACTATCCTTGAATTTATTCTCCTTTAAAAAATGTGAAATCATTTAAAACATGGGATGTGAACAAAAATATCAGTATAGAATATTTAATAATTAATAAATCCGTTCTCCATGAATTTATACAACCAAAGAAGTCACTTTCACATGAATAAAACTCATAATTTTGGCTCCAATAAAAACATTAAACTAATTGAATGAAACTAAAACAAGCTCAGGTGACTTAGAGAATCATATACATAAAACCCATTCAAATATCATCTAATGGGAATAACCACATGGTATACTACCAAATTCAAGATCATTAATGGGGTCACACTTTGTATAAGCTATATCAGGCCCAACTGTGAGCTATAATGGGGTTCCTATCTTCATATAAGCTATAGCGGGCTCACCTGTGAGTCAAAATAGAGATCAACCCATTGTATATGTTGTGTCGGGCACACTAGTGAGCTATAATTGGGCTCAACCCTTTGTATAATCTGTATCTGGCTCACCCATTTCATATAATGCTCATGTACCATTTCAAAAAGATGTTCATCAGATTTTTTTTTTGAAAAACTCATCTAATCCCATATGAAAAAAAATTTCATATAAAAATATAATTTTCATTTAGGATCCGTTATTCAATACCGATATAGCAAAATAATGTAATAAAGGATTTATTTAAAACACATTAATTCTTATAGTGGAATCCAAATATCAAATAACGGTTACAACAACGAAAAAGTCTTTATCGTTGTATTGTTAAAACCAACAATATTCTGTTTGTCAATTTGTAAAGAAAGTAAAATTATTTTTATAAAAATATTTATTTTGAAAACATTAACATAAATTATATATAGATATTAAATTTACATTATAATCCATTTATATCAATTTAAATAAATATGTTAATTAATATCATGAGGACAAAGATTTGATAATTAATTCATTAAATATTCATGGTGTCCCATACAATATTCAACATTTAAATATTAATCTTCATTAATTAATAATTGACATTATTAGAGAAAACATTTGGGTATGAAATTTCATAGTGGTTGTACATACACCCTATAAAATAATACGGGTGGATATAATAAATAATTTTCTCATTGGGAGGAGATTGAGACGAAATCTGTTACCTTGAGTCTGACTCATCAGGTATGTTCCTTATTCTTCCTGAATAATAATATAAAGTAAATATTTTACTTTATTAAGAACGTTTTTACATTTTATTATTCTTTGAATATCATTTATTACCTTACTATAACAATCATATAATTATTCAAATTATTATAGGTCATTCTGTCGATGTTCGGTAGTTGAGTCAAAAATTAACTTGTTATAATTAAAAATTATCCATGTGGGGAAAATTATAGTATTTACAGAAAAATATTAATGATTTAAATATAATATATATCCAGTACATATATGTGTTTTTAATAGTACATAACATTTGGATATATGAAATGAAATCCACCATTCATGGAGATGGTAGGCCATACATACACATGAATGCAACTTTCATTTTATTTTCATATTTAAAGGAATAAAACCTGAATGATACATTGGTATATTATAATTCATGTATAATATCATATTTCATATAAGTTAGATTATTTAATTAACTCCATTCGTTATATGTTCCATGTGTGGCATCAACAAGTCATATCACTTTCAGGGGGTGATAGTCCGCACTTCCTCAAATAAAATTATCGTATTTACACATTATGGAAAGAAAAACGGTATGACGTTAATAAAAATTACTCAATAATAGAGACAAAAAAATATAATATATATCATATATAAATATAATTCCATCATAATGGCCACCATGAGAGTTGGTAGGGGAAAACTGAACAATCATCATTTTGTGAAGGAATAGTTCACCGTCCACAGAAAATGCATGTTAGTTTCCCTTAGATGGAGCTCCGTGTAAGTGTATTTAGAGTACATATAATAAAAACATCCTAGAATATTTAGGATACAGTTTTATTATTCAATAAAATAGTAAAATGATAATAGGTAGTTGATATGAAAATTGAAATAAAATAACACCAGAAAAGACATTACCTCTAAATTGGGAAACTTCATTTGATTTGAGTACAAAGGCTTTCTTGAATTTCCTTATTCCCTAGGTAAGGATTCAATGAGGAATGGGGGATGTTGGGAGATTATTTGGTTAAAATTTGGACTATCCAAGGGTCTCGAGAGGAGTGAGTTGTGTGGGTAGAGTTGGTGGCATTTTATAAGAGGGAGGAGGGTCACTTTTAGAAACTCTTGAAATATTAATTTATTATAAATTATTTTCTGATTAACTTTTTTCTAAAACTCATTTAATTTAATGGTTAGATGATTTTGGTTTGAATACAGATCATCCAATAATATTTATATAGTTTTTGAATATATATTTTCCTTTATCTTTTTGGATTGACCCTAATTTTACCCTTTTTAATCTTAGAGTGAAATTATGTTATTTATACATTGTGGGTTAATGTAATTACGATATCTTGTAAAATGACCCACAGAAAGTTAATTATGACATATTTGAATCATATAAACACTTTTTTGGAATAATATATTTTTAGGAACATAATATCATTTAATAAACTATTTTATATTTTAAGTTATGAATTATGGCAATTTTGGATACTATTCATACATGACTTTTTTACAAAGTCATATCAACATTTTTACATTAAAAAGGAAATAACTCAATTATAATAGTTCAATATCATCTTTAAAATTCGTGGATGTCATCAAAATAACCAAATTATAGTTATGTTAACATTTATAATATAATTTATTTGAATCCATTATTAATGAAGCCATCACTGCATCATCATTGTGTCATTAATAAATTTACTAACTTAACATCTGAAAATTATAAATAATATTGGAAGATTTAGTAAATATATTTAAATTTCTAATTAATATTTATAGTATAAAGTATTAGTTACATGACCTCACCTTAAAATTGTTTATGTAAACTATACATGTTTAGTTTATGTTTCTCTTTACTTTAAAATAATTCATATAAAATGGCACTTTTACTTCCAAGGGATCCATGGGTTCCCAAAATCAACCCAAGGATGACCATGTTCTGAATTATATAATCCAATAATATTATGTTTTGTTTTATGGTATCTTAGTATTACTGTAATATTATTTATTTACCATTATTTCCCAGATTTACCCTTCAACTACGGTAAATAAAAACAATTACTGATGTTAATATTAATTATGTCAAAATATAAAAGGTACCTACATGAAGAATTAGGAATTTTTAATTAAAAAAAAGAAATAAATTTTTCAAAATTGAAAACCCAAAAGTTTTAGTAACTAATTTATAATTAATTCTCATTGTCAAAAACCAAAAAGTGGATTTTTTAGAAGTAAAAACTACCCAATGATTGGAATTTTATTAATATCCAATTTAAAAATGAAATTACATCCAATGAACAAAATTAGATTAAATGATAAAAATATATTCCATTTATACTATTAAACCAATAAATAATATGATTTATCCAAATAAATTATCTCGATGGAAATGTTTTTTTCAATTAAAATTTAGTGTATTTTTACTATTCATCAAAACATGATAATTATCATAAAAATATAACAAATTCATCGAATGTAAATATTGATGTCCCAATTATATAGAAAATGTTTATTTTTTCAAATATAACATATAAAGGTTTCAATTTTTTTTAAAAAGGGTTCTCCATCAAAAGATGGTAAAACTTCATTTTTTGAAAAATAATTGTTCTGTCAGAAAAAATGAATATGCTCTTATATCATATATAGAAAACATATAAGATGAATTTAAAACATTAAATTGAAAATATAAAATATATTATTCATTAAATAAACATCAATAATGGGTGATATGATTTTATAAACCCAATTATTCTATTTTAAATAGTTTTTAAAAAAATCCATCCATTATATTCAATTGGTTATTATTTCCATTTCTAATAAATTTGGTAACCAATTGAATTATTATTTAATCATGTGTAAAACTTTTTCAAAATTATTTTGAACTTTTAATTCCCTAAATTCCATGAGCTAGGATTTAAATACCATTTAAAATAACATTTTAATGATTGTATTATTTTTCGGTGTAACTCAATGTTGTGTGCAATGTAAGATTTCGGAGAAACCCATTGTTGAGTGTTGAGTACATTAATGGAAGAAGTTTCCATATTAATGTAAAATTAATATCTTATTCATAAATATTAATTAATAAAATTCTATAAATACTAGGTTCATTACATCATTCCCCCCTTTTAGAAATTGTTCCCTCCTGGTATTAAAATTAAGCTCAGAAACATCAATGAAAATTCCACATCAAAAAAAGTGTCTATAAAACTATCACATTAAAATAATGAAATATGAGTTCAATGGTCAACAAAAATAACACTTACTAGGATTCCTTGTAAGAAATTATGGTTATGGAAGAGTAAATAACCATCATATTCTGATGGAGAGTGATAATAAATAGGATCAAGAGAATGTTAACTACCAGTTTACCATAAATTAGGATGGGTTAATGGGTATTTGCTTTCCTACAAGGAAAAGTAAACAGAAAACTTTTTTGTTTTATGGTCCTTTTTCTAATGTTTACTAATTATTTTACTACATAGAATAAGAACATAAGTAAACATGATTACTATCCTAGTAGAGTTTCACTCTATAATAAATATATACCACAAAATCATCTTTTCTCCTAACGATGAGTATTCTAGATATATTTGTCACACCTCAAGTGCTAGAATAAAGTTCTTGAAAAAATCATAATCCTCAAAAGATGAAATATATATTCATCATATTTTTAACCATTAAATAAAACCCAAATGGTTTGTAAAAGATCAAATAAACCACAAATAGGATAATACTTTATAAAAATAAATACTACTATTAATATCAAACATTTAACAAATAATACCCCATATTTCAATAAGGACCATTTAATAATCAATTTTCCTTAACATTATTCAAATTAATACAAACTAATATTGAATCCCAAAAATTCATAAGCATTTGATCATCTAGTCTTCCACGATCAATCTTAACATTTCCCTCTAAAAAACACCGACAACTCTGAAAGTATCATAATTAAAATTAATTAACCTAATCACATATTCTCCAAGATAGGTTTTTCATTTCCATAAATTACCCAAATAATCATTTATACTCAATAAAACATTGATTCTTCAAAAATAATATTTCAACCATCACTCCAAAAAAAATCCCAAATTATTCTATTTTCTATAGGCATATAGTGTTCCCAAAAAAATTGAACATATTCCCAAAAAAAATTATCGATTAATCACCAAATATTTTTCCTATACTAAGGATATCCATTTAATAAAACATAATTTCCCAAAATCAAATAATTCAGGATCAATAATATCATTTAACTAAAAATAATATGTCATACTAATATGTGACGTCACATTGGCCAGTGGTAGGGGATAAATCCCTCTCACACTTTTCTTGTGGGTTTGATTCCAACAGCATTGTCCAGAATGACCGGTTGTCACAATGTATGCATTTTTTCTTTTTACAAAAAAATATGTTATTATTAATGGGAGAAAATTTTCAAAAATAACCTTAACATGTTTTATCGTCAATGGTTTTTTCATACCTCACATTTTTCATCACAAAAACTAATAACCCATTATTTCATAAAAGGGGAATGTATCCAAAAATACCATTAATCACCCTGAAATAATATAAGCCTCAAGAGGGGATTCTAATTCATTGAACATAGATTATACCTTAAAATTATAAACCAATGATGATATCCATAACCCTTAAAAAAACATCACAATCTACAAAGATGTCTAATCCTTTCATTTGATACCAACTAGAACGCCCCAACCTTAAACATTACATAATCACGAGTTCTGTCAAGAATCCACATTGAGGATATTTTCAGGTTTATATAATTAGGGAATTAGGTAATAAGTGATTTATAAAAAAATGAATATTACAAGTAGAAACTTCTACTCAATATCATTTTTTAAATAACGAACTCTTTAAAAATTAATATGGTATCATTTCATGTTTTAGCATCATAACTATTCCGTGATGCCATTTGTGACTTTATTCTCCCTTAAATATTGGACAAATGATTTATAAAATGGGATGAGTAAAAAATATTAGTAAGTAATATTTAATAATAATTAAAAAAACTATCATGAATATTTCAAACCTAATAATACATTTTCACATGAATAATAGTCATATTTTTTGCGCAAATAAAAACAATAAACTATTATCAAATAATTAAAACTCCCATAGATGACTTATAGAATCATATACATAAAACCATTTTAAATACCATTCAATTGGAATAAGCATATGGTCCACATCCAAATTGATTATCTTTAATGGGGATCACCATATGTATAAGCTATATTGGGCTCACCCTTGAGCTATAATAGGGATCATAAATTTATATATGCTATAATGGGATCATCCATGAGTTATAATGGGGATTATCCCTTTTTTATATATTGTGTCAGGATAAATAGTGAGCTATAATGGGGATCAACCCTTCGTATATGTTGTATCAAGATCTCTTATTTCATATAATGTTCAACTACCATATCAAAAACATGTTCATCAGATAACCCTGTTGAAAAACACATCTAATACAATATCAAAAACATTTATGTTTAAAAATAAAAATTCATTTAAGATCCCATTTTTGATACCAAGATAAAAAATTAACAGAATAAGGTCTTTATTTAAAATAATTTAAGGCTTATTTAGGAAGCCCAATTTCAAATATTATTTATAATGGTGAGGAAGTCGTGATCTCCATATACATTAAAACAAATAACATTACTTTTTAATTTTGTAATGAAAGTAAAATAATATGTATAAAATTATTTCATTTGAAATCATTTAATGAAATTATAGATATACATAAATTTTCTTTTATAATCCTTTTATATCCATGTAAATTAATGTCATGAATAAAATGATTTTATGATAAAATCATTAAACGTTCAAGGTGTCCCATACCACATCAAACACTTAAATAATAATATTATTGAATTAATAAATTAAATTATTATTGATAAAGTATGGATATTAAATTTCATAGTGGTTGTATATGCACCTTATAGAAGAATATAGGTGGATACTATCAAGAAATGGCTTAATGAAAGGAGATTGAGACGAAGTCCCTTACCATGAGTATGACTCATTACGTATGTTCCTTATTCTTCTTGAATAATAAACATAGATAAATTTAAACTTTATTGAGAACATTTTTCAAGTTTATTCATCCTTTTATATCATATATTACCTTGATATGACAATCATATAATTATTCACATTTTTATTGGTCGTTTTGTCGATGTTCGGTACTTGAGTCAAAAAATGAACTTGTTGTAATTACGGATTGTTCATGTCGTCAAAAGTAAATTATCTTAAAAATGGAATTAATTATTTAAGTATCCTATATATTCAGTATATATATTTATTTATATTATTACATAACATTTGTTGATAATAAATTCAATGTATCATTCATAGAGACAGTAGGCCGTACGTTCCCCGGAACACCACCTTTATTTCTATCTCATATTTAACGAAATGAAAAAAATTACAAATAGGTATATTATAATTCCAATATAATATCATATTTTATATACATTACATAATTTCATTAATTAATTCCTTTATACATTCCATGTGTGGCATGAAGGAGTCAGATTACTTTGAGGTGGCGGTAGTCCGCACTTCCCCAAATTAAATTATTATATTTACACATTGTCCAAAGAGTAAAGGTATGATGTAAATTAAAATTATAGAATCATAGAGAAAATATAAATATAAATTTTCTCATGTATAACTATAGTTTCCATAAAATGTCCACAATGAGTGGTGGTTGGGTAAAATTGAACATTCATCATTTTGTGAGGAAGTAGTTCGTCGTCAAGAGAAACAGTATGTTCGTGTCCGTTAGATCGAGGTATGTGTAAGTAAAGATTGAATTATTCTATTTACAACATCCTGGAATATTTATTATACTATTTTTATTATTTAATTAAATAATAACATCATTATAGGGAGTAGAGAAGTAAAACAAATTAAAAGAACTTGATAGTAGAGGCTACCACTAAATAGGGTAACTTTTTTTGATTCGAACCAAATGGATTTTTGAAATTCCAAATGTCAATGGTATGGATTCTTGGAGGAATTCAAATATGTTGGGAGATTATTTTGGAATAATGGGAGCTAATTAGCTTGAGTGGTGTGAGTTATGTGGGTAGAGGTGGGGGCCTTTTATTATAGGGAGGAGGGACACTTTACGAATGTCTAGAAATAATAATTTCTTATAAATTCAAATTCAATTAAAATTGTTCCATTACTCATTTAATTAAAATATACTGTGATTTTGGTTCTAATACCCATCATACAATATTTTTTAGATCAGTTTTGAATATTTTTTATCTTTAAATTTTTTTTAACCAGTATTTTTGAATTTTTAATTATAGAGTGATAACTTGTTATTTACACAATGATGGGTAATGTTATTACCATATAATGTAAAATTACCCACAAAAAGTTATTTATTACATATTTGGACATAACTTAACAATTTTATAGAATATTAGATTTTTTTATGAATTTAATATAATTTAATAAACTATTTTTTATTTTATTTAATGAATTATGTCTATTTTCGATATTATTCATACATGATTTTCTTACAAATTCATTAAAACTTTATTACCTCAAAAAAATATTAACTAAAAGATAATATTTATATATAATCTATAAAATTCTTGTATGACATCAAAATAAAAAAATTACATTTATTATAACAATTATAATATCATTTATTGGAATTATTTATTAATGAAGAAATCCCTACATAATCATTATGTCAGTATTAAATTTACTAATTTAATTCTAATAATTATAAATAGAACACCATGATGTTTTAAATATCACAATCATTATAAAGACAATTTATAGTCAAAGATATCAGTTATATAACCTCACCTTGAAATTTTTTAAGTTGAAGATACATGTTTTTGTTATGCTACCCTTTATTTTATGTTAATTCTTATAAAATGTCATTTTCACATCCATGTGCCTCCATGGGGTCCAAAATCGACCCAATGATTCCCATGGTTGGAAATATGTCATAAAATAGGATTGGGAAACTTTTTAGTGTAGTTTAATATTATTATAATTTTATTTTCTTACCCTTATTTACCAGATTTACCCTTTTACCAAGGTAAATAAAAATAATTACTGAATTTACCATTAATAATGTCCAAAAAATAAAAGGTATCTATTTTTAAAATATAAACCTTCTGATTCAAAATAGGGAATCTATTTTTCCAGATTGAAAACACCGAATTTTCAGTAATTAATTTAAAATTAATTCTCATTGTCAAAACCAAAACGCAAGTTTTAAAGATGTAAAAACTACCAAAAGATTAACATGTGGTTATTTCAAATTTAAAATTGAAATTACATACATTGAAAAGAGATGTAATAAATGATAATTGTATATTTAATTTATAAATTAATACAATTAAAAATTTTATTTAACCATATAAATATCTTGATGGAAAAAATATGATTTCAATTATAATTTTCCATATTTTTACAATTCATAAAAACATGATAGTTATCAAAAAAATATCAAAAATTCATTTCCTAGTGAATTTTTATGTCCGAGTTCTGAAGAAAAATTTTATTTTTTAAAATATAACATAAAAATGTTTCAAAAACAAATTTTAATAAGGGTTCATTATCAAAAGTTGGTAAAACTGCATTTTTTAAAAAATACATCTTTTATCCAAAAAATAATATTTTTTCTTATATCATATCTAGAAAAAATATATGATGAATTTAAAATATTACATTGAATATATAATATATATTTTTCATTAAATAAAAAAATATAAAGATTTATATTCTTTTATAAAAACAGTTATTACATTATAAATAGTTCTTCCTGAAAACATATCACTTATATTCAAGTAGTTTTGATTTCCATTTTGAATCAAGTTGGTATCGAATTTTATCATGATTTAAACATGTGTAAACCATATTTCAAAATTCCATTGATACTATTTGTTCCCTCCATTCCAACGACTATGTGTTAACTACCATTTAAATTAAAAATATTATTGTTATACTAATTTTTGGTATTACTCAATGTTGTGTGCAATGTATGATTTCGAGAAACCTATTGTTTCGTGCCGAGTACACTTTTTGAAAAAGATTCCCCTTTAATATAATATTAAAACCTTATTAATAAATAATAATTGAATATAAAAAACATATTATTCTATAAAGAACTTGTTCATTGCAACTTTTCTCATCTGGCAACGCCACATTCCTGATTAACAATGAATTGGATATTTTTTAATGGATGGGACAATTGGATAATTAAATACATGATTTGTAGAATCATTTGAATCAGAATATATATTGATCATAACTAACCTTGTGAGGAGTATAAAATGTATTGTTATTCTTTTTTAATTTGAATTGGAGCAGTGTTGATGCAGGGAATTGAGTTGTGGCATAAAGGTCTAGGCAGTTGATTCTACATAAACCAATATCCCATATGACTAAACCCATGTTAGAAGTTTTTGTTTATGCCATGTTGTGTTAGTAAATTATCTATTGAGTAATAATTTCACCATTTATACCAATTAAAAGATCATAAATTATATCTTTTCACAGTGATATTTGAATCTGAGATAGTAGAGGTGGATTGAGTATATGTCTTCATTTGATATTATTCTAGAATATAAACACAAAAGGGGAATACTTATAATAACTGTTTGATCAAGAAAACAAAAAGACATGCATTACATTAGTCTAATGTTGAGTGGATGATGATGAATTTACAGGATATGATTCATCTGGTGGTGCATGAGAGTCCAGAGAAAATGACTCTTATATCAGTTTTAGTGGTGTTTCCACATTTGGGATGAATCAAGAATTGACAATACGAGGTTCCAGTGTGTTTCAAGATGATGGAAATACTTCAATATGTGGATTCACATTTTTATTGGAGAATATATGAGGATGTGATTATATATGTCAGAAATCTATTTAATGTACCTTCAGGTATACTGGAGAAGTTGATATCTGAATTTGATTCCTAGAAGTGGTAAGTACATCCATGTGTGACCAAAATGTATTATAACCTATTATGAATGTTGTAATGACCTATAATGAAAATTAATATAGAATGTTTTTCTACATGATTATTCACATACTAGTATCTGATGTCTGAGTATCAATGACCAAGTGGTTTTCTATAATTGTTCCTTATTATAGAATGCAAATGGTGTTATGTGACTAGGGATATTGTGGAAGGTCTCCCAAGGATTCCTTGGATGAATGATTCTATTTGGGTGATTTTAGACCATATAACAAGTGTATAACATTTCATTCTTATATATGAGACATTATTAGTAGGGCAGTTGAATGACTTCTATGTTCAGGGGATAGTCTATCAAAATATGCTTCCACAAAAAATACGTTTAGAACAAGATTCATGTTTTAATTTTCACATCTTTAATGGCTTATAGAAATCACATGTTTCACTACTATTATTGTGTATGAAATTCAACCATCAAATAATAGGAAGTAAAATAATCTTACTTTGATGATTGAGGACATGATGTGAGTATATGTCCTAGTTTATGGTGGATCTTAAGAGAAGCACCATGCCTTGGCAGTCTGTTCCTATAATAATAGTTATTAGGATATTATACATATGAAACCACATGAGGAACATGGTGTCAGGCCATGAAGATCAAATTCATTATATATGTAATAGGTGAGTTAGAGTAGCTGGGACTGAGTCTTTTATAGGATACATCAACAAAAGTTCATTTGATTCACAAGTTGATGGATAGAACTCTTAGTAGATAGATGTTGTATGTAGATATTCGTTGACATTCCCTATATTTCATAGTGGGGAAGTTTTTATTCCATAGGGTGTCACCTATATTGGGTCACTACATGATATAGAGGTAGATAATTTGGAACTGAGCTTCATTATACTATTTTATATTTTGGAGAGAATCAAGTAATTGTTATACCAAATAGATATTTCACATAGATAAAATTATATGAATGATATTTTCCAAGTGTCAAAACAATGGTGGTATCAACCTGAACCTCCTCATGTGATATATATTGATGATGATATGCCTGAGATAGATGGGTCCTTTGAGTAGCATCTGATATGTGTGTTTGATCAAATAAAGATAGAGTTTTAGGGAAATAGTGTTACAAAAGTTCATGTATTGTGGAAACATGTCTATTCTGAAGAGGAAACAAGGAAGATGGATGAAATATAATGACCCATTGGCCCAATCATTTTGAGTTAAAATCTTAGATATTTCTATAATTATAACATGAGGATGAGATATTATATGGTGGTGAGACATTAAATAAATGATGTAGTACCACCATTTTCTGGTATGCAACCCTTTCTTAATGATTTTAATGGTTTTAATGTTATGGTTGATGAATGGGAGTGTCAGGAGAACATTGAGTGAAGTTTCGAGGAAAAAGGAAAGTCGCATGGACAACACACAGTTTGTCTAAATAGTGCGGTAAAACCGTGTGTAGTTGGTCTTGGAGGCAGTAGCTTCCACACGGGTGGTACTCTGTTTTTCTAAACATGCGTCCAAACTATGCATGGAGGGTCTGTCGAGGCAGTGGCTAATGCGAGGTTAGCGCATAGTTTGTCTAACCGTGCGAGAAAACCATGCGACCACTTAAAAGAGATCCTATAAAGGTGGATCTCACGCGTTTTTGCCTCTATGTGGCTCGTTTTTTCTTCCAAGGCAGTCCTAACTTGGGTTTTTTCTTCTCCTAAGGTCAGAGAAGGTTCTCCCATTATTCCAGAGGAGATCCAAAGGTTTATCTTGGTGAATCTAAGCCGGTTTCTTGAGGAGAAGAGATCTAAGGCGGGTTTTTGAAGAATCGACCCAGTTCTCTTGTGTATTCTTTGTTTGTTAGTTTTTTTTTGCAAAACCTTTGATGTAGGAGGATTCACTCTCGACTCCTATTGTTAGAATTGATTGGCTCAGTCTCAAATTAGGTTTTTTGAATGGATTTTATTGTGAAAATCATGAAATAAATATTCTTTAGTGATGATTTATGGTTTTGATGAAATTATGAAATCGTGGTGAATAGTTGTGCAAAGTGATTTGGCTTCTTGAATTAAAAATGTTGATTTTAAATTATGATTGCTGAAATTGTAAATTTTTTGATGAAAAATGGGTTTTCAATAAAAAGTTTGTTTTATTGTAATGGTTTGATATCGAAATGATGTTGACGGATTTGGTTATCAATAAAAACAGTGTTTTATTGAAATGGTTCGGAATTGGAATTGTTTGGAATTGAAATGGTTATGCATTGAAATGGTATGAATTGGTTGAACACACTTGGTTTTTGACATGATGGTTGTGTGTGTACATGGGCATGTGGGATGGATAAGTGTTAGGAGTCTCTCCCATCAGTTTTGGGATGGACAAGGGTTAGGGCTCTCCACTATCAAACATTCATTTTGCATTCGGGATAGATAAGGGTTAGGAGTCTCCCCCATACATTTTGGGATGGATAAGGTTTTGGGCCCTCCCCCATCAAGCATTCATGTGAATTTGTGTTGGATAAGGGTAATAAGTCTCCCTCATCATTGTTGGGATGGATAAGGGTTAGGGATTCTCCCCTTTTCCAGGTAGTATGCATGGTTGGTTGCATGGGTTTGTGGAATGGTTCTAAAGCTTGTTTGGTTATTTTTCTGGGAAAATAACTTGCTATAAAATTGGTTTAAATTTCTATTGGAATGCCTTTAGTTATTTTAGGTTTTGGGAAACTTGTTTATTTTTAGTTATAAATTGCTTATGAGAAAATGTTGTATATAATGTTTTTTATATAAACGTTGATAACTCTTCTATCCTAGTGGCATGAGTTGGGAATTCATTGGGTTAACCTACTGAGTTTTATACTCACCCATGCTTTGGAACTTTGGTGCTTTTACAATTGTTGTATTTCAGGACACAGGTAAAGGTAAATCATCGTATTGCTAATGGCTCGTGGTGATTCTTGGGAGATGTTGTGAAGATTGGAGCTTCTAGAGCACGGAGACATGGTGTCTTTTGAGAGTCTTGAGTTGTTCATCTACTGTGTACTTTGATTCCTGGTTTGGTCTTCCGTTGTTGTGTACTTGATGTGGTTTGACATGAATGAAGTTTTTTAGTTGTCATTCATTGTTTCATGCATCATATAGTAAATGTTTGGGTATGCTTGGTTGGTTTATGGGTTATTTATTAAAGGTTAAATTGTCCCCCAACTTGTATTTGAAACCATTAGGCATTTATTGCCAGCCTTTGGCATCTTGGGGATGTTGCTTAAGGCCTTGTAATGACTAATTGTACTCTCAAGCCAATGAGAATTGGAAGGTCATTACAAATGGTATCAGCTTGTCGGTCCATGCTTATCAAGTTTTCCTTAGTGTTCTTGGTCTTGGAGTTGAAATTCAATCTTTTATATTACCGGGGTCGAAATGTATAGCATAAAGTGACGTAGCTAACCCGTTTATGCTAAACATCAAGTTACCTGGGTGTTGGGTACATAAGTGTTTAGGACACACATCTAGAATGTTGGAAATCTCATTGTCAGGGGTTTATCCAATGAGAGGAGCATGAAAAGAATTGTAGAGGAATGAACTCCCATAAGGATTTCATATCTCATTATGAAGAATAAGTAAGGATTTTTTGCAAGGTGTGAATTTTTGAAAAATGTGTAAATTGTTTTCAAGTGAAATATTTTGAAAACGGGGTATTTGGTGTATTTTGAAAATGGATTGATTTTCAAAATGTATGTTGATTGTTGTTAAAAATTATTGAACAAGCAAAAAAGGTTGTTTTTGGAAAAACAATGTCGTGATAGTTTCTGTGATAGAATTTGAAATTCTAAGCCAACAGTTTCTAGAGAGAGATTGATAGAGTTGGTTGTCCATTTAGAGAACAGAAAATGTGGAAAAGTGGAAAGCCTCATTGTAATAGTGTTGCCTAACATGATTTGAAATGGGAATTCTTGATGTATTCAAAAGTGACACTCATGGTTGGATGTTCTGTTTATAAATACCGGGTAGGTGTCCTAGAGACCAACCGAAAGTGGCCGATGAAAATGGGGTTGCACCGAGTCCTAGGTGAACCAGAAGTTAGTCCAAAGCATAGTTCAAGCATTCCAAGCTATGGGAAGTGTGAATAGAGGGGAAGATCCAAACCTTGTTGATTATGCAGCTCACTTCCAAAATCCAGATCCACCCATATTTAGGGGTCATTTGGACTTGAAATGGGTAGAGACGTGGCTATCTAGAATGAACAGAATTTACGAATTCTTGGGGACACCGATAGAGTGGAAAGTAAAGATAGAAATGTGTATGCTATAGGATCTTGCTCTATAGTGGCGGGAGTTGGTAGTCCAAGTGTGAACGGACCTGGGTATGATGTGGGAAGAATTTTGGGGAATTTTTTATCAAACAATCCTACCAACATACGTTTAGAATTCATCACACAACGGATTTCATCAGTCTGAAGCCATAGCATATGTCGGTGATGGAGTATGCAACTACGTTTATGAGCTTAGTTCGGTTTTCACCCGAGGTGGCGGGTAACACATCTTTGAAGGAAAAGATATTGGAAGTGGGGTTAAGGAATGAGATCCATTCAAAATAGCAGTGATGTGTATCAGTGATTACACAAAGATGGTGAATCAAGCATCGGTGGCTGAGCGGGATCTGTTGGTAGCTTCGAGTGGAGGAAGCATGGTGGTACCCTTGGGGAATAGAGGGAACTCTAATGCTGGGTTCAGCCATGGAGGTACACTTATTCCTAGGGTGGTATTATGACACATAATCCGAAGAAGGAGTAATAAAGATCAAAGTGTCGCAACTAAGGTGTTGTTTGGAGCCGAGCAGTTTCTAGTGGATGATCAGTCGGGACCATCCATGGTGCGAGTTACTGTTCTTTTAAATTCTACTTTGATGAAACTACTTTTTGATATGGGTGCTTCACAATTTTTTTTATTGCTTGATGTGTGGTTGAGTTTCTAGGATTAAGGTTAGAAATGATGCCTCCGGTTTTGAAACATCAAACTTCTCTAGGTCAAAGAAAGTGTCGAGCCCTCTTTTGTAGAGAATGTTGTATCGTTGTGGGTGAGGTTGAGCTAATGGGGATTTTAACAGTTTTTGAGAAGGATGGGTATGATGTAATCCTAGGAATGGATTGTCTGGTGGTGTTTAAGGACCACATCAACTGTAATGCGCAAATAGTTGATTTTACAACACACGATGGCCTTAGAAATCTCTTTAGAATAGTGATGAATGAAAGACAGGGTGCAACGAGATTGTTGGCACCAGCAGTGGACACATTATCTTATCTCTTGGAGCTGTTGTTGTTGTAATTTGTAAAGGGTGTTGAGTATAATTCTCTTCCGGCCATGGTGGATTGGTTCACAGACGTTGTTCCTGAGAGAATATCTGGGTTATCTCTCGTATGAAAAGTGGATTTTATGATTGATCTACTTCTAGGGACCTATCCTATCTCACTCCCATATAACTGAATGGGACCTACTGAATTGAGGGAACTTAATGTCTAGTTGGAAGAGTTTTAAAACAAAGGGTTTATCCGACCTAGCAAGTCTCTGTGGGCAGCGCCGGTGTTGTTGTAAAAAAGGCAGACGAAAATAGGAGCCTATGTGTTGATTATCATAGACATAACCAAGTTACGATAAAGAATAGAAATCCACATCCACAAATTGATGATTTGTTCTACCAGTTGACGGGAGCCCAGTGGTTCTCCAAGAACGACCCGAGGTCAAGATATCATCAATTATGGCAGAGGAATGATGGTATTCCTAATACAGCTTTTAGAAGTAGATATGACCACTGCAAATATGTAGTCATTCCTTTTGGTCTGACACATGCACCAGTGGTATTAATAGCATTGACGAATCAGATATTTTAGAGGTATTTGCATTCATTTTTGGTAGTGTTTTTAGATGATATTTTGGTTTATTCAAAGACAATGGAGGATCATGAGCAGCACTTGGCGATGGTATGGGGGATCTTGATGAATCATCGGTTGTATGCAAATTTTTCGAGTGGGGGTGTGTTCTCATGCAATGGAATCATGTGGTTGTGTATGGATCATGACAGTTGAGGGTACATGATATGAGTCACCCAACACATGATTTGGAGTTAGCTGTAGTCATCCTGGCTTTGAAAACAATGAGACATTATCTCTTTGGTGAGAAATTCACTGTGTTTATGGATCACAGAAGCATGAAACACATTTTCTCACAGAGAAATTTGAACATGAGGAAAATGAGGTGGATGAAGTATCTCTAAATGTTTGAATTTTATTTAATGTATACACCTGGGATAAAAAATTCGGTGGCAGATGCATTGAGTATAAATTCATATGCTCAGTTAGAGAAAGAATCATCAGATGAATGGCAGTTGATGTTAGTCTTAGCTGAAATGCTTGTGGAATATAAAAACCAAGGTTATGATGTAGTTTTCCTTTCAGGTACTCTTGTTCTTGATTTAGTAAAGATGATCAAAGATGCACAAAAATCTTATACAGAATGTCTTGTTGTAAGTTCAAAACTCATCTGTGGGGAGATCATTGATGGATGGAAACATGATGGGGGTTCAGTTTTGTGTTTAAAAGATCAGGTGGTTGTACCTATAGATTTTCAGGAAAAAATTCCATCATGCTTACCACCATTTGAAATGGGTTGTACATCTGGGTACATAGAAAATGCATAAGGCACTGAAGACGCAGTTTTGGTGGAGCGGCATGAAAAGAAAGGTCGTCGACTTCGTCTCGCTGTGTGTGACTTGTCAGCTGGGTAAAGCAGAGCATCAGAGACCAGATGGTCTATTACAATATTTACCCATCCCAGTGTGGAAATATGATCAAATAGAAATGGATTTTGTTATAGGTCTTCTAGGAACGGTCTAGAAACATGATGCCATTTGCATGATAGTGGATCATCTAACCAATTAGGCCCATTTCATCACAATTCATGAAACTCATACGGTGGATGATATTTCAAAAATCTATATCCGTCAAGTGGTAAATATTCATGGTGTATCAGTATCTATATTCTCAAATAGTGATCTGAGGTTCACATATAATTTCTAGAAATCATTAGAGTAATCCCTTGGGACTAAGTTGACTATGAGCATGGTGTATCACCCTCGGATGGATGGGCAATCTGAGTGGAAGATATAAGCGTTGGAAGACATTTTATGGGCTTGTGTAATGGATTTTGGTGGCTCATGGGAGGAGAATATAACTTTAGTATATTTCTCATATAATAATAGAAATCAAGACTCGATACGCATGGCTCCGTTTGAAGAATTGTATGGGCTTCCTTGTCGTCCTCCACTATGTTGGGTGGAAACTGGAGAAACATCACTAGTTGGGCTGAGTCTTGTCCAAGAAACAACAGAGAAGATCCGGTTGATTAGAAAGAGGATGGAGATGGCTCGGAGTCATCAGAAATATTATGAAGATCACTATCAAAGACCTCTATCGTTCATAGTGGGTGATCATGTTTTCGTGATGATCTCCCCAAGGTGTAGACATCATCGTTTCAGGAATCAGGGCAAGTTATCTCCATGATAAATTGGCCATTTTGAGATACTAGAATGGGTTGGTGAGGTGGAATATCAGTTGGAATTAACACCATGGTTTAGTTCGGTGTACAATGTGTTCCATGTATGTTAGTGGAAAATGTATAAGCTTGATCCTTACCATTTGATCAGATGGGATCACATTGACCTAGAGCTAGATGCTTTGTTGATAAATATCCTGGGATGGATTGTGGATAGGAAAGAGAATGTCTTGTGTGGAAAAATCATCGGACTAGTGTGGGTTTTATGGATGCATGGTCTGATTCAGGAAGAGATTGAGAACATGAGAAGGAAATGAATGAGGAGTGGCCGAAACTCTTACAGTTGGGTGGAGGTTTTCTAATTTCTGAGGACAGAAAGACCAATGGTGGGGAGAATTCAGTACCCCCGGTTTCTAGTATTTTACCCTTCTTTGATGTTTTATTGGTTTTAATGTGAAGGGTGATGAATGGAAGAGTCGGGAGAACTTTGAGTGTAGTTTGGAGGAAAAAGGAAAGTCGCACGGATGGCGAACAGTTTGTCTAAATTGTGCGGAAAAACCATGCGAAGTTGGTATTGGTGGCAGTAGCTTCTGCACAGGTGGTACACCGTTTGTCTAACAGTGTGGCCAAACCGTGCGTAGAGCGTCTGCTGAAGTAGTGGCTAACACATGGTTAGTGCACGGTTTTCCTAACTGTTCGAGCAGACCATGCAAACACTTAAACGAGATCCTATAAAGGTGGATCTCACGTGTTTTAGCCTCTAAGGGGATCGGTTTTCCTCCCTGTTGGCCCTAACTCGGGTTTTTTCTTCCCCTAGGGCCAGAGAAGGTTCTCCCATCATATCAAAGGTGATTTGAAGGCTTCACATGGAGAATCTATGTCGGTGTCTTTAGGAGAAGAGATCTACGGTGGGTTTTTGAAGAATCAACCTGGTTCTCTTGAGTGTTCTCTGTATGTTAGGGTTTTCATCAAAAACATTTAGGTTGGAGGCTTCACTATCGACTCCACTTGTTAGAATTTATTGTCTTAGTATCAAATTGGTTTATTTGAATGAATTTTATTTTGAAAAGAATGGTATAAATCTTCTTCAGTGATGATTTATGGTTTTGATAAAATTGTGAAATCTTAGTGAATTGTTGTGCAAAGTGATTTGGCTTCATTAATTTTAAATGTTGATTTTAAATTATTATTTTGAAAAATAAAAATGGTTTGATGAAAAATGGGGTTTCAATAAAAAGGGTGTTTTATTGAAATGGTTTGCGATCGAAATGATGTTGATGGATTTGGTTTTCAATAAAAAGGGAGTTTTATTTAAATGTTTCGGAATTGGAATGGTTTGAAATTGAAATGGTTAAGCAATGAATTAGTTTGAATTGGTTGAACACACTTTTTTTTGGCATGATAGTTGTTTGTGTTCATGGGAATATAGGACAGAAAAGGGTTAGGAGTCTCCCCCATCAGTGTTGTGATGGATAAGGGTTAGGGCTCTCCCCCATCAAACATTCATATTGCATTCAGAACAGAAAAGGTTTAGGAGTCTCCCCCATCAGTGATGGGATAGATAAGGGTTGGGGCTCTCCCCCATCAAGCATTCATGTTCATTTGGGTAGGATTAGGGTAAGAAGTCTCCCCCATCATGGCTGGGATGGATAATGGTTAGGGATTCTCCCCTTTTCTAGGTAGCATGCATGGTTGGTTTCATGGGTTTGTGGGATGGTTCTAAAGCTTGTTTGGTTATTTTTCTAGAAAAATAACTTGTAGGAAAATTGGTTTAAATTTCTCTTGGAATGCCATTGGTTATGAATAGTTTTGGGAATCTTTTCTATTTTTAGTTATAAACTTCTTATGACAAAATATTTATATATAAACTGTTTTATATAAATGTTGTTAACTCTTCTATCCTAGTGGCGTCAGTATGGAAGTCATTATGGAAACCTACTGAGTTTTATACTCGCCCATTCTTTGGCACATTGGTTATTTTGTAGATGTTGTATTTCTAGACGTAGGTAAAGGTAAAGTATCTTATTGCTAGTGGCTCGTGGTGAAGATTGAGAGATGTTGTGAAGGTTGGTGCTTGGAGCTTGTGGAGTACGGAGTTGTGGTGTCTTCTGAGAGTGTTGAGTTGTTCATCTGTTGTGTACTTTGATGCTTGGTTTTGTCTTCCTCTATTGTGTACATGATGTGGTTTGAGATGAATGAAGTTGTTTAGTTATCATTCATTAGTTCATGCATCATATAGTGAATTTTTGGGAATGATTAGTTGGTTTATGGGTTATTTTTTAAAGGGTAAATAGTCCTCCAACATGTATTAGAAACCCTTCAGCATTTATTGATAGCCTCCGGCATCATGGGGATGTCACTTAAAGACTAGTAATGACTCATTGTACTCTCAAGCCAATGAGGATTGGCGGGTCCTTACATATGATGTTTTTTGGAGATGTCTTGTGCTGATTTACATGTACTATTTTCCTTGGGTTGTTTTTTTTTATTTTGGGTTTACCTTGGGGTTTGTATATGGGAAATATTTGGAAAAATAAAATAAAGTGGGAGGTGCAAGGTTGGTACATGGAATTACCTATCCCTATGACCTGGGCCAAAAAACAATAAAAAATTGGATTTACGGTTTTTTATAGCCGATGCATGGTTTATGAATCATATTTCCTATTAGGAGAATCGTGAAACCCTCTAGAAGTGACACACTATTTAGGTGGATGGTTAGGGGAAACAATGCACCTCTAGTACCAAACTGTGTAAATGTGATTTTAAAACACCTAAATCTTTTAAGCTACTCTACAAACCCACATATAATACCCTCTAACACACTATTTAGACCCATAATCAATTTTTTCCAATTAAAGCTCCTCCATTATGGATTCCAAATCCATTTGACCGCAATTCATGGTGATTCTAAGCTCAATTGTATGATCTGTATCTCTTAGGGTAGGTGGTTTCTTCCAGTCTGATCTTCCATTCTTCTCCCATTCTTCTCGGGGGTTTTATGCACTATTTTTTAGATATACATGTTGATTTGATTAAAATATATTAATTAATGTTTTATCTAGAACTTGGTTTAAAAAATCATGTCTTTTTTGAATGTTGGTTTAGGTTTCATATATAAACAGTGTTCTACTCTTTTTTCCCAATCAGAATGAGTATTTTCATTAGGTGATTGTTCATCACTAAATTGTGTTTGGTGGTCTATTATTAAAATTCCATTTTCATAATTTCAATTATGTGTATAAAATTGTGTAATTTATTGTTTTTTATTAGCGATTTATGTTGCTAGTTGAATAAATCAATTTGGTGAATTAGATAATTAGGGGGATTTGGAATTTGGATAATTATATATTGAATTAATTACCAGAACATAAAAATTGTGAGATTTATGGACTAATAAGTTATTAAGTTAATAATTTTATTTATATAATTGATTTATATGGAAAAATTAATTGACGAAATAATTGGATTTGTGGAAATTTTAAATATCATAATTAATTGATTAATTAATTATGAGATTTCAGGATCATGAATTGAATAATTAATTTATAAATTACTTTAGGGATATTGGTATTTTGAATTTTTTAATTAATATTTAGATTAATAAATGGAATTTTTGTGATTTTACAATTGATTTAAATAAATTTATTAATTCAATATTTTATTGTTAAAAGTGATAAAAAGGTTAATGCTGATTAATCTAGATGAATTTGATAATATAATTGTTGAATTAGTGTGAAATTTATTTGAAAATATATTTTGTTGTTTATGTGAAATAGATGTGTCAATAAGATTTTCAACGTAGTGAAAAAATGATATGGATAATTAATTCCCAAAAATATGTTATTCTGAATCTGTTCAATTAATTAATTAATTTTTGAATTAATTAATGTGATATTATGATGAATGTTAAATTGTGATATTACCATATGTGTGATATATTTTTGTGGGATAGCGACTAAAGCTTCAAATACCCATATGTTTGAAAACATGTGTAGGATATGGACTGGGGCTCTAACTACCCAAATGACACAATAAGTGTGGGACATGGACTGTAACTCTGAATACCCATGTGATATTGTGGTATAGGACTAGGATAGAGGCTCCAAATAGCAATGATGTTGTTAGACATGATGTCCAATACCCCTGATATTGGCAATGAACAATAGTTCCAATTCACCAAGATAATAAATTGAAGTAAATGGATAATTAAATCCCATTTCATTTTAAATAATTATGAATTAAATTTGTGAACTAGTTCGGGCACTAATACAGGTTGAATAAGGTATTGAAGTTCCAATGTCCTCATGATCCTGAGGGATTGCATTGTTAAATAATGAGTGAATGATATTTTGAAAAAAAAATTCTTTTTAATTGTAATTATTTATTGATACAATTTCATAAAATTCTATTTAGTTCATATTTTTTAGACGATGTTGGTGGTGGAATACTAACTTGTACGCACACCTTAAAAAACACCTAATTAGTACCAAAATATATTTCATGTTTTTAGGATATGATATTAGGGAAAAACCAATATTAGATGGATGATATGAGATGGATCATGGATGAGGGAACCATAAATGATCTAGGACCAGCATCAGGGAGTTACCAGTGACATTATTTTCGGTTTACATTGAGATACATCAATCATTCCTTATCATGGAAAATATAATAATTTTTATGATTCTATATTTCTAGTTTTCGTCATCTCATGACAATGGTATTGTTTTATTTATGATTATTTATTATTCATTCACAATTTATAAATTTTTTCCATGGGTGTATTACTCTCATAAAAGAGGTTATAGTCAAACCATAATAAATTTTAGACTATCACTACTAGTCTACAACCTCTTGCATACATGGAGTCACGTCTAAGGAGATGCGACTGATTGCCTTAGGAAACATGCCCATGGAACCTAGTTTAGGATGTTACAATTAATAATATAATATGTATTATTACCATAACATTCCTTAAAAATAACAAATGATAACATAAGAAAATTAACAACCATAACAATGAAAATATGGAAAGTTTAACAATAAACAGGAAATAATATGTAACAAAAAGTTAACATATGATATTATAAATATTAATATGGTGCTATAATTTTTCAATGACATGTCTAAAACCACCATTCATTAGGTTAAATCATCTAGAACCAGAATTAAAAGTCATGTAACGGACTAAATCTCAATTTACCTTTATTAAGGCATTTCATAATGTTAACCATATAACTTTTTTATATGGTGTATATAATACTCCATTTTAAGGAAATATAATTATTCATTTATAATTGAATGTGTTTTCAGTTTCAATTATAATTATTTCAGACATTTGAAATTGAATAAAAAATTACCAACTTGTAATTATCTTTATACCTTAATATCCTCGAATTCGGTAATATTACTTCTAAATTTTATTTGATATTATATGATTTTCTGTGTAATGAATGTTTACTATAAATATTAATTATATCCAAAAGTTTAATGAAGATTTAATTTTGGTACACATAATCTATTGTTTGTTTAATTCGTAGATCAGTATTATGATCTTTGTAAGGCTTTGTTTACCAATCCTATTTTATTCTAGATTTCTTTTTCTTGAATTTCCATTGAACGAAATTATTTTTTCATTACATAATAAAACCATTTTATGTTCATCTTATATTGTTTTGATTATATATTAAATTTATATAACTATTTTCCACACCTTGTTAATTAACATAGTTGAGAAACATTTCTATGAAAATTGGGCTCCATTTCTATCTTCTGCCGAAAATCCATTATTCCCGAAACAATGTTATCTAAAAATACATTAAAAAATATTTATTATCAATTTCCATTTTATATATTAACTAATATTTTCCTCAATTTTTTTATAAATTTTTTTAATTGAACACTCTAATAAATTTCAAAACAAGGCTCTTTTGGATTTTTTTTTGGAAAATATGATAGGAATCATTGTTTTAACATTATGAACATGTACTTATTTTCTCACCATCATAAAGAATCAATGTTTTATAACATCATTTATATGTTAAAAATTGTAATTTTGGAATAAAAGTATTCTAATAATTTTTATCTTTTAGTTTTAATATCTGAATTTTAAATAAAAATAATATTTTCCACCAACATATTTTTAGGGAAATTTATATGGTGTTTTGTTTCATTAGGGAAAAAGTACCTTTTTATTAAATATTGTCAAAAACATATATATTTTATTGATACACTCCTTTTTCTTCTTCTAAATGGATTGTTTTTATTTTGACCGATCATAGTACTAAAATTCACTTCCTTGATTAATTTTTTAATCACTGGAATTAGCACAAAAATTCACTTTCCTCTTATCATTGTACATTAAATAGTAAAGAAAATTATACAAATCGTCATGTATGTGCTGATTTCATAAACTATATTTCATTTCATCATATTGTAGATTAAATTTATCATTATTTTGTTGGCTTTTTAAATATTGATAAATATGTATTCATTAATTAATTCAAGTATTTTATGATAATAGATTTTGTTCATGAATTAAATCAATTATTCAATATATGAGAAATTAATCGGTCCTTCTTTATTGGGTGGGGTCCAATATTATATAATCCCTCGATGCATCATTATTCTGCTGAGAAGAATTATTAATTTATAATTAAACTATTTTTACATTTATTTTTAACAATCTTGTGAGAGGTGGTGATTGTAGATGTATCATGTTCTTGATACATGAAGTCCACTAAATATTAACTTCCTTCAATATTAAGTCAATATTCACAAACCAATAGATTATCACAAAATATGATCATGATATTCATTTCATTATATGATATTTATTAAATAGACTTTGTTTTTAGTTATTTACCTTTCCATGTGAATTACAATAATATAGTCAGGATAGTCATGTTGTTGATCAAATGGAACTTTTTTGTTAGTTATGCTTACATATTTATTATTATCCATGATATTTTAAAATTGATATTATCTCTAGATACAATTCCATTTCATTTTATTTATTACATGAAATCTGTGTTCATTTTTTTACTTTACAATACTTATAACCATTATTCATGCCTGAATGTTTCATTTGTACATAACCCTTATAGAGCATTTGAACTCACAATTTTTTTCCTTCTAAAATATTCCATAGTGTATACTATGATTGACATGAAATGATATTCTATATGAATTTATATTCATCTATTGAAAACATATATTTAAATTTATATATTCAATTTTAATGTTTGATTCATATATATATATATAGTTTTCCAAAACAATTAAACAAATTTAGTCTTTTGTGATGTGATTCCATATATTCAATTGTAATTTAATAATGACAAAAATAGATATAGGATACTAGGGGATGACTTAAAGTATTGAGATATTCTTGTTTGTGGGAAGAAAAACTCAAAATCAACTCTTGATCATCCTTTTAAAAACACATGGAAGAAGGTATCTTAATAACCAGTTAATAATGTTTCAATAAATGAACTTCCACATCCTAAAATATGATTAATGACAAAATATTGTAATATATGTGTTGAAAAAATTTCTTATAAATACATAAAACCCTAAATTTTGGATACATGAATGGAAAATAAAAATAAATCTAAAAATGATGCTTTAATGAAGAAAAGATAGAACCAGAAACAAAAAGTACTAAATATCACCATACTTGTACAATAAAAAGGAAATTAATTCCATACATTTGGTGCTACTACATGTTGGTGATCATGTAGCTAGTTTTTTAAAAAAAAAATGAGAACATAAAATGACTATAAAAGGCCTTTATTTTTTGGAGTATTGGATAACAAGTGAATAAACCTTCTATACAGAAGAATATTCCATAGAAGAAGACACATTGTACACTAAATAGTGATTCAAATATATTTATAATATCTATAATTACTACAAAACGTGTTCTCAAATATATGAATTGTGTATTTATTCACCATCAATTAGAAACTCATAGTCTAATGTGAATAGAACATGAAAACCTAGAGTATATAAGGATTGAATGATAATGGAAATAGTTGTACTTAGAGAATATTGTTGATGGAACATCTTCCACAGATTAAAGATAATAAAACACTCGAAACTATAAATATATGTTGATTCGATGAATATCATATCATCGAATGAAATATTCTTCGACTATTTAAAGAGAGGCCATTATAATGAACACTAAAAACATACCATGGAAATTAATGGAATCAAACTAATATCAAGATGTGAATAAATACAATAGAGAAACTAGAAGATGTTATTTTTAATGAAATTATTGATCAATAAGCTGATATGTTACACAATAAAGGTAACCCAAACTAATTTAATATACATTTGGATGTTCTAAAAAATTATTTTATAAAGTAATGTATAATTAATTTTCTATAATAACTTAATTCTATTAATTAATAGGAAAAATACGAAGATGATGCATTATATAAATTGATGCAATAGGGAAACAAAATATTCCCACATAAAAAAATTCCAATTTTTGGAGAGGATGTTAGTAAATTATGGACCTAGTGTTTCAAAAAAATTTCGTGCAAGGTGAATGAAAAAAATACATAATAAAGTAATTTGTACGACCATTCTACTTTCCCAAAAGATGATTTTAATGATAGAAAAAAATCCCAAGGGTAACATATCTCCATACAAGAATATGTGAACAAAAATAATCCATAAAATATAATGATAAATTGATATAATGATTCCATTTTATGAATGAAATATTATAATTTTATGTTTTTATAATACCCATGCATGATGTTTACCAAAAAAGATATAGATATCAAGAAAAGAGTCTCTAAATTGAAAAAAATTATCACACATATACAACTTATTGAGATGCTCATAAGTGACTTATACTATTACATTACCTCTTGTGTAGTTTTGTGTGAAAAAATTACATGGAATTTAATCTTAATATAATTATCCTTAGTAGAACATAATGAAAAAGTAAATGATTAAATGTATATATGATTGTGCATGTATAGATATAAACATGAATTTTTCTATAATGGTGGATCATCAATATGATTATCTTAATGATTATCTAATGAAACTATCCAATATGTAAGATAATGATAGTGCATCTGTTGAGGTCAAGAAAACATTACAAAGATGTTATAATATACTTTCCATGTATATTTAGAAGATCATATCAATTCTATAGAAGATAAAAAGGAATGTATCCCTACAACACTTCTTTCAAATATAATGATTTTTTCAAATATGTTCATAATGGGGGAGTGTTGGATGATGACTAAGATTATAGAAAGTGTGATTAAATTATTCTCTCATTATAAATTTATGATGTGTTCCATGAATCATAATGTAAAAATATGTTTTATAATAAATATAATTTATTGATTCAGAATTTCTGAGAAATAATTATTTTCTTGATCATGATATCACAAGCATGGTAATTAGTGGATATAATACGGAGAATTGGTGGTATCATACATAATTTATACACCGGTTTATCCCATGTAGATGTAGAGTAGACCAACAGAAGACTCATTACATAGTGAACCATATGGTACCATCCTTATTTCTTAAAAAGTGGATGTGAGTTCCAAATATATTATAAGGTATATGAATGATAAAAACCAAGCACCAAACCTTTGTATTTATTGTCAACAATGGGAACAAGATACATTGACATTATTTTTGGAATCAATATTGATGATAATAATTATAATTTTTTTGATTATATAGGATCTGAGAAAATAAAAAAAATTAAATAATGTCATATATGATTATTGATTACAATGGAATGAGAAATTGAAAAAGTGTTTAATATATATTAAATAAGGATGGTGGGGTTTTTTGGAGAATTTTTATAGATTCCTTGTATCGCATTTATTATGAGATGTCACCATTCTCGATATGATGGTTCCAAGAGAAATGTTACGGAATCATGAAAATTTCCAAGATTAGTAATGATTCATGGATATTTTTTATAGATTCACCTTATGACAATGGAGGTAATTAATGAAATATTTTCCTTGTTATGTCTGACAATTGATGGACTGTTCATATTTCCTAATATATGGGAATGATTTTTTTCGAGATTTTATATAGTTACAATATTTTATGAATGATTTTAATGACATGAACTATCAATATAAATTCATGATGATTTTATAATAGATTTAAATAATGAAAATATTAGTTTTCTAGAAGAAATGTTTAGATAGGAAGTTTAAGGACTTATAAAATTTTAATTTTTATTATTATTTAATGAAAATATATAAAGGTAATGGTTCATTTAAGATTAAAATAGATTAAGTATGTAATATTATTTTTTCCTAGTATTTAATATGTTTATTTCTATGAGTGTTCATAAAAAATTGGGTCAAATCACCTACTAGAATACTCCAAGATCAACTTTTGTATTGTAGGCCCTAAATGTCACCCTTTCTCAAGGATGTAGCCCATGTATGACTGTGGGTGGAAGAGAAATCATAGTTCTCACATCATGCACAAGGGACTATGAATATGTCTTGAAGAGAATAAATCATTAAGGTTCCATAGTTGTCCCAGAAGCTCATAAATGTTGGTGGGCTAGCGCAGGTGCATGATGGACCATGAGGCAGTGGTGTGCATGTTAAATACCTTTTTGAACCCATAGTTTGACTAACCAAACAGTGGACACTAAATTTCTTGTAAATTGGAGCTCAGTTATTGTAAATAATCGATGTGGTAAAGAAATGTTGAGGCACTATTCACACACATATTAAAAATGTGGATAGAATGTGAGTCGTTCGACTAAGAAGATATTCTCCATCTGACCTCCCAGGACACATGTATTGAAAAATTCCCATCATCTTAGACCATAATATGGTGAATATTATTCCCACACGAATTAAGGAATACGTCCAAGTTGTGATATAAATGAAACATTATTGATCATACTTACCATAATATGTATCGTACCAACCACATGCATAAAAGAGATTACATTTATACATGATATTTTTAATAAAACATCACATGGTGGTGTTACAAGAATGAGAAATAGGGTATGAGTTTATTACATGAGTTAATGAAATCACCTATTTAATCATGTTATTTTATCTTGAATTATATGAAGCAATCATGCGATCAAAATAGTCTATTGTGTAAAAATGAATGTAACCTTTTATCTCAAGATTTTTCAGTTTTTAATAATTTTTGTCAAATAAGTTATTCATGAGTACATCCACTATGGTATGATTGAATATTATTGGAAGGCATGTTGCAATTCAGTAATACAAAAAAATAATTCTATAGAGGTATCACATTCTCCAATGATGTGACCATTCAAAGCAATCACACAACAGTGTGATCATTCCAGTGATCCATGGAGAAGTTGATGTTGTCAGATATTCCAATTACATGACATCTGTATATCATTGAGAGCTTTTAATGGGTCCTTGATATGGCATTGAAAGTATTATATAGGTGGTGTGTCTAATTCTATAAATAAATAACTCATCCATGAGGGTTTCATGCATCAATATTGAGAACGAATGAGAGAGAGAGAGAGAGTGATATCTCATTTCAATAATAGTGAAAAATGTGATCTATTCACATAAATCAAGTTCACACTCAAATTATCCAAATAAGAGAGTGAGTATTAGGAAACCTGCTGAACTAAATGATAATACAATATATCCATAGAAACCATTGTCTCCCAATGAATAAATAGTTCAGTCATTTAGGACACTTGTTGGGTTTGATAAAGAACAATTGAGAGCTACTAGTGTAACATTAAGAAAATATAAAATGAACCTCTCACTAGAATGAAAAAACCAATAGAACACCACCTGTATTGTAATGAAAACTACAAATAGTGCCACTATTAATCAAAGGAACTTTTTAAGATCTATTGATTTTGGGTGATCTCATTACGTCAAGGGGGAGTATAATTTGAAAGACAATACTTGATTTAATGATAACAGTGTGTATGATGGAGGATAAATTGTGACCCCCCACATTGGTAACATGTCGGTAGTGAACAATTCATATAACCATGGACATTTTATTATAATTTAATTAAATACTTTGTATTAGGCAAACCCTTCATGAAAAATATACTTGTAATTTTTCCTACGTACAACCATTGTATTATATCATGTTGTTTAGAAGACATTAAATATAATTATATTAAAAGTATTCATTATAAATTTTAATATTAAGTAATCAAATTGAGAAGGAACATAAAATAATTAGGTTTATAACGATTTATTTGAAAATGTTATGCGTCCTGTATTATCAAATGAATGCTTGACTGAATATATAGACTTAATCCCAACTGAAAATAAAAATAGAATATATATGGGTTGACAATGTATTGAGGTTTCAAATGTGTTTTTTTTCATTAAATAATATTTTATGAATTGGGTCAACCATATCCACACATTAATTGAGGTTAGGAAAATAATTGAAAGGTGAATATGAATTAGAAATTTATTATTATGTTAGAATAAAACTTTTTTTTTGATTGTTTCATTAGTTGATCATTCTAAAAAAATACCGAGTTTGAGAAGAATTTGTGTCATTCAATTTTTGAATAGTACTAATCCAACATACCTAGAATATTACTGATAGAGTAGTAATCAAAGGCCATAATTGAGGTATAAAATTTTCCATTTCAGAAATATTAATATTGTGAAGTAAATATATCTTGTTAGGTGTATTTCTTGAATATATTTGATGAACTGGTGGTCATAGATTAAACAATTCCCTTGAAAGCAGGTTGTATCGGTATAAAAGTTTCAATTACTAATTTTTTTTATTATTTTCGTCCATGAATATTTCCATCAAATTATAGAAATGCTTAAATACTAAAATGTTATAGTGATAAGATAATATATCAAATAAGAAATGGTTGATAATGAAAAGGAGTTGTTCTTGGTAAATAAATTATTAAAAATCAATATGTGATGTTGTTTCTTTTATTATCATCATTGTATGTGTATATAATTATATAGAAAAAACAATATGTACATTACTCCTAAATGGGGAAGACGATTGAGAGTAAGAGGATCTAAGTGAAAAGAAATTATGTTTAATAATTTTTTTGTACACTTTTTCATCCCCCTCTATTAGTGTCTATACACAATAAATATATATTCTACAAATTAAAATGAAAAAATTAGAATCACTATAACTCCATAACGATCATACATCTTTTGGAAAACTATCATAGAAATATTCTCTTTATATTCCCTCAATTAATGATATCATGAATTAACATTAATGATAAAAAATTATTCAACTTTGTAATGTTGATTAATAATTTCATCAATATGGGGTAACAAATACATGTTATCGATAGATACCTTATTATGGATTCAATAGTTAATGTAAAGAATCATTAATCCATAATTATTCATTTAAAAAAGAATATGTTCACTACATGGTAGTAAAATAATATTTTCATTATTCAATTTGAGTTACTTTTAAATTCAGGAAAACAAAATTAGGGCCATTTTATATATATTATTTGAAATAGTTGTAGCAATATGTATGTGGTATATTTGAAACACAACACTAAGATTTAGGAGGAAAATTTTCATGTGTTCATGAAATACATAAGTATATACCTAAAAATATAAATATCATTATGATTCATTTTCATATCAACTATTTGTGAAAAAATAACCTTCATGAATAAATATAGATACCCATATAAGAAAACTTTCCATTGGAAATTTATATTCATCCTCATGTCCATATATGTTCATTGGTTGAATCTGAATCCCCAATGTGACTTACTATATTTATAACATGATATGGGATTTATACCAATAATCTAATCATTGAAATAATAATATCAAATCAATATAGAGAGTAATCATCATATTTTCAAGAATCACAATCCAACAAACATCTATAAGAGATAAGCTATAGATTTTTGTTTTGATCATCACACCATTAGATGTTTTTCAATGCCAACTCAAAAAAAATTACGATGTGGTGACATGGTACCCTTATAAAATTATTTATATAGAAAAGAATGGGAAAAATAGAATAAATAAAGACATTTTCAATTATATAGTGGATGAAAAGTCTTCAATTCACCACTTTATTCCCAAAAATCGCTCCAGTGGCATTGATAACTTTATACTTATCTTTATATATTTTCTAAAAATGATTTTTCTGTCAATTATCATCATTAACGCATAGACTCAGGCACCTATTTGTATAATTCCCACACACCTTAATGTTGTATCAATAACATGTGGGTGGTGCAATAAATTGATTTTTTTCTGAATTATATTCATTTTAGTTTATATTAACATCAATTAGAACATTAAAATGTATTTTGGAATTCCATTCCAAACATGAATAATTTACTAGTACCTCTAACAAAATATTCCTTTTGTGAATTTCTATAATATTTTCATAAAGTACAAATAATTTTAGTGCGTCAATGGTTTTTATTATTAATATTTATATAAATCATAATCATTAAATTATATTAAATACCATGGGAATGATTGGAATCTCCACTATAAATTCATACATTAATGTGACATAAAATTGATTATTCAAATATAATAACTTTTCTAATGGCTATATTTTTTTTGACAAATTAGTTTTGACTAATGATGAACTAATAAATTATTATTTTATAGTCAATGATAAAAACAGAATCACACCTCACATGTCTTGTAAAATTTGTAACATATATATTTATATGTTGATCATCCATCTACTTATGCTGATAGAATTCCAAATAAATTTTCATGCAACAAGTTCATGGATTGTATTTACAAAAAATTAATGTCATAAACTCAAAAAATTTCATAGGACATATTTTTCCCTTGTATAAATAATCATAATAACTTTCAACCATTAATTTACTTTTTTTCCAAATGATATACCTATAGGATATCTTTTATATGCCCCGAACATTGGAGAATAAATAATTATTTTTCAGTAGGATAGGTTCATTTACCAAAAACTAAAGGATAATAGGACCCACTCAATGATGGTGGATATTTAATCTTCAAATAATGAGTGGTGATTCGATCCCTCATATTCTCATTTTAATGTTGGAAATTATACACATCCTGATATAGTGGCATGGGTATGACCCCAATATTTTTCGTTTAATCTCACATGTCATCTAATTTTTCTAGAGGAAAATCCTTAAATTCTCTAATAAATTTTATGATTACACAAATCCACATATATTCAACAATTCAATAAAATAAACATGACATTGATCAACCATCATTATCTAATCATGAGGTTGATATGTAAAATAATTAAGAAAACCATTACTAAGATGACATAGATAATGAACCCTTTTAATAAACCTTTGAAACATTTATGTTAACTATGTATAACTCTGTGTTCCTTATAGAATATATTAATTTATCCCCCAATATTCTTTATAATGTAACATATTAAAATTTGAAATGAATCATCTGATTGAAATTAAGGAAACCCAAGTATAACATATGTAAATATTGAATCATTTTTCTGAATCCTCATGTGTTAATCATGTTTTAATGATCAGAAACCCTAAAAATTATGTAAATATTTATAATCATATTTTTAAGTGCTATGTTTAATGATTGTAAACTATGTTGAGATTATGTGATGATGGATTTACATGATAAATAATTATGTATAATCCATTATATGAATGTCACTGTTTATGTATGTATACATATATCTGGTTATGTATGAGAAATTGTGAGTCTTCCATTGGTTATGTTTTTCTGGTAAAGGACCCAGACACCTTGACCAGACACCATGACCAGACACTGTGACCTAGACACCGTGACTATCTAGACACAGTGACCTTCCAGACACCCTGACCATCTAGACCACATGACCCTCCAGACACCGTGACCATCCAGACATCATGACCATCCAGACATCGTGACCATCCAGATATCATGACCTTCTAGACATCGTGATCAAACATAGTGATCCAACAACACATATGTGCTACCAGTTCCTGATATTTATACAAATATTCCATAATACCTATCTCACCACTCAAAGTCGAAGAAGAAGACACCATTTCAAGGAGACACTATTACCATATAGACTATGACATCATTTCTTAATCAGTTTTGTCATTTTTCAATTCAATTTCTAATGGTCATATTTCATGTTTTTAAATGCACCAACCTAATTAATGTTTCTCTATATTCATGTAACCTGAAAGTATGAGGTACAAGCTACATAATAAATGCATCTTGTCTTCTCCAACACATGCACTCTAAGAATAAAAAGAAGAACATGGCCAGGAGGTGACCTAGGTGAGTGTGGCAACAATAGTGAAAAAAGTGAAACAATTGTGTGTGCAACAACGATGAAGAAAGGGAATTCTTGAAAGAATAAAAGATACATGAAACCCAACAACACTAAAGAACACACAAAGCATACTAGAATTATAGAGTCGAGAAAATTTTTGCACCATCAACTCTATGAAAAAAGCGAGCCATATCTAGCTGACTTATGATACTATGTTTTTCGCAAGAGGACTCGATTTCTACATCTTCTTCATCTTAGAAGTACAATGCTGCATAGACTAACACTCAGAGCACATCTAACCTTATCCCATCATTTATTCTCTGTTTTGTATTATTTTTATCTTTCAATAAGTGTGTGTGTTTCCATATAAAAACACATTGTCTCCTACATTATACTAAAGGATATAAGATATCCTTTCTTATAAATCTTTTTACACATCTTTATTCCCATAGATAAGTGTGGAAGAGGTCCATATGTGACCTGTTATATCATACCCACAAAGAACTGTGGAAGAGGTCTTGTGACCTATACAATATTTTGTACTGTTGTTAACCCCGATCCAGGTTGTGGATTAAATTTATTTATATAAACTACTTGGTAGAAAGTGATCACCAGGTGGGGTGGATTAGGTCTTTTCTTGAGACTAAACCACTTGTTTTATTTCTGCTATGTTGTTTAATTTAGTTTTATTTGTTTTACTATATATATCAGAAATCAATAAATTTACATTGATAGTTAGTCATGGAAAGAAGTTATAATTTTTTTCCATGATAAAATATCTTAAAAATTAATGATAATAACTAATATTAAGATTATTGAGAATTATTAAATCTTCAAAGAAGTTATTTAAATAGTCAAACATTCATAACCGTATAACTTTGATTAACAGGGATGTATTTAAATTCATTTGGAAACCTTTTTAAGAATAATTTTTAAATAAAAAATTTTATAGATACTCAATTAAACTCCCTATTGAATACTCTACTCTAACCTACATTTGATATCAAAGGATTTTTTATGATGACTCTGTTTTTTACCATATTCAACTATGATTTTAGTTGTACTTTAAAGATCTATTAATTTCTGTTAATTATGAATTTCATTCTATTTAAAAGTATTTCATTACTATGGATAATAGATTAGATGGTGATACAACAAATATACCACCATTATTTAATGGAACCAATTATTCTTAATGTATAATTAAAATGAAAATGCATTTAGAAAGTATGAGTTATGAAATATGATCTTCAATTATAGATGAGTATAAGATTCGTGCTACTGATAGACTCACATGGGATGAAACTACTGATAAAACACTATTTTGATGAATATTTTATTGATAATAAATGAAATAATTTCCTCAAATTGTGTTAAATAGGTTTATTTATAAAATATTTGGGATTTGATCATTCATTTGAAAATTTGGTGAAAATTCCATTTTTATCCATAATAGTGCACTGTAGTATTTCAAAGATAAATATTTTTATATTTATTATTTGAGTTTGAAATTTTGTAACAGAGTTCCTAACGTATGTTTCTACAACATTCATTCAGGGCACTTGAGCTAAAGAGTGCATTTGGATTGAGTAAAGGGTCCATTAATCCAATGGTGGGCAGGACTCGGCAGAATGGACATGGGTTCGGTATTTGGGCCATATATTCTTCATCAGAGTTTGGAGTGAGCCCAAAATTAGAGGAATGCTCGGGGACATGTTTGGTCACAAATAATCCTTCTGTAAGGCCAGTCAAGTCACGCGTTGTGGAGGTAAAATGGGCGGTGCATGTGGGAATAAAATATTTGGCTGAATTTCCATATTCACACTTGAAACCACTTGTAACCTCACCTCCCCTCCCCACTATAAATTGGAGTTTTTCACATTTGGAGGGGGTTGGGACGTGATTTGGGAAGTTAAGGGCATATGAGAAGTGGATCTACTCCAATTCTCCAACCATTTCAATAAGGGTAGCTCTTGAAGCAAGGATCCCTTCGACGAAGCCTTCTCCTCCTCCTTCATGCTGTAATGATTTTGTTTGTATAATAAAATTCTTTGTTCTTATTTTATTTTTTCTCTTTTCTTCTGTTTTGTTTAAATTTATTCTTCTCTTAATCTTCCTCTTTGGGCTGGAATTCTTGAGTAGAAGCGTTATTGGGTCATACCGATTATAAACCTTTGCACATGCAAAATGCTTCTATGATGATTATGCCACCCATGGAAGAGTAGTCTTTTAGTAATTGATCTAACTTCTACCCTATTCATTTAATTATTTTGAATCAATGAGCTACTATAATTCACATAATATGATCCATGAATTTTGTTTTTAAATTAGAAGAAACTAATCAAGCAATTAAACAATTAACACAAAAACACGCGAAGTTGGGATTTTATGTAAATTGTCAGAGCATAATCTTTATCGGTAATACAAGACCACACGGGATAAATTTGTAGAGTTCAAATAAAATCCCTAAAAAATTCATCCTCATTTCATGAATGGATATGTTCTCTAATTAACCACTAACCATAAGCTATCCTTAGAACAACAATAAAATCAGGGTGCTACGATTGCGTGTTCAGAAGCTAGCCTAGGGTTTAAGTAATTTCATCTTTGTGGTTAAGTTAACTCTTGTAGGGATCGAGGGATAACAAATTAGGGGATCATAATTAAGTGGATATTGATTTAAATTATAATGATTAATAAGTGAATGAAGAGGTAGAGTTATATCAATTACACCTTTTAAAATATATTTCTAAAAAACATCTTCTTGTTGTGTCATTGTAATCGAAATTCATTTCAAAACTAAAAACAAAAAAAATATACAATCTTCTTCCAGAAAACTTCTTCTAGATTTATAAACAATAAAAAAACCCCAATACATTAATGTAGTGTTTTTATTTTATTCTCTTTTATTTTATTTTTAGAATACCTTTAATAAGTTGTTAAATTCACTTCCTCCTTTGAGAGACGACCTTAGTCAGCCACCTTGGTGCACCTAAGTAACCCAAAATCGCATTAATCATTTGAGGGTGCCCATGACAGCGCTCTTTAAAATTGGCACCATTTCTGGGGATTCAAGTATTTATTTCAACCAATTAGAGGTATTTATTTTGTTTTACATTTTATTCTCTTCCTTCCTTTTTTCTTCCGTCATTACCCAATCTGATTTTTTCCTTCTTCTTTTATTTCCTTCTACTTTTTTTGGACCATAAACTCAAACTTATAATTTTTATTTTACTATGGTCCAATTTCCTTATTTTCATATTTCATTGGTTGATGACACGAACTAATCCCGATGATCTCATAGATCATGACCCTGAGATTGAACGCAGCCTTAGGGCACGAATCAGAGACTCTCAGTCTACGGGAAGTTTCAATATTCAACCAGTTGGTGAATTCCTCTCCTCTGGAAACAATGGAATTGGAAGTTATTCAAATTGAAACATAAAAGAAGAACCAATGGCTGAAAATAATTTAAATGAACATAATAGAACCATTCTAGAATTGGCTACACCTGATATTAACTATCAACCAAATTGTATTGCATACCCAAATCTCGAATCGGGCTTTGAACTAAAATCTGGGTTAATTCACTTACATCCAATGTTTCATGGACTCTCTAGTGAGGATCCTCATATACATTTGAAATAATTTAAAGTGGTTTTCTCAACCTTGAAACCAAGAAATGTATCTGAAGACCATATCAAATTTAGAGCACTCCCATTCTCACTTGATGGAGCTGCGAAAGATTGGATGTATTATTTGCAACCCGAAGATGTAACTTGCTGGAACGATTTGAAACATCTTTTCTTGGAGATATTTCCTCCAGAATCAAGGACCACTTCCATTCGTAAGTAGATCTCGGGGATCAAGAAAGCCCAAGGATAGTCAATGTATGAGTACTGGGAGATATTCGAGAAGTTGTGTGAAAGATGTCCGTATCACCAAATCAGTGAGAAACTCCTCGTCCAATACTTCTACGAAGGACTCACACCCATGGAGAAGAGAATGGTTGATGCTACAGCTAGAGGAGCATTGTTGGACAAGACACCAGCAGCCGCACATGCATTGATCGACAAGATGGCCCAAAACTCACAGCAATTTGGTGATCGAGGTACACCACATATCAGGGGAGTACATCAGGTAAGTCCTTCTTCTCTTGAGAGTCATTTGATTGATACCAAGTTAGAATAATTGACAATTGTGGTGAGGAAAATTGATTTGGAACAAAAGCCATCTCTACCCCCCCCCCCCCCCTTCAAGGACTTGTGTTATTTGCACTGAGACAAGCCACCCAACTGACGGTTTCCCACAACTACAAGAGACAGAGGATTGTGCAGCAGTACTCCCAGGGAGACCATTTCAACAGCAACAACAACCATATCCCCAAAATAAGATTGACTCATTTGCTCCAACATACAACCAAGGGTTGAAGGATCAACTGGACATGAGGTATGGCTCTGGAAAATAACAAATACTCCATTTTCAACCAAACATCCAGTAGCCTCCACCTTACCAACTGGGTTTCCAACACCCCCAAAAGGATATTTGAAGCTCAAACATCAACAAGTCAGCAACAAAGGAATCCTCCACCAAATTTATATTCTAATATTGATGATATTTTGAATAAAATTGTTCTTAATAAATAGAATGATCTTATGAGTCAATGTTCGGAGCTGAGGGAGTTGAAGACTCAAATGAGCCACATTGCCACCGCCCTCTATGAAAATGTGAGTAAGAATTCTGGAAATCTACCTTCCCAACCCACTCCAAATCCGAAGGGGAATGTTAGTTCCATCACATTGAGAAGTGGGAAGCAAATGAACGATACATATGTACCTACCATTCCACCGAGATTCACCTCAACTCCAGAGAAGCCGCATTCCATACCAACTGATGAGAAATCCAAGGAGAAAGATAATGGTAAGAAAAAGATTGATGATGTGCCTCTTAAACCACTTCCATTTCCAAACGGGGTTGTTGAAACCCAGAATATGGCTGAAGAAGCAATACATAAGGAGGTTTTGGACACATTCAAGCATGTGGAGATCAACATTCCTCTACTTAAAGTCATTAAGAAAATCCCACGGTATGCCAAATTCTTAAAAGAACTCTGCACCAATCGAAGAGGGCTCAAGGGAAATGAGAGGATCAACCTTGGAAGGAATTTATCAACACTCATTACTCCAACTCTATAAATGACAACAAAGTGCAAGGATCCCGGGATATTCACCATCCCATGTACCATAGGTGAGTTGCACTTCTCTAATGCTCTTTGTGATTTAGGAGATTCAATAAATGTGATGCCTCACTATGTATTCTCTTTTTTACAGGTTGGTGAGTTGAAGCCAACAAGAGTAGTGGTGTAGTTGGAAAATAGTGCTACAGCATATCCAGCGGGAGTTCTTGAGGATGTACTTGTCTGGGTAAGATACATGATCGTTACAGCATATTTCTATGTGCTTATCATGGAGGATGATCAGGTAAGTTCTCATGACCCCATTATCTTAGGTAGGCCCTTCCTCAAAACAGAAAAAACTATCATAAATGTCAATGAGGGTACACTTTCCATGGAGTTTGGAGATGAAGTTGTGGTATTTAATGTCATGGAATCCATGAAGTACCCCTCAGAAGACCATTCTTCTTTTGTTATCTCCCATTTTGAACCACCAAGTAAAAACACCATGGAATTGGATTGTCCTCTGCTTAGGGAGATTATAAGTATTGGTTCTAGTTTGATGTCTAAGAGTACTTCCACACCCGTTTCTAAGGAACAAGACTCTCTAAGATTTGATTTTGAAATGGAATCATATTCTAATTTTCATCATGTGAACTCTAATTATGACATGGCTGTTGAGTACACTGATGGATTTGATGCATTATTTTCTAATGTGATGATTTTAATTCTGATACTAATGTTCATTGTGCAGATATGTCCGTTGCATCAATTTATCCATCTATACATCACCCCCCTACATTGGAACTCAAGCCATTTACCCCAAATATTATATATGCATACCTGCTGAGTGGTGATAGATTACCTCTTATCAATTCTAAAAATATCTCTTTTGAACATAAAGAAAAACTTCTTAATCTTTTGAGAGATAACATTAGGGCAATTGGTTGGACATTAGCAGACAAATCAGGTATTAGCCCATCCATTTGCATGCATAGGATTATCTTGGAGGATGGGGCTAAACTGGTGAGTCAACCACAAAGGAGACTAAATCCAACCCTTATGGGGGTTGTTAAAAAAGAGGTTGAAAAATTGCTCGAGGCAGGTATAATTTACCCTATTTCTGACTCACAATGGGTTATCCCTATTCAGTTTGTACCTAAGAAAACTGGTGTTACTGTTGTTAATAATGAGAAAGACGAATTAGTTCCAATGAGGGTAAAAAACAGTTGGCGTGTGTGTATTGATTATAGGAAACTAAATCATTCAACTCGCAAAGACCATTTCCCCCTCCAATTTATTGATCAGATGCTTGAGAGACTAGCTGGGAAGACACACTATTGTTTCATGGATGGATTTTCTGGCTATTTTCAGGTTCCCATTGTAGTAGAGGACCAGGAGAAGAAGACATTCACCTGCCCATTCGGTACCTTTGCTTATCGAAGGATGCCATTTAGACTTTGCAATGCCGCAGGTACCTTCCAGAGATGCATGGTGAGTATTTTCTCAGATTTCATTGAGACCTGCATGGAGGTATTTATGGAATATTTTACAGTTTATGGGTCCTTATTTGATGAATGTATCTCTAGTTTGGGTGATGTGTTGCATCGTTGTATTGAGAATAATCTGGTCTTAAATTTTGAAAAATGTCATTTCATGGTCGAAAAGGGAATTGTCTTAGGTCATATAGTCTCACAACATGGCATTGAAGTTGATAAATCTAAGGTAGACATTATTTCATCCCTCCAATATCCTACATGTTTGCGTGAAGTTCGATCATTCCTTGGACATGCTGGATTTTATCGACGCTTCATCAGATATTTTAATAATATCTCTCTACCCTTATCTCGATTGCTTCAAAAAGATGTTGACTTCAATTTTGATGATTCATGTAGGGAATCATTTTATGAGCTGAAAAAGTGTCTGACCACTCCACCAAACATACAACCCCCACGGTGGGACCTTCCTTTTGAGCTTATGCGTGATGCCTCCAACTTCACGGTTGGAGTTGTCTTATCTCATAAGGTGGAGGGACATTCACATGTGATCGCCTATCCATCGAGGACACTGGATTCAGCCTAATCAAACTACACTACCATAGAAAAGGAGTTTCTTGAAGTCATATTTTCATTAGATAAATTCCGTTCATATTTATTGGGCTCTAAAGTAGTTGTTTTTTCTGACCATGTAGCTTTGAGGTACCTCCTAAAGATGCCAGATGCAAAGCCCAGACTGATTTGATGTATGCTCCTTCTTCAGGAATTTGATATTGAGATAAAGGACAAGAAGGGTTCACAGAATTTGGTGGCAGACCACATGAGTAGGCTTACTCACACACTAGAGGATGACACCTTGGACTAGGTACCACTTCGGGACACTTTTCCCGATGATCATCTTTATTCCATCTCAGGTATGCATCCTTGGTATGCTGATTTAGTGAACTACCTTGTTACCTCTGAAATACCTGCAAATTTAAAGAAACATCAAGTACAAAAATTAAAAAGTGAGTCTAGATTTTATGTTTGGGATGATCCTTACCTCTGGCGCATGTGTAGTGACCAAGTCATTAGGAGGTGTGTTCTTGATCATGAGTTTGAGTTTGTTTTAAAATTCTGTCATACACTTGCATGTGGTGGACATTTTGGACCCCAATGGATAAATAAAAATGTTTTAGACTCTGGATTATATTGGCCTAGTTTATTCCATGATGCCCATGTGTTTTGTAAGTCATGCTCTCGTTGCTAACACACTGGGAGACATGAGATGCCCCAACAACCCATACTATTCTGTGAGATTTTTGATGTATGGGGCATTGATTTTATGGGTCCTTTTCCAAGTTCATATGGTTTCTTGTATATTTTGGTTGCTTTTGAATATGTGAGTAAATGGGTGGAGGCCAAGGCCCCCAGGACTGACGATTCTCATGTTGTTGTGGACTTTGTCAAAGCACAGATTTTTTGCAGGTTTGGAGTACCATAGTCCATCATCAGTGACCAAGGGACACACTTTTGCAACATGAATTTTTCTTCCCTCCTTCTAAAGTATGGGGTAACACACAAAACATCAACACCATACCACCCCCAAACAAATGGCTAGGCTGAGGTTTCAAATCGTGAGCTGAAACAAATATTAGAGAAAATCGTGTAGCCAAATTGGAAGGATTGGAGTAAGCGCTTGGATGATGCATTGTGGGCTTATCGGAAAAAATACAAGACACCCATTAGTATTTCCCCATTTATGATTGTTTTTGGGAAAGCATTCCATCTCCCAGTGGAAGTCGAGCATCGGGCATATTGGGCTACAAAGAAATGCCACATGGATTTGTCCCAAGATGTAATTCAAAGGAAGTTGCTAATTCAAGAGCATGAGGAGATTAGATTGTCATAATATGAGAATTAAAGGCTCTACAAGGAAATATCAAAATCATCTCATGACAAAATGATCCAACAAAGGGGGATTCATGTTGGAGAGAAAGTCATTCTCTCCAGTTCACGGCTGAAACTGATGACTGGTAAGTTGCGTTCCAGATGGTTAGTTCCTTATATTGTATATAATGTTATTCCTTATGGTGCAGTGGAGATCAAACAAGAGGACACTGGAAGGATCTTTACAGTCAATGGGCAACGTTTGAAGAGTTACATTGAGGGACTTCCTACTAATGCAGTGGATTTTATCACACTGCATGACCCCATCATCACTTGAGCACATCAGGTTGTTCCTAACCCTTTCACTTTTATATTATTTGTCCGATTTAAAAATTCTACATTTCATGTGCATATATCATCTCATGGGTTCACATTGAGGAAAATGAAATATTTTAAGTGTGGGGGAGGGAACCTTTTAGTTTAGTAATTTCAATTGTTTTCCTGTTTAAAAAAAATCAAAAAACAATTTGTGTGTTTTTCAAATTTTGTGTGTTTATTTTTCAATTTTATGTGTGTTTTATAAATTTTTGATCTTAAATGATTCTCATCACAATATTGAAATGAATATCAATGGGTGAAAAAATTTATCCGTTGAATCTAAGCTTCAATGAATGGTGAAAATGACTTTGTTTCAAGTTCAAATATTTTTTAATTTCATGAAAAGTACACTGAATTTTGAATCCTATGTCACATCTCACTGTCTTTATATTTAAAATCACTTTCCTATGAGGCTTCTAAACCATTATTTTCATATTCTTTACATTCACCTCAATTATTTAGAGAACCAAACCATGCTTGATTTAACCAAAATTTGATCTATTCCTGTTAAAACATGAGGGTTTGAGGTATTTATGTTTAAATGATTGAGGAATTTGTTTGGTATTAAAGCCCCTATTTCAAAGAATCCTTTTTTATAATGGCCTACCTTGAATATTTAATCCTTGTATCCCTTAGAAGTCATACCCAGCCTGTTAGGTTAGCCACATTACAAGCCAATTTTCCCTATCCAACCAACTCTTGAAGTGAAATTTCATAATCTAGTTGAGCTTAAGTGTGGGGGAATATATCTTGTGTTGTTCCACCACATTCTGTGATTCTTTCGATGGAAAACTAAATTATTAAGAGATGTGTTTGCTGCTGAATAAATTCATTATATTGAAAGTTGTTCCTTATCAGAAGCTTTCATGTCAAGTAAAGTTGTGCCTTTTCTGGAGCTTCTAATTGAGGTGGAAAGCTGCACCCATCTAGAGCCTTCAAGAAAATCATGTTTGAGAAGATTGAAATTTTTGATGTTGAAATGATGAATGGTGTAAAACTTTCATGACTTTTCATGATGATGGAGCTGAATTGATACTATGGGGATTGAGGAGAGACCATATTTAAGTGAAAATTAGATTAATGCAATTTTTCTTCAAATAGAGTCAAGCCCTCCTCATTCAGCCTCAGAATTTTTCACATCTAAATCCTACCAACCGGAAGCCACCGAATAATCCTAAAAAGTCCTCATGATAAATATATGCCCTTGACTCACATCGGGTGGCGATGTAGGAATCTATCAAGCCTATGGTGACCCTTTTATGAGTTTGGATGAGAAAGACATTGCAAAAAAATTGATATTTGAGTGATGAGAGAAAATTCAAGCGAGGTAAGTGTTTTGTGCATGGGAGGATAAATAAAGTGGAAATATATTGAATGATATAAATGAAGAACTTGAAATAATGGTTTTTTCTGAGGCACGATATCTTTTGTTTCTTGGTGTGTAATTTTTTTATCTCAAAGATATGTGTTTTAAAATTGGTTTTGATTTGATATTGATATTTACTTGATATGAGATTTTGCTCAGGAGTGAAAAAGGGTAAGTGTGGGGGAGTTGATAAAACACTATTTTGTAGAATATTTTATTGATAATATATGAAATATTTTCCTCACATTGTGTTAAATATGTTTATTTATAAAATATTTGGGATTTGATCATTCATTTGATAATTTGGTGAACATTCCATTTTTACCCTTAATAGCGCACTGTAGTATTTCGAAGATAAATATTTTTATATTTATTATTTGAATTTGAAATTTTGTAACAGTTTTTATAGATTATTGTTCTACAACTTTCATTCAGGTCACTAGAGCTAAAGAGTGCATTTGTATGGATTAAATGGGCCATTAATCCAATGGTGGGCTGGACTCGGCAGAATGGATATGGGTTCTGTATGTGGGCCATATATTCTTCATCCGAGCTTGGATTGAGCCCAAATTTTGAGAAACGCTCGGGGACATTATTTTTCACAAATCATCCTTCTGGACGGTCGGTCAATTCACGCGTTTTGGATGTCAAATGTTCAGTTCAATTGGGAATAAAATATTTGGATTAATTTCCATATTCACACTTGAAACCACTTGTAACCTCTCCCCCCCCTATCCTCTATAAATTAGATTTTTTCACATTTGGTGGGGGTTGGGACGTGATTTGGGAAGTTAAGGGTAGAAGAGAAGTGGATCCACTCCAATTATCCAACCATTTCAATAAGGGTAGCTCTTGAAGCAAGGATCCCTTCGACAAAGCCTTCTTCTCCTCCTTCATGTTGTAATGATTTTCTTTGTGTAATAAACATCTTTGTTCTAATTTTATTTCTTCTCTTTTCTTTAGTTTTGTTTAAATTTCTTCTTCTCTTAATCTTCCTCTTTGGACTGGAATTCTTGGGTAGAAGCGTTATTGGGTTATTCCCATTATAAACCTTTGCACATGCTAAACGCTTCTATGATGATTACGCCACCCATGGAAGAGTAGTCTTTTAGTAATCGATCTATCTTCTACCCTCTTCATTTAATTATGTTGAATCAATGAGCTACTATAATTCACATAATATGATCCATGAATTTTGTTTTTAAATTACAAGAAACTAAGCAAGAAATTGAACAATTAACACAAAAACACACAAGGTCAGGATTTTTTGTAAATTGTGAAAGCGTAATATTAATCGGTAATACAAGACCACACGGGATAAATTTCTAGAGTTCAAATATAATCCCTAATCATAATTCATCTTCATTTCCATAATGGATATGTGCTCTAATTAACCACTGACCATAAGCTATCCTTAGAACAATAATCAAAGCATGGTGCTGCGATTGCGTGTTCCGAAGCTAGCCTAGGGTTTAAGTAATTTCATCTTTGTGGTTAAGTTAACTCTCGTAGGGTTCGAGGGATAAAAAATTAGGGGATAATAATTAAGTGGATATTGATTTAAATGATAATTATTAATAAGTGAATGAAGAGGTAGAGTTAGATCAATTACACCTTTCAAAATAGATTTCTAAAAAAACATCTTCTTGTTGTGTCATTTTAATCGAAATTCATTTCAAAACTAAAAACAAAAAAATATACAATCTTCTTCTAGAAAACTTCTTCTAGATTCATAAACTATAAAAAACCCCAATCCTTTAAAGTAGTGTTTTTATTTTATTTTATTTTATTTTTATAATACCTTCAATAAATTGTTAAATTCACTTCCTCCTTTGAGAGATGACCTTGGTCAGCCACTCTACTGCACCTAAGTACCACAAAATCGTATTAATCATTTGAGGGTGCCCACGACAGCGCTCTTTCACCTACCAGGACTACAAATAATAAAAATTTCAAACCCATGAATGATTTATATTTCTCTTTAGGAGATGTGGAATTTAATAGAATTGATGCATGTAAACCTGCCAATGAAATTTGGGATACCTTGTCTATTTCACATGAAAGAACTTATAGTGTGAATGAAATGAGAATTAACACATATACTGTTAAATATGATAATATTAAAATGAAACCCGATGATCCAATTTTTGAAATGTATCCCAGGTTCAACGAAATTATCAACACAATTATTTTTCTAGGAAGATAAGTTAATTCCATTGAACAGATCATTGGGATTCTCAAATTCCAATCTGACAAATGGAGAAGAACCTCTATCTCTATAAGAGAGTCATGTGACGTCAACAAGCTACATGTAAAAGAACTCATTGGAAAATTGATGATGTATGAATAGGAGCTGAAAGTATATAGGGAAGAGGAGGATGAACCCAAAATAAAATCTATTTCATTTAGGGCCACCACCTCTTAACACAATGAGAATGGGAAATTAGAGGATTTTGTAGAATTTTCCAGCAGTGAACAAACATCACCTGAAAGTGATGACGAGATGGATCAATTAGCCAAAAAATTTAATATATTTTACTAGTATAAAAATTTATTTATAAATCATAACTTCAAAAGAGAATATGATCAAAAAGGATGTTTGAAGAAGTGTTAGAAAATGAGTGAAAATTCTGATGAGATAGTTTTCTATGAATGTAAGAGAAAGGGGAATATCAAGGCTGACTATCCCAAACTCATGTATAAAAAGAAATACAAGGACAATGATATAATGTATAAATTTGAAATGAAATAAACAAGGTATGATTCTGAGGATAGTTCAATTGACTCAAACTATTCACCTGATGAATGGGATAATGAAGCCAATATGTGTTTTATGAAAAAAAACATCTGAGGTAACATTGGAATCTCTTGTACACAATTATTTTATTCTGGAGATGAATGTGACTCTAAAATTTTTTCTAATGATGAAATGTTTTTGTTATGTAATATGCCTTAAGAGACTTTTAATGAACTAAATGATAAATATAAGTCGTTGAAGAAACAAAATGCTCTTACCTCAACTGCTAAAACTGAACTCACTATAAAAAGGGAGAAAAAATTTTAATAACTTAAAGAGAACAATGAACAAAAAATATCTAATGAGAAATAGAAAAATGATCTTGAAAGCATACAAATATTAAAGATACCTTGGTACAAATTCAAGGTAAATACATTGATACAAAATATACTAATGGAATTGGTTATCAACCTTGTAAAATAAATTTTCGAAGAACTAATTTTGTTTCTAATTCTAGGACTTACAACATTACTCTCAATTCTGGAAAACATACAACTATTTCATGTTATGATATACTCTCTACTGTTTCAAGCTTTTCTCGACCAAATAGAGTTTATTTTTGAAATTATTTACATAATGCTTACAGGAATACTATGAGGCATATATGGGTTCCTAAAGCACAATTCACTAATATTATAGGACCCAAAAAAGTGTGCATACAAAACTCAGTTTTTATCAGACAATTTTGTACTAAAGATACATAAAGAGCTCTTATAAAAGCTTACGGTACTTGGACCATTGGTGTTTAAGACACATGATAAAAGACTATTAATGTTGGAATAATTTAATAAAAAATTATGGGTGACATGTCACCTTTGGTGACAATGCCAAAGGAATGATTATTTTCCTTGGCCAAATCGGTAAATCTAACTCAGTTTTTATTTCCATAGTACTTTTTGCTGATAGATCAAAATATAACCTAATTATTATTTGACAACTATTTGATGATGGATTTCATTTTAAATTTGAAAATGATGCTTCAAATGTTTTTAATTTTAAAAATGAATTAGTATTTTCTACATTAATAAAAGAAAATGTTTACTCTGTTAATTTATAATATTTAGATTCTCAAAATGATTCATGTTTAAGTGTATTTAAAAACGCATCATGGATTTCGCATGGGAAACTAAGACACTGTAATACTAACTCCGTTAGAAAGATAGCTAGAAAATGATTAGTCGTTGACCTACCCAAACTTGAGTTTCCAAATGATAAAGTGTGTAATCCATGTCAAAAAGTAAATCCACACAAAATTTCCTTCAAACCAATGAATGATGTTTAAACTTATCAACCTCTCGAATTAGTTCACGTGGATTTGATTGGAACATCTAGAGTTTGTAGTTTAAATGGAAAGAACTATGTATATTTTCTTGTAGATGAATTTTCTAGATATACTAGGACTTTCATTTTGGCACAAAAAAGTGAAGCCTCCTCTCATTTTACCAAATATTCCAAAACTATAGAGAATATTAGTGGACTTATAATTAAATCCATAAGAAGTGATCATGGTTTTACGTTTGAAAATCAATAGTTTGAATCCTTTTTTTCCAAAAATAGCTATTGTCATAATAGCTCTGCCCCTAGAACACCACAACAAAATGGAGTTATAGAACGAAAAAATAGAACACTGTAAGAGATTTCTAGAACCATGCTTAGGGAATATGACTTACCTTTTTATTTTTTGGCTGAAGCTATAAATACAACAAGAAATATTATCAATAGTGTGTTGATTAGAACTATTCTGAAAAGAACTCCATATGAGTTGTGAAACAATAGAAAACCTAGAGTTAGCTACTACAGTGTTTTTAGTTTAAAAGTCTATATCCTTAATACTAAGTACAATCTTGACAAACTTGCATCCATGAGTGATGAAGGAATATTTTAATGATATTAAATATATATTAAAGACTATAGAGTGTTTAATAAAAGAACTAAATGTGTGGAAGAATCAGTCCATGTGAAATTTAATGAAATAGATCCACATGAGCCTAAAACCACTCTAGAGAACCTAGAGGATGATTTGGAATTTAATTCAAAATTCTCAAACCATAGGGTATAGGAATCTGTGAAAAATTCCACTCCATGATATTCCTTAGATTCGGGTCACAATGAACTCGATCCTATTGAAGAACCTAAAATCAGTAGTCCTTATTTTTCTAGAGCTATTATAACTCTTAAAGAATCATCCCTCAGATGATGTTGTAGGAGTCATAGATAAAGGAACTCAAACTATATATTCTCTTAGAAATCAGGTTGAACATCATGTTTTCTTATCACAGGTTGAACCTAAAAACAATAAAGATGTTATGAATGACGAATTTTTGGTTATGGATATGTGAGTAGAACCTAATCAGTTTGAAAAGAACAAAGTTTAGAAACGTGTTGATAGACCCAAAGACACATTCACCATATGCACTAAATGGGTGTTTAGAAATAAGGTACATGAATTTTGAAATATAGTTAAAACAAGGCTAGATTGGTTGCACAAGGATATATTCATGAAGAAGGAATTGAATATGAAGAGACCTTTACACCAGTAGCAGAAATGAATCCATCAGAATTCTGATTTCTTATACTACAATACTGAATTTCAAACAATATCAAATGGATGTTAAAAGTGAATTTCTAAATGGGTATATAGCAGAGGAAGTCCTTGTTGATCATACCCATGGTTTTATAAACCCTCATTTTCCAAAACACATCATTAAATTATCAAAATATTTATACGATTAAAAACAATCCCATGATCCAGGAATGATTGACTGAGTAATTTTCATTATTTCCAAAGGTTTTAGAAAAGAAATAGCTGATCCTACCCTTTTTATAAAACGAATTTCCAATAATTTTTCAGTACTTCAAATTTATGTAGATCACATTATCTTTGGATCATCAATAAATTATTTCTATATTGATTTTCCAAAAATGATGCAAAAAAATTTGAAATGAGTTTAATGGGTGAACTCAAATTCATTCATGGATATCAAAAAGTTCAAAATAATAATGGGATTATTTTAAATCAACGAATGTATAATAGATATCTTCTAAAATGTTTTGGATTCGATAGAAATAAAAGTAGTGATTCTCCAATGGCTACTACCTGTTAGTTGGATCTTGATGAATATGGAAAATCGTTTTATCGAACCACTAATATAGGAATGATTGGAAGGTTACTCTACATAACTAATAGATGACTTGAAATTATGGTTACTGTGTCTATGTGTGCTCTGTTTCAAGAAAATCTTAAGTAATATCATTTAAATGTTGTTAAAAGAATCTTTAAATAACTCTAGAATACAACCAATCTAGAACTGTTATATCCTAGAGGAAAATCATTTGAGATATTAAATTATTCTAATATTGAATTTTCTGTTTTTTAGTTAGATAGAAAGATAAATTCTAGAACCTGTCACCATTTAGGCAAGTCACTAGTATCACGGAGTGGTAAGAAAAAATAATTGGTGCATTGTCTAATGAAGACGCTGAATACATAGCTACTGGTTATTGTTGTGGACAATTTTTTTGGATGAAACACACATTACTAGATAATGGATTTCAATTCAGACATGAACCTATAAATTTTGACAATACGAGAGCCATTAACATCTCAAAAAATCTGGTTTCGCTCCCTAGGACAAAAAATATTGATGTATGACATCACCTTATGATAGATCTTTATCGTAAAGGTGACATCACTTTGGATTTCATTAGAACTAAATATTAGCTTTCTGATATATTCACCAAAACATTAAATTATGAAAGAATAGATTACATCATACATGAATTAGGAATGATAAATAGTAAATAGTAAATATATGGTTTCACATCCTACTGTTTCACAGTTTACGGTTTCACATGTCACTATCTAACAGTTATATAATTTTATTGTCTTAAGACATGCTGTTTCATGTTTACAGTCTCATAGTTACTATTTCTCAGTTACAATATGGCACATATTATCTCAAACAATACTGTCCCACCGTGAAATCCAGTTATAGTCTCACCATAAAAGCCTGTTATGGCCACACTGTGAAATTTGATTACAGTCTCACCATAAAGAAGTTTAATTTTTTATTTATACATTATAACTTTTATCATGGTAATTAATTATTGTGTTCCTTTAATTCCCCATGCTTTTGTTTTCTGGCGATGCATGGTATTCCTAAATGATAAAAACTAACGAAGTTTCACTCTTTCTTCCCCTCAGCTCTCTTCTCTCAAACTGTAACCCCTATCTCAACCCTTCGGTTTTCTTTATCAATCTATTGAACTATCGTTGAATTCCCAGTATGAAACACCCATCGTCGTCAACTCCATAGAAGCACAGTTAAAATAAGTAGTTGAAAAAAACACAGAAGATTGCACTTGAACATTCTCTAAATCTGAATATGGTCAACAAAATAGTGGTACCTGAAAAGGATATATCCCCAAAGTGGCTTCAGTCAAGTAAGTATTTGGTATTGAAAGTACATAGAGATCAAGTATGGATGGATTAGTTCACAAAAAGAGGATATGCCAATTTATCTAAAAATAGATGCACAATTTTATCAATATGTTCAATTCTATTTTGATTTAGAATATGGGTATGTTGTGAGAAGCTGGATAAATGGCCCATGATGCATGTTTTCATCGAGGATATGGGTTGGATGCCTTAAGATACCTCAGTAGGGTATTTTTGAGGGCCTCCAGATAGGTACTCCACCTCCATGTGAGTTCATTTTTTTATAAGAATCATTGGGTACCTTAACTGGGAATGAAACAAAGCGAACAACCATAGTTACTGAGCTAGATTGTGAAACTCGACTTCTTTTTAAGATTGTTCAGAATTTTATTGGCCCCATAAAAGGTTATTTTGCTGCACTGAAGTATCACGATTTTTTTTGATACATCTCATTAAAATTGTATATAAGATAAAACTATGGAAATATGTTATACACCATACGTGTGAGTTGATCAAATCAACCTCTAAGTCAGCCTCCCTATTTTATTAAAGCCTTATCTCAGTTATTCTTCATGCCAATGTTTGGATGGACCCGATGAAGAATCCATTAAGGACCATGAGTACTGTCTCTCAAACATTACATTAAAGAGAATGAAAATCAGTTGGAATACATGGAGAAAATCATTGGTGGAAGATAATGACAAGGTTTATGAAATAATTAATCAGGTGGGAAAATCATCACGACCTATGGATATTTGTGATCCTGGTTTGGGACAAAATGAAATTGTTCATATTTCTGATGAGGAAGAAGAGGAAGAGGTTATTGTGCCTTCAATAGAATGTATTCTGATTGAGGAAGAAATACATGTTCTTCGTGAAGTTTCTTATTTGGATGAACAACCTTATGTTGAAGAATATTCTATTTCTAAGGTAAATCAAAATGATTTTGTAGAAGAGCATATAGAAAAAGATATTTCTATTGTGCAAGATGCTACTCTTGAGGAACACCCAGAGGAACAAGATGTTCCTGAAATTATTCAATCTAATGTCAAAACCAAATAGCTCATTTTTAAGAAGTAAAAACTACCAAAATATTGACATGTTTTTATATCCAATTTCAATGTGAAATTAATTTCAATGACCAAAATTGGATTAATTGATAAAAATATAATCCAATAAAGCTTTGAAACCAATTAAAATCACAATATATCTATAAAAATAAATTAGAATAAATGGAAGTTTTGAATTAAAATTAAGTATTTCTCACTATTCATTATAAAATGAACGATATCATAAAAATAAAAAAATTTAATCCAATCTAAATTATGATGTCCCAATTATAAGGAATAATAATATTTTTTAAAATAAAAAATATAAAAGTGAAAAATACATGATTTAAAAATGGTTTTACATTTAAAAGGTGTTAAAACAACCATTAAAAAAAGTTAGAGTTTTTCATGATTAAAATCAGATTCATTATTATTTTAAGCCAATAAAATTTATTGGATAAGTTTAAAGACATTTAATAATCATATTTTAGTATGTTACATTCATTATTACAAATAAAATAGCTATGTATAAACTATTATTTAAAATAATAATATTATAATATATTTTTTAGTATCACTCAAAGATGTGTGAAACGTATGATTTCAAAGAAATCCGTTGTTGTGTGTTGAGTACACTATCAGACAAAGTGTCCTATTTAAACTATAATGAATATCATATTCATAAATATTAACAGATATGAAAATGTATTATTCTATGAATACATGGGTTATTACTATATAAGTATATATAGGTAAATATATCATTATTATAGTATATTTATTATATCATATATATTATATTATTTCAAAAATGACATCCTTAACACATTCCATGCAGATTATGGACAAATCAAATAATTTTGAGGGGGATATAGTCCTCATTTCCTCTATTAGAATTATCATATTTACAAAAGATTGTATGATTGAATATATATATATTTTAAAATAATTAAATAATAATAAATACATTATAAATATCATAATTATTATATAAAAATATATCTTCCATCATAATTTTCACCATTAGAAGATATAAAGGATGAATGATTAATCATCAGTTTGTTTAGCGGTACCTCGTCATACACATAAACAATATGTTTGTAACCCATCAGGTGGAAGTGTGAGTAAGTGAATGTCAATATCATAGAGTAACAACATATAAATAAATTTATGATAATAGTTTCTATATCATAATGTAATAATGATTGTGGAGGGGATAGAGAATGAAAATAATGTCAATGTGCAAGAGGGAGGATGTTACCTCTTCATTCCTTAACTCATTTTTGTTTTCACAAAAATACTTCCATGGATTTATTTCATCCCTAAGGGTGGAAGTATAGATGAATGAATGGATTTATGGGTGAAATTCTAGTAGAGATATCAGGAAGATATTTTCCATTAGAGTTGTGTGGAAGTGAGAGGATATGATGCCTTTTTTATTGGAGGAGGAGTGACACTTTTGTAATATTTTGGAAATGGGATCCCCACAATTGTTTTTTAATTGAATGTTGATCCAATCAAGGTTAATAGTTTGGAAAAGGGACCATACAGTTGATATGTATCCATGAAATGGATTTTCACATCTTTATAAGTCATATTAGGCCTTGTAATTATGGTTTACTACTATGAAAAGCTTTTTTTAATCTTAATCACAAAAAATAATTTAAGTTACCTTCGCTAATATATTTGGTCCAAAGATAAAGTTATATTATTATAAATAATAAACTATAATGAATCTAAGGATTTGGCCAATTTTACCAAAATCAAATTCATATAACTGGAATAAATTAATTTAAATCTAATCTCGTAGATGGGATGACAAAGTAGTTTTCTATAGTACAAATGTTCAAAAATGTTCTCAGTTTTTTATAAACAATTTCATTGTTAAATTTATTTAAATTACCTATAATATATATATTGATAAAATATTATCAAATTAAATGTTAAAATCAATTACGAATACAATTTTTCATTATAGACATATTATATGAATAATTTTTTTAGTTATATTTTAGTATATTTCCCTACTCATCCAAAAATGAAACTTCAAAAAAAACCCCATATCACCCTAACGTAATTATTATGATTATATTTAAAAAATAAAAATATTTTAAAATTAAATTTATAAATGCTCCATAGTTTTTATTTAATGTTGGTTCACCATCAATTAGCGGTAAAAGTGCATTAATAAAAACATTGGGTTTTTTGTGTAATATTGGGTTTGTTCTTATTTTATGACATTAAATTCTATTAGATAAAAATAAAAAATATTTTATTTAGTATATAATATAATTATTACATTAATTTAATTCACTAATTTATTTAAATTTTTATTATAAATGATCTTTTAGAGTATAGAAATAGTTTTCTATAAACATATTCCATTTATATTCAATTGGTTCATTATAACTAATGAATTCATATTATATTTTTTTGAAGGATATTTTATCATACAATAGTTAGTAGAATTCACACCCATTATCTAAATAGCTGAATTAAGACTTAATATGTTAAATAATAATATTTAAATAATATATGTTCTTTTGGTAAAACTCAGTATTGTATATTATGCATGCCATTGGGGAAATTCAGTCTTATGTGAAATGTAAGAAAACCACATAAATTTGAACACAAAATGATAATATTTTCATAGAATGTAGTTTATGAATGACCTTTCATGTTGAATAATGAATGAATATCTTTTAGATTTAACCAATATAAAATAAATATTTTCAGTGGTGATTGAAAAGAAGATTTTCCAATGAGAAATTAAATTGAAAAAATAATTCACAAAATAATAGGGTGTTACACAAATGATTTAAGTGAAATATAGTTTAAAATTTGAAGAAATGATTTATTATAGTTACTCCAATGGTTTATTTACTATTGTGGATGATTGTACCTCCATTTTGAAATTATATATGAGCACTAAAACTTGTAAACACCTAGAAATTTTTTATACTCTACACAAAATATCATTGAAAATATATATTTAAGTTCAATTAATATTTTTAATTATTAAAACGAGAAAAATTGTGTTTTACTTACCTATATAAATATGAAGTTTTTGTTCCATTAAAATATAATCAAAGGATTAGGATGGAACAATTGTTGTTGTTTCTTGATACTTGGTTTCTATTGTAATAAAATATATATTTCTTATATTATGATTAATACCATGTATACGTCTATTATTTCACTTTAATGGGAGGGTAGACACAATTTTTCTAGATAAAAGTGGTGGAGAACTTTTGTAATGTAGTTTCCCTGTTTTTATCAATTTTTTACCACTTTTAATTTGATTAATGTTTATCACTTCCTAATTTTTCGAATTTTAATATGGTATGATTGTATTTGAATTTAAATTTTGAATATTCTAAATTTCAATAAATATTAAAAAATTTCTACCTCCTATTATTTTTGGATCACAAAAATTGGGTGATATAGGGTTAGTGAGAGAAGTGTTTTGGTGATACCTAAACATGGATGGGAGACATAGTAGACTAATTGGTAATGTGATATTCTCAATTCATAATTTTAACTTCTTGAGGTAACCCAAAGGAGACCCATTTGTGACTTTCACTCTTTGGAAAAATAATAGTACACCAATGGAAATTGGGTGGATTATTTTCATGATCAATAAATATTAATAAAAGATTTAAAAGTAGAAACATTGGTAATCCATTTACTGAAACAATTTTTAAAAAATGCATTTAGTTTAAATTTATCACGATATAATTATAGGGGGGAAGTAAATCTTAAATCCAATCACTTTTCATTAATCATATGTCCACAGCCCATGATCTTTTTTAAAAATTCAGTTAATCCATATTCATTAATATATATTTTCATGTTACATCTATATTTATAAAACTAATCATTAAAAATAATTTTTTAACTACTAATAATTGACATGTAGGGGAAAACAATTATTTTTTTCAACACCACTTGACTGGTGCGTGTGATCCATTCATATAAATTTGTGATTAAAAATTTACATCACTTCATGGAAATGATAATATATACGTACGAATCAATGTTATAGAAAATATTTTCAAACAGTGAACAAAACAAGGGTATATTAAACATAAATTTTACTAATATCATAAATTTTTTATTAAATTAATATTTATTCATTATTTCCTTCCTTATTACAGAAAGTTATCTTGTTTCAACTTGACATGTTACCCGATCTATTCTTCCACAAGGGATCCTGTATGCCACTCCACATCCTAAAGGATACTAACTAATTAAGAGTGTATAAAAGATATTATTGAAAGACTCTTCCAAATAGTTAGAGTAAAATAATTGTGGAAAATTACCAAAGACACAGTAATAGTAACCAGAAATAGTAGATAATAATGTATGTATAATAAACTATATAAAACATGTAAATGTAATAAAGGATACAGACTCTCTATCATACTATAAAATTTAAACTATTTATGCACTAGGGTGATCGCATATAGAAAATAATAAAACTATATTTACATTCTTAAACTCCACTATAAACAATGAGTTGTACCACATTCTAATTATCTATAATGGATGAACTCCTCTAGCTCAATCTCGAGACACCATATGAGTGAATCCACTTGATCAAACAACAATGGGCCTCTCCCGATCAATTTTGTAACCTATGACCATCCTAAAACCAGATATAGAGATTACACTTAGATCACAGTTCATATATAGGGGTGATAATCAAATATTAGAATTTAACAACCAATATTAACCTGCTTATCTATATCAGTCAAATGGAAATTGTTCTAGGATATTTCTAGTGTCTCCAAAAATAATTAAACTATGATTAAAATAAAAAATTTCAAAAAGCAATCAATCATTCTAAAAATTAAACAGATAAATCATCCTGTCATGGGTTCTAGCCTCTCACCTATGGTAAATCATTAACCACATAGGTTCATTCCAAAGTATATATATTATGTGTATTTCTATGTGTCAGAACATCAATATCATCATTAATATTGATATATAAATCACAACATTTGTGAATTCTAGAATCTAATTCAAAATAACTTGATTTTAAATAATAATACAAATCTCAATCGAGATCAAGGACTGTAATGGAATTAGACAAAATAGTTGTAAGAACCTGGATCTTCTTTTTCAGGTATGGATCTTGTTTTCTAGTGATTTTGAGAAATATAGGAGTTTCTAGAAATTTAAGAAGTACACACCGTGTACTTAGGAGTACACGTTGTGTACATCGAAGTCACCGGTAGTTGTGTACTAGCTTTGTAATGTCCGAGTACATGGATGTGTGAGTTGACCTAGAGAACGCCTAAAATGGGTCCCGATAAAGGGATATACACACCATATATCATTAAATAACACGTCATGCATTTTTATTTTTATTTTTTATATTGGATTAGGGTCGCGTCTCATCGACATAATTGTCTTCTTCTAAACCCATATCATCTAGGAGTGACAAATATCGCTGATTCTTCTCTAAGCCCACGATCAACTGTGAATTCTACGAATCAAACTCTGTCGGTTATGTTGGAATTACATCAGTGATTTCTTCCTTCTTCTAGAGCCTCATCTCTTGATTCCTCCTATATCGTGAGAAATCCTTGGTTGAAATTTTTCAACTTTTTTGTAGATCTACGATTTTCTAGGTCGATTCATAAGATGAGGTTCGACTATATCGATTGTACAATGGAAAGGTATGTGCTTTGTTCCATTCCATGGATTTTCTTTGAATTATATGTGTGCAAATCACCCAATACCCTATTTAGGGTATTCCATGTTTAGGTAATTTAACTTTTCAAATGCCTTACATGCCTTCTTTTCATGAGTATGGGTTTTTGTAAACAGTGTTATTTACCTTGATATGGATGTGTTTGCATATGTTATTTCTGATATTGTTCATTGGGTCTAGAATTTTTTGTTAGGAAACTCTATTTTTCAAGCCTAGTGCTGTTAGGATATAGTGATATTATTTGACTTGCTTGTGTTATGATTTATAGTCATTTAGATAAGTAGTATTTTATGATTTACTTTGGATAATGAATATAATTTTTACACAATTTCTTTACACAAGGCTGTGGGAATCAAGTATAGTGAGTCCATAGGGGAAATTGACATTTGTATCTTCTCTAGAGAGTCTTTTGTACTTTTCACGCTGTGAGATCATATGGGGATTGACGTTGAGTGCTCCATCAGAGGGTCTATAGTAATTGTTAAAATACCACCACGAGAATTTTTGTTGAGTGATTCATATGGGATTCTATATTTTATCTTTAAAGACAATAGGGGGAATTGAAGGTGAGTGATTCCTCATAGTGTCTATGTTTGCATGAGGCAAAATGGGCTAGACATTAGAAGCGACATTAGGGGTTCATTATATCTTTATTGTTAAATGATAATATGAACCAGAGGGGTTAGGCTACGAGAAATTTTTTTAAGATTTTACATGTGAATGATTGGTTTAATAAATAATTAATGTAAATGGATGCAGTTGAAACTATATGACATTTTACTTTTGAGTACATCCTTTTTTATTACTTCATTTTGAATATAATCAGATATATATATATATATATATTCACTTACATTTAAGCACATATCATATGGTGCTTGCCTATTATGATTCATCTCACACCCTGTTTGGGTCTTGATTTTTGGACCAAATAGATTATATTGTTTCAAGTATAGATAATGAAAAATGCTCTTCTACTTAAGGTACATGAATACTATAGAGCTGGGGAGTATGGGACCAAGATGAGGCTTGCGTTGCTTTTTTGAATTTAATTGTTTACTTTGAACATTGGTTCAGTACAATATTCCAACATTGTTACTGGTTTTGCTGCATTCCTAGATACTTGTGATATACATAATTATTTACATATATATATATATATATATATACGTTGTAGTTGTTTATTTATATTATATTTTCCTCTATTTACTTAATGTATGGAATTACTGCTTCTGGTACTGTATACATTTGTTTCTGCTATGTTACTCTGCCTATGAGGGTATAGTTTCCACACTATCACACCCAAGGCCATCACTGCTAGTTGGTAGCCTCTAAAGTTTGGGGAAATGTGCTTCGGGCCATGTGACCAACCGAGTATTGGGCCCCTATGGGAGGAACCTGGAACCAGGATGTTACAATGTTGTATCATAGGAATTCTTTTCTTCCATGACATACTGTTTGGAGCCTATAGAAAGGGATAGAAATGAATAATCAGTTTTTAATATGTTTATCCTAGGAGTAACTAACCTGTGTAAAGGGATAATCCATTATTCCTTGACTATTGAAATTTTTCGGTTCTCTAATTGTTAAAGTTTATTTGATTTCACTGTTGGGTGATTCATATGTTTTGTTCTGTTATCATTGGAGTTATTGAGGTTCTATTTTTATTGTAACCTAATAAGATAATTATATTCCATCTCATGCATCATATATGAATTTTCTAGAGATCACATGTCATGTATTATTGTCATACAATTTAGGGTGAATTATCAATTGCATGTTGTTATAGATATGAATTCCGGTGTGATCAATGCTTTGATATAATACCATCTATTTGATATGGTGTTGAATTTTTTAAGGTTTCGTTTGAATGACCTCAAAACTATTATCCCTGAGGTCTTATGGGCCCTCATGGATTAGAATTTGGTTGATCATGTGATTGATTGCACTATTATTCCTTGAAATGTACAGGTATAGGATTCCAATCATTCATTCGCGGGGAGTATGGGCCCTCATAGATTGGAATTTGTCACTTTATTGTTTGATTTAGCATTTTTATGTGTTCTAGAGTAGTTTTTTAGGCTTACAATCTGGAAAGACCCTGAATACATGGTGTGTTAATGAATACATGCCATTTATCCTTTTGTTTGGGAAGGAAACTTTTTTCTTAAGTACACATCGTGTACTATAAATACACGTCATGTAATCCTTGACCATGAAACTGACTGTGTGGGAAGAGACATGGGGTTGGGATATATTTTATGGGATAGACCATGTACGAGAAATACATGTTATGTTTCAGAGACTATGCATCCAAATGTTTGACTAACAATACGGATGGATTAAACACAGGTAGTACACACCGTTTCCAGCTTGAACACACCGTGTAGAGTCGACCATGTATCTAGCCATGTGACTAATGACATGGGTCAGTAAAGTCCTTCTAGTATACACTGTGTGTGGAAACAACACTTCATGTAGTATTTTTCTGAGAGAACTGTGTATTTTACCCATGTAGAGGATCTTTGGCAGTTGTAATTGATTCAAGTACATTCCATGTTAAGGGAGAACACATTTTGTGTAAGGTTTGTTACATGACTAGGGTTGTAATAAATACACACCCATGTAAAGTCTTAACGGAATATGACATGTAGGAGTAATACACCCCGTGAATCCATGTTTTGAGGAATTTGAATTTTTTATTCACCTTGTTCCCTTCCGTAACTTATAAGTTTCAGTCCTTGATAGTTTGAATTGAGGTGTGCACTTGACGTTATAGAGTCATGGCACCCAGACATCCTCTGGTTGTACTCTAGATCAAGGGAAACGATCAGACACTAAATATGGTAGATCAGGGGCTACCAGTATATCCTCTAAATGTGCCTAACTTGGAAGTAGCTATTATCCCAAATATAGGTGCCGATGCACATTTCTGAGAGATAATCATGATGTTCATGAGGACCATACAGGGAGCACCTCATCCTACCCTATTTATGGTAGGTTTGACGTGGTGATTTCAGCAGTAGCATCCTCCCACTTTCTCAGGGGGTGAAGGACCACAGGCTGTAGAGTAATGGTTAGAATCCATGCTATATATCTTTGAACATTTAGAGACACATCTAGAAAGGAGGGTGAATATTGGTACTTATAAAATGGTACACTCTTAGTCCGGGAGTATTTTTCTCGCTATATAGAGCTATCGTGATTCTCACCCAATCAAGGGGCGATGAGTTAAACCTAGAAAGGATGTTTGAGGATGGCCTTAGGTATGATATCTGATCTCATGTGATCAACTTCAGGATGATGACCATATCTACCATAGTCAATTAGGCATTGATACTAGAGAACAACCTGAGGGATTCTAGATCTGTGAGCTAGGGTGGTTCTGCATCATGATTTTGTGCTTCTCTAACTGATAGAAGGAAGCACTATAGAAAGTATACACGTGGAGATATGAGTAAGAGGGTTGCATCTTCAGATAGATAGGAGGTTTTCTATTAGTGTGGGAAGGGCGGGAAAATGAGGCCACATTGCCCCAAAGACCCAGTTGAATGCTGATCTTGCGACAAGATGGGTCATCTTTTTCATTCTGGAAGGCATTAAATTGCAACAGGGTGGATCATATCACTGTTTTCAGGCAGGGTTGTAGGGCCACAGTATAGGTCATACTTTTTCCATGGATTAGACCTTGTAAGATCAGGATCTCATGCCCTCTATAGTTAGATGTACGATTTTGGTTACCTCAGTTTTAACTTCAGCTCTTTTTGATATAGGTGCCTCCCAAAGTTTCATATCTATTGTTGTTGTGGAGAGCCTTCATCTCTTTATCATTAATTATTCTTATATTTTGATGTTAGACACTCTGTTGGGTACTATAATAGATACTATATATCATTTCATGGAGTCCCCACTAAAGGCTGGTTGGTCTCTAGACTTTCAGAGAAGGTATGGTCTATATGTATATGTGGTTATGACATTCAGTCTCATGAACACGCCTTCAGTTTTTATGGCACTGAGGAACCGAGTATTCCATCCATACATGGATTATTCTGTGGTGGTTTTCGTGGATTGTGTCTTGGTGTACTCGCACACTGGACATAGCCATGCTACCCATCTTGAGATCATTTTGAGTACACTGATATAGAATAAGTTATATGATAAGCTCTAAAAATTCCACTTTTGGTTAGACGAAATTCAAATCTTTGGTCATGTTATCTATGCGACAAGAGTTTTAGTAGACCCATCGAAGGTGAGAGTAGTAGTTTCTTGGGAGCATCTGATGTATTTCTTTTAGGTATGAAGATTTCTATGATTGGTTGGTTAGAACATATGATTTATACTTTCCATTTCATGCATAGAAGCGCTATTGACGAGCCTGGCTATGAAGGGTGAGAAGTACCTATCAACAGATTCTTGTGATTCATCCTTTTAGAAGCTAAATGGCAGGTTGACTTTAGCACTGAAACAAGATTTTCCAGAGCTAGGAAGAATTTATACAGATTACTATGATGCATTAGATATCGGGCTAAGAGCAGTGTTTATGGAAGGGGAAGGAGTCGTTGTATATGGGTATCGGTAGTTGAGGCCACATGAGAGGAATTACCCAATGAATGATCTTGAGTTAGAATTATTTTTTTATTCTTTACATTATTGGAGACATTATATATTGAGAGAGAATTTTGTGGTATACACTAACCAAATTTGTATCAAGTATATATTTACCCAGCATGACTTGAATTTGAGACAGTGAAGGTGGGTTGAGTACCTTCTTTCCTTTGACATTGAGCTTTCCTACACACCTGGGAAAGAAAAAATATAGGTTGAAGTGTTTAGCAGGAGGAATTAGATACAGGCAGTTAGGAGGCCAGTAGTGAGTGGAAACTTATGGCTATGTTCTATGAGATGCATTTGGAGGTGCATAATAAACATGGGTATACATTTATATTTCTGTAGTTGATACCTCTACTGTTCTTGATCGAGTTCGAATGAGTCAACTATCATATTATGAAGGAATAGTCCTACGAGAGAGTGTGTTGGGAGAGGACCCTATTCCTGGATGGACTATATGTGAGGAAGAGATATTGTGTTTTTAGGGGCCCGTATGGTTGTCAGCAGACATGCATGAGTTACTGATGGAGGATTTTCATTCCCCAGTTTGGGATGTTCATCTTGGTGCTTCCAAGAATTATCAATATCAACACAATAAGTATTGGTGTCCAAGAATGAAGAGTGATTTTGATGGTTTTGTGATGATGTGTTCCACCTATCACCAGGTGAGGGTGGAGCATCAACGACCAGTAGGGATATTGAAGTAGTTACACATCCCTGAGTGGAAGTGGAATAACGTCACAATGGATTTTATAACAGGGTTTCCAAGATCTCTATGATGGAAGGATGCCGTTTGGGTTTTCATTCACTAACTCACGAAGGTTTCAAACTTCATACCAATCCAGGAGACCTTCATTGTTGATAAGATGGGAAGGTTGTACATACGAGAGATTGTATGCTTACATGTGGTTCCGCACTCTATCATGTCAAACAGGAATATGTGTTTTACTTCTCGGGTCCAGTAGGGACTACAAAGGGATTCAGGTACAAATGTACTAATGAGTACAGATTACCATCCCCAAAATAGATGTCCAGTCCGAGCATAAGATTCAGGTGATTGTGGAAATGCTTTGAGCATGCGTCCCTAAATTTTGAGGTACTTGGGAGATGCACACACCTCTGCTGGAGTTTTCCTACAATGATTGTTTTCAAGAAATGATTTAGATGGAAACATATGAGGCTTTGTAAAGTAGGCCATGCCGACCAATCCTATGATTGCTGGAGGTAGGATAGCCAGCTATGTTGGGAGATTGTCTTGTTTAGGGGACCACAAAGTAGATAGAGTTGATTCAGAAGTGGATGGATACTACCCAGTCACGACAGAAATCTTATGCTGGTTTACAGATATGACCTCTAGAGTTAGAGCTTCGAGATCATGTTTTTCTACATGTCACACATAGTTTGGGACACAGGTGGATTAAGAGACATGGTAAGATTTCACCGAGATACGTTAAGCCATTTGAGGTTTTGGAGAGAGTCGGTCTGGTTTCCTATTAGTTTTAGTTACCTTATAGGTACCGAGATATGTGTGAAATAATCCACATTTCATAGCTACGGTGTTACTTCTTAGAAAAATATCATGTTATCCAACAAGAAGATGTTGAAATGGAGGTGGACACATCGTTTGAGGATCATCCTATCTAGATTGTTGATCTTATTCTGATGGTTCTCCGTGGCTAGACTGTTCCACTGGTATGGGAGCTATGGAAGCAAGAGAGTGTATAGGATGCGACTTGGGAGAGGGAGACCGATGTGCTATCATAGTGACAAGATCTGTTTGAGGATTCTTCTTCCTCTCCACCTTGCCAGTAAAATTCAGGGATGAATTTTATTAAGGGGAAAATTTTTAAAAACATGGATATTCTTTTTCAGGTATGGATCTTCTTTTCCTGTGTTTTTGAGAAAAAGAGGAGTTTCTGTAAAGTTAATGATTACACACCATGTACTTAGGAGTACACATTGTGTAACTGGTTTCCGTGGGTAGTCGTGTACTAGCCATGTAATGACCGAGTACATGGCCATGTGAGGTGACATGGAGACCACCTAAAACAGGGCCTGAAAAAGGCATATACATGTTTTATATCATTAAAGAACACACTATTTATTTTTATTTAAAATTGTTATATAAGACAAGGGTCACATCTCATCGACATAACTGTCTTCTTCTTAGCCCGTCTCATCTAGGGGTGATAAATATCAATGATTCTTCTCTGAGCCCCAAATCCACGATTCGTACTCCGAATAAATCTATGTCGGTTGCATTGAAATTGCATCGGGGAGTTCTTCTTTCTTATAGTGCCTCATTTCATTATTCCTCGTCTTCCCGGAGATATACAGTTTTGAACTTATTAGATATTTTTGTAGATCTATAGAGTTATATGTCGATTCAAATTCTGAGGTTCAACTATATTGATCGTACAACGTTGAGCTAGGTTGTAGGTGCCTTTTCGTATATTTATATTTATTTATATGTGCAAAAATCACCCAATAAATGTGTTTGGTATTTGTATGTTTATGCTTTGTAACCTATTATTTCTTTCCATGCATTTTTTCTGGAGTATGTGTTTCTGATTGTTAATAGGGGTTTTTACCAATCTATGGATGTGTTTTCCCATTTTTTATCTGATATTGGCCTTTGGGTCTAGATTTTCCTGTTAGGCTGCTCTGTTTTCTAGGCCTTGTGCTGTTAGAATCGAGTGATATTATCTAAAATGATTGGGATATTATTTCTAGCCATTTATCCAATTATTATTTTGTGATTTACATTGGCTGTAGAATATTATTTTGGCATGATTGCATTACACCAGGCTCTGGGAACCTGGTGTAGTGAGACCATTGGGGGAATTGATGTTGAGGGATTCCTTGTAGTGTATTTTTTACTTTTCACATAATGAGACCATAGGGGGGTATTGACATTTACTGCTCCCTCGGAGTGTTTCTAGTTATCTTTATAAGAGAACAGGGAGAATTGAAGGTGAGTGCTTCATTAGAGAGTCATTATCAGCATGAGACCAAAGGGGTTATACTGTGTGTGTATCCTAGGGTTTTTTATATCATTATTGTTAAAAGATATGTTGAATCATATGGGTGAGGATATGATAACATTCACTAGAGGGTTACTTGTGAATTATTGGTAGAGTAATTGATAAATGTAAATGGATGAAGTTGACACTGTATGAATTTTTACTTTTTTGTACTTCCTTTTTTATTACATCATTTGGCATAATTCCTGATATATATAATCACTGATAGATAGGCCCATATCTTTCGGTGGATGCCTACTAGGATTCTTCTCACATCCTATTTGGGTCATTATTTTTGTCCCAAATAGATTATATTGTTTTGCATATAGATAAGGGATAATTCCATTCTACTTCAGGTACTTGATTACTGTGGAGATAGGGAGCCTGGTACCAAGCTTAGGCTTGCGATGCTGTGGGAGTTTACTTGTTTCCTTTTTACTTTTCTTTAGTAATGTATTCCAACATTTTGAATTGTTTGGCTGAATTCCCAGATACTTGTGACATGCATCCTCATTTACATATATATATATATACACACACATGTTGTAGTTGTTTATTTACATTCAATCTTCCACTATTTATTATTGTATGGAATTAATGTTCCTGCTACTATATATGTTTGTTCCTGCTGTGTTACTCTGCTAAGGAGGGCATAGTTTCCCCACTATCACACCCAAAACCATAGAAACTAGTCGTCATCCTCTCGTGTTTGGGGAAATGCGATTGAGGCCCTGTGACCGACCGTGTACGGGGCACCTTTGGTCAGCACCCAAAACCATGACGTTGCACAGGTGTTAGTATATCTCTTAACAATGAGTGATCTAGTTAAGAATCTATCTATATTATATAACCCAACCTCCCTAAAAAATAAAATCGGTGAATGGAATATCCCAATAATCATTTCCATAAAAATCCATTGAGTATGGATACTACATACCTACTAAGGGTATTTTATTTATACACCTATGGTGCTTCTAGACTCTTCAACATCATCCCTTAAGTTCCTTGAAAACTAAGAAAATATCCAAAAAATAGACGAGATAACAAAATCAAAACATTGTGACAACACATAGTCAAGGACATCCTAAGGGTCCCCCTACCATCACTATTTTTGATTAATAACTACCCAAAAACTCTATGTGAATAGCCATCATTTTAGGTGCCAATTGTTTTATCAAACCCATCATGTAAATAAATAAACTATCAGTTACAATAAAATACATCTTAATCAATTATTAGTATTAATCGATCCCTTATATTATATCATCAATAAATAAACCATCAAATTATCTCATTGGCCCTACTTATGTTCAAATAGAACTTGAGGCTCTTACATTACCTATTTTCTTAACAAGAAGGGATTCCCTTCATAAGGATCCCCTACCATACCCAGAACTTTAAGGATTATCGAAAAAAGTATACTAAAATAATAATAAGAATATAATAAGAGAATGAATCACAACAAGTTGGTTATCTATCTCATATAATAACATGATCTAGTCCTAATAATATAAATTATCTCTAAGAATCCATCAATGCCCTCAAAATGATACTTGATCAAAACCACATCCAAGAATGGAATACCAATGATTAATGAAGTACCCACTAACATGTTTATCAGAAAAATGCCCATAATTGTATCATTTTATATCTCTTACTCTCTTAAAATAGGTTTTAGTCGATAAAACATTTAACCAACAACATCATAAAACCACAACATAGGCAGTCCATGAGAGACCCTCAAAATGTTTGTAATGTCTACTCAACTGTATCTAGTAGTAACTACCATCCTAGGAAATAATTTGGTGAAAAAGGATTCATAATATAAAATCCCCATATAACATTATAATATAAAACTGACATAATTTTGTGAAACTGGTTCTAGTAATTTCATATACCATCCAATATCTCCTCAGAAAAAATATGAAACCATAGTTTTAACGTATTATAAAAGTATCAATGATTAAAAGGATTCTAGGTATCAATAATCCATGTCAATAAATGAGATAAAACCCCATCTTAGGTCTCATATTTGAACTCCAATCCTAATGGAGGACACTGAATCCAATCTTGAGAACTATCCTAAAATTAAATCACTTTAAAAATTTCCACTGAGCACTGAACTGATTACACTCCCATGATTCAATTGAAGAGATAGTAAGAATAGACAACTCAAAAGTTACATTATATCTCTATGAGACAAATACCAAAAACACGCAATGGTGGAAAATTATATGAAGTGTAGCTCGAGTTCACAGTGTGAACAAATTATGGCATATGTGTCAATGTACCACAACCCAATCAACATTAAATTTACCCATGTACATGATTTCTACTCTCCATAATTGATGTATCCCCCCAAATGGGGTTCCCTTCCTAGTATATGTTTATGTACCACATACATGGTATAACCAAATAAGATACATGGAAAATCTTTTTGTACCACCAACATGATCTAGATGTTCAACCAACATGACAACTTTCCATGACATTAGGATTCTAGTTTAATACTCATAATCACCCCAACACACTGAAAAATGGAAGTTATTTAATAAAAATTTCATATAACTCCTTCTTCTACTCTCTCAAATGTAAGAACACATAGAGTGAGTTCATTAATGTACACTCCATGTACAAGGGTTTTACAAACAATAATAAATTATGAAATTACAAAACCAATTTATTGGCCTAAAAATAATAATTTATTTTCACCAATATGGTTTTCATAAAATCATACTTGAAAACAAAATGTAACGTCCTGACCTGGATACCACTAAATTGGTGTTCCAATCTGGTGGGTTACTATGCCTCAAGAGCGCCTCCTCATATACCATAGGCTACTGACTAGTTTTGAGGGCTTAATTTGTTATAGATTGGAGACTATTCCCTCATATTAGAGTAAGAAAAAAGTGTAAATAGATAATTATCATACAAAACAAAAGGTAAATATATTTCTTAAGTTGTATGAAACTGAAAAAAAACATTGTATAATAATAAATGAAATTATATAAATACTTGAACAAATATGTCATAAAATTCCACAGAATTCACCTGTTGGGTCAACCATACAAATACAAGAGAAAAAAAAATTTAAAGTAAAATAAAAGTGTTCTACTACTAACTTCGAGCTAGACCATGTACCCGGTCTCCAGACACTATCGAACATCACACACCTGATCAAAGAACCACACATGTAGCTCCTCTTGATCATGCAACACTAGGACATAGCTGTACCAACCATGCAGCATGTGATCAACACGAAAATAAGAAATAAGTTCTATAAATACATCGAGTTGCACATAAAAGGGTGAACATTTTTCTAAGCTGGACACCCTCAAAAGGGTCCTATAATATTGATTCTATAAGAGTAATAAAAGAAATGTACTCAACCTTGCTGAGACACAACTAACAAAGTAAGTAAAATCCAATGTGAAACCACAATTGAACCGTGGGTCCACAATCCCATTCAACTAGGAATGTTACACTATTGATGTCAATTTACATATCAATATACATATATATATTTATAGTCACATACCATTATATATATACACAAATATGATTATTCAGGAGTATGTGAATCAATCAAAAAGAAACCACGTGATCAGTCTATACATGGCGTCTATAATATCAACTGCCTGGACATTCTATGCAAGGGCATTGAGTTGGATTCCATTCCACTCAATCCAAGTACCATTAATCCAATATATAAAGTTGTAATCCCAATCGGAATATACCTAATGCATCCTACGCCAAAATTATTTCTCTAAGCAAGATACATCACCATATGGGGATACTTTTTATACACCTCGAATTACTCATACTCACCTCCAATAACTATCTGGGATACCATATACTAATCTTCAATCATATACAGATGGATTCCAGGGAGTATGTCAAAAAATTCAGTGATAATTCATGCTACACCCCTCGAGTATCATAACTGATTCAGAATTTCATAATAATTTTGATCATATATCAACCTTCCAATGATCCCAGCAAAGGAATTACTCCAATTGGAATCCAAGTATCACTCAAGGTTTAAAATTATTCATCCCTCTTATCTCATTCATGGGAATCCTAAAATAGGAATCCATGTATCATAGAGGGAATACAAGTCATCAGATCACTAATCCCATCCAATGTATTTCTAAAACTAGAATCTAAGTATCACTCAGGGTATATATGTCATCATCCCTCTAATATCGTTGAAGGAATTCCTACAAAATTTATTCTTGTATCACATGGGGTATAAAAGTTGTCTACCTAGTGACCCCATATAAGAATTACCACAATAGTAATCCATGTATCCCTTAGGGTATATAAATCATCATACCTCTGATCTTTTACAAGGAATTATTAAAATGGGAATCCATGTATCACTCAGGGTATATAAGTAATCAAATAAGGATCAATAGCCACATACAAGGAAACAAGTATAGACATCCCAAAATAATATAACGATATATATATATATATATCCATAATCCAAAACCATGTCCCAAGTGGTACCTCTGGGTACACCAGCAAAATAAAAAAAATAACATGGCTCAGAATCTGGATCAAAGGAAGGCACATCTTATATCCCAATGAGATAAACAGATACCATGATGAACACCAGGGAATACAAATAGGATGAGTGATGCCTCATGTTAGGATCAACAACCCCCTATGTGGAATGATCTCCTGTAAACATCACTTCATCTTATACAACAATGTAGCAAATATAAAAAATAAGTGAGGGTGGCTCTAAAATCACACCCAACACTCCAGTTAAAACCTCCTTCCCTACCAGTTCAGTATGGTTTCTATGGTGAAAATCTCTACACAAACCAAAAAAACATCTCCGGTTCAGTCAAACAATGTGCACTCACTGGGTCCCTCAATTCAAGCACTAATGAAGCATCTTACTTGGGATCTTCAGAATGATAAACATGTAATGTATCCTATATGGGACTCCCTAGATCATCATAAATACCACGGAATACCTTATGAGATCCTTGATAACCAAAAAGAATATATAGTAATCCTACATGAGATCCTCGATAAAAACTGTAACACCCCGAGATTTTATGAAAAATATTTTTTTTAATTTCATTAATGTCTTGTGTTGTACGCTACATCAAAAGGAGCTTGCTCAACATGCATCCTTGACTCGCCTTTCATTACACGCAATCACGACCTTCCTTGATAGCGTGTGTAGTACACAATACCGAGTTTCACTAAACAACGATATGCTATTAAAATATTATTAAAACTAGCCGTTATTAATAGTAATAACCACTTTTTGAAATTTTGTAAATTTTATTTTTCAAAATGGACTTCATTTTTGGATTCGGAATATTGAAATTGGCTTAGGGTAAAAGTTTCGTAATTTTTAGATAATTTTCATATTTTGATGAATAGTGGAAATTGCTAAATTTTAATTAAAAAAATATTTTTCAATCGAAATAATTAATAGTGATAAATTATTAATTTTAGTGGTTTTAAAGTATATTTAGAATATATTTTTACAATTTAATACAATGATGGTCATTGGATGTAATTTCACATTTAAACCAGTTATAAACAAGTTTCAATCTTTTGATAGTTATTATCTCTTAAAAACACGCTATTTGTTTTGACGACTGGAATTAATTTTTAAATTAGTTAGTGCAACTGATATGTTTTGAATTTGGTAAAATAGACATCATTTTTGAGTTCGTAATATCAAATATAGCTTAGGCCTAATTTTTTGTATTTTTCTGAAAACATTCAATTTTTGATGAATAGTGAAACCACTAAGTGGTAGTTAAAAAAACTGAATTGTTCATAAAACTTAATTTTACCGCTTCTGTGAGTGGAATTTCAAAAATCTGAGAGACACGGTTGATGTCAGTAAGAAAAATGTGGTTCAATGAGATGAAAATAATTTTTTGGTGAATAGTAACTTTTTACTTTTTTTACCACGGTTAAAAGTAAATAGGGTAATTAAGGGTAGAAATGATATTATTATTACCCTAACACATGTCCTAATTCTATTGGACAAGTATAATTCGACCAAAAACAACCTTAGGAATAAAATATGACCATTTAGGCCCACTTTAATTAGATTAGGACATTTATTATTATTTAATTCAATGAAGAGTTAAAAGAGTTAAAATCAAAGTTTATTTAATAAAACATTTTTAATATAGGGTTATACATAAGATAAATTCGACTATAAATATTTATTAGAAACCTAGAAATCTTTCATACATAATTGTATTTTATTTTTAATTTTTAGACATTAAATAATTTAATTTATTTATGACAGAACGATGATGCAGTAATTATCTTATTATTGAAATATTGACATAATTGATGTTATAAATACCCAAATAAATATAATTTGAGACTTTTTATGAATTCCACTAATTTTCTAGGTTAATATGACATGTTATTAGTGATTTAATTAACGTTTTTTGAACTTATCATTCTGTTATGATTTTCAAAAAAATCAATTACTAAATAGTGTCAAAATTGACATAAAATAGTTTTTAAAACAAATATTATATTATTAATTGTTATTTTATTCCTAAAAATATAAGGTTCGTCCAAATGACTTAGATAAAATTATATATATTAATAATAAACAACTTGGAGTTATTTTGGCTTCTTATAGTATGTATATTAACCTTATAGTGTAAGAACACAAGAAGACACAGTGAAAGTAAAATTATTTAACTTAATGTTAAATCTAAATGATAAAGTTAAAATAGGAACCTAAACTTCTCTAAATTTTATTGGATGAGAGGATTTAGACCCATACCCACCTTATCCTAGAAATAAATCAATTTTTATCTATTTAAAACCGAACTTGACTTTATAATAAAATAATTTTTTTAGTTATTCCAAAGGTGCCCCTCTCCTCCCTTATAAAAGGGAACCTCCTCCCTCTCTTCCTCACACAACATTGAGCCTTCCGGCTCGGCTAAACCCTGCCAAATTCTCTTCTCCACTTCACTAGAAACATTCTAGAGGTTATGTTCTTCCTCAAAGACCAATTTTAGTGCCCTAAGAGGAGGTCTCAAAGAGGCGCTTCAAAGAAGAGGTAATTTCCGTTACCGATTCTTTCACCTTTATTTCTTCTTCCACTTCTTCTTCATAGGTTGTTCCATTATGAAGTAATAACATCATTATCACTAATATACTGATATGTTATTATAAAAATGAAACAATCCTATTTCACCATCTATCCATCCTACGGAAAACGAAATCACCGCGCGTGCGTACGTACGGAATACCGTCTCCACGCCGTGGTGAAATCTATTTTCCACCACCACCTTACTTGGATGGGTATAATGGTGTAAATAATAACTATATATTATTATTTTAAAGTTATATTGATTCTGAAATAGTATAAATACACTCTAATGCAGTCCCACGATCATGAGAACGATATCATCGCTCGTGCGAACGTACGGACTACCGTCTCCACGATGCGATGAGATTCATTCTCCACTTTAAACCATTAATGAATGATTATAAAGTATATATAATAAGTAATCATGAAATATATGACATAATAATGATACTGGATTTATGTGTGTATATATGAATGTCATCTACTTAATTCCGTTCAACTCAATAAGGAAACGAAAACAGTGTTCATGCGTACGTACGGCCTACCGTCTCCATGAACGGTGTATTTCTTTCCATTTACTGATTTATTATATATATGTATATTCTAAATATATATATATATATAAATCATGTTTTATATTCTGGAATTAAGTAATCATGATCTAAGTAATCATATGAATAATTACAAGTCAAAACACGGACGACAAATGAAACAATTTTACCCAAAACGCTCTTTAACATGGAATTTACAAAAGAACGGGTAATATAAAGTCATAAGTGAACCATATATGATATCATAACAATGAATATGATTCTGTAATAAGTCAATGACATTATTTAAATCATTATACAGGAGGTTCGGATACTTACGAAGCAAATCGGACCTAAGGTAAGGGAAATATCACAATCTTATTTTTATCCGAGATTGTTTATACTTTGGTATTTACTGGGGTGTATTTTATCATCCACATCCATGTTTCCTCAATATTTAATGTTATTTCCATCCATCTACAATTGTTTACAACCTATTTTACCCTTTGGTGAGTTTTGAGTAAAATATATGAAAGGAATCTTTTGTCGTTTTTCGTACGAGGTACTTTTTAACTTTTCCGAAAAAAGTACGAGATGAATGTTTTTTTAACGTATACGGCATGAATGGATTTTTAAAACATTATTTCCAAAAATCTAACATTACAAGTTTTTAAGGTTATTTTTAATCAACTTCTTTTAGTTTATAATTGTACGACAAGTTAAGAAAGGAAAAGTGTTTTTGAAGCATAAAGGATATTTTCTTCAAGAATGGAGTTCAAGTGTTTTATCAAAATTATTTTCCTTCTAAGATAATAAAGGGTTCTGTTTTTATCCCTATTATTACATTGATTTGATTATGTTGTGATGGAATTATATTTTTATGAATTCCTTTATCTTATATGAATTGTTTTATGATGTCGCGATGTTTAAGATTCCCATTTTTATTACATGGGTTATGAAATGATGTATGATTTATGATTTTGTGGAACACATAAGAATGGTATCATTATGAGATGGGTGGGACCTATATCTACCTCCAATGCATTGGGTAAAGATTTTATATCTCATGAGATAGACATGGTTGGAATGGTAGGTTATACCAGTTCAGTGAAACAGGACTGAAACGAGGGTGACTCGGTTCAGAAAGGGACTTTGTCCACTAAGATAGTCTTGGAAATGATTCTTGACTAATAAGAAATGATTCTCTATGATTATGTGTGTATGCCACAAATTTTAATGTTTTATGTTATTATTATTGTGATTACATTTCACTGCCATGAGTTATCACAGGTTATGAAATTATGATCTCTTTTATAGGTTAAGATTTCCAAAAGTTATGTGCTTATGTATATGATGTGATTAATATTTCTTTTGTTTACCCTTACTGAGCATTTGAGCTCACCCTTTTATGTTTTCTATTCCCCGGGATATAAAGAAAGGTTTTAGGTATAAAAAAAAAGGAAGATATTTTTGGGAGATGTTGAAGATTTTTCACCAGGATTAGAAGATTATATTCCGAGTTTCCAAAGACACTAAACTATTACGATCCTTGTGTGTGTGTTTTTTGTTATGTACTAAGTATTCTGCAAATGTAATGTAATGTCAATGTACGTCAAGCTTCGGGTCTCTACAGTTGGTATCAGAGGAAATGCTTAGTCAACCTTTGGAAACTAGGATGCGATAACTTTAGTGAGATCCCTAGAGATATTTCTAAGGTATGTCTAGGGATGTCCCTAAGGATAAATATACGTATAGGATACAGTCCTAGAACTACTGTAATGATCATAGAATTTAACCTAATATGTTAGATATTGAGGATACTCCCCCTTTATTATGTTGTTTTCCCTAGAATGATTTTTGCCTCTTACACTATTCTTTTTGGGTTTTAGATGATGGCTGGAACCCGAAGGAACCGTGTTGATCAATGCAATGGAAAATGCAATGATTGCCCTCCTGAACAGACAAATGTTATGGGAGATGGAGTGAAAAATCTTATTTCTATACTTACACAAGCTATGAATCATTCTGGACTTCCAAATGAGCAGAGAAGGGAACAATATTCTATTGAGTCCTTCATGAGGCAACGTCCACCTTCATTCAGTGGGTCTTCTGATCCACTTGTTTCTGAAAAATGGATCAGTACCACTAAAAAGATATTTTTAGTTCTTCAATGTTCTGGAAATGATAAAGTCATCTTAGCAGTATATCGTTTGGAAGGTGAAGCTGATCAATGGTGGAATCTTATCAAGAATACGAGGCAAAGAGATGAAATTGAGTCCATGGAATGGGACGAGTTCAAGAACATGTTTTTCAGTAAGTACTTCCCTCGTATTCTTCGAACAAAGATAGAAAAGTAGTTTCTTGAGTTAAAGCAGAAGGATGATGAATCTGTTGGTATATACGAAGTGAATTTTACAAGACTTTCAAGGTATGCATCTGGCATTATCATCCAACCTGAAAGTAAAGTTGATCGATTTTTCAGTGGCGTAAGACCAAGTCTTCGAAGGGCATTAGCTATAAGAGACTTCAGTAGCTATGAAGAAATTGTGCATTGTGCTATCATGGTAGAAATGGAAGTTGGTGTTACTTATCCATCTCATGGTTTTGATAAGAAACGAAATATGGAGTTCAAGGAGAAATCTCATAATAATGGTGAAATGAAGATGAATGTTTCCTTATGCTCAAAGTGTGGAAAGAAGAATGGTGGAGATTGTCTTAAAGGGACTAGAAAATGTTTTAAGTGTGGAAAAGAAGGTCATCGAGTAGCTTAGTGTCGAAGTAATGGAAAAAGGGTTTCTAATGATGTGAATAAAGAAAAGTCTGCAGAGAACGCACCACCAACACTTCAATGTTTCAAGTGCAAGGAGATGGGACATTATGCCAATAAATGCCCTAATCCAAGGGTTAGTGATGATCGACATGAGAAACCGCTTAAGGCAAAGGAAAAAGGGAAGTCACATGCGATCACTATTGGAGATGTTGAATATGACAATGATGTGGTGGAATGATTAAGTGTTTATATAATTGGATTCCAAAATAGTGTTGTATATAGTATCGTGGAATATTAGATTATTTATGTATTGGTCTATTGTGGTTTTCAATAATTTTATGGTACCAGTAACCATGGAATATGATTGAGATATTTTTGGAAATAAGATGATATGCACATAATGAAGGGAAAATGAGAAAATGAAATGTTTGACAGTATTCATGAGCTCTTGATTGATATAAGGACTAAGTGATATCATGGTTTGAGTATATAGAATTTTCAGGATTTTGGTATGTGGAAAGAGTTAACTTTTAACTGCATTCATGTTTTCACTAAGGTTCAATGGGTATTCAAGAGAATACATGATTAAGGACTTTGAATGTTTGGAATGTGACCAACAAAACATATCTTATGATATATGGGGATCAATGATGGTATTAAATCTCTGGTAATCATTTTCACTATGTTATGAGAGTGGACTGCAGTATTATGGATAAGCCTAAAGATTGGAATGGATTATGTTGGACATAAGTTAGTATTGTTTAAGGATAGATGTTTTTTTGATATTATTGATGGGATGTTATAGTAATATAGTTTTAGAAAAAGGACATCCTGCAGGACGGGCGACATCCCATCGCGTCGGACAAGGCTATGGGAATCGAACCCACAACCGAAGTGCGACTGGCCTTTATCGCCTACCACTGGCCTACAAGAAGTCCCTGGTTAGAAGAAACTAGTTTTATTTTATTAAGCTGTATGATATATTAAGTTTATGTTTATTTTTGGAACCATATATGATTAACTATAAGATGGACTTATAACTTTTGCTAACCTTTTGTTTGAAAGAGATGGAATGACCCATCATTCTATCACATGATCTGATAACACATCACAAATGACAAATTCAACTTAATTTCTTTAAGAGATGAAGTGCAAATTGTCCAAAGAATGACAAACGGTGAGACTATACCAAAATCACGAAAGTATTTCTTCTAATTCCAATTTCATCAACATTAGGGAAATGATCTTGAAAACCAAAAATGGTGTCTTAGTGTTCTTATATCTGATGAATCAGATGGTACCTTAGATCGTCACAAATTTATGGCTTTGTGATTGCTAGCTTTTCCATAGCCATGTTCTCTACCACTCTCCATCAGAACATGATGGTTCGATTTCTCTTCCATATCCATATTTTCACCTATGTGGAAACCCAGTGATTAGTTTATTTGGGTAACCGTTACGTTTCATACTTTTTTTTAAAGATTGGTTTGGGTATTCCTTTTTACGATGTGGGTTTCGATTAAAGAAACTTTCGAGTAGTAAACCATTTATAACCCTGACGAATTTCGAGGGCGAAATTCATTTTAAGGGGGGTAGAATGTAACACCCTGAGATTTTATGAAAAATATTCTTTTTAATTTCAGTAATGTCTTGTGTTGTACGCTACACCAAAAGGAGCTTGTACAACACGCATCCTTGACTTGCCATTCATTACACGCAATCGCGACCTTCCTTGATAGCGTGTGTAGTACGCAATACCGAGTTTCACTAAACAACGATATGCTATTAAAATATTATTAAAACTAGCAGTTATGAATAGTAATAACCACTTTTTGAAATTTTGTAAATTTTATTTTTCAAAATGGACTTCATTTTTGGATTTGGAGTATCAAATTTAGCTTAGGGTGAAATTTTGGTAATTTTCGGATAACTTTCATTTTTTGATGAATAGTGGAAATTACTAAATTTTAATTAAAAACAACTTTTTCAATCAAAATAATTAATAGTGATAAATTATTAATTTTAGTGGTTTTAAATTATATTTAGAATATATTTTTACAATTTAATACAATTATGGTCATTGGATGTAATTTCACATTTAAACTAGTTATAAACAAGTTTCAATCTTTTGATAGTTATTATCTCTTAAAAACACGCTATTTGTTTTGACGATGGGAATTAATTTTTAAATTAGTTAATGCAACTAATATTTTTTGAATTTGGTAAAATAGACATCATTTTTGAGTTCATAATATCAAATATAGCTTAGGCCTAATTTTTGGTATTTTTTTGAAAACTTTCAATTTTTAATGAATAGTGAAACCACTAAGTGGTAGTTAAAAAAACTGAATTGTTCATAAAACTTAATTTTACCGCTTCTGTGAGTGGAATTTCAAAAACCCGAGAGACACAGTTGATGTCAGTAAGTAAAATGTTGTTCAATGAGATGAAAATAATTTTTTTCGGTGAATAGTAACTTTTTACTTTTTTTACCACGATTAAAAGTAAATTGGGTAATTAAGGGTAGAAATGATATTATTATTACCCTAACACAAGTCATAATTCTATTGGACAAGTGTAATTAGACAAAAAAAACCTTAGGAATAAAATATGACCATTTAGGCCCACATGAATTAGATTAGGACTTTTATTATTATTTAATTCAAAGAAGAGTTAAAAGAGTTAAAATCCAAGTTTATTTAATAAAACATTTTTAACATAGGGTTATACATAAGATAAATTCGACTATAAATATTAATTAGAAATATAAAAATATTTCTTACATAATGTTATTTTATTTGTAATTTTTAGACATTAAATAATTTAATGTATTTATGACACAACGATGATGTAGTAATTATCTTATTAATGAAATATTGACATAATTGATGTTATAAATACCCAAATAAATATAATTTGAGACTTTTTATGAATTAAACTAATTTTCCTGGTTAATATGACATGTTAGTATTTATTTAATTAACTTTTTTATAACTTATCATTCTGTTATGATTTTCAAAAAAATCAATTACTAAATAGTGGCAAAATTTACATAAAATAGTTTTTAAAACAAATATTATATTATTAATTGTTATTTTTTTCCTAAAAATCTAAGGTTCAGCCAAATTACTTAGATAAGGTTATATATATTAATAATAAACAACTTGGGGTTCGTTTGGCTTCTTATAGTTTTTTTATTAACCTTATAGTGTAAGAACACAAGAAGACACGGTAAAAGTAAAATTGTTTAACTTAATGTTAAATCAAAATGATAAGGTTAAAATAGGAACCTAAACATGTCTAAATTCTATTGGATGAGAGTATTTAGACCCATCCCCACCTTAGCCTCGAAATAAATCAATTTGGAGCTATTTAAAACTGAACATGACTTTATAATAAAATAATATATTTAGTTATTCCAAAGGTGCCCCTCTCCTCCCTTATAAAAGGGAACCTCCTCCCTCTCTTCCTCACAAAACATTGAACCTTCATGCTCGGCCAAACCCTGAAAAATTCTCTTCTCCACTTCCATAGAAACATCATAGAGGTTCTTTTATTCCTCAAAGAACAATTTTAGTGCCCTATGAGGAGGTCTCAAAGAGGCGCTTCAAAGAAGAGGTAATTTCCGTTACTGATTCTTTCACCTTTATTTCTTCTTCCAATTCTTCTTATTAGGTTGTTTCATTATGAAGTAATAACATAAGTATCAATCATATACTGATATGTTATTATAAGTATGAAACAATCCTATTTAGCCATCTATCTATCCTACGAAAAACGAAATCACCGCGCGTGCGTACGTACGGAATACCGTCTCCACGCCGTGGTGAAATATATTTTACACCACCACCTTACTTTGATGGGTATAATGGTGTAAATAATAACTATATATTATTATTTTAAAGTGATATTGATTCTGAAATAGTATACATACACTCCAATACAGTCCCACGATCATGAGAACGATATCATCTCTCGTGCGTACGTACGGACTACCGTCTCCACGACGCGATGAGATTCATTCTCCACTTTAAACCATTCCTGAATGATTATAAAGTATATATAATACGTAATAATGAAATATATGACATAATAATGATACTGGGGTTATGTTTATATATATAAATGTCATCTACTTAATTCTGTTCAACTCAATATGGAAACGAAAACAACATTCATGCGTACGTACGACCTACTGTCTCCATGAACGGTGTATTTCTTTCCATTTACTGATTTATTATATATATGTATATTCTGAATATATATATATACAAATCATGTTTTATATTCTGTAATTAATTAATAATGATCTAAGTAATCATATGAATAATTACAAGTCAAAACACGGACGACAAATGAAACAATTTTACCCAAAAACGTTCTTTAACATTGAATTTACAAAACAACGGGTAATATAAAGTCATAAGTGAACCATATATGATATCATAACAATGAATATGATTCTGTAATAAGTCAATGACATTATTTAAATCATTATACAGGAGGTTTGTACACTTACGAAGCAAATCGGACCTAAGGTAAGGGAAATATCACAATGTCATTTTTATCCGAGGTTGTTTATACATTGGTATTTACTGGGGTGTATTTTATCATCCACATACATGTTTCCTCAATATGTAATGTTATTTCCATACAACTACAATTGTTTAAAACCTATTTTACCCTTTGGTGAGTTTTTAGTAAAATATATGAAAGGAATCTTTTGTCGTTTTTCGTATGATGTACTTTTTGACTTTTCCGACAAAAGTACGAGATGAATGTTTTTTTTAACTTATACGGCATGAATGGATTTTTAAAAAATTAATTCAAAAATTCTTCCTTTACAAGTTTTCAAGTTTATTTTTAAACAACTTCTTTTAGTTTATAATTGTACGACATGTTAATAAAGGAAAAGTGTTTTTGAAGCAGAAAGGATACTTTCCTCAAGAATGGAGTTCAAGTGTTTTATCAAAATTATTTTCCATCTAAGATAATAAAGGGTTCTGTTTTTATCCCTATTATTACATTGATTTGATTATGTTGTGATGGAATTATATTTTTATGAATTCCTTTATCTTATATGAATTGTTTTATGATGTCACGATGTTTAAGATTCCCATTTTTATTACATGGGTTATGAAATGATGTATGATTTATGATTTTGTGGCACACATAAGAATGGAATCACTATGAGATGGGTGGGACCTATATCTCCCTCCAATGCATTGGGTAAAGATTTTATATCTCATGAGATAGACATGGCTGGAATGGTAGGTTATACCGGTTCAGTGAAACAGGACTGAAATGAGGGTGACTCGGTTCAGAAAGGGACTTTGTCCACTAAGATAGTCTTGGCAATGAGTCTTGACTAATAAGAAATGATTCTCTATGATTATGTGTGTATTCCACAAAGTTTAATGTTTAATGTTATTATTATTGTGATTACATTTCTCTGCCATGAGTTATCCCAGGTTATGAAATTATGATCTCTTTTACAGGTTAAGATTTCCAAAAGTTATGTGCTTATGTATATTATGTGATTGATATTTCTTTTGTTTACCCTTACTGAGCATTTGAGCTCACCCTTTTATGTTTTCTTTTCCCCAGGATATAAAGAAAGGTTTTAGGTATAAAAAAAGGAAGATCTTTATGGGAGATGCTGAAGATCTTTCACCAGGATTAGAAGATTATATTCCGAGTTTCCAAAGACACTAAACTATTACGATCCTTGTGTGTGTGTTTTTGATATGTACTAATTATTCCGCAAATGTAATGTAATGTCAATGTAAGTCAAGCTTTGGGTCTCTACAAAAACTATTCGCATGACCTTTCAGGCCAAAAGGGAACATCCCACAATAGATACATCCTCAAAGGAAATCCACAATGTCAAAGGCCATAGGAGATATCTATAATGTCATCTTAGATCAGGGTATCATCTATTTTGATCCAAAAACCCAATCTATAATTCATATATAACAAACTATCATCAGACAAATAAATAAAAAATAAAGAGGAATAACCTCTCAGTCTAGATAGAAGCCACCAAAACACCAATTAGGTGTCCTCAGAACAATCACGTGTTTCACTATAGTGATATGAATAGAAAACCACATATAATAGACTAATATAAGGTCCAAAACTGACACTAGAGAATAAAATAGGAAAATTACACCAAATGGTACCGAAAGAGGAGTTCATGGCGTGTTGACACCATACACAGTGAGTACCCTAGATATCCCCCATGGGCGGGTACTTCTGCGGGCTTGGGAATGTAAACTCTATACATACAAAACGTGTGAATTGGTTGCACAACATGTACCCAACATGAAGTAGGACCTTGTGACCCAAAACTAGCTATTCCATAAACATGTCAATGCCATGTACTTTTACATTGCGTTCCACTCACATGGGGTCTTTATGTGTACTCTAAACGGCCAGTTACGCCTACAGTGGTTCCCTTACCAGGGTACATTGCTACAAAGATGAGTACTAGTACATGGTGTATATCATAATTTACATGGCTTGAACATATTAAAACTTATCTTCCCTAAACAAAAAGAACTGATGATGTTTCACTATGGACTACATGTTGTGTAACCTTGTTTTCTCGAATAAAAAACCCTCGGATTTCCCAAATCACTATTTTATCCATAAAATTATATATCCAACCACTAGGAGCATCCATTAAGAATAATTGTGATTTAATCAAAGAAAGCAAATTTATGAAGATCAATAGTAAAAACATAAAATGGACTACCTTTGGGAGGAAACTGCTAAAGATTTCCTTGATTTGACATTCGATAGTTGTCGCACATCGATCCAATTTGCTGAGACTCCATGATAGTACCCCTCATCCTTTCCCTCTATCTCCATTTCTCCCCCTCCATTTTCATCTCATAGGTCACACATAGTAGGATCCATAGGAGGGGCATATGTGGAAAGGAAGAATGAAAAAAATCTGAAATAATGGAATAGAAGAAAAATAAATGAAAATGAAATGAAAACAAAAAAAGGTCATGGGCTAGCCCCATCACCCAAGTCGAGCTTATGCCTCACATTAGAAAAACCCCCATTCTGGCCTCAATGGCAGATACTGAATCTCAATCTGACACTCCATTCAAAAATTATGACTCAACAAACCTCTATAAATATTGTAATATTTAATTTAATAAATATTATTGTTTATTTATTCTTCCAATGTTTGAAATTATCACATTTCTACTAAACCCTTATCCTAGGGTAAATTTCTGTTTCGAAAAACATGATTTGGTCACTAAATATTTTGGGATTATCTTCCATAAGAAAAAACCATTTTACACCCATACAAGAATATGAATGACAAAAATTAATATTTCCTCTAAAAATTGTACTAAGGAAAAATAGGGGTCCTTATAATCTCCCCACAATAAACATTAATTTCCTCGAGAATCCTGGTGAATGGAAGAACACCCATGCTCATTACATAAGCCACTGAACAACCATGATATCATTACTATCAAATGAGAAGCCTCCTAGATTCATCAGATGTATCCTACACAAGAAAAAAATTAACTACACCTGATATGGTACTCCCAACCATTGGAATACGCTTATTTTCATCTCAAAAAAAACTTATTCCAACACCTCACGTGAAATGCAAAAGTTAAAATGAAAATGAGGGTCACCACCCTCATTCAACTAATGGATTAGTCCCCAAAATATTGATTACCCTAATACTATCATCAATAGATCTTCATTAATTTCCAATCCCCAAATTGGGATGAATATTTAAAAATAAAAATGATATAGGCGTAGTGCTGATGATCTCTCGGAATTATAATGAAATATAAAGATAGATCATGATCCTATCTAACCATAGTAAAATAAGAATCCAACAAGGGTGTTTACAGCTCCATCTGATCCAGACTCACCATACTATCAAAGCCTAACCATCATTCCACCATGGGTCAACAATCTCTTGAAAACCCATCATTTCATGATTTCTCCTCAACTATAGGAGAAAATTATAACACAAGTTCCATGATCCACATCCACGAAAAGTATGGAAAACATCGTTCCACATCTCACAAACGACCATTAACCGATTTATGATTCAATAAATACCCCATGAAACCGGCATGCATCTTTCATACCTAACTCAGGCTCCATGAAGTAATACATTAAAAGGATAAGTCGTTCGGGCTACTTGGTTTGTCAGTTTCACATAGCATGAATCTCACTTAGAACACCTCACATTCCCCATGATGTATTCAATGACCACATGTAACCCAAAATAGTTATTTTTATGAGAATATAACCATTCTCAAAAAACATTATTATTATTAGAAATTTATTCAACCATGGAATTCACATGAATAGTCTTTCCTATCAAATCCAATCTTGAAAAACATACACCTAATGTGCTTCAGAAAAAACAAAAGGCATGGATGTGGATATAACCCATAACTCGAGAATCTACCATTCATCGACGTGAAAAAGTGTGTAATGCAAATATCACTACCTAAATAGTCAACCAAGAACACTGGCCAACCTTACGTGGAGGATACCCAGAAACTAAGAAGATGTAGAACTACAAGGGTTCGATTCTAAACCAAGGGAATCTAGGTCTCAAACCTTACTCAGTAGCTGAAAACCTCTGAAAAGTAGGTAATGATCACAACTACATGAATGGTTTGAAAAAAAACACAAAATATGAGGTCATGATACTCTCTAATAATTCTCAAAAGGAACTAATCTATAGATCTCACAAATAAAACACATAAGAGAAACTGAACACACACTCCATGTGCATTGCTATAAGTAAATACCCCATGTGATCCAGTTCAAAATAAATATCCTAGTATCCTTCGACATCTAACTCATTGATCTGAAAAGATAACCACAGACCTATGAAAAAACACCCTAAATGGTTTCAAAGGAAATGAATCACATGCCATATAGACCTACTAGGGTCACTTAACCTCATGTTGATGAAGACTGAGTCATCATCCTCTCGACAAAACACCTCAACATAGATCCACAAAAACTTCCATCCAATGAAAATTTATTTTTAAGAAGACCCAGAATAATAGACCTCAATTGTTTGTAAAATCACACACTAGAAGTTATATATGATTTTAATCCTACATACCGAATATTATGCATGAGTCTCCTATTTCCTTTTCCAGCCAAGAGTCAGAATTTGACAATATCCTCCTTCAAATGGACAAGATCCAACGATCCAAAGTAAATAAAAACATCCCCACTACATGTGTGTCACTCAAAGGGAAAATCATATAAAACTATAAAATCATATATTAGAACAACAATCACATACATTAGTTACCAGGACTTTCTACAAGAACATGTGATCTCAATAGACCAGTCTGGTAACCATAACAGGTTTTGACACATTATTTATACTCATGTCTACCAAATTCTAAAGAGTATAGACTATGAATATAAATTCATTGATTCTATTTTCTAACGTCCCAACCAATATGACACTAACCCAATGCTCTATTATGATGGGTTACTCGGTATTAACTATTCCTCCTTGTATGACATAGGCTACCGACTAGAATTAAGGGCCATTGGTGTTATATGGGGGAGACTATGTCCTCATATTAGAGTAAGAAAATAGTAGAAATATCTATGTATAATACACAGTGGAATGTAAACATAGTGCAGAATTAGTAAACAACTAAATATGAACATATTTTAAAATTTAAATGAAATTCATTAAAATCATGAACAACTATGACATACAATACAACACTAGTCACCCATTGGGATGACCATACAAATACAGAAGTAATAAATGAAACTGAAATTAAAAGCACATTGATCTAATACTAAATCTGAGGCAGACCGTGTACCATGTCTCCAGACACTATCGAACTACACAAACTTGATCAAAGAACCCCATGACAAGATTTTCTCTATATTAAAAATCTGGTCATCATCCTTATCCACCATTCATAGATTTCTCAACATAAAAAAAGACATAATGTCTACATGTACACCGGGGTGATTGTGTTGGGGTGAAAAAAACCTTTGTATTCCACCATATAAAGAAACCTATAACTATGTTACAATAAGTCTAATGATTCAATGTTCGTAGCATCACTAAGACGCGATTAGAAATGTATGTCAAACCCAAAGAGAAACCACAGCCCAACCCTGGGTTAGTAATCTCGGTCATCTTGGTGTGTTCCACCATGGATTTCCATATCAATATATGTATACATATATAGTCCCATACCTATTCATATATACATAAATGTGAAAATTAATAAGTATGTGAATGAAACACCAAGAAACCATATCTTCAATATATCCTTTGCTCCATAATCACATCCGCTTGGTCATCTTGTGCATGTGCATTGAGGTGGAAATCGTACAACTCATGTCGTGTACCATTTAGTCGATCTAGGGGTTTGTAATCCCAATCAAAATATACTTACATCTCTAAATTCTAGAATTATATATCTGAGAAAGGGACATCACCATGGGGGGGGGGTACTCATCCTAAACATGGGATCACTCATACATACCTACAATTAATTACTAAGATACCATATATTGATCATCGATTATATCAGGACAGATTCCATGGAGTATGTCTCGATATCCATTGAGAAGTCATGCTACACCACTTGAGTCTATTAACTAATGCAGAAGAGTGTAATAATTCTGATCGCATATCAACCATCCTATGGGAAAGTCCAAGGAATTCCTACAATGGGAATGAAAGTATGACTCAATCCATATAATTCATCATCCATTTGATCCCATCCAATTAATTTTTACCATAAGAATCCATGTAACACATATTGATTACATTTCACCATATCACTATGATTTTCCAAGACATTCATACATTGGGAATCTGAGTATCACTCTGGGTATACAAGTCGTTATCCATGTGGGAACATCCCAGTCATTCCTACAATGGGAATCCATGTATCACATTGGGAATAGAAGCCATCAACCCATTGAGACCATACATGTCATTTCTACAATGATAATCCGACTATCACTTAGGGTATATAAATCATCAGACGAATGATCTCATCTAATTCATTCCTAAAACTAGAATTCAAGTCTCACTAAGGGATTATAGGTCATCATATCAGGCTCAACATCTGAATATCATGAAACACCTATGGAAATCCCAAAAAATATATATGTCATGGTATATGTATATATATATCCAGCCTCAATGGACATGTCCTTCGTAGTACATTTGGGTACACTAGTATAATATCAAAATAACATATCTCTGAATCTAGATAACATTAAATAATGACTAAGAATACTAGTGATAAAATGTTTCCCAAGAAGAACATTTGTAACACACCATGCTTCTATGGTACACTTCTCTTTGAATAATACAATAGCGTGTGTTGTACGCAACTACGAGTACTAAAAACTACAACCAATCAATATAGCAGTTATGAATATTAATTCCCAATTTTTGAAATTTATAAATTTTATCTTTCAAAATGAAATTCATTTCTAGATTCAGAATATCAAAATTATCCTAGTGTGAATTTTGGTATATTTCTGAAAACATTCAGTTTTTGATGAATAGTGAAAAACACTAAGTTATAGTTTAAAATCAAATTTTTATTTAAATAATTATTTATTTTATTTAAATATATTTGAGGTAAAAGTAGATACATAATACCAATATAAGTTCAATCTAATTCATTGGATTCAGTTTATAAAAATTATAGATATAAAAACATTTTATAGAACTTTTCACCGTGTTTAACCCACCTTCTAAGAGAATTTCCAAATTCACATAATACTTAATTTTACCGGTTCTGTGAGTGGAATTTCAAAATCCAATAGACACCGTTGATATCAGTAAGTAATATTTGGTTCAATAAGATGAAAATAATGTTTGGTGAATAGTAACTTTTTACTTATATTTACCACGATTAAAAGTAAATAGGTTAATTGAGGGTAAAAAATGATATTATTATTACCCTAAAACATGTCTTAATTTTATTAGATAAGTATAATTAGACCAAAAAAAACCATATTAATAAAATATTAACCTCTTCTGTCCAATTGTATTAGATTAGGACACCTATTATTATTTTATTTAAAGAAAAGTTAAAAGAGTTAAAATCAATGTTTAATAACTAAAACTTTTTTAATATAGGGATATTCATAAGAGAAATTTGACTGTAAATATTCATTAGAGATATAAATATATTTCCAACATAATGGTATTTTATTTATATTTTTTAGACATTAAATAATGTAATTATTTAATGACACAATGATGATTTAGTAATTATCTAATTAATGAAATACTAAAATAATTATATTATAAATAACCAAATAAATGTAATTTGAGACTTTTTATGAATTAAAATAATTATATAGGTTAAAATGAAATGTTAGAGTTCATTAGATGAATGTTTTTTGAAGTAATAATGCTGTTATGAATTTAGAAAAAAAACAAAATACCAAATAGTGTCAAAATAGCAAAAAAAGTGTTTTTAAAACAAATATTATATTATTAATTGGTTATCAATTCCTAAAAATCTATGGTTCAGCCAAAGAACTTATATAATGATAGGTGTATCATTAATGAAACACTTGAGGTTCTCTTGGAAGTAAATAGTACGTTTATTAACCATATAATATAAAAATACAAAGAGAAATGGTAAGTGTCAAACAATTTAACTAAGAGTTAAATCTAAATGATAAAGTTAATATAATGACCCAAACCTGTCTAAAACGTATTGGTTGAGTGGTTTTAGACCCATACACACCTTATCCTTCAAATAAATTATTTTAGAACAATTAGAAACCGAAAATGGTTTTATTATAAAATATTATTTCTATCTTTTTCTAAGGTGCCTCTCACCCCACTTATAAAAGGGAACTCCCACTTATCTGTAATTCACACCTTAAAAGCCATTTGTATCATAAAAAACCTACCCAAATAACCTATTAATTATCCTCCCTCAATCTTAGAGGAATTCCCTTAGTCAGAAAGCCAACTTAAGGAGCCCTTTTGATCAAGTCAAAAGGAAGAACCCGAAGAAGAGGTAAATATCCCACCACGTCTTTCAAGTTCCATTGTTCTTCCACTTCCTTTTTCTTTGTTGTTTCCATTCTAAAATATTAAATCCAATGTCTTCTATATAATTTTATTTTATTATAAATATTTTATAACCAAATTCATTATTCTATCCATCATTTTAATGACATGTCACCATACGTGCGTACGTACAGCTTACCGTCTCCACGTTGTGGTGTAATTGTTATTAGACACATTATTATTTGAATGGGTATAATAATGATATTTAATTGATGTAAATAATAAATATAAAATGATAATGATTCTATATATATGATTAAACAACCAGTTATATTTTATTTTAATATCAAAATAATGTTATTGTTGCTCGTGCGTACGTACGGATTACCGTCTCCACGAATGCGATGAGATTCATTTCCCATCGTATCCATTCAAGACTAATTTTTATTAGATGATTAAAAATAATGTTTAAATACTTAATATAATTTGGAATATGAATAAGATACATCCTATCCATTACAAACATTACTTATGTAACAAATAATATTAAGGAAAACGAATCAGTTAACACCTTAAACGACTATAATACTAAGATATTATTAACAAAGAAATATTAAAAGAGCATATATGATATCATATTAATGTATATGATTCTTGTATAATTTAACAATAGTCATTTAACCATTATATAGGAGTTTAACCTACCCTCAACCAAGGAAATGTACATGGAATGGTTTAATTTCACAATCTCTTCATTATCTGAGGTTGATTATACATAATATTCTATTGGGACCTCTTTATCATCCACATCCATGTTTCTTAAAAAAACATTTCAATACATTCATAATATTTTATAGACTATGGGTTAGTGTCATTTATACCATTGTTTGAATTTTTATAAGATGTTTATAAAGAAATATTTCCGTCATTTTCCAAACAAGGTACTTTATGACTTTTTCTACAAAATTAAGGTAAGAATGTTTTTTAACTTATATGGCGGATGCGGCTATATTACATCATTATAACATCGTCAAACCATCCCTTACAGGCTCATAATAATCTTTTATAAATAAATGTTTTCTTTATAATTATGCGAATATTAAATGATTTCAAAATAGAAAGAGTTATTTCTCTAAAAAAGGTTTTGATTTCATCTATATCAACATTCATTGATGGATTTTAAGTTTATTCGAATTTGATTTATTATAGTACAAAACGTACATATAGTATTGAAGGTTTTGTGATATGTTTGATTTTGGATGTGCTATTTTTATACCATTCATGGTTAATGGTTAAAGTATTTACATTTTGTATTCTAGTTTTAATACGAATGTTTATGTTATATTTCAACATTTTCATATGAGGAATGTACTGGACATAGTATGTGATGAGTGGAGCCCGATATAGCTCCTCGATGCATCGGTAGGTCTCAAGAGAAAACTAGATATGGAATTGGATGAGGCCTTTCCCAATTTGATATATTTTTTTGGTTGAGGCCTTAATCAATTTTAGATGTCTTGGTCGAGGCCTTGACAAAATGTTTCAGAATGTCTGACATTATATATTCCCTCATTATGAATATAATATTGATGGTTCATGTGGTCATTAGACTAATAGAATACACATGATTATGTTTTATTATGGAATTATTTACTTATATCATATTCCTTCCATGAAAGTATTCATGTTTATTATTGGTAAAGGCATGTGGTTTCAATTATTCACCATGATTAATATTAATGTTATCTTCCACTGTATTGCATACCCTTATTGATCACTTTATCTCACCCCTTTCCTATGTTTCATTTTCCAAGGATATGATGTAGTTAGTCATGAGTGACTTTCAAGCATAATCTAAGAGGTTTTGATGTTTCTAATGGAATGCATTCGTGTTGTATTTCTTTTCAAGGTGTAAATTTGAACTTATGTATGAATCTTGTTTCCAATAATACTAAACTAATCGTTCTATTGAGATATGATTTCCTTGTGATCATTCCATTGTTATGTAATAATGCACCCTCTCCGGGTTACTCGGGTTGGGGCATTATAGTTGTTATCAGTGATAGTTTAGTACAAACCTTGGAAACTAGATTTAGATAAATTCTGATTAGAGAACATAGCCCTAAGATAGACTTTGAGGATTTGTATAGAAGAACTTCCTTGAATTTTTGTATTGTAGAGATTTTGTGATTTTTCAATGAAATACATCCATGTCTGGTTATGAATAGGTAGAGGTAGCTCTGGCATTGATGTACTTTGGGGTAAAACCTGAAAACACCGCTTTGAGCTAGACTCGAATGGGAACTGGTGCACGACAACGAGCCTAGCTGAACTCTTGGATACGACACACCCAATGGATACACTTAGGAAAGATCTAATTTTCATTACAAATCATTAAAGGGTTTATGAGTATATACTTCTCAAAGAATTTTTCTTTATGATTATGGATTATATCCATAAACTATTCAATTTATGATAAGTGTTTTACAAGTTTGGATTTATATTTTGTGATTCATAAACTAATCTTCTTTATGACATTGTTTATAAATTTCACATAGTGGAAGGAATGGAAACTGTATAAATGCACACAGTAGAGCTAGTGATGCAACGGGTGCTGATCAACTTATTGCCATACTGGGACAACTCACACAGGTTATGAGTAATAACCTTACCCGTATGGATCACCCTTATGCATATCATAGAGGAACAATGTTAGAATTCTTCATGAGGAAACTACCACCCACATTCAATGGGGGTACAAATCCATTAGTAGCTGGGCAATGGATACATTCCTTATTGAAAATATTCAACGCCTTGGGGAGTAGCGAAAGGGAAAAAGTTGTCCTGGCAGTTTACCGCCTCAATAGAGATGCTTATATATGGTGGTAATTGATTCAAAACACAAAGGAAGATGTTGAAGTATCAAATATGGAATGGAGGGTGTTTAAAGAAATTTTCATAGAAAAATACACTCCGCATGACCATCGAGCAGATATGGAAAGACAATTTCTGAGTCTAAGGAAAAATGAGGATGAGAATGTCGCAAAGTATAACGCTAACTTTAGAAGGTTAGTGAGGCATGCAACAGATGGTATACGTAACCCAAGAAGTAAAATTGATCGTTTTATTGATGGGTTAAAACCATTTCTCTATCGAGCATTAGTATAACAATCCTTCTCATTATACAAAGATCTTGTCTTGTGTACTATCAAGACAGAAAAGGAATTCTATATGTCTTTTGAATTTAAAGAAAATCAAGATAAGAAGAGATATTCTGAACACTCTATGAAAGGAAATATGGAAACAAGGAAGAAGGGAAGAATTGAATTTCCACACTATGATAATTGCGGAAGGAAGAACCCTAGTGCCTGTCTAAAAGGAAAATGATTTTCCTACAAATGTGGACAGAAAGGCCATATCGCTGGTGATTGTAAGGAAATGAAAGACACTACCAATGTTCAATGCTACAATTGCAGAGATATGGGAAATTATGAAATTCAATGTCCGAAGCATCAAGTAATCTTACCTCAGAAAATGCCAAGGGATCATGGCAAAGCATATGCGATCACTGCTACTGAGGTTGAAGCCCCGAAAGATGTGGTGGTAGGTAATTTAATGGTTTCCTAAAGTTTAGACAATGCTTTCTTTGATTCTGGATCATCGCATTGTTTCATATCTTCCCAGTTTGCTAAAAAAATTACACATTTTCAATTTGATTTAACAAGGGAGTTTTCAGTCAATACTCCTAACAGAAGTATCATTGCTACAAAGTTTTGTAAACCAATTCTCATTCATGCGTATAAATGCTCCTTATTTGCTGATCTCATCGTCAAACCCATGATTGAATTTGATGTAATCCTCAGTATGGATTGTATTTTGGACAATGATACAAAAAATTATTGTAAGAAGTAGGCGGTTACTATTTTTGATGACGTTGATAAAGAACACCATATCAATAGAGAAAAATTGCCACCACGTAATTCTTATCTAGATCCTCCCTCAATAACTCAACTAAATTCAATTATTGGGGAGGAAGAGAATGAAATAAATGTGGGTGAGGAAAATAATGTTCAAATATAGGATGTACATATTGTGAAAGTGTATGTTGATGTATTTCCAGAGGAGTTACCTGGACCTCCTCCAGAATAAGAAGTTGTGTTTTCCTTTGATTTAATTCCTTGTTCAAGACACATATTGAAGACCCCATATAGAATACCCCTGTGGAATTAGTGGAACTAAACAAAAAACTAGAGGAATTGAGTAATATGGGATTTATCCACCCTAATTTTTCTCCTTGGGGAGCCCCTGTAATTTTTATTAATAAAAAATATGGATCTATGAGGTTGTGCATTGACTACTTGGAGATCAATGCTATACCAATAAAGGACAAGTATCCCCTACCTCACATTGATGATTTATTCATCCAACTTCATTGAGTTGAATACTTTTCAAAGATTGACCTTCAATCTGGATATCATTAGTCCAGTGTAAAGAAGGAAGACATTGCGAAAACATCATTTCAAACCAGGTACAGGCCATACGAGTTTACAGTAATGCCTTTTGGATCGACTAATGCAACCTCTGTCTTCATGGATATAATGAATAAACTTTTCAATGATTATATTGATGAATTTTTAGTGGTATTTATTAATGATATATTGGTATACTCTAAAAGCTACGAAGATCATGAAAATCACTTGCGCATTATCTTGAAGACTCTAAGAAGACATGAATTATATGGGAAGTTTAGCATGTGTGAATTCTGGCTTCAAGAGATTTCTTTTCTTGGACATATTTTCTGTAAGAATGGAATCTCTATTGATCCTTCTAAGACCAAGGCAATCCATGAATGGCTAGCACCGATGAATATAACTGAGGTATTCAGTTTTATTGGTTTATCAAGTTATTATTGACGTTTTGTCCGGAATTTTTCCCGGTTGGCTAACCCATTAACAAAGCCCACGTGAAAATGGGTTAAATTTGTTTCGAAAAAATAGCGAGAAGAATGTTTTGAAAAACTAAAGATAATATTAGTCAATGCTCCTCTTTAGACTTGACCATCATGGGATGATGGGTTTTGTTATTTATAGTGATGCATCGAAGCACGAAGATGGTTGTGTCCCTATGCATAATGATAGAGTTATTTCCTATGCATCACGATAGCTGAAAATTGATGATAAAATCTATCCTACTCATGATCTTGAGTAAGTAACTGTAATCTTTTCATTGATGATTTGGAGACACTATATCTATGGTGAAAAAGTTCTGATTTATACTGATCACAAGAGTTTGAAGTATATTTTCTCACAGAAAGAACTCAATATGAGGCAATAGAGATGGCTTTAACTACTCAAGGATTATAATTTGATGAAACACTACCACCCAAGGAAGGAAAATAAGGTGGCCGATACTTTGAGCCGAATGGATCATAATGTTTTGAACAAGATGGGAGTTGAAAAGGATCCTATATATATGGATCTAGTAAATATGGATATGAGAATCACCATGGAAGGTGAAAAATCAATAATTTTTCAATTAGTTGCAAACCATCGCTACTAGAAAGGATAATGACTTATCAGATCAATGATGAAGAGTTTCAAAAGATGATTAAAGTTGTGAATGATTGGAGATTGAGTGACATTGTGTCTGAAGATGGAATTTTTAAATTTGTGAAGAGACTTTGTGTTCCCGATATACCTGATCTAAAAAGGGAATTGTTGGGCGATGTTCATAGTTCCACTTTCTCTATACACCCTGGTAGAACCAAAATGTGTAGAGATTTGAAGGAACATTTTTTGTGGGAGAACATGAAGAGGGACATTGCGTATTTTGTGTCACGATGTATGGTTTGTCAACAAGTGAACGCTTGAAGGTAACAGCCTGGAGGAGTCTTGCAACCTCTTCCTATACCAGAGTAGAAATTGGATAATATTACGATGGACTTTTTCATGGGACTACCAAAGACTCCTAGAATGAACGACGCAATATTGGTCATTGTTGATCAGCTTACCAAGTTAGCACATTTTCATACTATAAAAGAAGATTTACCACTTGAACGATTAGAAAGACTATATATTAATGAAGTTGTAGTAATTCATGGAGTACCAATATCGATTGTTTCTGATCATGATCCCAGTTTTATATCAAGATTTGGGAAAAGTCTTTAGAAATCCTTGGATACTGAGCATCGTTTGAGCATAGCCTACCTCCACCAAACTGATGGACAATCAGAATAGACTATTCAAACCTTAGAATTCATGTTGAGATAATGCTCACATGACTTTCTAGGTATGTGGGATCAATATTTACCTATGGTAGAATTCTCCTATAACAATATCTTCTATTCAAGTATTCAGATGGCATCGTATGAAGCGTCATACAGAAAGAGATGTCCCACACCATCCTATTGGGTTGATGTTGGCAAAAGAAAACTCGTAGGCCCAGGACTTGTGGAGAAAATGATGGAAAAGTTGAAGGTAATCCAAAACCACATCAAAGCAGCTAAAAGTAGGCAGAAGATCTATGCTGATAGCCAAAGGAAGGATTTGGAATTTTAGGTAGGAGATCATGTTTTCATGAAGGTATCTCCATGGAAGGGTGTTATACATTTTGGTAAGAAGGGAAAATTATGTCCCAGGTATATTGTACCTTTTGAAATTCTAGAACGAATTGGGGCTGTAGCTTACCATTTGGTAATGCTGCCAAGTCTCTCCAAATTTCACGATGTGTTCCACGTATAACTGTTGAGAAAATACATGCCTGACCCAACTCATGTTCTCACCTATGAGGAATTAGAACTGGAACCCGATCAGTCTTATTACAAAGATCATTTCAAGATTCATGATACAAGAGAACAATTGTTGATAAACTGGACGACTCATCTAGTAAACGTTCTATGGAAAATCCATAAGATGGAAGAGGAAAAATGGGAAACCGATGAACTTATGATGAAGAACCACCAGAGTATTTTTATTCCATAATATTCTAGAAAAACCGAGGATGAAATTATTTGAAGTAGGGGAGAATTTAGCACCACAATATTCCACGTTATGCTTCAATTTGAATAATATAATAGCATGTGTTGTACGCAACTTCGAGTTCTAACACACCACAACCAATCAAACTAGCCGTTAGGAATAGTAATACCCACTTTTTGAAATTTTATAAATTTTATCTTTCAAAATGGACTTCATTTCTGGATTCAGAATATCAAAATTAGCCTAGGGTGAATTTTGGTATTTTTCTGAAAACATTTAATTTTTGATGAATAGTAAAAAAACGTGTTATAATTTAAAACCGAATTTTTTTTTAAATAATTATTTATTTTATTAAAATTTATTTTAGGTCAAAATTGATATATAATACTTATATATATTCAATTTAATTCATTTGACTCAATTTGTAATAATTTTTTATATATAAAAATTTTATTGAACTTTTCACCGTCTTTTACCCACCTCCTAGTAGAGTTTGCAAATTCACATAAAATTTAATTTTACCACTTCTGTGAGTGGAATTTCAAAAATCCGAGAGACATGGTTGATATCAGAAATTAAAATGTGGTTCAATAAGATAAAAATAATTTTGCTGAATTGTAACTTTTTACTTTTATTTACCATCATTAAAAGTAAATAGGGTAATTAAGGGTAAAAATGATATTATTATTACCCTAAAACATGTCCAAATTCTATTGGATTAGTATAATTAGACAAAAAACAAAACATAGGAATAAAATATGAACCTCTTTGGTCCACCTGGGTATGATTAGGAAACTTATTATTATTTTATTTAAAGAAAAGTTAAAAGAGTTAAAATCGATGATTAATAACTAAAAAATTTTAACATAGGGTTAAACCTTAGATAAATTCGACTATAAATATTCATTATAAAGATAAAAATATTTTTTAAATAATTGGATTTTATTTATATTTTTTAGACATTAAATAAGTTAATTTATTTATGAAACAATGATGATGCAGTAATTACCTAATTAAGGACATATTAAAATAATTGATTTTATAAATATCCAAATAAATGTAATTTAGAATTTTATGAGTCCCACTAATTTCTTAGGATAATATGAAACTTTAGGGTTGGTCAGATGATTTTTTTTGAAGTAATAATGCAGTTATGAGTTTAGAAAAAACAAAATACCTAATAGTGTCATAATTGACATAAAAGAGTTTTCCAAACAAATATTATATTATTAATTGATATTCTATTCCTAAAAATATATCTATCATCCAAAATACTTATATAATGATAGGTGTATCATTAATTAACCACTTAAGGTTCTCTTGAAAGAATATAGTATGTTTAATAACCATATAATATAAAAATTGGAAACGACATGGTAAATGTCAAACTATTTAATTAAGAGTAATATCTAAAAGATAAAGTTAATATAATGACCCCAACCTGGTAAAAACCTATTGGTTGAGTGTTTTTCAACCCATACCTACCATATCCTTTAAATAATCCATTTTAGAGCCATTATAAACATAAAATTATTTTATTACAAAATAATATTTCTAGCTTTTCCTATGGTTTCCCTCACCCATCTTACAATAAGGCAGTCCCCCTTCTCTCTAATTCACACCGTCAAAGCCATTTGGCTCGGCCGAACCCTACCCAAATACCCTCTCAACTGTCGTCTGTTAATCCTAGGGGAAATCCTTTATTCCTAAAGCCATCCTATAGAGCACTTTTGATCAAATCAAAAAGAAGATCCCGAAGAAGAGGTCAATATCTCACCACCTCTTTCAAGTTCCTTTCTTCTTCCATTTCCTTTTTCGTTGTTTTTCTCATTCTAAAATAATAACTCCAGTGTCTTCTATATTCTATGATGTTATTATAAATATGGTACAAACAAATTCATTATTATATCCATCCTTTGAATGACTTGTCACCATATGTTCGTACGTACGGATTACCGTCTCCACATCATGGTGTACTTGTTTTCCAAGACATTATTATTTGGATGGGTATAATAATGACGTGTAATTGAAGAAAATAATAAATATAACATGATAAGGATTCTTTATATATGATATAACAAACAATTATATATTATTTTTTAGTATCAAAAGAATGATATTGTCGCTCGTGTTTACGTAAGGATTACTCTCTCAAAGAAGGTGATGACATTCATTCCCCATTGTATTCATTCTAGACTAATTTTCATTAGATGATTGAAAATAATTTTTAAAAACATAATATCATAATGAATATGAATAAGATACATCCTATCCCTAACAAGCATTAATTACGTAACAAAGCATATAAAGGAAAACGAATAAGTTAACACCCGAAACGACGATAATACTAAGATATTATTAACAATGAAATATTAAAATATCATATATTATATCATATTAATGTATATGATTCTTGTATAATTTAATAATAGTTATTTCACCATTATACAGGAGGTTAACCTACCCTCGACCAAGGAAAATAACAATGTAAGGGCTAATTTCACAATCTCTTCATTATATAAGGTTGATTATACGTAATTATCTACTAGGGCCTCTTTATCATCAACATCCATGTTTCATAAAAATGTATTTCAAAACATTTGTACTATTTTATAGACTATGGGTTAAAGTCATTTATACCCTTGTTTTAATTTTTTAATGATGTTTATAAAGGAATCTTTCCATCATTTTCCAAACAAGGTACATTATGACATTTTCAAAACAATTAAGGTAAGAATGTGTTTTAACTTTTACATTGGGGGCTGCTATATTACTTCGTTATAACATTGTCAAAGCTTCCCTTACAATATTATAAGAATAAATTCAAAATAGGTGTTTTATTTATAATTATTTGACTCTTAAATGATTTTAAAATAGAAAGAGATATTTCTCTAAAAATGGTTTTGATTTCATCTATTTCAAAATCCTTTGATGGATTTTAAGTTTATTTGAAGTTGATTTATTATGATACAAAACATCCATATTGTATTAAAGGTTTTTTGTTATGTTTGACTGTGGATGTGCTATTTTTATACAATTCATGTTTTATGGTTAATGTATTGACATTTCGTATGCTAGTTTTCATACAAATGTTTATGTTATATTTCAACCTTTTCATATGAGGAATGTGTTGGACTTAATAAGTGATGGGTGGAGCCCGCTATAGCTCCTCTATGCATCAGTAGGTCTCATGAGACAACTAGACGTGGAATTTTCCGAGGCTTCTCCCAATTTGATATATGTTTTTGTCTGAGGCCATAATCATTTTTAGATATCTTGGCCGAGGCCTTGAAAAAATATTTCAGAATGTCTGCCATTATACATTCCCTCATTATGAAAATAATATTGATGGTTCGTGAGGTCATTCAACTAGTAGAATAGCCATGATTATGTTTTGTTATGACATTATTTACTCATCTCATATTCCTACAATAAAATTATTCATGTTTATTATTGGTAAAGGAATGTGGTTTCAATTATTCACCATGCTTAATATTTAAGGTATCTTCCGATGTATTGCTTACCATTACTGAGCATTTGATCTCACCCCTTTCTTATGTTTCATTTTACCAAGATATAAAGAAGATAGTTATTAGTGACTTTCAGGCATAATCTAGAAGGCTTGGATGTTTTTAATGGAATATATTCGTGTTTTATTTCTTTTCAGGATGAAAAGTTGAACTTATGTATGGAACGTTTTTCCAATAATACTAAACTAATCAGTCTGACGAGACATGATTTCCTTGTGATCATGCCAATGTTATGTAATAATACACTGACTCTAGGTAACTAGGGTCAGGGAATTACAACATCTAGGAATCCAAAAGGGATAATATATACGTCTCGTTAAATGGCCACCATCTAAGAAGCACATCTGTTAAACATCGATGCATTACATATAAAAAAGTTAGATATTTAAACAATTGTGTATGGGTGGCCTAAACACCCAACCAAACACTCAAGTCATAGCCCTATAGTCTTTCCATTTCGTTACATGTTCTATGTGACTCCTCTAACAATCTCTACCCCAAACCCAATATATAGCTTCGGGTTGGTAAAACAATGGGATCATTCTAGGTCCCTCAAGTCTATAAGTAACGTGGAATCACACTAGGGATCCTCAAAACAATACACATATATGGAATCATATAAGGGACTCCATTTAATAGAATATAAACAAAGTATTCCCTTATGGAACCCTTCCTATCCAAATATAAGATAGAGTCATCGTTCAAGGGGTCCTGGATAGAAACTGTTCGCATGGCCTCTTAGGCCATAAGGGAACATCTCAAAATAGAAATATCCATAATGGAAAACCAAAAATGCATCATCTATAGAAGATATCTCTTAGATCATCTAAGATCAAGGTATAATGTAGGTTGGTCTGAACACCCAACATTTTAGACACACCAAATATCACTCTCATGAGACAACTGAACTAAAATGTGAGAGGAATGAACTATCCCTTTAGATTGAATCCCCCAACACACCCATTAAGAGTGAGTACGATGCTTCATAGATTTTACCATCTCAGTCTATGTGGAATTCCACTCATAATAGACTAATCCTGGGTCGAAAACTGACACTTGAGAATAAACTAAGAAAATGACCTCAAACAAAACAAAAATATGAGTACACCTTGTGTAGATAACATACACAGTGTTTATACTCGAGATCCCACATGGGTGTATACTTCCTCTATAATTGGTGTTTATACTCTCCAGGAACTCTATGTATATCAATCACTGAGTATAAAAACATATCCCTAAACTATCTCAGTCATCTACTTGGCTAGGCTGTGTACTTTTACACGATGTTCCACCCACACTGGGTCTGGTTGTGTACAGTACATGCTTATATACCCCGAACTGGGTTCACATGGCCATGTACTCTGTAACATGTCTGAGTACCTATACATGGGGAACACCTCCTGTACACTGTGTGTACTCCTTAAACATCATCATCCCATAACTGGAAGAACACATGATGTGTCACCCTAGACTGCATGCTATGTAGCCTAGTTTTCTTGAACATAATAACCTCATATCACCTGAATCTCACATTTTCATCCCCTAAACAGCATATCCATACACAATGTTTCACATACAATAATAATAGGGATTTAATCATAGAAAAAATAAAATATATAGGGATCTATTGATAAAACATAAACAGACCTTCCTTTGGGCAGAAACTGCTGACGAATGGCTCGATTTGATGAACCCTGATATTCACATGTCGATCCTACACATCGACCGCACTATAATGGTTCCACTTTTCCTATACATAACTCTCTCCTTCTCTCTATCACTTTCTATCCCATAGTTCATATGATTTTGGATATAAATGAGGGGAGTATGTGTGGAGGAAGACAAAAAATAGAGAAAAGAATGAATATATGAAAAAGAAAAAGAAAGAAGAAGAAAAGGGGGCCCTGGTCGGCCCTGACATCCAACTCATTTTTATGCCTCACCTAGGTAGAACTCTCTAATCCAGAATCAGCAGTAGAGACATATTCTCAATCCAACACTCTGATCAAAATATATTCCCATATGAACCTATACGAATGAATTAATTCTTAATTTAATTAATATAAAATATTAACTATTCTTTAAAAAATAAAATGGCTCATTTTTATACCAATCCCATATACTTGGGTAAAAATATTATTCCTGTGAGGAAAAGTGGAAAAAATTATCCAAGATCATATGTTATGGGAGAAAGGCCTTTTTAACCCTTTATATGCCTATGAATGAAAAAAATTCAATTTTCCGAACAAAATTATTTATTAAGAAAACAAAAGTCCATTCATAAAACATGAAAAGTAATTAACCAGTCGGGATATATTCCCTAAAACAATAAACATAACTAGCCATGGGAGATGAAAATATAGATGGAATTATGAATTTGACCTATAGTTCCACTACATGGAAATCCAATTCTACACCCAAATGTGGTCTACTTCCCACTCACGGTCCCCTTCATTATCCCTCAATCGATAAAAAAGGGGAAGGTCCCTTTGGTGTACACATAAATTATTGAGTATTGGTAAAAAGGAAGATTACAAAAATAATAAAAATTTATTTAATGTAAAATTAAGAGGATTGGTTTTCTAGAAACGATTTCTAATGTGTAGTTATGCCTCACATATGAAAAACAAGCATTGCAGACTCAACAATATATTCATAATCTTAATTTGGAACTCTATTCAAAATCTAACATCAAAGGATCTTTATTAGAACATTTATTATTTAATCAATTAAAAATTAATATTTGGAAATAATTATAATGAGTTTTATTTCCACAAAAGTCCCATCCTGGAGTAAAAATGTATTTTATATCCAAAAACGTTTTCAGAATAAGTTTTTGAGATCATTAATTATGGAAAATTTATAACTTCCCAAGAAACATTCTTAGGAGAAAATTATTATTTATATGAATTTTCATAAATAATTATAACATGGTTAATGAAACACGCTCCACAATAAACATTCATAATCCCCATGATTCTTCAATGTTCAACCATTAACAATGATCTCAATTCAATAACAATCACACAATGTGCAGTCACACCTATTCATCGATATATATTACCATTCATAAAATTCTTCCAGAAGATAATTATTTTTCATTGAATGATCCATTACACCAAACCATTGAATTACCAAATTTAATTCCCCATAGCCCGAACATAATTCCCCATGACCTCTTCTCAATCCATTACCAATGATGTGACTAGATTAGGAAAATCATTCATACCTATGCATAAAAACAAAAATTATTACCACCCATACATTTACCTCATCGATTGAAATACTCCACAATTAAAAAAACAATTAAATTAAGTTTCAAAACATCAAATGACCTATAATTCACTTCATATAATGAGTTTATCCTACATAGATGCTCCATCACCGACCATAATAAGTATATTAAGGGTACACAACATGGGAGTCCAAAAGAAATGAAAGGAAAAAAAATACCCCCACACAAATCCATTTGACACAAACCATGGTAAAAGTGATATTACACATAACCCACAAAAAAATTCCTATTCAAATAAGGGTTTAATAAAAATGTTGTTCCAAACAATACTAGGCATTTTAAGGAAAAGTGATTCTTCATAAACCTCTGTCAGGATCACAAGCTCACATGATCCATGATCCAATTCACATTTAATTGATTGAAAAAATCACTCAGATAGCTCCCCATCCATGTAAGATATATTAAGAATGGGAACCCTTGACACTCCACTTTTAAATCATGTCAAATCCATCCTTCCACAATCAACAACATGACTACACTCCTCTCTAATTTTGATACGAGGCCCTGGAAAACTCATCACATTATCACTGTCTTTACGAATGAACAAAAATACGAATATAGATATGAACCAAAAAAATACCTTCAATTATTCTTATGAGATCAAGATAACTCCTAACACTAAACTTTTCAAACTCCATCCAACCTATTTCCGAATTGAATCCCAGTGATAGATGAATTCGAAATCCCCAAAATGGATGATAAACTGAACCAACCCAAGCCACCATTGAATGTTGGGAAATAAAGAAATACTTTATGTCCCACTAGAATAGGCAAGTAATAAAATTTCACCCCCAATGAAACCGGGAAAAATTGAGTTCATGGGGAATAGAGATCTAGATTAATTAGATCCTTATCCAAAAACTCATAGAAAATAATTCCCTCATAAAACCACCAATAAGACAATCATGGAATGAAACACAAACACTAACACACTAAGTTCACCATGAATCCCATAATAATGGGATTACGTATCCATAACCAAGAAGCCTCTTTTCTTAGGATCCACATGGGATATCAGAATGAAAATTATACATGTGTTGAAACTGAGTAGCAATCCTTTAAGAAGATATATGGTTCACACTATATATCACATTGCATGAAATCTAAATATTTTATCCTCTATCTTTTCTAAAAAAAAATAAACAACAAGATTATGAAATATGAATCCTACATGTATAGAATTATTCTCGAACACTAGTATCTTGTCATCATGGCATGATCCAAAAACCATAATTTATAATAAATCAACAAAATCAAGTGGAACACAATATGGGAAATCATAAAACAGTAAATATGGAAACCATGATCTAGAATCATATTCCATGATTACATAAACTACATATCATCAGTGGTGTGGGTGAAAACAATACTCTGATATCCATCACATGCTCCAATATATTCGTAGACCAACCATTTAATAAGATAATAAATCATAAAAAACCTCATATGATACCATTTTATGTGAATAGGCCTAGTTCCACCAATCATATCAACCAATCTATCCTACCACAAGGCCTTAATTTGAATCCCCGTACAATAGTGTATCTTGATTAGCAGATTTTTTCTAAAATATAATGTCTGAAGACTATAATCAATGATTATATTATAATAATGGATGACAATAACAAAACCCATCAACTTTTTAAACACTCATAGCCCACGTTAGAGTAGTCATACTATATAAAATTAAACACAATAATATGATATAATATGAATACAACATATAGACTCAAATTCAAGATATAATACAAAAAATTGTCACCCACATGGCCGATAACCTCTAAATAATAAATAAAAAAATAAATGGACCACGATACACTTAAATATATGATAAATAAATAAATCAAGTCACCATAATGGATGAAGAACTCTAACTTAATGCGGATACACCACAAGAGTTACTCCCCTCAATCATGAAACAGTATTCCACGCATTGATCCACTGATCAGACTATTATAAAAATTAAACACACACACATACACACACACACACACACACATATATATATATTCTATTTTTACAAGAAGATTATTTTTTATGTGGTGATAAATATATATCTTTAGGCCCCCTCTAATGGTGAACCTATAAAATACTATTATTAAAGGAGAATTCACACATTATGTGACTAGCCTATAAAAAAATCTAAAAACATAATGCATAAAAAATAACTTCATTGAGTAAATAAAAATGGGTTCAAATATTAACAATATAAATTGCTAATTGTTGGTTCTTTATAATACCATAAAATAAATATACCCTTTATCTATAGCACAAAACAAGATATGTAGAAAATTTATCACAAAGTGGCATGAAAATTAGAATTACCTCATTATTTATAAAGTATATTTAACATATAAAAAATTAAAAATGAAGGGATTTCATAATATAGGGAATGAATAATGGAATACACATAAGATAAAAGTACCATATTAGGATCTCAGACTCCAATCCATTATCCAAACTAGTGGCTTGTGATCACTGAACAATTTGAAATCCTATCCATAGCACAATACTTCTATAAAAATCACCTCCACTATAAAATAAAAATCATCGAAGAAATATAATACAATCATTGTCCATACAATAAATCCTTAATTAAGAACAATAAATTAGTATATAGGTCTAATACATATATTGACTTAGAGAGGGGATAAAATCATCTATATCATGTAATATCTCCCAGAACAATCTATCAACAATGATCCAATAAAATTGATAACCATATAAAACTATATGTCCAATTCCCATTACAGAATACCCTAACTGTATCCTATCACAAAAAATCCCAGGTATGATCTACGTCAATCATCCAAGCCATAGGAAATCCGGTAATGGTTTGTTCAAACTATATATCCCCTAATCCAACAAACTAAACAATCATCACCAATACACTCTATCCTAATAAATAATGAGGCTCCGTATGACACATATAAATCATTAGAAATAAAAAATCAAGCACAACTTGTTAATGAAGCTGATTAGGGTTAGAAAAAATCTATGATACCCTAGTACATACAACTATGATATAGAGGGAAAACCTTGTGGGGGATCCCTTACTGCACAGACCATTACATCCTAGCCAACTAAATTATTGTCAAACTTCCATGTGGACATACCAATAATAGGACAAACTACTAGGAGTTACACAATTATATAAAACACAATGTCCAAGATCATCTTGAGAATTTATCAATAAGAGGCCCTCAATGACCTCTAAGTGGTTCGAGATCAAAAACCTGATATGAAAAGATATCCAAAGTCAAACCCCAACATCAACTAACCACAATATCAGAACCCCATCCAGGGGGATTCTACAATCTTCATTTGTATACTTCTCAATATTTCTAATCAATCCCACTTTCTATCATCAAACATTTCATACCACGCCAACGGTAATTTATGACAGTCTCTCATGCTATCCTCAATATCATCTCAAGGAAACCCACATGTAAATACTTCCCACTAGGTCTCCCTTTTCTGATAGTTCCAAAAGATGTGTACATTAATCATAGGATAAATACCTTAACCACTATATTATCAAAATAATAATCAAAACATAAAGTAACATTACACTCTACCGCCATAGATACAACTCAATCTGTCAATTATGAATTCATTCAAACTAACCTCCCACAGAACCGACATCAAATACATAAGACATTTATTTATCGAGCTCCCAACCCTCTCTTGGGTCTCGTATAACACATCCTAAAACAATAAATGATTAAAATTCCAAACCTCAATGAAATTATTTTTAAAAATATAGCATAATCAGTAGAATCATTATAAAAATCACTAAACACCAAAATCATTCAGATATCATGATCTATATAGAGAAACAATTAGAATGGACTACATAAAAAATATATACTAACTACATATGATAAAATCTAAAAACACCCCAAAGAGGAGAAAGTACTTGTTGCACACCGGAAATACATGTTGTTTAACCATATTTTTCCTCCCAGGTCATTTTGAATTACCTAGTCTGTATGCATTTTTCCTAAGAACTCGATTTGAACTCATCTCACATGGTGTGTTCCCCACATGGGGTTCCCATGCATGTAATGAGGCTAGTTCTCTATATGAGTTCTATCCATCTATATTTGATGGGAAATAGTTTTGTTCCTCGCACGGGCTATAGTCTTATTCACTACATGACTATGTACCCCAACACAAGGTGTCTAGATGAATACTCACCCACAACCGGAGCCACCGCTACAAGATGTTTCTGGAACACACACACACAAACACATAAACAGAAACTTTGAATAACATTATTAATTACCTCAAATAAACTCTGAAAAGTACAATGGATGTTTTCTGAACAACATGACATGTATATGTTTTTCTGGAATAAAAATATATAGTGATGCCCCTAAAATATTTAATTATCCCATAAATATCATCCCCCAAAGTGTCCAAATCAACATATTTACATTTTCAAAAAGTTAAATGAAATTAAAATACAACAATTTAAGGAATAAATTAAAAATGGTCAATCCCATGGTTGATAAGCAATTCTATTTGTTTGTATATCTACACCATATGTCCACCACACCCTGACCCAAATGAGTGATCATTCCCAACGTGATTTCCCTATCACACTTCTCCTTGTTATATCTCTATTGAAACACTATAGGGAATGGTCTAAGGCCTATTAAAATATCTGGGATAAGGAGGAGAAAAGAAAATTGGAAAATGAAAAAATGAAAATAAAAGGGGGTTTATCCTCGACCTCAAGGCCTAATGAGAGGTTATACATCAGTTAAGATAAACTCTTAATTTGAGAATCAACTATATGGACATAATCTCATTCCATAAATCTATTTAAAATATATCACAAAATGAACAAAACTGATTAATAAAATATTTAATTAGTTCAATATTAACATTCCATGAAAGGTTTAATGGTTCATATTTTCACTATGATCACAAAATAGGGTAATAATCGTAATACGAGAAAAAAAATGTGGTTGAAAAAATTATCAGAGACATTCATATATAGAATATTACCATCCTTCAACAGAATTATTCCTTTAAAAATCAATTTAATATTTATTTTTTTACCCAAATTTATGTGTGTATTCCCAATTAAGACATTTCATATATAGTGGAAATAAAAGACGAATAAAATTTGACCATAGAGGTGTTTGTACGGATGTACAAATGAGAGGTCTTATCGTTTTTCAATTCAACGGAAGAAAATAGAAAATGTATATAACATTAACATAATGTTTTTTAACATTAAATATAATAACAAAAACATATTTATTTGGTTAGTTTAAAGATGGATGAAGTTTAGGTAGACTGAAAAATCAACATGTTTGGTATGTACATAATCCACTTATTCATGAATCTGCAATTGAAATGATAATTAAAAAATGTTGAATATGAAAATTTAGGTTTTATAGAACCTCAATGTAATTAATATGGATGTTAAATAATTGCTTATATTGATATTAATTTATATAAACTGAACTTGTGGTGTGGAAAATACGTAATATAATAAAATATTTTACAAGTGAGAGGAGTGTAACACATGAAATAATTAAAAATATTAAAATACAATAAAGATATATTCAATAAAACATGAATTCTTTTCCATGATTCAATATAAGATTATATATTAATGAAATCTATTTCTCCAATACTATTTAGAGATGATTTCACGTCCCTTTTACAGTTATCTCTATATATTAACCCCATTATTAACAAATTTTACATTTTTATTATAGTGAGGTCTTTTACCATTATTAAAATGGGAAAATAAAAGATAACTCATTATGATTGTATTAAATGATGACTATTAATATGGAACAATTTATATATACTCAGTTTCTATAACTGGAAAAAAAATCATTTTAAAATAAAAATTCAAAACACATTGAAATTTTTGATCGATGAATTAGTTTTTATGAATATAGCAGAATTTATTCTCATTACATTCATAGTAGTATTGTTGAATTATTTTGAAAATAGGTGACTGAAAATGTTGAATACATAGTTAATTAAAACTATACATCCATATTTATTAATTTATTTTATTAATATAGTAATTTATCATGGGTATAAAAATAGTTTCTGTGAAAAACATCACTTTTTTAATTTCAAATGTTTTCATATTAATTTATATCAAATAAATAAAAAATCAATTCATTTTGACATGAGTGAATAATATATTTCCAAAATATATTTTTTCTTATTCACACGTTGTAGTCCTTGTCTATTGGATAATTGAAAATTTTAATAGTAATATTTTAATAGTGCATTACGATTCATTTAAAATCGATATTGTGTATAAAACATGATACTAAAGAAATGAAAATATTATTAAATTAAAATATATTAATAAAGATATTGTTGTATAATTATAACAAAATATTATGAATTATACCCACAAAATTCTATCACTCTAAAACCAAAATAAAGGATACTTATGCCTTATCACAACCTTAGGATCCCTTGTTGTAATCAATAAAATATGGTTTGACCACAAAACAATAAACCTGTGAGTTCTCTTATTATGGAGAATTTGACCTAATTGATTAAGAATATAGGGGAATTACTCATAATAGATATCTTGATCTAGAGTTACAACCATTTTTTCAGAACATGTGATGGATCAAGTGTTTCCATCCACATGATGTAACCATGGAATCAATCATTTACTTGAGTGTGATTTTATAGAATAACCAAGATATAATAATTTATCTGAATATGATAAATAATTTCCAAGGGATTCATATATGTAGGGATAAACATTCTATTTGTTAAAACTGTTATTATTTTCTTCCAAATATATATTCATATGATTACATTTGTACCAATATTATATTAATAATATCACATACAAGTATAAAATTAACTTTTATCTCATATTGTTGTTTCCTTTATGTAAATTTGAATGGATCTTTCTTTGATTTTCATTTCACCATATACATCATGTATCAATAGCTATCACTCTCAATATTCATGTTATTATATTGTTGTTCTTATCTTCCCACTACACCATGCATTAGAAGGAGGCATATGAATTCTATAATGACTAATATTATTGTAATAAATCTCAACTAGATAAAGAGTTTTCTGAAAAACACCACTGAATTCTGAATATCATAATATCAAAATACCATCTACAATTTAAACAATCACCTAAAACAAACCATCTATATGTCTATTAAATGCAGTTTTACTGATCTAAATTATATCCATTTATCCTTCAAGACTTCTTCAGGATATCAAAGGTAAACCTATATCATTGATTTTCACATAATTGATAGTGGTACTCCATAAAAAATTACTAATCCCTTTTTTAGTACAATATAATTCATAAAAATTGAGAAATGTTATCTAATTGAAATGAAATGTGATTATGTTTTTAACAATTTCAACTACATCCAAAATGACATTGTTTCCCTGAAATGACATTTGAAATACCATAATGAAATTGATGGTGATGATTAACATTTTCAATATTGTATATGTAATTTTTGTAATTACCCCATATACTCATATCTCTAATCCTTGATATAATGGTATACCAAACATGAAATATTTACCAGGAAATATCCCTTTTAGTTTCTTCCAATGATATATAGTATTTTACATCTCAGTACACATTCATTCTATTAGGATGGATAGAACATGAAAAAGTATAAGATTCATCTAACATCTCCTTCTTCGATAATAGTATTCTTGGGACACACACTTTTTCCCTAGATCTTATATTTACATAAAATTCATGGTTGAATTGAGGAGAAATTATCACCTTTTTCTACCATTCTACATATTGCATTTATTACTATTTAATAATTATATTGATAGATTTTTGAACATTCATATGAGAAAGATGTGGTATATCCCCAATGATAATGATTTCAGGATCCATGAACTGTAAATATATAATTTTTGGATGTCTTCAAATCATTATAATGAATAAACAATCATAATATTTCCAATGAATGTGATCAACCAATTTTTTCACCTTCATAGTCTTATAATGTAATGAGTATTCATAATCATCAGTCAACTCCAATTATATACTTTTTTAAATATTCAAATCATCCTTTGTGGATATATTATTCAAGAATTTATGATCAATATATATATATTTATTTTACATAATCATAATTCATTTATATTTTTAAAGCCAAAGACCCATATACTGACTCTAAAGAAAGAATTTGGTATTTTTTTTGTAAATTTTCAATTATTTTGAAGCAAAAGTAATCAACATACCATTATCCATGAGAATGAATTCAAGTAACTTAATTAATGAATATTTATAGATCATGAAAATTTATACTATGTATAGATGTGTGATAATAGGTTTTATGACCAAAGTTTTCATTAGTTCATTGAAATTATCCTCACATTAATTCTTCCTTGGGACCTTGTCTCCAATCAATGAATATTTTGTTATAAAATTAAATATACATGAAAAATCACTCAAAAATCATTGATACTAGATATCCAACCAAATAAAACAACATATCTCAATCTTGATGTTAATTATATTATACATTTGAATAAAATTTATATTTGATTTATGAAATGATACACTCTAACATGGTATTATATGACCCAAAAATAAGGAATTATATAGCCAATTTATACACATTCTACATTTTTCCAAAAAAAATCATTCCACGTGGATTTAAAAATTATTCAAAAATTGTCACCAATTTGACTTCCCCAATCCATGGTCAACGTTATCTGACCACACTAGTTTCTTTTAATACATTCATTCCCCTCCTAGCACCCCAACTGTTGTTAATCACTAAGGTCTCTTATAACGCTAATGACATTCCCCCCATCCAAAAAATGTTCATTTAGTGTGTGTTTTTCTCAAACACGCTCTGGGAAACATCCCAGAAGGTCACCCATCATGATCAGAATTCATGGAATGTATTTCTCAATTATGGAGTTATAATCATGTAGGCTCCCGAGAAGAAAGATGCATGTTATTGATATTTCTAGTAACATTTTAAAAAATTTAGTCTCACTTATGAATTTGTGTTAAACTCTCCACCGATTTAATGAAAATTACTTCATTTTGGACCCCACACCTTAAACCAAATAAGTTACTCTTTAGTTTCAGGTAAGTATTTTCTTGGTTACAGTACAATCATAGCCCAACCATTTTGTAAAATTCTGAACTGAACCACTAGGTATGAGATGTAATTCCTTGCGACCTCATGTGTGCCTCCTCATACGCTTGGACAACCAATTTTCTATGATGTTCTAAGAATGTTAGTGGGGGATACTATACCATCACTATTATTTCAAATAACACAAATTAAATTTTAAACAAGACAATAAATAGTCAAACCCAAAATGTTTTTCAATCATCTAGGTATCATGTCACATTTGGTTAGTTGTTTTATCATTAGATCATAATTAGTGATAGGATCCAATAATGCCTTCACTGATTCCATAAGTGATGTAATGATCACCAATTAATTCAAATTAACATCTAAAAAATCCTACAAATAATCCACAATCGATTCATCTAAAAATTTCATCATGACCTAATACTCCTCTAAAGAACTTTCACCAAAATTCAGATATTGTTTCCTCTTATGGAGATGTGTATCGAATATGATGTTACCATTTATACTTGGATAAAACATCTCATGGTTTCACATAAATATTTACAAAAACAATATCTACTATCTCATGTTTAGTTACCATTTTTTTATGTCATTCTGACTGGTCATGTAGATAATATAAATGAAGAATCATTCACCAAGGAGATAGTGTCACTAAAACATCAGAGCATGGACCATGACATTTGTCTACCTATCATTTATAGGATATATCATATTAATGGGTTGTATATAACAAGAACCATGGTATAAAACTCCACTCTTTTCATTAGTAACACTCTCAGACCAATGAATGATGCATCATAGTGCACTGCATACCAATCCCCGAATAACGGATTGTTAGTAGTGGTGTTGTTGTCAAACTTTTCTTTAGTTCAAGTAACAAATCTTTACATTGGACCTACCACTAGAACATTAAATTATAAAATAAAAAGATTCATTATGATAAACACTAACCAGTCTATGGGATAATAGAATTATTATCTTATCCAGTATATGGGATCTAAAAACGTTTCTCTTAACCATTATATGGGATTAAAATGTGTTATCCTAGGATTTTATGATTGTCCTATGGTATAATCCTACATGAACTAACACTTGGTTATATCCATGTTATAGAGTCAAATTCAACATATATATAGTAACATAATTGTATTATCTATTCAACATATCAATACCAATAACGATATATCCCAAAAGAATGCAACGTAGTTATATCACAAAATGAAGCTATACCTAACTAATAGTGAAAAATAGGGAATTCTATCAATTAACTATTATTCATCATAATAACAATTATATATGTATATATGATGTGGTCCTATGTATATATTCATGATTAATGGATTCACCCAAAATCCTATAACTAAAATATTAATATCATGTGCATCCACCATAGTGATTTTATTCATGTGTAACTGAAAAACCTAAACTCCACCCTTTATGTAAACTCAGAGGTCCTCTATATAGATATGGATAGGAATGGATATATATAACAATCCTGAGTCCCAACCATAATATCACCAATTTATGATGTCCCATAGTAATGAAATAGAATAAACTAGTTAGCGAGTTATGGTCCAAAGATTCCATTTTGTTACATCTCGACCAAAACCTCTGGGTATGAGGAAGAAGTCAACATGATCGCATTCAGGCCTCCCAGTATAGAAGAAGCTGTCAAATATTACTGAGGGTGTAAATTCAATATTGGGGAGACAATACCATGTATTTAATTTCATTTATTAGGAAAATAATTTTTAATAATAACAAAATGAATAAATAATCCCTATTAAAACTAGAAAACTGAATAAAAGGAATACATGTAAAATAAATAAAAGAGATTCTCATAAGAGGAAATCATATCCATAGGAAAGAAATAAGATATATTAAATAAATAAACAGTGTCTCTTCTAGAGTCCATCACATTATTCTAAAGGATCTACACACTTCTGATCAGCCATCCATCAGAGGGAACTTTTCATTCATTAGATCCATCATAAAATCTACCAGAACATTGAAATGAAGAAGTTAGTTATGACTACAAGAATCAGTAGTATGCCACCAATGCACCCTTAACCAAATGTTATAATCTACACAAGTGTGTTCCATCATAATGATAAATTTGTAATAAGAATAAATATACAATACAACAATTAGATGTCATGAACTTACCAATATTCAACAAACCCCATGTCATACCTACTTTGGCTCCATGATGTAAAATATTAGAACAATCATGGGAAAGTCTGAATGTTAGATCCACTCTCATGATACATGATATTCAAATAGGCTCTAGGACTCTTGATCATATCACACTAGGCGAACATGGATAAGTGATATATATATATATATATCAATAGATCCATCTTCATGATTCTTGATAGAAATACATTCCCCGTGCCTCCAAGTAAAACCACTCTAGGCCATTATGCCATATTTCTATATCCATTTCATGTTACATAGGCTCTCAATACCCACTATTTCCACCTAGTATCGATTACTCATGCTCTTTATTAACCATATTCACCAGATAAAGGTTTTATCTCTCTTGATTTTCATGCCCCCAAGACATGCTGCATTAGGCTATCATGCCCCATCGTCTATCTCGGTCTCATCATCAAGTCAGATGTTGAATATGAAAACACTACCCCTGTATGGATACAAAGAAATAATGGATCAACATTTCTCATAGGTACCATGAACAAGCAACAAAAACACCACATATACCAGAAATATCTCAAATAAATAATAACATTATATCTAACAAATCATGATTGCTATAAATTCTATACAAACACACATGTGAGAAAGTCCACATGGTCTAAAACATATCAACATGCATGATAATAATATGACAATCATGTAAGCCGCATGGATTAAATTATCACAAAAAGGACTCATGGTTTACACACACTCACACACACCTACATGCTAACACTTTTTATGCATGATTATCAATCATGGAAAAAAAATCTCCTGAAAATAAATGTATAACATGAACCAAGGATGTTATAGAACATCCTACCTCAAATCAAACTTTTTTTATGGAAAATATAGATAAATGTGTCATTACCAGAACCATTATCTCACACCAACCATAAAATAAGATCAAATTTCAATGATTCCTAAAACTAAAAAAAAACTAATTTAAATAAAAAATACATAACATATCACATGAGATATTATTTCCCATATCCTAGATAATTTATGAAAAATAATTTTACACATGTTTCTATTGTATTCTCCTTATGAATTTTTTAAATCCACATTTGTTAAATTATATCTCTAAACTAATTTGAAAACACATTGGGTATTCCTTATTATTAGTATTTATCAAAACCATAAAAGTATACTTTACAATTAAGTAAGTATCCTTGTATAAGATAAATTCTTTTATAACATCATAACTATTTTTATAATTATAAATGGATAATTGTATAATTATATTCCAATAATTTTCCTTACAAATTATCCAACATAATTCAATAATAATCTATTGATTATTTTACTTATAAATCAATCTATTATAATCTATATCAATTAACATTTAATAATCATCATTAGATAATTCTATGAAATTATCATTTTATAATACTCATTGTTATGTTTGATAAATTCATGAAATTATAATTTTAAAATTTAATGTATTATCCTTTGATAATGTAATGCAATTTTCAGTTTACAATTCAAAAAAATTATATTTTCTTATATATGTTAAATTATAATTTGAAAATTTTCCATAAATATCATTGTTAATATTTTGGGATTAGCTTTTTATAATATTACCAAATTATCATTGTTAAAATTTTGAAATTAAAATATGATTATTTTACACATTTATCATTTTCAATTTTTTAATGGATTAATTAAGAAATTTTAACAAGATATAATTGTAGAAAATTATAATATTATACATATGGAATTTATACATGGATAATTGTTGAAATTTAATAAATGAGAAATATAAAATTACTAAAAATATTATTTTTATAAATTATCAAATGATAATTGAATAATTTTTTCCATATATAGTTTTCAAGAATTAGAAAATCATAAATACAATGAATTATTGAAGGATTGTTTTATGAATTATCAAAATAAAATAGCATGAAATTATCAAATATAATTATAAGTGTTATAAAATGATAATTTCATAAGGAACCATCATGTATTAGGTCAAGGTTGGGATGCTTAGGTGGGCTCTAGGGATAGTTTTTCACCCCCTCCAAAGTCTACCCTTATATTCTCCACTTTTTCAGGAGTAGGAAGATCAATATTCAGAGACTCTTATTTTTATCTCTCCTTCGCATGAGGAGTTTTATGTTACTGAATTAGCACCGTGTCCTCTTTAGGTGTTGGTTGGTTTCTTCTTTCCTTGAATGGATGATTTCCCCTTCAAGAAAAAGGACCCCTCCTTTTCTTTTTTCACATGTGTGTAAGTTGAATGCCTCCCTTATTATAAAAATGTTGGAATGTGTGTTGGGGAGAGATTCCTAGGGGTATCATTCATATTTAGAGAACCAAGGACTTATGCTCAGCCTTTTCTCCTTCTGGAAGAGTCACAGTGTGGATTGTCTCCTGATCAAAAAAAATTATTCAGTCAAAGATTCCCCCTCATCTTCAACCATGACTCAGTTATAACCCCATCGGGATTTCATCTTGGTTCTTCATCATGATGACGTCTATTTCATTTCTACTCCCATTTCTGAGGGGCAAGGTTGTCATCCCCAGTGTCCCTCTATTACATTACTGAAGTGTATACTATCTCAAATGGTTGGTCCCAATAGACTTCATTGTGCTGATGATTTCTCAATGATTGGTGCAATGTCTAAGAGGCATAGTTCCTCATCTCAAACATTGACTCTTGGGGTGGGAAGGAACAACAACAGAGTATAGTCCTGCGCCACCTCCCCAATGCTTATTTTTTCTCCCCAGTTGGTCGATATGTGTATGATATATTGATTCAGACTTAATCAGGTGACCTCCTCCTCTAAATAGATTTCAGTATCCCTACCTTGGCCCATAGCCATGATCCTCCATTATCAATGACTAATATCCACATCAGTAATGGGCATGGAATGTATACTTGAGTTATGTAAAACTTTAATTCCTATGAGATCATGAGTAACATAGCCTCTATTTCTCCCTCGAACCTAAAAAAATCTCCTCCATTCTAGGGAGTTTACTCACATAATAAGAATGAATGCATCCGTGCATGTCGATCCCATAAACCAACACAGTTTGATCTTCATGAAAAACAACTTATTAGTGGAAATGATATAAGAAGAAGAAAAATTTATTAGGACAATAGTTTCTATAAAATATAATAATCTATTGTTATTATTCATTTATTGATGTTATGATGATAGAAAATGTGATGCCTTGTTCTAGGGTCTCTAAGAATTCCATCCAAAAGACTCTCCATGGATGTTGGGTGGGAACATCAATGTCATTGTTTACTTGGAGAAGAATAAATGTTTATGGCCATTTCCTCAAAAGGCTTGCATGGATTTTAATCAAAGTATAGATGTTAAGGGTATTGAGTAAATGGGTTATTATTATGATCATTACTCATTGTGAAATAACCAGAGGGAACAATATAACATAGAGTCTGCTTGAAATATGCATAGAAAACAACCACGCCATTTTTGCATACACCAATGCTAAGGTTACCCATTTGGTCCATGGTATTTCAGACTCCACTCCTTTTCTTGTTTCTCTAACGCATAATAAATAGTCCTCCAACTACCTCATATTCTCACACTAGTGGTCTTGCATACCGAGATACCACTAGGGGTGTTTGATTCATAGTGGAAGCCGATTCAAGGAGGTCCTTGGATTAGTTTTCATAGCAAACTACAAATGTTAAAAAACACTATTCTAGTGTGCACTGGAGAGAATCCCCCGACCTTATAAGATTTGGAATCTCTCAAGGAATATATTGACAAGATCGAAATATGTCATGAGATGGATTCGAATTATTTTTTTGAGGTTCTGACTATAAATAAGATGAACATGTTGGAAATAGTCATGTGTCAAGAGTGGGTGACCGATGATAACTCAAGGTGAAATGGATCCAGGAAGGTGATAAAAAGGAAACATATATTCATGAATGAATTAGGGGGAAAGCTACTTTATTAAACCACATCTTATTATAGAGGATGTATCTTATTCTGATGAACGTGTTGTAATTATTAACATAAACTACTTTCATTTTAAGAATCTCATTACATGTCCTTATCCAAATACGATCGAAGGATATCTGAGACGATCCCCTGAGAATCTTCATTTGGATAACTATATTATATCCAGAAAGAATAATGAGTCATTGGATGTTATCCTAGATTAGAAAAAGATCTATCAGGATATGATGGTGTTGGGCCCAGATAGTTCCTTGGGACTGAATAGTTTCCTGGGATTGTTCTACATGGAGTCTCAATATGTGGTGAAGGATGACATGGTTGTGGCTCTTAAAAATTTTGTTCATATATGATATATCCCATGGGTTGCATGAGATACTATGTTAGTCCTTGTTCATTAAATTAATCACACTTCCTCTGTTCATCTCTATAGTCTAGTTATCATGTGCAAAATTGAAGATAAAATTTTGGCGAGCATTCTCAAAAAAAAGATTATCTATTCACGACCCTCAGTGGTGTCTAAGGAGAATCTTGGTTCTGTTAATGGTCAGACTATTTAGTGGTTGTTGTAAAAATTATGTATGAACCCCATTGTTCATTCCAGACTACCTCTGGGTTGATACATGTATTTCCAATATCACTGAGCATTTTTATCCTTGCATATAATATCTATAGTCTCCTTTAAACTGGAGCATGCATAGGGAAAACATTAATCCTTATCAAAGAAATTTGAATCATCATTGTATCATTCCTCTCATGTTTTTAGAAGAAAAAATAATATTCATGAATGGAAGTAATAGATTAGTTTTAAGAATTTAAATGTTTCTTGAAGAGTATTTTCATTGAATTTGTCATATTATTAATCAGGAAAATAGAAAAAATTTCATTTCAAATAGTTGCTCGGCTAATACAAATGCATCAATGTGAAATAGTCTAGGAATTCGGCATGGATGTTTCCCCATGTAGAACATGAGGTCCTCCATTTCTCCCAGTACAGTGAGAATCAACCATTTTGATCACATTTTTAATAATATCACAAGTTCAGTCCTAAATTATAAAAACAATTACATTTTCATTGGTGTATGGGTTGGGTTGGAAAACCAGGCTCTTTGGGCCACCACTATTGAAGATCTGGCTACTATCAAGGTTCCGAAGGGAGCTATCCCTTCCATTAATAGGGTCTTCACTGACATTATTTGGATTCCATCTCCGATGGAAAAGAATATTGGGTTTCTAGGGCCATGATGGATTTTTCTATCTTTGAAAGAATAATTAATGTGAGAAATCTACCAGACACACTCCAAGGAATGCATGCTTAGCTAGCGAGGGATGCAATTGAAGTGTACACAATTTGGGAAAAGTCATGTTTCCTAAGTTTTGAGGGGATTCAGAGGATTAAGATGGACTCTCTACATACTTATGGTTATGCATTCATCCTCTAGTCCCTTCACTACATTGACTTAATCACTTTATTTTTTAAAAAGGTGACCTTATCTTTTAGAACCAGAATTCGGAAGGTTCTTCTCTTGGTTCAACAAATTTATAGTTACAAACATGTGTTTTGAGGAACCTAAAATATATAAAAAATTTACCAAGGATATCTTGAATGAACTAAAACATGACCCTTTTAATCTAATTGACATGACCACTCAATAAGTCAAATGCATTTTTATAGCCCCATCTACAGGGACATTCACCATCAATGATTTCTAATGGGAAACAATAAACCAAGTTAATGTGGATAGTTGGAATGAGTTTAATTGGTATAATATGATCCCCACTAAATAAAATTTCTTTATTTTGTGAATTAGGATTCATGGTGATCCAAACAATTACACTATTAAATGAATGGGGTTTTTCCATGCCTCTAGGTGTGCATCCTGTAGATCTCACTATGAGAAGAGTTTGAACACCCTAATTTTGAAGGAAAAAAGGAAACTGTAATTTGGAGATTCCATGGAGATTTCACTACCTTCCCCTCTCAATGATACATGAAAATCCCATTCCTTGGGTGACAATTTTTGGGAGTGTGAGTTATGGGTCCTGAAAAATGGGTGTGGGTGATGATCATGAATGCAGGATGATGGTGCCTTTGGAAAGAATGGAATTCCAACCACCTTGAGTTTGGTCACCTGGCATTGAAAGCTAGTATCACCAGAACACAAAACCTGCACATTGAAATGTTTTACCTCTTGATGAATTGGTGGTATGCTCCCTATATCATGATGATTCATGTCTCTAGGTCTCATGATTTCAATTCTCACACAAAAATCCAATGCAACTTGCTGTGATGGTCTCTTCCCCTCAATAAACTCAAACTGAATATAGAAATTTCACACACTTTAGGATAAATTCATGGATGGTGGGTTGTCTAGGATTTGGAATGTACTGTTATTATGTCATCTAAAAAATATTATGGTGATTATTGTTCCCCCATAGACATGGTCTACTCTATGCTAACTGGTTTAGACTTATTCCCTTTGGGAATATTAACTTAACTATGGTGGAAAAAGACTCTATTGTCTTACATAATTACCTAACTGGATTTGGCATAATTCCAAGGTCCATTTCTTACATCATTATGAAATACATAGGTCATATTAAAAATAAAATATTTGGGCATAATACTTCATGGGAGGGGAAAAGGGTTGCACACCACCTTGCTCCTATATCAATTTTAGTATCCAATGTCTCTTGTTTCCCTTGTATTAATTTCATGAGTATTCATGGGGAGAATCAATTAAGAGGGGATACATTGTCATTTATTACATCAGACTTCCCTTAGTCTATTTTATCATTATTCTCATTGTTTTATTAAATAAATTAATGATGTTGATGATCCATGGGTAATTATAAGAAAATTATCACTATAAAAAAAGTTAAATTATTATAAGATAATTTATCAATTTCCAAGGATATGCTTATGATTTTAATAAATAAAAATTATGAGGAATACCACATGGGTTCCCAAATTAACTTTGAGATATATATTATCAAATCTGGTTTTATAATTATTCTTAAGTATATGTTAGGAACATGACTAATATGAAAATTTAAGGATTATCTAGAGAGGGAAACTGTAACAACATAAGTAAATAAAAAATAATAATACGTTTTAATATTTATTAAAAATTTTAAATTCAATATTAATTTTACTTTAAGGGGATGTTGTGTTCAATGGAATACTTGACTAGAAATAATGGGTTTCTCTAAAGTATAATGTTGCACACAATACCGATTCATACTTAAAAATAATAATATAATATTATTTTAAATGGTAGTTAACACCTAGTCGTTTAAATGGAGGGAATGAACAGAACTAACTACAATATGAGTAATCATTTTTCGTAAATGTTTTTACATTTATCCAATAAAAGATAGAGGCTGAAAAGGATAATGATTCTAATTTTAACCATAAACAGTCTAATATTCTATAAAAGGTCGATTTACCACCTTTTGTTGGAGAACCCTCTATAAACATAGTTCTAGACACCTTTATATGTTATATTTGACAATTAAAAATTATTCTTTACAACCAGGACATCAAAATTTACTTTAGGTAAATTTTTTGTACTTTTCGGATAAAATTCATTTTTAATGAATAGTGAAAATATTGTAATTTTAATCCCAAACTATCTTTTAATCTAATTTATTTTTATTTTTTGATTATTTATTTAATTGGTACTAAATTATAATTAGATTATATTTTTTCCAGTTAATCCAATACTGGTCATTGGAAGCAATTTCACTTTAAAATTTGACATAAACTACAGTCAATATTCTGATAGTTATTATTTCTTTAAAACATGGTTTCTGTTTTGACAACGGGAATTAAATTTAAATTAATTAATGAAACATCAATGTTTCTAATTTGGTAAAATAGACATCAATTTTGAATTCTAAATACCAAATATAGCTTACACTGATCTTTTGTTATTTTTTTGAAAACATTCAATTTTTGATGAATTCTGAAAACCCTGAGTAGTAATTTAAAAACCGACTTCTTCATTTAAATGAAATTTTACCGCTTCTGTGAATTTAATTTAAAAAATTAAACATACATGGTTGTTATTAGTAAGTAAAATGTGGATCAATAAGATGAAAATAGTTTTTTGTGAATAGTAACAGTTGACTTTTATTTGCCACAAAGGTAAATTAGGCAATTAAATGTAAAAATGATATTATAATTATATAAAATTACTCTAAAAAGAGTCCTAATACTATTTTTTGATAAATGTTTGGCCATGGGCATCCTTGGGTCTATTTCAGGACCCCATAGAGACCCTTAGGAGTGATAATGACACTTTATATTAGTTAATTTAAAGTAAAGACAAGAATGACATAAACATATATCTTTTAGTAAATCAATTTTTACATGGGGTTATATAAGTTATATTTTAGACTATAAATAATCATTTGAAAGATAAAAGTATTTCTTCATCATGTAATTTTTTTAAATTTTACAGATTAAATAAATTAGATGATTTACAACACAATAATGATGCTCTGTTTACCTAATAGATGAATGATTTAAATAAACAAGATTATAAAAATTATAAAAATATTCAAAACCGGTCCATTTTTTATTAAATGATTTTATTTCGAACACGATTCATATTATCTTAGACATTAATGAGTTTTTAACTATTAGAAACTGATAATCATTATATAATAAAATAATATTTTCAAACCTTCCAAACGAGCCCCTCCTTCCCCTTATAAAATGAAATCACCAATAACCCATTACTCACACCTCTCATGCCCCTTGGCTCATCCAATCTATGCCCAATTAAGCTCCCTATATCTATTTATTCCTCCTAGAAGCCTTACCTTAGGTATAAGGCACTTAAATAATGCCTTTTGGTTCATACCAAAGGGATTTACCCCATTTAAAGGACAAATGTTCTCTAAAGATCTTTTATTTTTTATTTTACTTTTATACCCCCCTAAACACTTTTTATTAAATTATTTTATAAAAAAATAAGTATCTTCAATATAATAGGATGTTTTTATGAGAAGTATTGGAAGTACACTTACAAACACCTCCATCTAATGGGTAAAGAACATACTATTTCTATGGTCGGTGAACTACTGCCTCACGAAATGATGATTGTTCAATCATCTCCTGCCGCCTCTCATGATGTCCATTATGATGGTACTATATTTATATGTTATATATAATTTATTTATATTGATTATATGCTTCTATATTTTTCATTTATATCATATCTATATAGTTTCCATAGTGGGTAAAAACGATAATTGAATTTGAGCAAGTGCGAACTGCCGCCCCTCAAACTGATATGACATGTTCATGCCATATGGGGAATGTATAAAGGATAGAGTTAATGAAATGATATATATATATATATATGATATGATATTATAATATAATTATAATAAACCTATGTATCATTTTTTTCATTCAATTAAATATGAAATATAAATGAAAGTAGGGTTCATGCGTACATGCGGCTTACCGCCTCGATGAATGATACATTTCAATTCTTATATCCAAATGTTATGTAATATTATAAATAAAAATATACACTAGATATATATGATATATATGATATATTAATCCGGAATATCATTCTGGAGATAATGGAATTTTTACCACGTGGACAACTTGTAATTATAAGGAGTTCATTTGGACCCAAGTAACAAATACCGTCAAAAATACCATTATTTGTATAAATTATTACATAATGTTTATAACATGGTAATAAGTGAAAAAAGGAATAATAAAATTTAAAAAATTTCTTAAGTAAGAAGAAATTAACTTTTGTTTATTATTCAGGAGATTAAACAACAAACGAGTCAAGTTAGACATGAGGTAAGGGACTTCATCTCAATCTCCTTTTATTGAGGCATATTTTATTTTATACAAAACATTCATTTATATGGTGTATAAACACCTTTTACATTTCATGTCATTCAAAGGTAATCTTTTTCTATGATCCGTTTAACTAAATGACAAAAAAGGAATGTTTCTTTTAATGTAAGCGGAAACAATGATGTTTTCTACCCCCACGAGTATTATTTTATCTTTAGATTCCTTAGCAAGACATAATTTTTTAAAAGGAAAATAAATACCATATACTCTATTATGTATTTTGGTATTCAAAATGGGTTTTCTAATGGATTGATAATGTCAATATATTTAAATGATATATTTTGATTACATTGTGGAAATTTTATCACTCCTTATGTTTGTTTTTTTTGTAGTGAATATGATATGGTAGTTGGGCATTGTTTACGTATATGGGTGGTTCCATGATAACCCTGGGGAGAGTGTTCCTGAGATAGATCTTTAGTGAATTGGGTAATGTGGTAGAGGTAAATGTTAAGGTTTCTCCTAAAATATTTATGGAATATAATATGATGGGAGTTCCATGTGTAACTCCCCATATAGATGTGAAAGATACAATGTATGTATGATATGGATGCCACAATTTACCTTTATGATTTATGATTTATATGTGTTATTCACAAATCTTATGATTATACAAGGTATATTTAAAATTTTATGTTTCGATGGACTATTTTTCCCTTTCTGTATTTTATAACCCTTACTATGATTTTTATGATCATCCCAATTTTTCAAATGTTTTTCACCAGTCATAAAGATGAATAGGGTCAAGGATTGGATCATGGAAAAGCCATGCGGTCTAAAACAAGGAACTAGACATGACTCTTTTTTTCAATACTTTTTATTTTATGAAAAAATGGAAACTTAGTAGAAGTTTCTACGTTGTAATTTTTTATATTTAATTTAATTTTTACTGCCTAATTTTCTAAATCTCTAAACCTTAAAATACCCTCAATGTGATTTATACATTTAATTCAATATTATGTAATGTTTTAAGGCTGGGCCCTTATAGTTGGTATCAAATATCGGTTTAGACAACTTTATGAGTTATAATATTGTTAAATTAATGTAAATATATAAATTTATTTTATGCTAAAAATGATATAGTATTTACAGATTACCATGTTACATCACCTAAGATATTTCTATGTTCAAAGTGGTTTTCCACAGAGGAAACTGGGCAGCTATGATTGGATGAAATCAAGAGGAAGGCAACCTTCCAAATCAGCAACATGAGATGGTCAGAATTGGAACTGAATTGTTTGTTCTAGTGATGGCACATTTTAATCAGGCTATAAATGGTAGTGGTATCCATGCCCAAGATTATCCAACTAAACCACAGAAGAACATGGAAATATTGTATCATTTCATTAGGCAACATCTCCCATCATTCAGAGGATCATCTAACCCTGTGCTAGCTGAAGGGTGGATTCAATCACTTGATGTGATTTTTGATGTCATGGGGTTTTCAGAACCTTAAATGATTAGTCTTACTATTTACTATTTTGAAGGTGAATCCGATAAGTGGGGATTAATAGTGAAAATTATCAGGGATAATGAGGATATTGATGCTCTTGATTGGGATGAATTCAAAGGTAGGTTTCTTGAGAAATATTTTCCTTTGATGGTTCGTCTTAGGTAAGAAAAAAATCCTGGAATTGAGGTAGGAGGATAACTCAGTGGCTTCTTATGAAGAAAAATTCACTCGACTGACAAATAATTCTTTAAATTATATATAAGATATTGATAGTAAAATCAACCATTTTACCGTGTATTAAATCCAAAGTATCAAAAGGGTTTCTATTCTCGTGAGTTCAAATGTTTTGAAAAACTTGTTCAATGTGTTGAGAAGGATGAAATGGATTTTTCTGATTATCAGGTGTTCTTTGAAAAAACAACAGAATAAGAGGTTGAGGTGGAAGACAAAAGGGAAGAAATCTTTAAAAAAGTCTGATTGTAAGAAACTTATTTTTACAGTTTGTGAAAAGTGTGGTAAAAATCATGTTGGGGAATGTATTTTGAATTCTTGAAAGTGATACCGATGTGTTAAAATGTGAATAAGGCTTGTAGTTTCACTGAAAAATACCAGGTTAATGGTAAGAAAAATTCTAATTTACAATCAGTAAAATGTTTTCAGTGTATTGAAATGGGACTTTATGAAAATGAGAGTACAATGAATAACACAACTGAGGAAAATCATCTAGACTACACGAATAATGGGTTGGTGAAATCCTTTTCAACTAATTCAGAAGATATTGGGAAATCAAATGATATAGTATTAGGAACACTATTTATTTGTTCTGATTTTGACAATGTGTTGTTTGATTCAGGGTCTTACACATTCGTTCATTTCAGTGATGTTTTCTAGTAAATTGGGAAATCCATCTCATGATATGAGTCCTGAACATATGGTAAAAACACCTAGGGATGTTTTGAGACAAAAATAAATAATACAAACATTCCTTTCCTTATGGGAGGAAATAATGTACCTGCAAACCTTATTGTTTTTCCTCTAGTAGAGTTTGATTTTATTTTGGGTATGGATTGGCATTCTATTTATCTTGCTAAGATTGACATGAGAGCTAAAGAGGATTATTTTCCGAAACATTTTTTTTTGTGTGTACAAGAATTAACCCTTACTTTTGATAACATATTAATAATATTAGAAACTAGTATAAGAATAAAATGAATGTTACCTTTTACATATTGTTGAAAATAAAGTAACTCTTTAAATTAATGATGTTCCTGTGGTAAATGTGTACATGTATGATTTTCTTTATGAGTTTCCTGGTATTATACCTGATCGGATGTTGAATTTACAGTTTACTTAGTTCATGATGATATTCCAATTTCAAAACCCCCTTATCAAATAGATCAAATTGAACTTTTAATGTTAAAGAAACAATTAAAGGAGTTATTAGATAAAGGTTTCATTTGACCTATCACATCACCATGGGGTGCTCCAGTCTTGTTTTTTGAAATGACTGGTGGTTTAATGGTATTATTCATTGATTATATAGCTTAGAATAACAGCACTATTAAGACCAAGTAGCATTTTCCTCATATCAGTGATTTGTTTGATAAGCTCTATGGAGGTGTATTTCTAGAAGAACGATTTGAGGTTTGGGTACCATTAGTTGAATGTAAAGGAAGTAAAAATTACGAAGACAACGTTTCCTAATTGATATGGCCATTAGGAATTTTTAGTTATGAATTTTGGGTTTACCAATGCACCTAATGTATTCATGGATCTTATGAATAGAATTTTCTGTGAGTTCTTGGATAAGTTTGTGGTTGTGTTCATTGATGATATTTGGGTTTATTCTAAAAGTAAAGAGAAACATGAAATCCATTTATGTGGTGTATTTCAAACCATAAATAAAAATTAACTATTTGGTAAATTCAGCAAGTGTGAGTTTTGGTTACAAAAAATTTCCTTCCATGGTCACATTGTTTAAAAAATTGCATAATAGTTGATCCTGCTTATACAAAAGTTATTGCAGAAATGCCAATACCCACAAATATAAATGAGATCCATATTTTTCTTTGTTTTAAAGAATATTACTAGAGGTTTGTTGAAAATGTTTCACGGTTATGTATCCCACTAACAATGTTAACCCGAAATGGTGTTAAGTTCTTCTAGACAAAAGAATGTGATGATTGTTTTCAGGAATTGAAAAAGAGAATGGTGAATGATCCTGTTTTTTCATTACCTTCCATAAATGTTGAGTTTTTTATCTATAGTGATGCTTTGTTGAAAGGACGTGGTTGTGTCCTTATGAGAAATTATTAGGTATTTTCTTATGCTTCATGTCTATTTAAACCTCATGAGTTAAATTACCCTACATATGATTTGGAATTAGCTGCTATTGTTTGTGATTTAAAAATTTGAAGGCATCATTTTTATGTAGTAAAATGTGAAATATATACTGACCACAAAAGATTAACGTATATATTGACTTAGAAATAATTGAACATGAGACAGAAGAAATGGATGGAATTAATAAAGTATTATGATTGAACAATCCATTACCATCCAAGAAAAAAAATAAAGTGGTTAATGCTTTGTGTAAAAAATTAATGATACATTAAACTTGTTACGTTTGGAACCAGATCCAATCACTAATGATTTGATTAACATTGGAATAAAATTTGTTGGTGCAGTAAATTACATAATTTTTTAGGTGTTAGTGAAATCATCTCTATTAAAAAGAATTAAGTAGGTGCAGTAGGAAGAATGTGAGTTATAGAAAAAGGTATAGTTGGATCAGAAGGGTAAGTTTCATAAATTTAATATTGATAATGGTTGTATTTTGAGAGTTGGAAAGAGATTATCTGTGACATGTGATTCATAGTTGAAGATTGATTTGTTATGTGAAGCACATATTTCACTGTTTTCAGTTCATCCTAGAAGTACTATGATGTACATAGATATTCAGGAGTATTGCTAGTGGGTCAAAATGAAAAGCGATATCGCTGAAATTATTGTGAAGTGTTTGTCTTGTCAACATGTTAAAGCAAATCATAAGTTACAAAAAGTGATGCTTCAGCCTTTATCGGTTCCAGAGGAAAAATGGGAAAATATATGCATGGACTTCATTGTGGTATTACAAAATAAATGTCGAGGTAATAATCCAATATGGGTTATTGCTGATCGATTGAGTAAATCTTTTCATTTCCATTCTAGTTGAGATAATTTTTTTCTAGATCACCTTTATTGGTTGTATGTTAAAAAGATGGTCATGTTGGATTGAGTTCCCCTCTACATTGTATCATATTTTGATCTCATAATTACTTAATACTTTTGGAAACACCTTTAGAAGTCATTCGGTACTGAATTAAATTTTAGTACAACTTTTTATCCCCAATCAAATGGGCAGTCCAATCGAAAAATTCATAACTTGGAGGATATGATACGTGCTTTCTCAATGGATTACCAATGATGTTGGGACCATCATCTTTCTTTGTTTGAATTTTCTTATAATAAATTTTTTCATTCCAGTATACAGATGGCTCCATTTGAGGCATTATATGGGAAGCGATGTCAACTCAATCTTTTTGGGATGATGTAGGTGAAAGGGAACTGATGAGACCAGAATTTGTAGAAGAGATGGAAGAAAAAAATTAGTTGATTCAGAATCACATTAGAACAGCTAAGAGAAGGCAGATAAGATTTGTGGATAACAGAAGAAAGGATCTTTCTTTTGAGGTACGTAGTCTTGTCTTTCCCAATGTTTCTCCATGGAAATGTGTGATGAGTTTTGATTAGAAGTAAATGTGGAGTCTGAGGTTCATTGGACTCTATTAAATCCTAGAAAACATTGGATCAATTTCATACAAAGTGTATTCACCTCCATGTTTATCCCAGGTACATAATTTTTTTCTTGTTTCAATGTTGAGAATGTATATTCCGGATCTATCTCATGTTTTGATCCCCAAGATAGTTCATCTGGAAAAGAAATCTCTCTTATGAGGAATAACCTGTCCAGATTCTTGACCGAAGAGAGATTGTGTGGTAGAATAAGGTAATTCATCACGTAAGGATTTTGTGGAAAGACCATATGGTTGAAGAGGCTATGTGGAAATCTGAAAATGATTTGAGGGATAAATACCCCCATTTATTTGATAAGTGAATAAAATTGTGAGGACGTAATTCCCAAAAAGGGGGATGGATGTCACATTTCAAGTTAATAAAGATAAATACATTTTCATTTTTATTAAAATTTGTGAATTAATTATTATTTTTACATTAAATGGTATGATATGTTCAATGGCGTACCTGACATGCAACAATGGGTTTCTCCAAAGTCTAATGTTCCACACAATGTTGAGTCATACTGAAAAATAAAAATATAATATTATTTTAATTGGTAGATAATTCCTAGTTTTTGTAATGGATGTAATGAAAAGAACTAACTACAATATGGTCAAATATTTTTCTTAAATGTTTTTACATTTTTCCAACAAATGTTAGAGGCTTAAAATGTGAATTAATCTAATTTGAAGCATAAACACTCTAATATTCTATAAAAGTACAATTTAACACTTTTTGATGGATAACCTTCTTTAAATCAAGTTTTGGTTACATTTATATGTTCTATTTGAAAAAATTAAATTCTTATTTATAATAAAGACATCAAAATTAACTTTGGGAAAAATTTTGGTATTTTTCTGATAAAATTCATTTTTTAATGAATAGAGAAGATAATGCATTTTAATTCAAAACTTCCTTTTAATCTAATTTATTTATACTATTAGAATATATTTTTAGTTTTTATTAAAGAATAATTAGATTATATTTTTACCATTTAATCTAATTATTTTCATTGGAAGCAATTTCACTTTGAAATTAGACATAAACAGCTGCCAATCTTTTGATAGTTATTATTTCTTAAAAACGTGTTTTTTATTTTAACAAAGGAAATTAATTTTATATAAATTAATGCAACCACTATTTTTTGAATTTGGTAAAATATACATCATTTTTTAATTCATAATATCAAATATATCTTAGGATGAATTTTTTGTATTTATTTGAAAACCTTCAATTTTTGATGAATAGTGAAAACACAAAGTGGTAGTTAAAAAACCGACTTCTTCTTTTAAATATAATTTTACCACTTATATGGATTTAATTTAGAAGATATGAAATACATGGTTGTTATTATTAAGTAAAATGTGGTTTAAAAAGATAAAAATAATTTTTTGGTGAATAGTATGTTTTGACTGTTATTTACCGCGGTGAAAGGTAAATAGGGTAATTTAGGGAAAAAATAATATTATATGAATATAAAAGTAGCCTAAAATGTGTCCTAATCCTATTTGATGATAAATTTCAGACCATTTTCAACCTTGGGTCTATTTTGGGACCCATGGAGACACTTAGGGGTGATAATGACACTTTATATTAATTAATTTAATGTTAAGACAAAAATGACAGAAACATAAATTTTTTAGCAAATCAAATTTTACACACGATTATATAAGTTATATCATCAAATATAAATATTAATTTTAAAGAAAAACGATTTCCTACTTCATGGTAAATTGTTAATAACTTTTATACATGAAATTAAAAAAATTATTTGTGGCACAATAATGATGCATTATTTACCTCATTAACGAATGATTTAAATAAATAAGAATATAAAAATTCAAACAATATCCAAAACCTTTTAATTTATTATTGAATGATTTTATTTAGAACAGTAGTCATATTATCGCCATCTTTAATGTTTTTTGGACCTTTAGAAACAAAGAATCGTTCTATAATAAAATAATATTTTCAAACATTCCTAAAGAGCCCCTCCTCCTCCTTATAAAAACACATCACCTCTAACTCATTAATCACACCAATCAAGAACCTTGTATCATCAAACTTCTGCCCAATTAAAATCCATACATCCCTCTCTTCCTCATATAATCATTCCCTTAGGAAGAAGGAACTTCAATAAAGCCTTTTAGTTCAAACCAAAGGGAGTTACCCGATTTAAAGGTAACATCTTCTCTTAAGTTCTACTCTTTTATTTTACTTCTTCGACCCCCTAAAATCTTTTTATTAATATTATTTTATAACAACTCCAGTATCTTAAATATACTAGTGTGATGTTATTAGAATGATTATAACTACACTTACCCACACCTCCATCTAATGGGTAAAGAATGTACTGTTTCTGTGGGCGGCGAACTACTGCATCACGAAATGATGGTTGGTCAATCTTCTCCTACCGCCTCTCATGATGTAAATTATGATAGGACTATATATATATGCGATAAATATTATATTTATATTTTTTTCTATGATTATGTATTTTCATTTATATCATTCCTTTTTTGTTTCAATAGTGGGTAAATACGATAATTTTAATTGAGGAAGTGCAGAAAACCACCCCCTCCAAATGATATAAACCATTCATGCCATACGTGGAAAGTATAAAGGATGAAGTTAATGAAATTATATATGATATTCTACTGGAATTATAATATACCTATGTATCATTATGTTTTCATTCAATTAAATAAGAAATAGAAATAAAAGGAGAATTCATGAGTACATGTGTCCTACCGTCTCCAAGAATGGTGAATTTCATTTCTTATCTCCAAATGTTATGTACTATTATAAATAAATATATATATATGATATATATGATACTTATAATCATGAATTTCATTCTGGAGATAATGGACCTTTTTACCACATGGACAAATTGTAATTATAAGGGGTTCATTTTTTACTCAAGTACCAAATATCAACCAAAAGACCAATAATAATTTAAATGATTATATAATGTTTATAACATGGTAATAAGTTATATAAAAAGAATAATAAACTTAAAAATGGTTCTTAATAATGTATAAATTAACATTAGCTTTTTATTCTAGAGATTAAAGAACGAATGAGTCAAGTCAGACACGATGTTACGGGTATCTTCTCAATCTTCTTTCAATGAGGCATATTTAGTTTTATACATGACTTTATTTTATACAATGTATAAAAATATTTTTCTTTTCTTTTCATTAAAAGGTAATATTTTTCTATGAGGCGTTTTATTAAATGACAAGTATGGTTTCTTCTAATATAAGCGGTGATGATGACCTTTTCTGCCACCATGTGTATTATTTGATCATTGGATACCTTAATAAGCAATAATGTTTGTAAAAGGAAAATAAATACCATATACTACTTTATGTATTTTGGTATTGAAAATGGTTTTGATAATGGATTTATTATGTCAATATATTAAAATAATATATTGTGATAGCAATGTGGAAATGTTATATTTCCTTTATGTTTTTTTATGTGTTGTAAAATTGTTATGGTTTTTGGGAATTATTTATGTATACGGGTGGTTCTGTTATAAATATAGGGAGGTTGAGCCCAACATAGATCTCTAATGTATTGGATACAATGAAGGAGGGATACATTAATGTTTCTCCTAATACATTTAATGAATATACTGTGATGGGTATTCCATTTGTAACTCCCTATGTAGCTGTAAAAGCTACAATTTAGGTCTGATATGGATGCCACAAGATACATTTATGATTTATGATTTCTATGTATTATTCATAAATCTTATGATTTCATGAGGCATATAAAAAAGCTTATGTTTTGAAGGACAAATGTTTCCTTTATTTATTTTATAACCCTTAATGATCTTTTTTATGCTCATCCCATGTTTTTAAATGATCTTCACATAACATAAAGATGGATAGGGCCAAGGATGGGATCATGGAAACATCATGCAGTCTAAAACATAGAACTAGACATGACTCTTTTTTTGAAGAGTTTTTTTTTGGAAAAATGGAAACTTAGTTGATGTTTCTACTTAGTAGTTTTTGAGATGTAATGTAATAGTTATGGCCTAATTATCTAAAACATTAAACCTAAAAACATCCTCAATTTGAATTATACATTTAATTCAAGATTATGTAATGTTTTAAGGCTAGGTAATTATATAAATTATCATCAAAAGTGTTATTTTTTTTCATTTTGAAATAAAAATAATTGTTGTGGATTTTTGAATCCTTGAAATGTAATCATATTTTATGGTTTGTGTGAGAATGCAGTTCAAGATACAAAACAATCATCAAACATTTCCATTTACATATATTACATTGAGGTAGTAATTTAATTACCTTCAAGGGATCTCGTTATACATGTATTACCAGGTTATCATTTATGTATGGTCCAACTGATATTCCTGATTTAAATTGGATCATGTGACTCTGTATCATGTGACACATTTTGGGATAATTGTATTTGTGAGGCATGCTTGATTGAGTTATTATGATTATTCTTCTTTATTTGACTTATACAAAGTGCTTCTACTCACATGTGTGTATGTATAGCTTTTCTGACACTCATGAAATGTTATATATGATGTTACTTTGTCATTAAAATATGTTTGATTTATGATGTGATGTTGTTTCTTGTGAATGGTACATATGAGATAAGTGTAAATTTCATTGCTCAGTATCTTATAGTTGTATCGTGGTATGATACATCATGTGGAATGATGACATGGAAGATATGGATGATGGTTCATGAGGATCTTTGGTGGCCTGGACTGGGGAACATGAAGGTTATGAGTGATCAATCAAGTATGGGGGGGGGTTGGGGCATGATGATTTTGAGTTATTATACCTGTGTGGAAACAATGGGTCTTGATGGTCTATGTGACCTGGCCTATAGATAGTTCTAGGGCATGATGGACTATTGTGGTTGGTCTTGGAGGCATAATTTTGACAAAGTTGTAGAGAATCATGGGGATCACTTTACTATGATATATATAAATATTATACTGGGTAATGATGGACTAATGTGGTTTTTACATGGGTCCTATGACATGTACATCAATCAACAATCTTGAAGAAGGTTCTAATGTTGAGACGTATCCATTATTGTCCAGATGTTTTCTAGCATGAAGTCAATGCAGGTACGACTGAGGTTTTTTGGGGGGTTTTGTTAGAACATTGAAGATTTGTTTCTCTTTAGTATTTTTATGGTTGATATGAACATATAATTAATATACATATTACTTATAGATAGGAGAACATCAGGTTAAATATATAGTGGCGGTGTCCTACTAATTCACGTAGTCACACCCTACTCATAAATTTCTATACACTAGTATATTAAATGATAGATCTATTGAGCCGAATGGGACCTATAATGGAAAGATGATCATAGATGCATGGATAAAGTAATATTCATGGAAAGACTCTTGAGGAACCATTGTGTAAAGACCCATAAATATCAAGGGAAATTTTTTCTTAATTTGTTTTGTGATTTTACGAGTGTGCAGTTTCTGACGGCACCTGATTCCGAGGCTAGGTGTGCCTGGAATCAATTTTCGATGTTTAGCTCAGGTACGTTCAGTGAACAAACGAGCGGGTTTTCTTAACTTTTGAACTGGTGCTCAGAATCAAAATCTGAGGGCACAGATGAAACCGCAGCTCCAGTAATTACTTAGGAACACCTTTTCTGAAGGTGTGTTTTCTCGGGTGGTGATGTTAAAAAAAGTGAGGAATAAAAATATAATTGTTTTATTTTTATTTCTTTACTAAGCGGTTTAAGTGAAATTAAGTAATGTCACAACTTAATTACTTTTTATCTTGTGGATAACATCCATGTGAGCGAGTTGGGGTGGGGCCCACACGAGCCCCCACCATTCAATTCTCTAACTCCCCATTAATCACCCTATCACTTTTAATTTCGCAACTCACCCGCTCCCCCGTTTTCATGTCAAGTCAATTCAAGCATTTTTTCTTTCACATTAAATACACTCCAATAAAACGCTTAATTTATTGGGCAACGCACGTTAATTAATTTGATGAATTCATTTTGAATTTCAAATTAATGTTGACACATATGTGTGTGAATAAAATAAGACAAGGTCTTTTTTTGGGGTGGATTCGTTGTGTGGAATCATGGAGAGAACTCTTACGGTCTTGAAGAACTTCATCTTCCTCGCAAAGAATGCCAAAGCTTCGACGAAGAATGCCATACCATCTTTGCACCTTCTTCCCGCGTTGAATAAAGTGACGACGCACCACATCCTTCTTCGGGCGAACACCGACGACGCTTACGGAGCCTCGATCCGTGACGCCATCTTCCGCGACGTCGTCTTCTGCGACGCCGTCTTCCGTGACGTCCTTTTCCCGCGATGAACCACTTTTGACGACTTCATCGAGGTAGGGGGATTTCGAATAAAGTTTATATGTGAATTATCCCCTCGTTCATGAGTTTTTTTATTATTGCAGGGTGTTTGTATAATTTATTTGAAATAAATTATACCCTCATCAATGATTAAAAGCATGTGTTTTTATGATTGCCAATTGATAACACCTAACGCGGAGGGCACGGGCCGAACAAACACGGCCCGAAAACCCTCCGCAGTTTCTGTATTGATGTGTGGATTGACGGGCGATGATGAAGCGGGCCACAAAGGTGTTTTGAACCATTCGCAGTAATATACTGGTCCCGGGAGAGCCGCAGGCACAGCCGATGGGCAAAACGGACCACTAGAGCGCGTCCGGTGGTCCGCGGAAGACGGGGCCGGCACCGGCCGGCCACCAGGAGGCGGCGATGCCCAGAACGCTGCCAGGAGGAACCTCCGCGGCTGAAGCCACGATGACAGGCGACCGGATCCCGCGATCGCGCATGATCTGGAGGAGGAGGATGCGACACTTGCCACCTCTGTGGGGTGCAAGGGGGGGGGGGGAAGCGCATCCCCCTGCTCGGCCGTTGGACGAGCCAGTGCACGCCACCCCCCATCCGGGCCGGGGTGGGTCGCATGGACCGGGTCGGGCCGGACCCGAACCCGGGTCGGGTCGCCTCGGTTCAGGCGGACCCAAGGGGGTTGGGCCGGGCCGGGTCCAAACCCCCATTTCGGACTGTTTTCAGTCATTTTCCCATATCATGGGTTTCAGACCTCCGATCGATGAACCGTCAGTTATGTTGGGATCCTTGGGTCTAGACGGTCGTTTTGGTATATTACACTTGAGGTTTTGGAGAACTTTGTGTATGGCCGGGTTGGTTCGAACACGAAACCAATCGGTCCCTCAGAGCGGAAACACTTATAACTTGAGCTCCGGACGTCCGATTGACGTGCCGTCGACTTTGTTGGATTCCTCTTAGTGAGACAAACCTTTTGGCATACTCTGCTCGAGGTTTTCACGCAGTTGGAGTGCGGTTGGGTTTGTTTTGACTTAAAAACCAACCGGGCCCCTGGAACAAAAAAGCCAATAACTCTCAGACCGGGCATCTGATTGACGCGTCATTTGTCACGTTGAGTTCCCTTTATCGGGACGGAAATTTGGGATACATCAACTCTGGACTATGTGACAGTTGATGTATCGACCTCTTGGCTCGTGGAGAGGACCCTCCGGGAACGAGCATGCTGTGTGCGGAAACCCTAGAGCTGGCTGAGACTTGACGACTGATGATCAATCGACTCGGATTGTTTCGATAGCCCAGTGGGGAGCGCTTGGATGTAGCGGAAGACCCACGACGGAGGAGCGCTCAGTTGTAGAGGTAGACCTATGGTACTCAACAGAAGGAGTACCTCTGTAGGCTATGAGGGGGAGCGCTTGGTTGTAGTGGTAGACTCATGGTGGTAAGCGCTTGGTTGTAGCAGCAGACCCACAGTAATATGATGGGGAGTGCTTGGTTGTAGAGGCAGACCCATGGTGGGAAGCGCTTGGTTGTAGCAGCAGTCCCATAGTACTATGAGGGGGGCGCTTGGTTGTAGCGGTAGACCCATGGTGGGAAGCGCTTGGTTGTAGCAGCAGGCCCACAGTACTAGAAGGCGGAGCGCCTGGTTGTAGCGGCAGACCCATGGTGAGAAGCGCTTGGTTGTAGCAGCAGACCCACATTACTCGACAGGTGGAGTACTACAACAGTCCATGGTTAGTGGGAAGTGCTTGGTTGTAGCGGTAGGCTCACTGTACTTGATAGAGGAGGAGTTCCCCATCAGCTATGGGTTCGATGGTGAAGACTTTCGTATTGGAATCCTCCGTGGGTTCGACGGTAAAGACTTTCGTACTGGAATCCACTGTGGGTTCGGTGGTGACGACTACACTACTTGTATCCTACGTTGGTCCCAGCTTAGATGAATCAGTGGCTTCATCTGATCATCTCTATCACCTTATGAAGAAGTATACCTGTGTGAGCTGAGTCTTGACTTTAAATCATTATCTTCGATATGATTGACTTGTTTTCCTATGTGGATTGAGTTGTGATTTCCCATGTGGATTGGGTTGTACTATCCTGTGTGGACGTGATCGAATTTGTGCTTGGATGTTGGAGTCATTCTAGAATTGATGACTTAGGCATATGTATGGGAATATACCCAAGCAGTGTTGGATATTACTTCGTGATTGTATCTTTTCATGTGGATTATCCTTTGTGGATTCTGGGAGACCTTCGGGGGTCTCGGGGTCCCTACTGAATATCGTATACTCACCCCTGCACGGGCTTCGCCCGCACTACGTTGTGTTGGTTGCAGATGAAAAACATCACTGAACAAGGTTGAGGCTTGTAGAGCTGGGCGGTTCCCGGAGGTAGAACACCCGACGAGTCGGTGCCCGGAGGTGGATATCATGACGAGTCGGTACCTGGAGGCGGACCAATGAGGGGAACGTACATGGGGCGGATGGCAGGACCCGAGGAGCTAAGGAGGCTATCTGTACCCACCTTTCAGGTGGGATTTCCAGTGGACAGCTCGACGTTGCTGCTTTACATTTCAGTTGTTGTACTTCCTTTCCAGTTGTATTTTACTTTCAATTTGGGTTTGTATTCTGGCCCGCTTACGTTTCCGCACATACTTGTACTCAGTTTACTTAGTGTTTACTTCTAATGGCTTACTCTATGGTGTTTGTTTACTTTACAAAGAAATGCCTTCCACTTCTTGTCGGGATTTTCACCTTTGGTGCTAGTCGCCATCCCCTGGCCTATGGAAGGCGGGCTTGGGGTAGTCAGGGCATGGGCCCTGAGGATGGGTCGTGACAAATTGGTAACAAAGGAGTTCGGTTCTACCGCAGAACTCAGGAATATGATCTTTCTTCTATGTGAAGCAATAGTGTTAAGGGTATTGAGTGTGGTTATCAGTCCAGGGAGTCTAGTGTTGGTGCGACGGCCGACGTATCCATACACCAGGACCCTGACTTCTGATTTCCGACTCAATGCACGAAAACATTGATTACATGTGTGTTTCAAATTTTTCTTTGTGATTACTTTGTGTCAGCTCACCAGGTGTACTGTTTTGACCGTGGCGCACCTGTTTCCTTTCAGGATGGCCCCATGATGGCAGCCAGCTAGGGTTCAGAGATTTGTGCGAGATGAAAGCCCACCGAGCGATGATGCCTCGGTGCAGGGCCCTTTTTCAGCTGAGGCACCGGCGGTACCTCTACCCGCTGAGCCACCGATGTCACCTGCCCCAGCCGCTGAGAGTGCACATCGCCTTAGCGTACTACACGAGTTTCAGCGTCAGAGACCGCCCAGGTTCCGCGGGGAGATGGACCCTCAGGCAGCCGAGGACTGGATGGAGGCTGTAGTTCGAGTTTTCAGGTTATTGGGGATACCAGCCAACCTCATGGTGATCCTTGCAGCGAGCCTCCTGCACAAGGCAACCGAGAGATGGTGGAGCTTTATGCTCCAGGTGCACGACGATGCAACCCTTATGTGGGCAGACTTCGAGAGCCTATTCCGGGAAGAGTTTGTACGAGCCACCCTTCAAGTGGTGCGCATACAGGAGCTACTACAGCTACGGTAGGGCATCATGATGGTAGCCCAGTACTCGGAGAGATTTACCGATCTCTTGCACTATTTGACGGACATGGTACGAGACCCATTCTTCCGGGAAGTAGATAGATGACGTAGATGTCTAAGAGGACCATATCTACAAGTGATCGACCGCACGACACAAGATCCTGTGTGAGAGGCACCCGGGGTGGAGAACGACTTACCAGGAGCGTACAGTGTTACTCCTTCGGTGGGGTTGGTCACATGGCATGTGACTATCTGACCCGCCATTAAGATGACCAGCGGATAAATGAAGGACCTCCCAGGCAGAGGCAGAGGTTCGATTGGGGCGGATCCCAAGGAGCAGGAGATCGAGGCAGGTTAGCTGGTCGTGCAGCTGGAGGTGGACGACGCTTCGAGGTGTTGCCACCACCACCACCAGGAGATCCACCCCGACCACAGGGAACAAGTGGACATGGGAGAGCTCAGCTTCAAGCAGCTGAGGCTTTTGACTATGGAGCTCCGGAAGATGGCGGACAGGGGAGAAACTAGTTCTAGGCATGGAGGCCTTGTTGTTAGTGTTTCTAGCTTTCTTCTTTTTGATGTTGAGGTTATATGTGTCTTGAACTTTGAGCTGCAGTAATAAAATACACCTTTATTTGTGGTGTTTACTTTCCTGTCCTCTCTTTATGTTGTTACTAAGAGGTTTCGGTTTAAAAACTATTGACCTGACCCTCACTTCTGAGATACCTACTGGAGGAGACCCAGTGACCAGACACTGATGCCGACAGTTTGACTCAACCCTTGGAGGCGAGAGTAATGGTTGTATCTCTTGGAAGTAGTGTCGAGGCCTTACGACATCATCCATGGTATGGATTGGTATCATCCATGTCGGGATTGACTGTATTAGGTAAAGATTGTGGTTCATCCAGGGGATGAGACCAGATTTCTCTTATCGGCAAAGAAGAAATCTTATCAGCTCTTGTAGGACCAGAAAAGGTCCAAGTCATCCAGGAGTGGATGAGGACAACTCATATCCAACAAAAGGCTCATGCTGGCAGGAGGTAGAGACCATTAGAGTTCGAGGGTGGTGACCACGTCTTCTTGCGTGTCTCACTTCGACGTGGAATACAAAGTTTGGCCGGGGCGACAAGTTATCTCCGCACTTCATTGGACCCTTCTAGGTCCTCAACAGGGTAGGCGAGGTGGTTTACCACTTGACCCATCCACCTAAGTTGCACCAGGTGCACGACAAAATCCGTGTATCTCAACTGAGGAGAAACGTGCTTGACACAACACATATCATCAACCATGGGGAGATATACTTTGACGATGGGGAAACTTTTGCGGAGGTCCTGGTGGAGATCAAGGATCAACAGGAGCGGGTCCTACATGGGCGGTCGATTCCTCTAGTACGCATCAGATGGAAGCCCAGGAACCTCCAGGAGAGCACTTGGGAGCGGGAGGCTCTAATGCGTGCTCAGTACCCACTTCTGTTTCCCTAATTTGTGTTATAGCTTTACAGGGATGTAAAGACCTGAGGTGGGAGTAATGTAAAGACCCGTAAATTTCAAGAGAAATTTTTTCTTAATTTGCTTTGGGATTTTACGAGTGTGTAGTTTCTGACGGCACCTGATTCCGAGGCCAGGTGTGCCCGGAATCAATTTTCGAAGTTTAGCTCAGGTACGTTCAGTGAACGAATGAGCGGGTTTTCTTAACTTTTGAACCGATGCTCGGAATCAAAATCTGAGGGCACCGATGAATCCGCAGTGCCGATAATTTCTTAGGAATACCTTTTCTGAATGTGCGTTTTCTCGGTTGGTGATGTTAAAAAAAGTTAGGAATAAAAATATAATTGTTTTATTTTTATTTCTCTACTAACCAGTTTAAGTGAAATTATGTTATGTCACAACTTAATATCTCTCTATCTTGTGGATAACATCCATGTTAGGTAGTTGGGGTGGGGCCCACGTGAGCCCCCACCTTTCAATTCTCTAACTCCCCATTAATCACACTATCACTTTTAATTTCGTAACTCACCCGCTCCCCCATTTTAATGTCAAGTCAACTCAAGCAGTTTTTCATTCACATTAAATACACGCCAATAAAACGCCTAATTAATTGGGCAATGCGCGTTAATTAATTTGATGAATTCATTTTGAATTTCTAATTAAATTTGACACATATGTGTGTGAATAAAATAATACAAGGACTTTTGGGGGTGTATTCGTTGTGTGGAATCAAGGAGATAACTCTCTCGGTCTTGAAGATCTCTGTATTCCTATCAAAGAACGTCGAAGCGTCGACGAAAAATGTCGTACCATCTTTTCACCTTCTTACCGCATTGAAGAAAGCGACGACGCGCTGCATCCTTCTTCAAGCGAACGCCGGCGACGCTTATGGAGCCTTGATCCATGACGCCGTCTTCTGTGACACCGTCTTATGTGATGTCGTCTTCCGCGACGTCCTTTTCCCGCGATGAACCACTTTCAACGACTTCATCGACGCAGGGGGATTTCGAATAAAGTGTATATGTGAATTATCCCCTCGTGCATGAGTTTTTATTATTATTTCAGGGTGATTGTATAATTTATTTGAAATAAATTATACCCATGTCAATGATTAAAAACATGTGTTTTTATGATTGCCAATTGATGACACCTAACGTGGAGGACGCGGGCCGAACAAACACGGCCCGGAAACCCTCCTCAGTTTGTTTATTGATGTGTTGATTGATGGGAGACGATGAAGTGGGCCAGAAAGGTGTTTTGAAACATTCGCAGTAATCTACTGGTCCCGGGAGAGCCGCAGGCGCAGACGACGGGCAAAACGGACCACTGGAGCACGTCCAGTGGTCTGCGGAAGACACGGCTGGAACTGGCCGGCCGCCAGGAGGCCGCGGTGCCCGGCGTGTAGCCAGGAGGAACCACCCCAGCTGAAGCCGCCACGGCAGGCGACCGGATCCCGCAGCTGCGCGGGATCCGGAGGAGGAGGACGCGACACTTGCCGCGTCCGTGGGGCGCAAGGGGGGGGGGGGAGCGCGTCCCCCCTGCTCGGCCGCTGGCCGAGCCAGCGCAGCCCCCCCCCCCCCGGTCGGGTCGGGGTGGCTCGCATGGACCGGGCTGGGCTGGACCCGAACCCGGGTTGGGTCGACCCGGTTCGGGGCGACCCAAGGGGTGTTGGGCCGGGCCGGGTCCAAACCCCCATTTCGGACTATTTTCTGTCATTTTCCCCTATCATGGGTTTCGGACCTCCGATCGATGAACCGTCAGTTTCTTTGGGATCCTTGGATCGAGACGGTGGTTTTGGTATATTACACTCGAGGTTTCAGAGAACTTTGGGTATGGCCGGGTTGGTTCGAACACGAAACCAACCGGGCCCTCGGAGCGGAAACACTTATAACTTGAGCTCCGGACGTCCGATTGATGAGCCGTCGCCTTTGATGGATTACTCTTAGTGAGACAGACCTTTTGGATTACTCCGGTCGAGGTTTGGATGCAGTTGGAGTTTGTTTGGGTTGGTTTTGACGTAAAACCCAACTGTGCCCTCGGAACAAAAAAGCCAATAACTCTCAGACCGGGCATCTGATTGACGCGCCGTCTGTCACGTTGAGTTCCCTTTATCGAGACGGAGCATTGGGATACATAAACTCTGGACTACATGACAGTTGATGTATCGACCTCTTGGCTCATGAAGCGGACCCTCCCAGAACGAGTATGCTGTGTGCGGAAACCCTAGAGCTGGCTGAGACTTGACGACTACTGATCAATCGACTCAGATTGTTTTGATAGCCCAGTGGGAAGCACTTGGTTGTAGCGGCAGAACCATGGTGGAGGAGGGATCGGTTGTAGTGGCAGACCCGTGGTACTCAACAGAAGGAGTACCTCTGTAGGATTTGAGGGGGGTGCTTGGTTGTAGCGGTAGACTCATGGTGGGAAGCGCTTGGTTGTAGCAGCAGACCCACAGTAATATGATGGGGAGCACTTTGTTGTAGCGACAGACCCATGGTGGGAAGCGCTTGGTTGTAGCAGCAGGCCCGTAGTACTATGAGGGGGAGCGCTTGGTTGTAGCGGTAGACCCATGGTGGGAAGGGCTTTGTTGTAGTAGCATGCCCACATTACTTGAAGGGGGAGCGCTTGGTTGTAGCGGCAGAACCATGGTGGGAAGCGCTTGGTTGTAGTAGAAGACCCACAGTACTCGACAGGTGGAGTACTACAAGAGTCGAAGGTTAGTGGGAAGCATTTGGTTGTAGCGGCAGGCCCACTGTACTCGATAGAGGGGGAGTTCCCCAGCAGCTATGGGTTCGACAGTGAAGACTTTCGTATTGGAAACCTCCATGGATTCGACGGTAAAGACTTTCGTATTGGAATCCTCCATGGGTTCGGCGGTGACGACTACACTACTTGTATCCTACGTGGGTACCAACTTAGATGAATCAGTGGCTATATCTGACCATGTCAATCACCTTACGAAGAAGTATACCTGTGTGAGCTGAGTCTTGACATTCAATCATTATCTTCAATATGATTGACTTGTTTTCCTATGTGGAGTGAGTTGTGCTTTCCTGTGTGGATTGGGTTGTACTATCCTATGTGGACGTGATCGAACTTGGGCTCGGATGTTGGAGTTGTACTAGAATTGATTACTTAGGCATATGTATGGGAATATACCAAAGTAGTGTTGGATGTTACTTTGTGATTGTATCTTTCCTTGTGGATTATCCTTTGTGGATTCTGGGAGACCTTCAGGGGTATCGGGGTCCCTACAGAGTATCGTATACTCACCCTTTCACGGGCTTCGCCCGCACTACGTTGTGTTGGTTGCAGACGGCAGACATCAATGAATGAGGTTGAGTCTTGTAGAGCTGGGCGGTTCTCAGAGGTGGAACTCATGACGAGTCGGTGCCCGGAGGTGGATATCACGACGAGTTGGTACCTGGAGGTGGACCAGTGAGAGGAACGTACACGGGGCGGACGGCAGGACCCAAGGAGCTGAGGAGGCTATCTGTACCCACCCTTCAGGTGGGATTTCTAGTGGACAACTCGATGTTGCTGCTTTACTTTTCAGTTGTTGTACTTCCTTTCCAGTTGTATTTTACTTTCAGTTTGGGTTTCTATTCTGGCCCGCTTACTTTTCCGCACTTACTTGTACTCAGTTTACTTAGTGTTTACTTCTGCTGGCTTACTCTATGGTGTTTGTTTACTTTACAAAGGCTATTCCTTCCCCTTTTTTTCGGGATTTTCATCTTTGGTGCTAGTCGCCAGCCCCTGGCCTATGGAAGGCGGGCTTGGGGTAGTCACGACACTGGCCCCGAGGACGGGTCGTGACACATTGTATATTTATTCACTATATTTATTTTATTTGTTTTTTGCATGATTTCCACATACGAGAGATGCTTTAATTTATTGGTCATTTATTACAATTATTCATTTTTTTGAACTCTACTTGAATATTTTGTAGTTATTTTATTCACTAATCATTGAAATGATATAGAGGGTATAGTCTAAAAAATATTTTATTTAGACCCTCACATATAGTCGGAATCCTCTTCCATAAAGGGAGGCAGACATGAGGTCTTGTGGCCTTTCATTTCAAACCCAATTGTTGTGGTCAAGATGTTACAAAATGGAGGTGTGCATTGGATCATGTGTCCTTCCATCTCGAACCTGGATGTTCAAGTTGGGATGTTATAAATGTGAGTAGCACACGAGTTCATGCTTCCTTCAGACTTGGACCCAATGGATCAGTTTCAGATATTACAAAATCCAGTTAGATTTAATGATTCAATAACTTGTTTATATCTTTTTATAGTGGAGGGATATGATATACATTAATAGGATGGTTGAGACTTGGGAATGAAAACTATGACAGTGGTACGATTGTACTATATTTTTGACCTGTATGTTTCTTTAAATATTGGAATTTATGTTCTATGTTACAATTGAATAAATCTACCTTATGTGATAAGAATGATGTAGATGTGTGGGTTATTATATTTCACATAGGTTATTATATCATGACTATGAATATTTAATAACATTATATATATACCATTTTTTAATGCAAAAAATTTCATTAATTGAATTCATTGATTTTTTTCCATTTTTTCAAAATAGTGTATCAGATAGTGTAATATATAAGTTTTTCTTATTGTTGTGACATATCATTATTGGTAAAAAAAATTGAACAGTCTATCGTATTGTGTTATTACTTGTATGATGAATTTGACTATCGTTATTGGAAAAAGGCCATGGTTAGTGATTAGAGGGTCATTCCTATTGTTATGGGGAGACAGATAGGATAACCATAGATGATCCATTAAAGTGGATAAGGGATATTTATGTTCCAAATGTTCCTCATTATTGTAGAGAGAGTTTATTTTTTTCAAACTAGGTGAATTAGTTTTTCAATTTAAACCACTAGGGACACTTTTTAGTGATTATAAGTTAATAGATGAGTAAAGGTTTAAAATGGTTTACATATGGTTAAAACCTTAGTTAGAATCCTATAATATTATGTATAATATTTTCTTAGTTAGGGGTTGAGTTAGTGCATGATTCTGAGGTATGTTGAGCCTCAACATAGATAGAATGATAATATTAAATATATTATATTAATAACATGTAATATATTCCAAATAATTGAATAATTAAAAAATAGTATTTCATATGAAAAATATGATACCACTGTTAGGTCTGATATACAATGTTTACACTATGTAGGGTATAAAACATGTGAGTGTTAGGAATATTTTTACATAACATGTGAGGATAATTTATTCAATATTTTCAATTTATTATCTTTTAAAAATAATTTAATATATCTCAATAGGTGTGTCGTATGAGAAATCAGAAAACTCCATCGCATCCAGAATGTGGGGTTTGCAATATTCCGGGTTTAACATTTAAGATCATTGGGTGTTTAGACATATCAAATGCGATAAAACCATTTTTTATATTTATATAATTTATTAATCTATTTTATAAATAGTAAATAATAAATAATATCTCAAGAAGTGAATCATATGAAAACTTTAAGTCAACCGTTAGTCTTGGGACACATAAATTACTCATGGGGTATAATATTAATCTGTGTTAGGTGTTTCCCAACATTTCAAGTGAAAATAATCTTTTAAATTTTAATTAAGATATTATTCATATTTTAATTAATCAAATTTTTTTGATTTAATAATTAGGTCACCTTCGTCAATGTTTAAATACTAATTCCACTATTGATGATGCCTTGTCAATAGTAAATCTTCAAAATACAAAATTATTGAACAATTTAAAACATTTATTCCCATTAATGGATGATTTTACACACACCATCATTAAAATTATGTTTAATCATTGATTAAATTAGCATTTAAAATTTTTCAGGATTTAAATTGATAAGGATGGGAATGGTGTTATATATTTTATTGTAGGAATAACTAATGTTGATATGATTATGAATATGAAATTTGGAATGAAATATTTGTGTGGGGAATATTAAATTGTATATATACATGATATATATATATATATATGTATGTATATGTATATACATGTGTGGGTGTATATAAATATGTGTATATATGGGTATAATATATATATATATATATATATAAGGACGTGCGTGAGTATAATAAATAAATAAATAAATAAATAAATAAATATTTATATTTATATTTATGAAATTTAATATTTTCTAAATGTATAATTAAATGAGATTTATATAATTTAAAATAAAAAATATTTTATGAGGCCATGGGGGTATTAGATAAAGTTTTTTCAGATGTTTTAAATGAGTTTGACAGTATTTCCTATAGAGAGCTAATAATATTAGTTGAAGAGTTAAAAAAATTCTTCAAAGTGGAGTCACCTAAGGAGGTTCACATTCATTAATCTCCATTCATTTTCATTCTTTATCAAGTCCCTATATCCATCTCTATTGTCCCTCTCTCTCATTTTTTCTTTTTTTTATTTTTTTTCCAAAATTCAATAATTTATAAAATCTCTAATATTGATCATATTGATATACTATTAGTTCTATTTTATTAATCTCACTAAGTAGATATGTATTCATAATCTTATTTTGGATAGTGGTGAATTAATATTTTTAGTTTTAATGTAATCGTTTAAAATAAAAAAAATATATTTTTCTAGATAATGTTAAAACTATGATAGTTCTAGGAGGTGTTCACTGGTGATCATCTTCTAGATGGGTGGTAGCATGGTTTGTGTGACAATACTTTTTAAAAAACTAAATTGTATTTAAAAAATATGAGATAGTATGTTTGTTACATCACGGTAACTTTTTAACACAAATTACCTTATTATGTTTTATATGTCGGCCTACTTGATATTCGTTCTTGATTGTGGTCCTTGTGGGTGTTTGTGTACTCCATGAAATTTTATTCCATTCCATGAATGATATTACTGTATGTTGTCCCAATTATTATTTTTATCTCAAGTTTATATGTTTCGTGAATGATATCTCATGATGTTATATTATGATATGCATACTAATGTATGTTATACAATTTAGGTATGTTACCTTTATTTTCAATTAACATTCATGGTTATTGGAAAAAGTGTGCTATTGAAAAATATTTATTCCATATATGAGGAACTAAACTTGAGAAAATGTTGAAGATGTACATAAGAATATGGTGGACATACGATGTAATTTCATGTAAGCCTATAATCAACACCTATGTTTCGGGATGCTCGATGTGTAATAAATTTTTGTGTGTGTTATTCTCGATTATTAGTTGGTTTTACTAGAATTCCATACCTTGAGACAAGGATATTATGATTAAATTGAACTATGATGGGGATTCCCTCAGGGTACTATAATCCATGTATCTGTTATATCATTTTCTGGTTGATATGGGAGTAGTGAACTTGAGGCCTAGTAGGTCTGCATGATCCATGATCGATGCCTAGTTGATTTTTGAGTGCAACACTGAATTTCTATATGTTGAATAACAAGATGTACTTTAGAACAAGGGATTAATATGTTTCATGGACACATGATTCCATAAGGTTTTCAATTAATATATGTACTAGTCAAATTGTTATTTTTGTTACTACCAAATTTTACAATAGGTGGATTATTAGAACCATGAACTAGTCCATTCATGGATAGATTCTGAGAACCATGACTGGGTCAATTTAGAGATGGATTAAGATTTACATACATTAGTCTATGTACATTAATATATTCCATGATTATATTTCCAAGAAGGACATGATGTAGATATAGATGGGAATTTGGTGGAAGGCTAGTGAGCATACCACCACTCATTGTTGATTAATATGTTTATTTTATTGTTTGATATGAATTAATATTATTGTATAAATTTTTAAAATAGTTTCTTGAATGTAATGATACCTTTTTTATTACCTACAGAGTAATTTACTCGCATCCTACTTGGGAATTGTGATGCTTTTGTAGATCAAATTAGAAACCTATCGATGGGAAAGGGTCCTATGGTGGATAGATGAGTATGTGAAATGTGGAGTTGATGTAAAATGGGATAGACACTGGAGGACATAATTAAACTTTTATTTATTATCTATGTTCATTACTATGGACATATATCCACTTTGAGAGCTCATATTCAAATATTGTGTATTCAATTTTTTGTTTCAGCATTTACATAGATTAATTATTCATTCTCCTATTTTTTAATGATCTATGAAATGATACAAATGGAATAGTCTCTTAGTGATCATATTGAGACCTTCACTTCATGTTAGTACCCACTTACATACATGTAGGAACAAATGTGGTATTGTGGCCTTTCATCTCAAGAATGGGGGTTCATTCAGGATGTTAAAAATGACCATTAAACTCTTCATTTCTATTAGAATATATAATAATTTCATCTATATAGAGAACCCAAAAATAATAATTGTCATCTCAAAACACATAATTCATCCCATCCATGATTATTGATGTGTAATTGTTTTGAAAAAAAATGATAATCAATTCATAATGACCATACTTTATATAGAAGGATTTTTTGGGCATATCAAATTTTGTGACACTCAAATGATAACATCCATAATGAATGTAAATATTGGAAGAAAATTGCTCTACATTCATTTGATCATATTTTCTTAAATATAGGGTAGATGATATTTCTTGTTGATATAAATTATAATCTTTTGATAGGAATAAATGAAAATACTCATGGGATCAATATAGTATAAAATAAAATAGAATAGTATCACAACATTGTGACACACTATGTGTCACATCAGTGTTTTAATTTTGAGGTATTTATTTATTTATTATTAGTATAGTTATTATATATTTGTTTCCATGTTACTTTGTGGTAAAAAATTTATATTTTTGGATTGAAACCATGAGACACATGGTCAGCGCATGGTTTGTCAATCTATGATACATTTCCTAGTAAATCGTGTAGCCAAGTTAAATTTTTGGATAATGAATAACGATAGGTTAGTACAGGGTTTCTAAACCACTTGTACCAAAAATTCAAATTATTCATCTTAGACATTATGGGGATCATGGTTTGGAAAACCATGTCAGAAAACCATTTGACCTTTGTATCTCTTGAAAAATGTTAAAATCACTATTTTTCATCCTAGTAATTTCCCCAAAATACCCTATTTTCTTTTCCACGTAGAATTTATATCAATAAGAACTTTAATCCCTCCTCCTTTCTCCCTTAGAACACTATTTGTGAGTTGATTTTGGGGAGTGTTCTTCAAGAAAACTCTAATTAAGTGGTTCTCTTTCTTGTATCTCCCCTATATTCACGGGTTTCTATTATTCTTTCTTAAGGATTCATATCTCTAGTGGATTGGGTGGCCTTTCTTATATTGAGTCATTATTATTAGTGTTTTATCTTGATGATTTATTTTAAATATGTCCATTATAGGTTTCTCATGAGGTATGGTTCTGGTTTAGAACCATTATTTGGTTATTCATAAAATTGAGGAAGGTGGTTCCCTAATTTGTCATTATATAATGATTTTTATATTATCTATTTTCATCTTTTTCTGTCTATGAATTTTCCATGAGGTGAAAACAAAATTTGAATGGTATTATGATCCTTATACTATGGAAGTGGATTTTTAATGTTATTTGGTTGTCTTTCATATGGATTTCACTATTTTTCATCTTAAAGGGGTTTCATAAATTGTAAAAGTAATTTAATGAAATGTATAAGTGGTGTCAAACATGTGTTAATGTAGATTTAGTGATTGTGATTATTTTAAACGGGTTATTCTTATGATTCATTATGGTTTATTTATGTCTTTACATTGTTTATGTATTCATGTAAATGTGGTGATGCATATATGACATGAGAAATGGGCATTGAGCATGAATGGAAACATAAATGTCAAGATGGGTACACAAGGACTAGTATGCTAGTTGAATCTGGCGTGGAAAAGACTTGATTCACTTAGTAGAATTTTGGATTACAACACTAACTAAATTATGATGATGATTAGAGACCACTAGGTCCAAGGGAAGTTCCTTTATAATGGATCATGGGTGAGAAATAATTTGGTTGTGGTTTCTATTCCACATTTCATCGATATATGTAGTTCATAGTGTCACATTTTATGTAGTGCCTATGATTTTTTTGATGAAATTGTTATCTTTTTAGATTTGGTTCCTTCCATTGGAATAATTTCCACTTCGTTGGTTTTTTCAAAAGGAAAAAAATGATTTTTAATGTTTTTTTCAATAAAAATGTTTTAGTTTTTTTATAATACAAGATAAATAGTAATATAATTTTTAAGGATTGATTCTATTTTATTGGGCGGCATCCAATTGGCCTATGTCTCCCACACTATATACATAATTTTGTTTATGATGAATTGGTTATGTTTGACTTAGGTAAAGGAAAGATGTATCTTAATTGTGGTTAAGTTTTCTAGTGGTCCTCTCATTCAAGTGTTTGTGGTGGTGGATGGAACCTAATGCTCATCATATTTAGTGGAGGCTTGGGGATAGTGTCATTGTTCCCCTCTTCATATATCCCATTTCTATTTGAGTCTAAATTTGTAAACTTCAATATGAATTTTTTGATTACTTGATATCTTATGATTATTCATCCTTTTGATGATTAGTATTATTAGTTTTTAGGATATTATAAATGGGTGAAATCAATCCCATGATATATTGTTGATAAATAGGAAGTAGTTTCTAGCACATTGGTATTAGAAACGGCCTTTAGGACATACTATATATCAGTTTGGGGATTGGGCTGGATGGAATCCAGATTGGTTCTTGACCAAATAGTATTAGAGGGAGGATACACTCGTTTTGGGACATGATATTTGGGAGATATTCTATATATATAGAAGATATTAATCTCATGTATTGAGATTCTAGTTGGGAGTTGGTTATCTGGATAACACACCTCTTGAAATATCTTAAGTCACCATGGGATCTAGGGATTTTTTCTAACTTCTACTCTAGATGATTCGTAAATGTTTCCGAATATATATGGACCGTGGGAGTGGGTATAGTGTTTTTTTTGTGACTTGTTGTTGAAAAATAAATGGAGGTGTTTATATTTTTCATAAGTTATATAGAATTGTATTTGTTAATGAAAACATTCAAAATGGTGATATTGATGGATTTCATTGTGGTTTTTTTTATTATAGAAAAATTCCACCATTGATAATTCCTATGATGCTTGGGGAAGAGTTTAGAGAGTGTTATCACTCACTAATTTATTAGAGATTTGTGGATACTATGGTTCGATCTATCCGGTATTTGGGATAGTTTGTGTGTTCTGGTCCAGCTCTTATTACAGAAAATGAACCATGTCCTGGGAAGCATAATTCTCTAGATTTCTCCATGAGTAACACTCTTGGAAGAAAAGGAGTAGATTAGAAGACCAAGTGGATATCTAATTTTCTTGATATTCTATAGTTACTAAGAGTGAAATGATATTACTTCTTGTTTGAAGGTCCTAATCAAGGGTGGAGGGACTTAATGGTAAAAATTTAGAAGAATGTATAGATGATTTTTAATAATTTCACGATCATTTTTCAAGAGCATTATAGTCCTGAGATTATAGACTACACATGGTCCCGAGAGTTCATGGATCATACCCCTAGATACCATATATTGATGGAGTATTCTAATGGATTCACAAAGATGTTATGGTATGCCTCAGAGATCATTTCCAAGGAACAGATGAAATATCAAAGGTCTGAGATAGGGTATTGTCAATAGATTCTGTCTTAGATATTTTTTTATGATGATGACCTGTGATAATTTTGATGATATTTTGTTATACGAGATATCAATCAATAAGGAATCTGTAGATTCCTCAGAGATATGTGTGTTGTGGGTAGTATAAGTTCATCAAAAAAGAAAAGGAGGCTAGAAAAATAGTGAAAGAAGGGTGGTTATAGCATATGGTATACTTCCCAACTGTCATCATTCGTTGTTTCCGAAGATGGATCATTTGCATGAAACTAGTGTGGGATGGGATGGAACATACGACCTATGTTGAAATATCCTCCCAAACATTTTCATTGATGTGGAGCTATGGGAAACTTGTAATTTTTTTGAAATTTGAGGATTCTGTATCATATTGGTTTTAGATATATGACATATTGGTGATGTTAGTACAATTAGAAATGTCCTTGCAATAAGGTTCTTGGTTAGGTGATTTTTTCTCCAGTTCGGGATCATCTTCCGGGAAGTGTCATTTCTGGGTAGAGTTTTAGGCCAGTGTTCATTCTCAGGCGCATTCCTACCTTATGAAGATACATGTAGTGGACCAACCACAATGAGAATTTTATGCAGGGCCTATGATAGTTTGAGGTTGAATTCCTATTGTATCATCATTAGCTATAGTTTTGTTTGTCAATGGTACATCTGTTTTATTTATCTATGCCATTTTGTTGATGTTTTGAAATTTACTAGTATATTGATGTGGTATGATATGGAGTTGGTGAAACATCCTTGTAAGAAGTGGTATAATGGTTTTAGGTGCCTATATAATGAACTAATATTGTTAATGGTTTAACTGGAATCTGAGTTGCATGTTTTTTAAATCGACCTATTTTATGTAACCCTCAATATGGATTGAATGGTGCACTTTTTGGTGAAGAATGGTAATTATATATGGTCATTGTGTTTTAAGGCACATACTGGTTGGAAGCTTATTTTTCCGTGTGAATGGGATCTTCAATAAGGTTGTGTAGGACCTCCATATCTAGAGTTCATAAATATCATTTTTCATTTATTATCACTCGTACTAGAGTAAGATGGTGGTGCTCCAAAGGTTGGATTACCTCATGTGATGGATGAGTTCATAGAGGTTTGTTCATATAATTTATAGAGTTTTCCTCAAAAGTGTGATGTGAAATATTCTATTGATTTGAATTTAGGAACATTGATTATATCTATTACCATATATAGTATGGCCCCCCACTAAGTTGATGAAATTAACAGTACAACTAGATGATTTGGAATCCAATGGATTCTATCGCCCATGTATCTCAACTTCAGTTACACCCTTGTTGTTTACTAAAAAATCATTTGTATCTATATAGATATGCATTAACTAAAAAATTCTGAGCAAGGAAACAATCATGAAAAAGTACAAATTTCCCCATATAGATGTAATTTTTTAACATATTAAATGGTAATGTTGGACATCCAATATTTTCTTTCATTTTTGTTATCCCCATGTCAATTTCAGAAATATAAATATTCCAAAAAACATAGATCCTAAGTAGATAATGGCTATTTTGAGTATTTGGAAATACCTTTTATAGAGAAAATTCTCTCCAGAAGTCTTCATGATTCTTATGAACATGGTTTTACTCTATTATATTGATAACTTTTTCATGAAATTCATGTGTGACAACCTGGCTGATTCGATATACACGGAAGAGAATGACAGATATTTTCCAATGGAATTGGGAACAGTTTATGAACATCATATCTATGTGATGTTTTGTAAGTGTACCTTATTTATTAAAGATGTAATTTTCTAAGAGATGTTATTTTTGACCATGGGGTTTTAGTGGACCCTAATATGATCAGTGTAGTAATTTCATTTTAGATGTCAAAGAATGTGTTTTGGATTAGAATATTTCTAGGCATTGATGGGTATTGCTGGTGTTTCATTTGGTATTTCTCTTATATAATGTTTCATCCATGTAGGAGCACACATAGTATGGGGTGAAAATTGAATGGATACCAGAGTTCCATGTGTCCTTTGAGAATAATAAATGAGGATTGACAATCTCTACAATGTTTTCCTTGTCAGAACCTAGAATAGAATATTTGGTTTATTTGGGATGCCTTGGTTATGTGTCTTATGTGTGTGCTTATGCAAGGGTATAATTTGGCGGCATGTTTTTCTCACCAACTCCATAAAAATAAAATGAGTCACCCAACCCATGACCTATAACTTTTAGTTCTATCAAATTCCCAAAAACATGCCATCCTTATATTTTTGTAGAGAATTTTATATTTTATTTAGATTAGAAAAGCATATCATACATTCTCTAAAAAAATAGAAAAATTTAAAGCAACATCATAGGATTGGATACTATTTGGGTTATAAATTGATATAATTTATATCCTTGGAAATGGTAAGGTTTTTGCAGATTCTCTGAGAAAAAAAAGGTCTAGTTCAACTGTTGAATGAATCCCATGATGAGTGGACATTGATTGAGATTTGTTTCCGTATTCAAATGGTGGACAAGGAGCATATTAGAGGTGAATTCATTACGAGTGTTAAGTTTATTCCATCTCTTTTGGAATTTAATCTTTGAGATAATCCTTTTAAAATGTTATCCCAGCATTTTCAATAGTTTCTTTAGGGTGGTAGATTCCTGGTGATCGATCATTATCTCATAAGTGGTTTTGTGTTTCAAGGGTATCTTAGCGGTGTCGTTGTACTTGATAAAGGTGGTGATAAAGGATAGTTATCCATCCTAATGGTCCCTTCATCCTAGCTTTACCAAATGTAATATAATGTGTTTTATAATTTTTAGTAGAAATGTATGAGGCATGACATAGTTGATTTCATATTGTAGTGTTAAACATACTAGCTAGTAAAAGAAGTTCACCAAAGACCTTCTAGTTTGTTGTTTCTGCTACCTATTACTACAAGGATGTAGGATGAAATAATAATGGAAATTATTGTTGATTTACTTCTAAACCATGGGGAAACAACTCCATTTGTGTTTTGATATATCATATGACAAAATTTTCACATTTTATTACCATCAGGGATACATCCAAGGTTAAAGGGTTGAGTCAATTAAATGTTAAAAAGGATTTGAATCATTATAGCATGAAATCTATAATAGTTTATGATAGGGATATCCATTTAATATCATTTTTTGGTAAGGAATTTAGAATGAAATTGGGATATATTTGACGTTGATTATGGAAAAACATTCTCAAATAGATGGTCAGAAAGAGAGGGAGAACCAGATTACGATGTACATGATCCGAGCATTTATTTTGGATTTTTGTGGTATGTGGAACAAAAATTTGGGATTGGTTGAGTTTAATATAATAATATTTATCAATATTCAATTATAATGTACCATTTTTTATGCACTCAATTATCGGTTGTGTCGGTCCCCTTTGATTTGGGTTGTTGTGGGTCAAACAACACTATTGTGACTAATCCTTATGTCAGAGACATCTGATAACGTCCTGCTAATCAAGAAGAGGTTATTAATATGTTATAGCCACTACAAATCTTATGGATATCATAAACTCTATGATTTGGAGTTCTATGTTGGTGACTGAGTGTTTAGAAAGGTATCACCTTTTTTGGGTCATTGTAGTTTGGGAAAATAAGGAAAGATAACATCGAGGCATGTCATACCATTTGAGATTACTGAACATATAAGTATGGAGGAATACATGTTGTCTTTTTCTTATCATATTAGATCAATTCACAACATGTTCCAAGGAAATCAATTGAAGAACAATAACCCAGATTATTCTCATGTCCTGAATTTGGATGAGTTGGTGATAGAGCCCAAATTTTCAATGTTTGATCTACTAGAACAGATTGTAGATTCTCATGAGAAAGTGACATGTGGTATGTCAGTTATCTTGGTATGTGTTTATTTGATGCATTTTCATGTTGATCACATGATTTGGTATCATAAGTCATGGGTTTAGAAATAGTGTCTATTATTCTTCTCTGATCAATATATTGGTTGAATATTTAGGGACATAATTTCTTCACTGTGGAGATAATTTTAACATCTGTGTTTTAATTTTTGGTATTATATTGTTTATTTTTTTTCCTATTTATTATGCATGTGTTTCGCACATGATTTTTTTCAAAAAAGGGTGATTTTGGAATTAACAACATGGTTTGCACGGTTGGCACATTGTTTAAAAAATGGGCACCCCTACACAAGAAACCACGAGGCCTGGTATAATTTTATATAGTGGTTGAAAACATGGTTAGAACACATTTTTAAATCATGTGGCCTAACCATAAGTCTTTTTCCTATTAAAATGTACGTGGTGGATGGTTACCACATGGTTGGAAAACCATGCGGTAAATCCATGAAATGTTTTTAGGTGATTAAAAAATAGAAATGGTATTTGTGTCCTCTCTGTATTTAAATTAAAGAACCCCATTTTTTACATCACTCAATATTTCAACCCAAGGTTCCCCCAACCCCCCTAGTTTCCCATATGGACCTCCATATAGAGTTGATGTTGGTGATGATTCTAATAGAAACCTTCTAGTAAGTGGCCTTTCTTTCTGATTCCCCCTCTTTTCTGGGGTTTCTATTATTCTTTTGGTGGGATTAATATATACATGGGGATAGGTGACCTAATATGATTTAAATATTGATTCTTATTGCTCAGTATTCTAGTTTTTTTATCAATATTTCTTTTATTTGTCCCTACTGAGGTTAAGGTGTCGTTTATCACCAAATTCTAGTTGTTTTTACCATTGAGGTAGGTGGATCATTTCTTGAACAGTAATTGTTGTTTTTTATATGATTCATCTAATTCTTGGTTTTTTATTATACATTTCATACGCGATGAAAAAGGTTTTTTGAACATTTTTAAGATGTGAATGGTGTGGATGTGGTTTTTCTAAAGGAAACTAGTTTTTATTTAATTGTGTACCATTTTTTTGTTACTTGATGGCAATTTATAAATTTTTCAAATGCTTTAATTAATTATGCATGTGGTGTCAAACATGGTTTAAAGTGTATTTTTTGTGCGTTTGAAATTAAAATGAGGTTTTATCTAGAAAAATGGTGTGTTTATTTATATGTCGACATTTCTTATGTGTGATTTATAATATGGTGATGCATATATGACCTGAGAAATGGGTATTGAGGACGAAGGGAAACCTCGATATCTAGTTGATCAAACTATAACTAGTACAAAAATGGACTCAGATGTGTGATTTCTCATATTCATCTAGAATGATAAATTATTAAAACATAAAAAAAATATGAGGATAATTAGAGACTCATAGGGAACTGGTGTGTTTCCTTATAGTGGATCATCTGGGAGAATTTTATTGGTTATGGTTTCTAAACAACATTTCACTAAGATTTGTGGTACAGAGTGTCCCATTTTAGCTAGTGCATCTGGGATTCCCATTAAATAGTTATCTTTTGTGATTTTATACTTACCACAATTATACAATGAATAGTGGGGGTTATTTGAAAAGAAAAAGATATTTTTCATTAATGTATTTTCAATAAAAATGGTACTACCTTTTCTTTTTATAAAACAATCTTGTTAATTTGTTTTATAATGTTTTTTCATGTAATCTCTGATACTGAGTGGAGTCCTAATGGGATTTTATTCATACCCTATATATACCTTTTGGTTCCTGTAGACCTGGGTTTCATTTTCTAATGTAAAAGAGTGATGTATTGTGATGGTGGCTTCGGTAGCTATTAGTATTCATTTTTGCGTGGATTTAAGATGATTCTCATCTTATTTTATATAGGTTTGGGGATACTGTCATTGGTCCTTATTTTTTGTAGCACATTTCATTATATATTTAATATTATAATAAAAACAATACAGTTTTATTCCTTATTCACATATAATTATTCATCCTTGTGATGTGATGTGTTATAGGTTGTCAGGATCATATAAATGGGTGAAATCATTCCAATGTTGGATTATCGATACCCATGCACTTGTTTCTATCCCATGGGGATTGGGATACCATTTAGGCCATTCAATTGTTTGGGTTTGGGATTCATGATGGATAGAACTCTAGCTATTTTTATTGAACTATCATGTATCATACTATTCACAGAACAATCTTGGTGTTCCCCTTCAATTATTATTAGTCAATATTTCACATTATATATTGTGTCATTGAATTTTTTTGAGTAGAAGTTACAATTTATATTTAAAACTCCACTTCATTATTATATTTATAACTAGTGAAGTCTTAATAAAATAGATAAATATATTTTTAAATAAATATATTCATTATTGTTTTTTAACTACAATTTGAGATATATATCCCCAAAGAATTGGTATTAAGACTAATAAAATATATGTAATTTTTTTTACAATTTCATATTAATCATCACATCTAAAAATTATCATTGGTTGATTCATAATATCAAAAGTGAATTACATTTATTTTCAATAGAAATTTAATAAATATATATAAATCCAACACATAACAAAAAAATAAAATTAAACTATCGGGATAATCACACCATTTACAAGAAGTAAATTTCCCCAATCTCCAATTAATGTGGTGACATAGACACTGGATATAGTCATCATAAAATTTGGTTTTTTCATTGAAAATTCAATATATAATTATTAAGGTAGTGATAGAATACCCTATGAAAAACAATCAGATATAAAATAGGGGAATGACATGTATAAAATTTGAATATTTTATTTCTAGAGAGGGTGAAAAGTATACCTTACACCATAAAACTCTTGTGACCAATATTAGTGGTTGTGATCACATGATATCTCCAATTATCTCTTATCTTAAGAGGTTGTTGATACAAATTTTTAGCATCAAACCTTGGATTCAGAAACTAATTAGGAAAATTTCCATATACCTTATTTTGGTATAATTGGAGTGTGGATGTTTGAATTAACATATCTTTGTAAAAATTATTTTCATTGTTTTTCCTATGTACTTCTCTATGAAATTAACCTACTCAATGACCCTAAATTATATAGTTGAATCATTTACCATTCCCTATGAGTCAATACCCAAAATGAATCTCTCCACACCTCTAGAATTGAGTATGATTTATTTTCATTCACAAATGGGTTTTATTATTACCGATTCAATGAAACACTATAATTATATTGTTATAAAAAATATGGCAATGAATGGAACCACTAATTTCCATTTCCACCACAAGATAACATCAAATGAATTATTTATATAAAATAATTTATCATGTTGCATGCATATTTTAATGATATTTCATTTTAACATAGGATTCATAAAGTTTTCATTCATAAGTTGAGATAAATCTATAATAATTCATTAGATTAATTATAATATTTACTTCAAATATACCAATAGTTTCATCAACCAACCACATAAGATCAAGTAATTTTAATACTATTTTCATGAAAATTATTTGGGGACAATATTTATATAAAATAATACTTAAATCATTCGATTAAATGTAGTAATGTTATTAAAATTACACTTTAATGTTAATATGATTCCACCATTATTATACATCATCTCTCTAATGATACACATACATAAAAACACTTTCATTCTCTGCGCACTAGAGAATGAAAACTTCTTTTCAAAGGAAATAATCTATTTCACATGAAATAATGGATCACATGACCCAAATAAAGGATTTGGATTTTTACTCATGATAGATACATAAATTCATTAATACACCCATTTTTTTATTAATAAGAACAATACATGTGTATATAGAGTATTGTGTGAGCATAAGAACATTATTTTTCATTCTAGCTCTAATTTCATTCAGTTTCTCAAGAGGAAAATCATTGAACTATATACCTTAGTAATTATTATTAGGATTCCTAGACATTATAATCATAACCTATAACCAAATAGTGTATTGTAACCATTTATCAATAGTAATAATATAAATAAATAATATCATCACGATCATCATTATTAAGATGTCATAAATTATGACACATTATAATCATCCTATGTCACTTTTATATTCACTCTATATAACTTGTAGTTATTCATTTTTTATCTTATGTTATATAATCATATTCCAAAAAGTATATTTCAAAAAATTATAATTCATAATAAAATAATGAATATTGTTTCAAAAGGATGACTTATATAAATAAGGCATCATTTTAGATTAATATTCAATACATTTCACAATAATACATTCCTACGAGAGGTAACGGTTTTTTGAATATAGAGACTAGAAAAATAATGTAATTATTTCATGAAAAATATTCAATATGTATGATAATTTTTTAATATAGATTTAATTACTATAGAAATTTCATATATAAAACCATTCATCATAAATTGTGGAAAATTGAAAGATAAGAAAGGGTGCGATCAAATTCTCTATATGGAAAAATATGGAAAATATTTATTTATGATAATATGTATGAATATGTTACCAAGATGTGTATGAGTTCATGATTATAGCTTAAAATTATTATACGCAATCAAACATAGATCATAAATAATGATTAATGTAGTAAATATTCATCATTATAGAAAACATAAATCATAAGAGTGAATGATCCATATGGGAATATCATTTGAATAATACAATATCATAGGGACATTGGGGAATAATAATAAAAATATAAAAAATCTCATTTTCAAGGATCAAAAGTAATTCACTCATAGTGAAATAATTCTCAATGTGGATTTTGTTGCCTCCCCTTTCTATCGTATCCTTAGTCAAGGATCACTACCACTACTATGATATTCAATAGGGTCCCTTTTGGATATGGGTTCATTACTAATTCAAGTCCATATTATATAAATATATATCAATAAATACCCAATTTAATGGAGGGATCTAATGGCCCACCTATCATCATAATGACAACTATACATATATGCACCACACGTTAAAAATCGCCAATTAAACAAGACATAAAATAAGGGTAAGAAAACGGTATAATAACCATTTCATCATCAGATATTATTAAAAAAGTAAATGAAATAAAATGGATTTTATTGTTTTATCATATCTTAGTAAATCATAATAAATAAAAAATGTTTATTTTTATAAATGAATTTTATATTTACAATGTTATTTGATCATTGCATTTAAAAGGGGGGAAAAATAATTTTATGTCCTTATCATTGAAAATAAAAATACCCAAAATATTTATATAACCAATTTATTAATAAATATCTATGGAAAAAATAGATGGAATATTAAAAAAATTAACAGTTATGGTGGTGAAAAAATCCACTCATATGTAAATGTTAAATAAAGATTCCTTTCACAGCATTGTTGAAAAGAATATATTTACATAATTTTTGAAAACAAGAAGAAGATTAATATTAAAATAAAAAAATTATAAAATATGATTAAAACATTTTTTTATGTAATAAAATTATCATATTAAAGAATGTTCATCAAATAAATCTAATGAACATAGACATGGAAGTTAAATAAAATCGACCAAAGAGGTTATAATGCTTACATTTGTTAAAAAAATTCCAAATTGATTTGTTCACACAAGTGAATATAATGAAATCAAAACTGAAAAATTCCATACATATGAACATGAGAGGAAAATATAATTTCTTTAATGAATGAATAACATATAATATCGCTAATTTTATATTCAACATTTAAAATCCTAAAATGAAGTGATGTAGAGACAAAAATCCTTACCAAAACTTTAATCCAACTATATATTCATTCAAAATAAAATAGATAACAAATATATATTTATTATAAATATATATTATAAACATATTAATATATAACAAACTATGGTTTATTTAGGTATAATTACCATTTAACCTTTTTATTTACAATTTATTTATTATAGTTAATAGTCTCTTGATAATTGCACCATTTTACATGCATGTTTTTTTATGGTTTCAATCAAAGAAAATTTTTTATTGATTAATAAATTCCAAAATCATGAAAATTTAATAATTATGTTATTTTATAATTACATAAAATTTTATAATTTTTCATATAAATACATGATGAAAAACAAATTACTTGACTTCTTAAAGATGGTTGTCCGTATGCACAGACAAATTATGTTCACACTATTTGATGGATTAAAAAAATAATGATAAAAAATAGATCAGATATCCATATTCAATATTATATTATTAATATCATATATATATTTATTGAATCTATCCCCATTATAATCCATGTATGGTGGAAATGAGAAATTAATCACATGCCTTCATATAAGTGGTAGTCCACACATACACACGAGTGACGACATCATTTTATAATGGATGAGAAGAAGATATTCAAGGGATATAAAATTAAAAGTGAAAAATAAAATTATATTAAATTTAATTATTACATGAATATTAAATTTCTATAGAACATTAAGATGTTTTATAAAAATAGAGTGTCTTGAAGAAGATTGGTGTTAACACATTCCTTCTATATGTGTTTGATTGATTAAAAAACACCTCAAGGATTATTGGATGGGTCTTCTAGTTAGAATAAAACATCAATTTAATATAAAAGTATGTTAAGGTATTGTTTTAGATCATTATAATGGTAATATCCTCAATAAATCAACCAGAGGTGGAAATATTCCCCTCAAATTAGATGTAAAGAAATCTTTTGTTACAATGGATTGGGGTTTCATATGCAATATCCTTGATATGTATGGTTTTGATGATGTCTTCATTAACTGGAACAAAGTCATTTTATGCTCTGCTCATATTTCAGTCCTTATAAATGGATCTATAGTAGGATATTTTGATTGTTCAAGAGGTATTAGGCAGGGTGATCCTTTATTAGCCATCCTTTTCTCCATTGCTATGGACTATCTCAGTAGGGTTCTTTATATCATGGCCGGCAATGGAAAATTGAAATCTATTCTTGCTAGAAGGGGGATTGGTGCTCCTTCCCATCTTCTATATGCTGATGACATCATCCTCTTCACTCATGGGTATAAAGGTAATGTCAACAATATAAAAATATCCCTTTTGCACTATGAAATGGTATCTGGATAGGAGATTAGTTGGAGCAAGTATTTTGTATACTCGAGAAGGAGCTTCTCTCCTCAAAGAAAAAATGACATCATTAGAAAATTGGGCATCCGTGAGGGACATCTTACCTTCACTAATTTGGGGGTGCCCATGTTTTGGGGGAGGCCAATGGTATGTAATTTTTCTAGCATTGTTGGCATGATTTGAAGACAACTCTCCACATGGAAGGGAAAATCTGTCTCAATGACTGGTAGGGTTTGTTTGGTGAAGTCAATAATCACTTCCAAATTTGTGTACTCTTTTATGGTGTATAAATGGCTGATTGCTTTGATCTAGAGCATTAACATTTCTATCAAAAATTTCATCTAGAGTGGTAGCATTTTGGAACGTTGTCTCGCAACGATCCCATGGAATTTTATTTGCAAGTCTTATGATGGTGGTGGTCTGGGCATCAAAAATTCTGGGGGCTTTAATGATTTTTTGTAGGCTGAATTTATTTGGAGGCTTATAAATATGAAATATGAGGCTCTTAGTTTTCTTGGAGCCAGATTTACTCACAGGCTTAAGACAGGGAACTTCAATTATTTCAACTCCCATGTGTGGTCTACCTTCAAGGGTATTTTCTCTAAAATTGATGTTGTCTCTCGGTGGTTGGTTTCCAGGGACTCATCTCTTCCATTTTGGAAATTTAATTGGATCAGGAAACATCTAATTGACTTAGTTTTGGAGGATCAATTGAATTTGGATTTTGAAAATCCAATTAAAGATCATCTTGAGATTTTGGAGAACCTTCCAGATCACATCACCTCTTTAATGGATAATTTTTGTTGGCCTTATAGAGGTGATTTTAGGGCATGGGAACCTACTGTCAATGGTATTCTCACATATAAATAATTTTAAAATCACTCTTTTGGTAGTTCATCAGAATTGAAATGGATTGGAAATCTGCACAAGAAATTCTTAAGGCCATCCCGATCCATTCTAACATGGAGTTTGGATGATAAAAAAGTACCAAATGATGACTTTTTGCAGGTCTGTGGACTCTCCCTTTGCTCTACTTGTGACTTATTCTCTCAGCATGGGGAAGATATGGATCATCTCTACCTCAGTTGTGCATCAGCTTCGGCGATGTGGAGAGCGGTTGCAGATATTTTTGAAGTTTTTATTCCTCAAACAAACTCAATATGTGAATTCATTAAGAGCTGGAATTTTCTGAAACTATCACCGCATATCTGGAATTTTTTTCAAGTCGTGGCAGAGGAAAATATAAATTTCATGTGGTATTTTAGGAACAAATTCATACATGAGTCACAACCTTTTCGGGTTGGTGTTGGTCTTGCAGGCTTCCTTGCTGCTGTGCATGAGGTGGAAACACCTAAAGGTGTGTTTTTCTATAATTCAACTCATGATTTATCTGTACTGAATCGGATCGATAATAAAGGTGATTTTCGGTCTCCCCATGGGAAAATGGAAGTCATATGGAAGGAACCTTTTTGTGAGTGTATTAAAGTTAACTTTTATGGTGCTTCAAGGGGAAATCCGGGCCCCTCTGGTTTTGGTACAGACATTAGGGATTATCGGGGAAATGCTCTTGGATGTATTCATGGCTCATGTGTTATTGCCTCTGCTATCGTAGAAAAGATTCTTGGTTTTATTGTGGCTTTAGAGCATGCAGAAGAAGGGGTTGGGACAAGATTTGGATTTAGTGTGATTCTATAGATACTGTATTTGCTTTACAAACTGGGTCCATTCACCATTCATGGAAGCTCACTAATCATTGGATTAGATGCCTGGATTATCTTTACTCAAAGGATCACTTTGTTACTCATGTTTATAAAGATTCAAATGCGTTGGCAGATGGGATTTCTAATAAGGGTGTTGATGGTAATGATTATCATTGTATGGATCATGTCTGAGATGATCTCCTTCCTCTCTATAGGAAGGATCTTTGTAAATCTTCTTCTTTCATACATGTGTAAGTTTTCCATTATACAAATATAGGGGTCATTCTTTTCTTAGCAGGATCTAAGTTTGTTTTAAAAAAACATCACCCATAAGATTATGTGGATGGAAATTGCATTATGATCAATTATAGGATTATTTTTTATTGAAATAAATTAAACCCATGGGTTTTATAAATGTTTCTATGTCTTTATAACCGTTACCAACATAGTTTAACCCCCATTAACACTTATAACATTTACCATTGAACTAAATATCTACCTTCGTCTCAACTAATGAAGACAAAAAATTAATCCTACCTTATTACCATATTTATAAATTTTATTTGAAAAATGTGAACCATTTTATAAAATCCCAATTCACTAATTTAGATTAAATTGACTTTGAATTAATATCACAAAACCAAATGAAACCCTATTATTGATAAATAAATTTTAATCATATAACTAAATTTATTCTCATTCATTTCCTAGTAAAAACCAATAAATGAATGTTAAAACATATAATTTAATTTACATTATACCTAATACATTATAATAAATGAAAAATATGGAATTATTTATCATATTTTAATAAAATATCATTGTTCATATAAAATCAGTTTCCTGAAAAAAGCTCTATTTTTTTACTTTAAAATTAATTTATATACATTTCTATCAAATTATAATAGAATTAATTAACATAATACATGTATAAATTTTATTTTTCATAATTTATCCCTATTAATACCCAAAAATCCAATCACTATGATATAACTGATAAGATTAATAATAGTATTTCAATATTATATCATGGTTCATTAAACAAGATTTTGTGTGTAAAGAAAGATATCAACGATGTCAATCTTATTTAAATATAAATATATTAAAATATCAGTTTTTTACAAGGGTAATCATAATGATAGAACAAAATGGATTTCTTGAATTTAGTAACCATTTGAGAATATGTAGAGATATCAATGAATACATTTATACCTTGTTTTTTATTTCTGTTGTAAGTTGGATAAAATTATTATTTTTATATGTTTTTTTGTTTCATTATTTTTTTATATAAGATGTTTTTATATAAAAAATCATATGAAATTGATTTTATAAAATGGTTGGTTTTCAAATATTTCATAAGAATGGAATGTGAATATTTTATAAAAAAATGAATAACATTATTTCAAAATAGTGTTATTTTATATTTTCAATCAGTTTTTTAACATGACATGAATTTAAGTAATTTTGATATTTTAAATTTTAATAAGGAATCCATTTTAGAATAAATGGATTCTTATAGTAAATTATTTTAATCATGGCATTTTGGGTTCTGATTAGAATAAGCATATTTGATTCATAGTAGGAAAACCATAGCTTTGGAAAAGAAACCATAAAAATTTATCCTTATGTGTGCTAATTCATTATAGATTAACTATTTTTTATGGTAATAGAAATTATTTTTGATACAACTCACGGTGTTATGAATTTTAAAAAGATAAACTATTTATTAAATCATTGTTTTATAAGGAATTAATGTTTTTAGATGATTATTATGAAATGGGTTTATTTGTATTACTATTTTACTTTATTAAATAGTCTTAATTAATGAAATAATGAGAATGAATGGGAGTGACTCTAAGAAATCCATCTAAGTAAGGTATATCTCACTTACAACAACCCAGATTGGCATTTATATAGATATTTGTACCATATTTCTAGTAATGTCTAAGAAACATTGACCAATGAAAACAAATAAATATATTAAGGGATTCAATTGTTCAATCCAATTGATATGTTGTGGTGTTTAGATATTAAATATAGATATGTGTCACTCTTATTCAATTGGAATGTCATGTTTTTTCGTTGTATTATTATTTACCATACATTATTAGAAATATTTTTTTAAATATCTAAAATTTATTTACAAGTTAATAAAAAAACATTTTAATATTATTTATGTTTCTTATTTTAATTAATATAAAATTATTCCATAGTGATTTTATTGCATCCCTCAATGCAATTTTTAATTCACTAGTGACTAGGGGTACATTACACAGGTTATATTAGTCTAATTTTTTTCTTTATTATTTGGAATTTTGGATGGGTAATGTAAGGACCCATAAATTTCAAGGATGTTTAATTTTCCTTAAATTCTTTGGAATTTTACGAGTATGCATTTTCTGACGGCACCTGATTCTGAGGCCCGGTGTGCCCGGGATAATTTTATGAAGTTTAGCTTAGGTACGTTCAGGGAACGAATGAGTGGGTTTTATTATATTTTAAAGCGGTGCTCGAAATTGAAATCTGAGGGCACCGATGATCTCGCAACACCGGTATTTTCTTAAGGGGACCTTTACTGCAGTTCCGTTTTATGCGGGACAAAAGTTAATTTTTGGGGTTTAATCTTAAACTAAATAAAATTGTTTGGTACACAATTTTATATGTGAAATGGTAATTTCCTCCCAAGTGTAGATAATTGTGAGGTGGGGCCCACACGAGCCCAAACCTTCTACTCCACATTTATTCCCTTCTATTTCCTTTGGCAACTCTTCATTAATGGTGGAGCCTTCCCACCTCCCTCTTCCCATTAAATGAGGAAAATATTTTAATTAATGTCAGCGTCAATTTTATGGCACCACTAATGAATTAATATGAATTTCATGGAAATTCTATTAATTTGTGAGCCACCATATTCTTTTTGTGTTGGCGAAACACTTTTGAAAAAAACCTTTGGTGAATTAAAAAGGGAGGAGAACCTTCATCGAAGATGAACACCCCCGGTGAAGAATGCAAAGAAATTCTTCCTCGGATGCACCTCGACGTCATGGAGCCTACGTCACCTACGATAGCGACCCTTCCTCTATCATTGACGGAATGACACCGTTCTTCCGTGACGCCCATCTAACGTGATGCTCGTCTTTCGCGGATCGATGATGTACGACAAAAACTTCAAGGTAGGGGGAAATTTTTATATTTCATTTATTTGATTTATACTCTCGAATATAGCGATTAAATTGTTGGGTGATGTTTTGAACCACTAATGCAGTGGGTACGGACTAATGAACAAGTCTGAACCCACCGCAATTTGGTTCTTGATGCACGGGCTATTTGGAGACGATGAAATGGTACCACAAGGGCGATTTCAGGCCTTCACTGTGAAGTCTGGATCCCAGGACGACCGCTGGAATTGTCGAAAGAAAAGACGGACCACCGGGATGACTCTGGCGGCCCGCGGAGGACCCCAGCAGTCGAAAGCGGCTGCTGGCACCGGCCAGACGCCTGGAGGCGGGGGCGCCCCAGCGCGTCGCCGGCATAAGCCCGTTGTGGCATCATCCGGGAGGCGAGGGAAGGATCCCGCGGCCGCGCAGGATCCGGGGAGTCCAGTGGCACCAGCCTGGCACCGTGTTCGTGGAACAGGGGGCCACACCCCTGCTCGGCCAGATGGATGAGCCAGCGCACCCCCCTGGCCGGGCCGGGGCGGGTCACGCGGACCATGCCATGCCTCGCCAGGCTATGCCACGCCCAAACGGGTTGGGCCACACCCTACTGGTGCAGACCCGGACCCGGGTAGGGTCGACATGGTTCGGGCCGCCAAGGGTGGGTTAGGCCGGGTCGAATCGGGCCCATACCCCCACATTAGACCGTTTTTCGGTCTTTTGCCCATAACATGAGCAATGGACCTCTGATCGATGCACCGTCAGTTGAGTAGAAATCCTAGGATTGAGATGGTCGTTTTGGTATATTACACTTGTGGTTTCGGAGAATTTTGTCTATGACTGGTTTGGTTCGAACCTGAAACCAACCGGGCTCGTGGCGCAAAAACGCTTATAACGTAAGGACTGGACGTCCGATTGACGTGCTGTCAACTAAGTTGAATTCCTTTTGTTAGGACGGTTCTTTTGGAATACTACACATAAGGTTTGGACGCTACTGGAGTATGTTTGAGTTGGTTTTAGCTTAAAAACCAACCGGGCCACTGGAACGGAACATCCAATAACTCTCAGACCGGGCATCCGATTGATGCAGTGTCTGTCACGTGGGTATTCTTTTGACAAGACAGAACTTCGGGATACATCAAATCTAGAGTTCATGACATTTGATGTATTTAACCCTTGGCTCGAGGAGAGGACCCTCCCTGAATCGAGCGTGCTGTGTGCGGGAACCCTAGAGCTAGCTGCGACTGCGACGACTATACTTGGATCCTTCATGGGTTCAGCAGCGAGGATAAATATACTTGGATCCTATATGGGTTCAGCAAGGATGACAAATATAGGTGGATCCTCCTTGGGTTCGGCAGCAACGATGACTATACTTGGATCCTCCGTGGGTTCGCCAGCGATGACGACTGCACTTGGATCATCTGTGGGTTTGGAAGCGATGTCGACTGTACATGGATCCTCTTTGTGTTTGGAAGCGTTGGAAACTGTTCTTGTATCCTATGTGGGTCCAGCAGTTTTACCTCTATACTTGTATCCTGAGTGGGTCTAGCAGAATAGCTGGTCTTGTATCCTATGTGGGTCTGACGGCTTAGTTAGTCTTGTATCTTATGTGGGTCCGACATCTTAGATGAATCAGTGACTACATCTGATCATCCCTACCACTCTAAAATGTTGTATACCTGTGTGAGCTGAGTCTTGAATTTCAATCATTATCATTTATGTGATTGACTTCTTTCATTTGTAGACTGGGTTGTACATGGGCTCGGGAGCTGGAGTCGAACTGTGATTCACAACTTAGGTATATGTATGGGCATATACCTAAGTAGAGTTGGTTGATACTTCGTGATTGTATATTTACTTTGTGGTTTATACTTTTTAGATTCTGGGAGAACACCAGGGGTCTCAAGGTCCCTACTGAGTATCGTATACTCACCCCTAAATGGGCTATGCCTGCACTACATTGTGTAGGATGCAGACGACGGACAACACTGATCGTGGAGGAGTCTTATGGAGCTGAACAGTACCCGGTGGTGGACCACCTAGTGAGGCGTTCATGGAGCTGATAGAAGGACCTGAGGCACTGAGGAGACAATTTATACCCACCATTCAGGTTGAATTCCCATAGGACGACTCGGTGGTTGATGCTTTAATTTACTGTTGTTGTACTTTCCTTTTCAGTTGTATTGTACTTTTAGTTGGGTTTGTATACTGGCCCATTTACTTTATATCACTTACTTTTGTACTCAGTTTTAATTAGATCCTACTTCACTTGCATACTCTATTCTGTTTTTTACTTATATAAAATGCAATGCCTTCCCATTTTTATTTGGATTTACACCTTTGCTGCTAGTCGCCAACCCCTGGCATATTGAAGGTGTACTTGGGATAGTCATGGCACGGGACCCGAGGACGGGTCATGACAAATTGGTATCAGAGGGGTCAGTTCTACCGCAAAACTCAGGACTCTGATCATTCCCTTCTGTGAAGCAATAGTGTTAAGTGTATTGTGTGTGGTTTTCAGTCCAGGGGACACCAGTGTGGGTGCGGCGGCTGACGTATGCATACACCAGGACCCTGACCTATGATTTCTGACTCAGTGCATGAAAATACTGATTGCGTGTGTGTTTCCTTTCAAAAAATTTCTTTATGATTACTTTGTCTCAGCTCAACAGGTACACTGTTTGACCGTGGCGCACCGGTTTCTTTTCAGGATGGCCCCATGAAGGCAGCGAGCTAGGGTTCCTAGTTACGTGCGAGATGGCAGGCCATCGAGTGACGAGGCCTCTGTTCAGGGACCCGTCATAGAAAAGGCACCAACGGTACCAATACCCACTAAGCCACTGATGCTACTAGCCCCAATAGCAGAGAGTGCACACCGCCTGAGTGCATTGCACGAGTTTCAGCGATAGAGGCAGCCCAGGTTCTGTGGAGAGATGGACCCTCAGGCAGCCAAGGATTGGCTGAAGGCTATCGTCAGGGTCTTCATATTGGTAGGGACACAATCTTACCTTATGGTGATCCTTGCTGCGAGACTACTACATGCAGCAGTAGGTAGATGGTGGAGCTTGATGCTCCAGGTGCACGATGAGACATCTCTACTTTGGATAGACTTTGAGAGCCTCTTCTGCTCGGAGTTTGTTCCAGCCACCCTCCGTGCGGTGCACATCCAGGAGTTACATCATCTATGACAGTGCATTATGACAATAGCTCAGTACTCAGAGAGGTTTACTAACCTCACAAGACACTCCACGGATATGGAACGGGACCCATTATTTAGGTCCTAGGCCTTCGACCAGCGACTGATGCATGAGATCATGGATTCGAAGATTCCCCTCAGCATCCCGACGCAGGCAGGGGGGCTGGAGCGAGTCCTCTTAGTAGAGAGATTCCTCGCTGAGTAGCCACTAGCATCGAGACCCACCGTAGGGAGACACGGAGTGGAGTCCTGTACAGCCGGCAGTTGAGAGATGTTGCAGGGGTCCAAGCAGACCAGGCCATCTGGTGGGCGACTTCAGGATATGGGATCAGCTGTGTGGGGCACGCAAAAACGAGCCAGCCATATGAGGAGAAGGCAGTGCTATGCATGCGGCGGGCAGGGACACATGGCTCGTGACTGCCCGACCTGCCATGATGACGAGCAGCAGACAGTGGAAGGACCTCCCAGGTAGAGGCGGAGGTTCGACCGTGGTGTTCCGATGGGAGCAGGTGGACGAGGCAGAGGAGCTGGCTGAGCAGCGGGTGGTGGACGACACTTCGAGGCTCTACCACATCCACCCCTAGGAGGTCCACCCCGACCACAGGGAGCTGGCAGGAAGAGGCAGGCTCAGATCTAGGCAGTAGAGGCTTACGACCACGTCGCACCAGAGATGATTCAAGGTACTATCTGTGTCTACTCCACCATTGCTGTAGTTCTTATAGACACAGGTGTGAGTCATTATTTTATTATCGCTGCCCTTGTTCGGAGCTTGGAGATTCTTACGGATCCATTGGCTCGATCCTTACAGCTAGAGACTACTACGGGAGCAGGCTCGATGATTACGCAATGGTGCCGGCAGTGTGAGCTTACTCTAGGAGGTGAGAGCTTCGGTTGGGATCTTATTGTAGCGGATTCGACGCCTTACAAAGTCATATTGGCTATGGACTGGTTATCTACAATCCATGCTCAGATCGACTGTATTAGGCACAAAGTGCGGTGTGTCGGCATAGATGGGACCAGGTTCACCTTCACCAAGGAGAAGGGATCCTTTGCCGCGCAGGATGGACTTACACAGAGTAGATGGCAGCCAATCACACATCAGTTTCTAGTATCATCCTCAGAGCTGTTAATGTGCAGAGTCCGAGTTTTCATGTTGTGGTGGATCAGTATGCAGATGTTTTCCCTGAAGACGTTCCGGGACTACCTCATTGCAGAGAGGTAGACTTCTACATAGACCTATACCCCGACATAGCACCGATATCTACTCTAGAATATCAGATGGATCTTTACGAGATTCGTGAGCTGCGGGTTCAGCTGGAGGAATTGTAGGGAAAACGATTCTTCTGACCCAGTGTTTCTCCCTCAACTTCTCTGATCTTGTTCGCCAAGAATGCGGATAGATGCTTGTGGTTGTGTGTCGACTACCGTTTCCTGAATCAAGTGACCTTAAGGAAGAAGTACCCAATTTTGAGGATTGACGACCGCTTTGATCATCTCAAGGGAGCACGAAGGTTCTCGGCGATAGATCTCAGGTGAGGCTGTCACCAGCTCAAAGTTCGAGATGAGGATGTTCAGAATATGGCCTTCAGGTGTCGGTATGGCCACTATGTTTTCTTGGTTATGCACTTCGGCGTGAACAACACTCCAACAGTGTTCATGAGTCTCATGAACAAGATCTTCCAGCCTTACCTCTGTTGGTTTTTCGTAGTCTTCATTGACGACATAATTATTTACTCGACTACTGAGGAGGAGCACGCCTACCACTTGCGTGTTGTACTGGATACACTCTGAGAGAACCAACTATATGGTAATCTCTCCAATTTCTAGTTATGGATTTGAGAAGTTCACTTCTTAGGGAACGTTATCTCGGAGGCAGGATTTTTTGTTGATCCTGTGAAGACTGAGGCAGTACATTCTTGGGAGCCACCCAAGAGCGTGACGGAGGTGCGGAGTTTCCTAGGCCTGGCTGGGTACTATCGGAGATTTGTGCCAGACTTCTCTAGATTTGTAGCACTGCTTACAGCTTTGACAAAGAAGGGGAAACACTTTGTGTTGTCAGACAGATGTCAGCAGAGATTTCAGAAGATGAGGCGGAGATTGACCAGTGTGCCCATCTTGAGGCTACCGTAGGATGGCGTAGGGTACGTAGTTTCATGCGACGCATCAGGGACCGGACTCAGGTGTTTCCTGATGCAGGAGCGAGCAGTGATCTATTATGGTTCACAGTAGTTGAGAAAGCACGAGTAGAACTACACTACCCATGACCTGGAGTTTGCAGCAGTGGTCTTCACCCTGAAGGTGTGGCTGCACTATCTGATGGGTGAGTGCTTTACAGTCTACTATGTTCACCAGAGTCTCAGGTACAATTTCTCGTAGAATGACCTGATCCTGAGACAGCGGTGATGGCTCGAGTTCCTCCAGGATTATGAATTTGAGATAGTCCATAATCATGGGAAGGGGAACGCTGTGGCTGATGGTCTCAATTCCTACTCACATAAAAATATGTTCCACACTGACACTCATCACTATATGCATCAATCCCCAACCAAACATCATCACAATTTATGACACATGTAGCCTTGATTTTGAACCATTGAAGTTGTGACACATGGTCCTTATCATACATACCTCAATAGTGGGAAGGGAGGCCTTGATGGAACACCCATATCCTTATCCACTATTTAAGTACCTTATCATAATCTTTTAAAAACTTTTATTGACCACCATCCTCTAATATACTATTGTCTCACATCATTTTTTGTTGGCGTATTAGAGAAATTCTTGTTAGGGAAACATAACTCTAATAGTAAATCAATTCCAGTCAGGGATCAAAAATATATGTTAAATAACAATATTAATCAAGGAATAAGATCAAATAGATGTGAATTAAACCAAACCTCATAAAACAATAAGATCAATATCACCATCAATTTTTTCTAGTTCCACTACAGAGACATTACCTTCCTTAGCTCCATGATCTTCCCCATGACATTCATGAGTCATTGTCTTATAGGGAGTCTGTATCCTGTAATAGATTTCTCTATTCCCAGCATGCACTTCCCTTAAATAACTCAACTGGGAAACCCTTGATAAAAACTATCGAAGTTGTCCCAACTTTCCACACTGGTAGAATTTTACTGTTATGATCCTATAAGTGTTGTTTTAATGCCCCTATTTCCCATAAATATAGAACATGTCTGAAAAAATTTCAATTACGACTCTACTGTCCATCACTCTAACACTCTTTCTCTATGTTTATCTTCAATATTCTGAGTTATTATACTGAACCAAGTATTCACCAGTGAAAAAATATCCTCAAATATTCCTTGATCTACTCATTTTTTATTTTAAAAGGAAAAACATCTTCATTTAAAAGGATTACTATAACTATAACAGATTACTTAGTTTCTAGATCATTGTGGGTCAGATGTAAGCCCAATGTCTTGTCCTCCCCTAGTCCATTTTTTGAGGTCAGGGCCTTTCACATGACTTGTGTATACCTTGTATAGTCAAAACCCCGAACCTAATGTATGAGCTTAGTTCGAAGGTCTAACACCGAATTTAGAGACTTTTGTTCCTCGTTCCTAAATAACTAATGAAAAAATGATGTAACTCCTTAAAAATTTCATATAATATAGAGAGATTCATAAAACCTTTTTATAACTCCATGAGCTTTTATTCTACCATAATTGGTGGTCCCATATAATTTTATGAGGTGTCATCCCTTGTAATGTGAAGAAAAATAATTTGAAAAAAAATGTCGTTAGGAAAAACACAAATCAGTCTATGAGATCACACAATGTTTTCCTAATAGACTATGAGATCAAACATGTTTTTCCTAGGATTCTACCATTAACCCAGGGTATCCCATTGGAGCACTATACCATGTTTTTTTTATCTTGTTAGTTACAATCCTAAAATATATACTAACACAATAACATGATCTGTTCAAATAATTAATCCCAATAAAGATATATCAGACAACAAGGAAACAAAAATATCTCTCATAGATCAAACTATCCCAAACAGATAGTATAAATCATTAAATTTAATTAATAAACTATTATACAGAAGAGAAATATGTGTATATATATATGGAAAGTGAATCTCTGTGATTAGACATGATGAATGAACATGAGTCAAATCTCATAAATAACCTCTAACATCATGTGTGTCACCCAAGGAGAATCAATAGTAATAAGATATCATTTATTCCCACATTATTGAAACTCGATGGTCAACCATGTGGTGCTAGCCAAGAACTGACATAGTTCCCCTAATCGATCGAAACTATGTAATATCTCATCTATTTGGTCCTAACCCCAGACAAAGTGGAGAAACAAGTTAGTAAAAACCTCACTCTCTTACACTATTTGCAACATCCTGACCTAAATCACCGGTTTTGATCTAGAATGCTACATGGCCTCGTTTGTGGAACCCCATATGCAATAGGATGTCAACTAGAAGTGATGGTTTCACATAGAACATTGGGGAAACTATAACCCCAATATCGATTCATATGATCCATAATCGATGACAAGAAATTTAGATAATCAAAGTAAAATGTTGAAATGTTATGATGACATACATACAATGTAAAAAACATGAAACTGAATGAAAACCCAAGTAAGTATAAAAAAAAGAACGTAGATAAACAATCATCTTTACAATTCTCTGGTTCTAATCCCATTCCGCTCCAACTCCATGCTTTACCACTAAATTGTCTAGCATTGGGAACTTTCCTGTCATCAGATCTCTAGATACAATAATAAAAAGAACAGTGAAATACCCTTATAGGGTGTGATTAAAAGACTCAGTAGGACACCACCAATTCATCCTCTACCTGATTTGATAAAAATACAATTTTATTATACAATAAATTGTTCACAATAATCACAAAATCCTAAATTGAGAAGTTGTGCACTAGCCAAGCTTCCACAATCCCTCACTATACCTACTTCGACTCAATAACATATGTAAAACCTATGAGTTTGATAAATAAATAATTAGACATTAGGATGATGAATATTTTTTATCGTCATCTTCATGAATCAATATCAGTCCTCTGCAAGAAGTTATGTTTCTATGTTTGTGCAAGGAATATTATAGCTAATTAGGTTCCTTTAATAATCTAGTTCACTTACTAAGGACCGAGAACTAATTGTGTCCCTTAGTCATCGAAGCATATTGTCGAGAAGGCATAATATGGACCGATAGCCAAACAGTCCCCTATTAATTGAGTGCTTCCCATGCAACCATTGAATTCCCTTATCATTCATTGAACCATCTTCTTTATTGATGCACATCTCGCCTTCCAAGGATAACAAAAGTCATGATGGTTTTCTATATGACACATCAAGGCATCATTGTATCCTTCATTGTCATACATTCCCATCCCAAGGGATCGTTGTGTGCTATCCTCATGTATTGCAACCTAATAATCAGTTATGTGCATCCCCCCTCTATAGGATAACACAAGATGAAATGGTCCACTACATGGATTCCCCCAAGAATCATCGTGTGCCTACCCTGTGCATTGGGCCCTCCTCATCAGTCAGGCGAGCCCTCTTCCAAAGGATATTGCAAGTTAATAGTCCACCATTCTTGGCTCTAGGAAAAACCCAGAAGTTATACATAGAATGGTTGTATGGATATATATATGTGTGTGTGTGTGTGTGTGTGTGTGTGTGTGTGTGTGTGAAATAATAACCCATCAAAATGAGTGAAGTATCACACAAGGTACACGCTATCACATAGTAATGTGAATAAACACCCACAACTACTCATGAAATTAAGTAAATATGTATTTTCAGGGTCAACACAAATACCAACATGCATTCACTATATATAATGGTCATTAAACATGTTTGTGAAAAATAAAATTAATGAAAAAAATTTTCTAGCAACCAGAAAAGGTTAAGGAACATTATAACAAAAGAGTTGGAAAACCTCTCGTACTTTTTCTGACATCTAGGTGATACATCAAAGTCTCAAGATATTTTTGTGTCAGTGCTCGAGCTTTGGAAATGTTTTTCCTAGAATAAAATCATTTAGGTTTATTTCAATGAAATAATACATCGCCTTTGATAATTAAATCTTTATCTTGAATAATTCTCAAAATATCATTAAATTTTTTTCTTTCATTAATAAATTTGAATTATCACATTACCATTTTAAAACATCACATAAAATAATAATAATTTTTCAAATGCAATATTAATATAAATTAACATTTTATATTTTTTTAAAACATCACATAAAATGATAAAAATAATTATATGCATTGAAAATTACAATATAATTTTATCTTTTTAAACCATTACATAAAATGAAAAACATTTCTCAGATGTGTTTAAATTAACACATTATTATTTTTAAAACATCACATAGAATGATTATCTTTTTCCATAATAGTTTAATTTATCATTTTTTTTCATTTCTAAAACATTATATAAAAGGATAATCATTTTTCATATACATTTAAATTTACATTTTATCATTTATAAAACATCATATAAATTATAAAAATATTTCATATCGGTTTAAATATTCATTTTATCATTTTTATAACATCATATAAAATGATAAATATTTTCCATTTGTGTTTAAATAATCATTTTATAACTTTTAAAACATTATTTAAATTGATAAAAAAATCATATTCATTTTAATTATAATTAGATCCTATTTAAAACATCACATAAAATGATAAATATTTTTCATATCCATTGATAATTTTAATTATCATTTTATCATTTTTAAAACATAAAATAAAATGACAAATATTTTTCATATGACCTGATAATTTAAAATATCATTTTATCATTTTTAAATCATCATATTAAATGATAAATTTTTTTCACATGCAATTGTAATTATCTTCATTATAATATTAAAATGAGATGAAAATAAATACTTCTAAAACTACATTTTGTCGATTACATTGATAAATTTAATTACCCTTAAATATTTTAATGACCAATAAAAAATACCTTTTGATAATTTATACATATGTTTCTTCATACAATGAAGAATTAAAAAAAATAAATATAACATACAAAAAAGGGAGGGAAATGCATAGTTGGATGAAAAATGTCACTAATATTCAATCATCTTCTAGAAATCCCTTCACCCAGCACCGAAAATTGTTTTGGCTATTCTTTGGTTTGATTCTATGTAGTATGGAATACAATGTATATATAGGGAATTAAACCATGTTCTTAATATTAGGAATTTAGAACCACGTTTTCAATAAGTGTTTGACAAATAAATTAATTTTGGGTCATTATTTTTTTGGTATGGAACCTTTTCCATCAAATTCAGGTCAAACTGTGTGAGGAAAAAATGTTTTGAAAACACCTATTTTCATTAATGGTGCTCTACGTTAGGTTGATGAAAGTTGATAAATCTTTTTTTTGTTTTATTAAACCCCCCGTGTTGGATATAGTGGCCATGTCATGAATTTACATGCGACACATCATTTGTGAGATATTGTTTTTAATAAGATAAATTTTTAACTCTTTTGATAACATATTTAATTAGATAGTGGGGCATCTAAATGACTGTTGTCATTGAATTTTATACTCCCACTAGGGTAAACATTGTAATCCATATCCAGCGTTGTCTTATTTTTGTCACCCTTCACACAATTTTAAAGATATTAATTTATATTAATAAAAAAAATAAAATAATGATTAAATAAATTATTCTGGAAATTGAGGCCTCTAAACACCCAACAACCTTGAGTGTTATAACCCTCCTAGGGTAAACACTTTCTTTCAAACCTAATAGTGGTCTCATTTTTATCAAATAATTCACCATTTTGGATATATTAATATATTTTGAATAAATGTTTCATGGTGAAAATAATGTATTTAATATTTTAATTCTTTATATGAGGAGTCTTTTCAGACCTTAGAAATATAAACTAACTCAGTGTCTAACACAGAGTATAATTAATCTAACATTATCAATTATTAATTGGGTGTTTACCCTTCTAGGATGTGTTTAACTATAAAAACATGTTTTCAATAGTAAATCATATTTTCGACATAATAATTTATCAAAATAGGGATTTATGATTATTGTAAAATTCAGGAATTTAAAGAAATAACGTTTGGATACCCATAGCATAGATAAATAGCCACTCCACCCCAAATGTAATTTTTTTAAAAAATATATATATTTCACCTATGATTCACCCTTACCAAATAGAAAAAAAGCCTTAATGTATTACAGCAAATGATTCTAAAAAAATGGTATAAGTAATTATAATATTGAAAAAATTCAACCATGAATGTGATCATAAATTAATCTGTTATTGTTTTTACAATAAAAATCACAGCATCAAAAAATGGTGAAAATTTTGACTATATAGTTCAATGATATTGAATGAATCCATACCGTAATAAAAACAATTATTTAATTCAAAATCCCATATTTACATCCCATTATATAATTATATTATTATTAAATTTTGATCAAGTTGATTTATGAAAATTAGATGCAACATAGAGAATTAAGGGTTATAAATCATAGTTAACCACAATTCATACTAAACTAGCATCTCATGATTTTGATTTAATATAAAATAATTTAATCCTTCTTAATATCCTCATAAATAATCATCCTTCTATGTTAATAAAATTTTAAATATTTTAACACTTCTACAATGAAAGTATGGAGAAAAATAACTCACATAATATTATTCTCTACTATAATAGAAATAAAAGGAAAAAATTTTCTGAAAATTATAGATATAATTTTGTGATCATATATTAAATTACATTATTTAATTTTCTTGATATTATCAAAATAAAAATACATAAATTCTCTATAAATGGATTTAAATTATATATTCTTACAAAAATATAATATTAAACTATAATTAAAAGATAAAATCCACTTCCTAAGGGGATGATATGATGTTAGTGATGATGAAGTCATGTGTGAAAATGAAATTATCAGTTAATCATGTTTGAGGATGAGGGGGAAAAATTAGGGTTTAGGATTTTCATAGAATGGTGATTGTGAAACCAGGGTTTTGAAAAATTATTTTCAAACTAGTGGCTTCCATGGTGGATATGATGTTGCATAGGTCTTGCTCGGCTGATCGGGGTAGAGGTTGAGGGGGTGAAATGGAGAAATGTGTTTTTCAATAAATATTAGTGGTGATTTCAATGAAAATTACTACTCAATTATAATAATTATTAAACTAATTTATTATTTCTAGTAAATAAAAAATTTATGAATTATTTTCTAAATAGCCAACATAAATCAACTAATATACATTATTAAATGTTGGTTATGAAACCTTCAATATGGGAATATAATTCTATAGTGATTGCATATATTTTATCTATGTACATACACAAAAATAAATATATATAAAAATTTATAAATATATAAACATTTGAAAATATATAAAAATATATATTATTTTGTGTTTATATAATTTTTTTTACTATTATAGTAATTTAAATACATAAATATCATATTTTAAAAATTTATATTTATTATATAAATATATAACTCTTATAAGTTGCCTTATTTATATTTGAGTAACAAGGATATTTTATCTAGAGCATTAAACTTATTATACCATAATATAAATAATGAATAAAAAATATAAAAATCTATTATAATTCCCTTCCATTGTTCAAGAAATATATTTATCTCTATAAATATAATAAGAATAATTATATATCATAAATTTATCCTATGATTTTAAAATTTAAAAAATGTTTATATATGAATATATTTTTATATTTATATGTTTATTTAACAAATAGAATTTTTAATCTATATGAATTATAGATATTCCATAAATATATTTCTTTTTCATTAATATGGTATGTAAAATGTGATGAAACTTTATAGTAATATTCTTTGATTATTTTCATGAAATCTATAAATTAGGAACATGATAGTTTTTGGGAGATTTGTAAACACATATTGTTATCTATATAATAAATTTTACACATTGATGTCATCATTATAACAAAAAACTCATTTAGTGTTAATATTTTAGTAAGATATTAAAAATCATTCTATAATCAAAATAAATGATATATAATTCAATTTTAAAGTCATTAAATGCCTATATTAATAACTTAGTTCATTTATTATTGCCAAAAATTCTGAAAACTCCATTTTTATCTTCCTTAAAAAAACATTTTAAATAAAAAATGGATTGATTTAATTTGTTTCATCCATATTTTTAATTATGTTTCATTAAACCTCATCTGTTAATAATTTTGTACATAGATTCTCATGAAAAATACATGATAAAATGTCATAAATTATTGTGAAACCATATCATAACACATTTATAACATAATAATGACTTAAAATACTATGTATATACATCTGTTTATTTATTACATTTTTCTATATTGGAAATGTTAAACTATTATCAAAGTTGACACATTTCAAGGAACTGAAATACACCATTAATTATTAATTACTAGAAAAATATTACTCTATTAAAATTTTAATCCATAAGACATAAGGTTTTAAATTATAGATGAAAAAAATGGAATACATGATAATTTCATTACTATTTGAGGAATAATATAACCTATATGATTATATTACCAATAATATCTAAATTAATGATCTAACACAATATAATTAAAACATTCATTATTGTATTACTAAAATATTACCTAATAAAAAATGTTAAATATTATGAATCTATAAATTTATAGATGTACACAATTATTTTATTAATAAAAATTTAATGATCCGTAAAATGATTACATTTATATCAGGTATTATAAAACCATAAATGTAAAATTATGTATAGAAAAATCATTCAGATATATAAATTTCATAATTTCGATTACATAATCAAAATTCATATTGACTCAAAACCAATTTGTTTTTTACATTTTTTTATTTATTTTATAGTTATTATGAATTTAAATCCTATATGATTATAATTATTAATTATATTTTGAATATATTGATTTTTCTTTAATTAATAAAAAAACCATTTTTTTGAAATAAATACCTAAAAAATATGTTATACTACCCAATCCATCACTATGAACATAGATAGAAGATATTTATGTGTCTTAAAAATATAAATTATGTTCATTCAAAATAATAGCACATGGTATATATAGTTACACATAATACAAATGTAGTGTTTTTTAGTAATGAATAAATTAAATTATCAAAATGTTTTATAATAAATCAATTAAAAAATAACAATATGATACATCTAATTCCAATAATTAAGGGCATTTGATAAAACAGAAATTGATTTACAAAAAATATACAATTTTTATTAGTTAGTATTTTTAAATAATCATTTTATGATTCTCTTGGTAAAAGTAACTTTTTAAATAAGAATTTAAAAAATTCTTTATCAATTAACTTGTGAATATTAAATAATTAACTCAGTGTTGTGGAGAGATTTACCATATTAAAATAGTTGGAGTAATTAATGAAAAATTCTTAAAATATCAAATCCCACCTTTCTGAGGTAAATAATTAAGAAGTAAGTAAAACTTTATAAAATTGAACAGTATATATAATTTTTTCAAATCATTATACACAATTATTGTTATATGAGAGTTTATATTTCCCTTTCTTATTTTGTTATTTTCACGTCATCCAAATGTTCTTCCACCATATCATTCTTTTCCATCTTCACAATTTTATTTTTCCCTTTATTTTTTTTGGTCACTTTGTCAAGTAATCAGATCGTCCATAAGCTAATGAATTATTGAATTATTCCATTCAATTTACTCACTGACCATCATATGATAAGGGATATAACTATTCTGAAATATAAAATCAATTTCTTACCTACAAACTATGGTCAAAACCATTATAGAAAAAGATCATATGTTTTATTAAAAACAATAGATGGTTTCTATTTCTAAAAAAATTATTGTATTTTTCCCCATTATTTAATTATTTCCATAATTAGGATAAGTACTATTACTTATATACTCCCCCTAATTCATATTCATGTTTGGATAGATATTAATTATAGGTTCACTTCAATATATCTATAGTCCTTATTGAATTTTTTTAATAATATCTTTAATGTTTTTAATGTCATTTTAATGAAGGAACTCACAAGTTCTAATATTTATAAAATATTCACTAGGTACCCTATCATATCTTTGATAATTTTCATTATACACAACACATTGTAAAAATTAATCATTGATCATATCCTTCCATTACATTGATAATAAAATCCCATTATACTCTCAAATGTTGTTCCCTCTTACAATTATTTCAAAAGTGTATCAAGGATGTTTCTATAGATTTTAATATAATTTTATTTCCATAACTAAAGGAGATTTTTCTTCTTTATAATGTATTTTCCCTTATTTATAATGAAACACTTTTTTCACAATGAAACAGATATTGGGGAATCACCCTAGTATTCTTTTCCATAAATCACATACTCATGTGATAAATTTTTTATAAATCCACTTCTTTTGTTCCACTAGATTGATGATTTTATTTCATTATTTTCATGATATCACCAAATCCATTTATCCATTATTTAGTAAGTTATTATTTACATTATTATTGTTAACATTTTCCCAGCTCTTGTGTAATAACTAAGCTTCAATTATAGTATGAAAGTGATTCTTTTTATATATTCAATAACATAATGAAAATAGATTTATTTAATAGTATTATTTTTACATTAATTAAAAAAATATATAGATTTAATATTATGTAATGTTTTATTAAAATTTAAAAAATAAAAAATTAACTTAGGGTAATTTTTTACTGTAAAGACCTAGAAATTCTATGGAAGTTTTTTTCTTAAATACATAGAAATTTTACGACTCTGTGAAAATTGACGGCACATGATTCCGAGGCCCGGTGTGCCTAGAATAAATTTCTGGTGTTTTGTTCGGGTATGTCCAGTAAACGTACGAGCATGTTTTTATATCTTTTGAACCGGTGCTCGAAACTTAAATCTGAGGGTAATTTGGACTCGCAGCGCCGGTATTTTCTTAAGAATTTTTTCACTTCGACAACAGTGGGTCGAGTTTGAAAGATAGTTTTTGGGTTTTATAAAATCAAATTTAATAAAAAAAAGTGAGCCAACACTTTATTTTATTTTGAGCCACCATTTGGAATGAGGTGTTTAAAAACTCCTCATGGATGTCGGTGTAAGAACCCAGATCTTCGTTTCAGGTATGTTTTTCTTTTTCTGGAGTTTTTATGAAAAATTAACCTTTTGGAAATTTTCGAAGTGCACACCGTGTACTTTATGAGTACATGTCGTGTACTCTTCTCTGGCTCAAAGTTGTGTGCTGGCCATGCACGGGCCACACACACGGTGTGTAGGGGTGACGTGGAGGCCAATATTGGTGGAGTACGGAAAGGACCCAGTACACGCCATGTACTCTAAAAGTACACGCCGTGTACTTTCTTTTTTTCACTAAATGAATCGGGGTCATGCCTAATGCACAGAAACACCTCCTTCTAGGTCCCGTTCATCTGAGAGTGACCCGTACGACCAAATCTTCGACGAGATTCCGCCTCTTCGTCGGTTCTCCGATTTGAGCACGGTCGATTGCATTGGAATCGCAGCGGTGAGTTTTTACTTCTTCTTGAGCCTTGTTTTCTGATTCCTCCTTGTTTTCGAGTTATCGTGGGTTGAGCATTTTGTGCGTTTTCTCAGATCTATGACATTCTAAAGGGAATCAATCGTTGTGGTTCACGTATATCAATCTCCTAGGATCGAGGTAGGTGGTTTGTGCCTTTCTGTTGAAAGACGATGAGTATTTTTTGGAAATTCCACAAATTCCCTTGGGCAGGGAATTGTGGGTTTCCTGTTTTTACCCTGTTGTTTGCCTACTTTGCTTAATTTCTATATTAGAGTTTTATGCTTGTGGGTATAGTAGTTTATTTTTTGCTCAAGTTGCTTTTCCATACTTGTTTTACTATATAGCATTTTCCAATTGCCATGCCTAGTTGTAGGATAGTGGAACTTTTTGTTTGTTTTTTTGTTGAGCCTTAGACTAATAGCCAAGTAATTCTTGAGGTTTACTTGGACGATGTACGCACGTTGAGCATATTTCTTTCACATAGGACTGTGAGAACCTAGTGTAGAAGACCATAGGGAGAATTGATGTAAGGGCTTCTCCAGAGTGTCTTTTAATATGATTCAAGACCACAGGGGGAGTTAAGGATGAGTGTTTCCCCAGAAAGTATGTAGTTCCTTGACGAGGTCCACAGGGGACATGAGACATTGAGTGCTTCCCTAGAGAGCCTTTAGTACGATACGAGACTATAGGGGGAATTGACGGTGAGTTATTCCTTAGAGATTTTATTAATTTTCATAGCTGAACCAGAGGGGTGAAACTGGGTGTGCCTCCAAGATGTTTGCTTGTACTTATAGGTGGAACTATAGGGGTTAGGCTATGAGAGCTACCGAGAGGGTTACCTATTCCTTCTTGTTTCTGGCTATTTAATTGTGTACCTTGTTTGTTAGAACAATGGACTGTAGCTGCTTGTGCTTTCCTGTTTACTGCTACTTGTTTTATTACTGTCGTGTATTCATTGACTGTTAGGCACAAATCATTGGGTGATTTTTTATTGGGATTGTATCTCACACCCTGTATGGGCCATGATTTTGGGCCCAAGCATATTTTTTTGCTGCAGGTATAGATAAGGGAAAACACCCTTCTACTTCAGGTTCTTGATTACGCTGGAGTTGGAGAGCATGGGACCGAGCCGTGGCTTGCGATGCTGAGGAGTTTATTTTGTTTTCCCTTGCACATTGTGTTTCAGTTTTACTTTAGCACGTTGGTTTGTTTGCTTCTATCCATAGACATATGTACCATGTTGCATCATCATTATTTTATCCATTGCTTCCGCTGTTCAGTTTAGATGTTGTATGTTGTTTATTGTTCTCCTATTGTGTCTGGTTGTTTTCCACTGCATACTTTAACAATGAGGGCATAGTTTCACCACCGACTCACCAAGGGCCTCCGTTCTAGTCAGCAGCCTCTGGCGTTTGGGGAAACGCACTTGAGGTCATGTGGCGAACTGGGTATGAGGCACCAGTGGAGGGCCTCTGGACTTGGGACATTACAGTCGGAGGTGGGGCCACCACACCTTAACCTCCCATGAGAGGTCATGGTGGTGGGGCCTACCCGAACATAACCTCCCAGGATAGGTTACTATGTGGGGACCACCCGAGACCGCATGACCTCTCTTTTAAATAATAGGGGTGGGGACCACCCTACCCCTATTGATGGAGGAGGATAAAACCTCTCAACTCTCCCTCATTAATGAGGGAGAGCCTCTTGATTCCTTAACTCCCAAATTAAGTGTGTAGAAACCCCATTTACCCCCTTAATTAATCCATGACAACTCTCATGCATTAATTAGGTGGAGCCACTTTTTTAATTTCTCCTTTTTGAAATGGTTGGGCCAACAATATAACAAACAATTTATTATTTGTTTTTGGTGGAGCTTGGGAGAAGAGACAACTCTCTCCAACGAAGACCGCTCTTCAATGAAGAATGCACTTCTGGAAAATAATACTCTCCCGATGAAGAACGTCAATGAGGGACGCCTTCGACTACGAAGAACGACTCCTTCTACCTTCTTCCTCGGACTCCTTCGACATGGGACATGTTTTTCTACCACGGATCGATGATCATCTTTCTGTGAGGTCAATGAAGGATGACTGGAGAATTAAAGCTATGGGGTTTTTTACTTTTTGATATTTTACCTATTCCTTACCTTCTCTTAAGGATAAAATTGGATTGTTGTGGACGTAGTAATAATCATCTTATTCCAATGGTGAGCAAAATGATACCTTCCTACACGCGGAGGGTGAGGGCCAACCTTACATGGCCCGACATCCTTCATCGTTTTCTCTCTTCTTGTTGCTTTCTACGGAAAGGCGATGAGGTGACGGCGACAGTGGAAACAACGAAGAAAGACGATTTACCTGCGGCCTCCACGAATCGCGCTACCCCCGCGGTGCACTGATGCTTCTGGTCAAACATCACCAGGACGCGTTGTGCCCGACCAACCCAACCGGAGCCTCCCGGCACCCTACCTGGCACGTGGCCCGCCTTCCCGCGGCCTCCCGTCATTCTAACAGGTGCGCGACCCACCTCCATTTAGCCTCCCGATGCTCTGCCCTGTGCATGGCCCTCCTGCCCACGGCCTCTCAGTGATCTTCTTGGCACGCGACTCGCTAGCTCGCGACCCCCACAGCCTGTCGGGCACCCTGCCGACACCCCCCGCATCTTGCTCGGCCCCTCCCGTGCCTTACCTAGCGCACCCGCGGTATGTCCGACGTCCTGCCAGCCGACCTCGTGCCCCAGGCACTCTGCCCGTGACCTTCCCGTGGCCCACGCGGTGCTGGCCGAACCTCCCTGGCAGTTCGCTGGTCCGGGCCCAGCGAACCCGGAAAAACCTAGTGGGCTGACCCACCCAATGGGTTGGTTCAGACCTAGTGGGTCCGACTGGGTCGACCCAAACCGGGATGGACCAGTCAGTGTTGGGGCGAGTCAGTCCGACAGAGTCGGACCGGGCCTATGCCCATTACTAGCCCCATTACCTTATTGGGCCATATCTTCAGCACCAGATGACTGTTTGACTAATCGTCAATGGCACCGGTATTCATTGAAGGCGACGGTCCCTTTGGGAATACCCCACTGAAGTTTAGGGTATATTTGGGTTACTGTCAGGTTGGATCATAGACAAATCCAACTGGGCCCCCATGACTAAAAGGCTAATAACTTATAAACCGGGTGTCTGGTTGACATGCACTCTATTGCATTGAGACCTCTATGACATGACAGACATTTGAGATACTTATTTGTTCCACTTCGTGATAGTTATAGTATCAACCAGTAGCTCATGGAGAGGATCCTTCCAGAGGCGAGTGGACAGAGTACGGAGACCTAGTAGCTAGATGAGACCCGACAACTGCTTGACCGATTTGACTTAGAGTGACTCGACTAGCCCAGTGGGGAGCACCTATGTGTGACGCAGCAGTCCCACGGTGAGGAGCGCCTCTACGTGAGTGTGGAAAACTCACAGTACTCGACAGGAGAAGTACCTCACATGCTATGAGGGGGAGTTCCTCTGTGTGTGCGTGGAAGACCCATGGTGGGGAGCGCCTCTGTGTGACACGACAGACCCATGGTACTAGACAGGAGGAGTAACTCAACTGTCCAATGATAGTGGGAAGCGCCTCTGTGTGACGAGGCAACCCCATTGTACTCAATAGAGGAAGAGTATGCCACTAGTTGTGGTTTCGATAATAAAAATCCTTATTTGAACTGAGTCAATGAATTTTGTGTTTTTATCATGATTGAGATGTGTTTCTAGATAACTTAGGTATATGTATGGTCATATACCTATGTAATGGTTATCCATTGATTTCATGCTTTGCAGTTTATCCTTTTGGATTTTGTGAGACCATGAGGGTTTCAGGGTCCCTACTGAGTATTGTTATTCTCACCCCTGCGCGTGCTATGCCCGCACCTCGTTGTGTTGGTTGTAGATGATGGACATCACTTAATGAGGCAAGGAGTAGCAGGACTGGACAGTACCTGGGGGTGTACCACTCGGTGTGACGATACACGGAGGAGACAGACGGATGTGATGTACTGAGGAGGCCATCTATACCTACCCTTTAGGTAGGAACCCTGGAGGATGACTAAGTAGCTATTTTACTTTCATTCAGTTTTACATGCCTTTCAGTTGTACTTGTACTTTCCTGATGGGCTTGTATTTCCGACCCATTTTAATTTCTGTCACTTCTTTTGTATACAGTTTTATTGGTGTTTTGCTTCCAGTTGTGTACTTTGATGTGTTGTTTTACAGTTATAAATGAAATTCCTTCCTAGTTTAGGGATTTATGCCTATGGTGGTAGTCGGAAACCCCTGGCCTATGAAAGGCGGGATTGGGGTTGTCACAATACATGCCCTGGGGGACGAGTCGTGACAAATTGGTATCAGAGGAATCTGTTCTATAGTAGAACATAGAACTCTGGTCTTTATTTTCTATTAATCAATAGTGATAAGGGTACTTAGTGTGGTTTTCAGCTCAGGGAGTCCAGTGTTGGTGCGGGTGGCCGATGTATCCATACACCAGGACCCTGAATTCATATTTCTGACTTAGTGCACAAAAACACTGATTGTGTGCGTGTTTTCAAAAGTTTTATTTAAGTTAGATCAACCTGTTCAGCTCACCAGGTGTAATCTTTTGACACTTTCACATCTATTTCATTCAGGATGACTCCCCAAATATGACCAATTAGATCCCCAAGAGTCGTCCGTACTGATATCCCACCGAGCGATGAGGCCCCGGGGCAAAGCCATTTTCCAGCAGAGGCACCAGTGGTACAAATTCTCGTTGGGCCACCAATTCCACTAATCCTAGTAGAAGATGATGCATGCTTCATGGGCATGTTTCATGAGTTCTAGCACTAAAGGCCACCCAGGTTCAGGGTAGAGACAGACACACATTCGGCTGAGGATTGGTTGGAGGTTGTGGTGAGAGTTTTCTGACTGGTAGGGACACCAGCAGACTTAATGGTGATCCTTGCCGCGAGTATCCTTCAGGAAGCAGCAGGCGGAATGTGGATCCTAATTCTTCGGGTTCATATAGAGGCAACGGTACTCTGGGAAGATATCGAGAGCCTGTTCCAGGCGGAGTTTGTACCAAGCACCCTTCATGCGATGCGGATACACGAGTTGCCTTATCTGCAGTATGGTAGAATTATAGTATCACAGTACACAGCGAGGTTCCCCGACCTCTCGTACTACTCCAAAGATGTGGTACGGGACCCATTCTTTAGGGCCCGTACCTTTGATCAGGGGCTCAAGAAATATATCATAGCTCCGATGATCTCACTTAGCATCCCGACACAGATGGGGTGCTAGAGAGATCCCTCTTCGTGAAGAGTTTCCTTGCTGAGTAGTCTCTAGCAGTGAGACCCACCACTAGCCGACACGTAGCGGAGTCTTTTGTAGCAGGAAGTAGACAGTTGTCGCAGAGGTCAAAGAGGACTAGACCTACAGGTGGTTGACTACATGAATCGGGATCAGTTGTGTGGGGAACAAGGAGTAGAGACACACATTCCTGTAGCAAGTAGTGTTACTCATGCAGCGGTCAGGGTCACATGGCTTGTGACTGTCAGACCCGCCATTCATATGATCACGAGATAGTTGAAAGTACTCCTAGGCAGAGGAAGAGTTTCGAACAATGCGGTCCGTTGGGAGGAGGAGGATGTGGTATAAGAGTTGGACATGCAGCTGGTGGTGGACGGTGTTACGATGTGTTAACACCACCACCACTAGGAGGTCCACCCCGACCGCAGGGAGTGGGTGGACAGGGGAGAGCATATCTTCAGGAAGTTGAGGCCTACAATCACGGTGCTCCAGAGATTATTTGTGTCATGATCTGTGTTTACACCACCTTAGCTGCAGTTCTTATAGACAGAGGAGTCAGTCACACTTTCATTTCCACTTCCCTCATTCGATGCTCGGAGATTCTGATGGAGCCATTAACTCGATTCTTATGCCTACAGACTCCAACGGGAGTAGAATCGACGAATAAACACTGGTGATGGTAGTGTGAGCTTACTCTAGGAGGTGAGAGCTTCGTCTGGGATCTCCTCGTAGCGGCGTCGATGCCTTACATCTTCATCTTGGGTATAGACTTGTTATCTATATTCCATGCCTAGATTGAATATATTAGTCAAAAAGTGTGGTGTGTCTACATGGATGGGTCCGGGTTCACCTTCACTGGTGATATGAGAGACTTTTCAACCTAGGATGGAATTACCAAGAGGAGGGTGCAGCCTATCATTCATCAGTTGGCCTGTATCACCCTTGTAGCAGTTGACGTGGATAGTCCGACTTATCCTGTAGTGGTGGACCAGTACACAGATGTTTTCCCTGATGATGTTCTGAGACTACCATCTCACAGAAATGTGGATATCTACATTGACCTGTACCCCCGGATGGCACCGATATCTACTACAGTATATTGGATGTCTCCTGCCGAGCTTCTTGAGCTCTGGGAATAGCTAGAGGACTTGCAGGGGAAGGGATTCATTCGGCCCAGTGTTTCTCCCTGGGCAGCAATGATTCAGTTCACCAATAAGGCGGACGGGAGCTTGAGTCTTTGTGTCGACTACCATCGCCTAAACTAGGTGACCGTGAAGAACAAATACCCACTCTTGAGGATTGACGACCTCTTCGATCAGTTGAAGGGAGCCCGGTGGGTCTCGAAGATAGACCTCAGATCAGGCTATCACCAGCTCAGAGTTTGGGACGAGGATGGGTAGAAGACAGCCTTAAGGTGTCAGTACGGCCTTTACGAGTTCTTAGTTATTCCGTTCGATGTAACCAATGCTCTAGAAGTGTTTATGTGACTCATGAACATGATCTTACAACCATACCTCGATCTCCTTGTTGTAGTATTCATCGAAGACATTCTGATATAATCGACTACTGAGGATGAGCATGCCTACCATTTTCAGGTAGTACTTGACACACACTGAGAGCACCAACATTATAGTAAGCTCTTGAAGTGATGGCTTTGGATTCAAGAGGTTCAGTTCATTGGACATGTCATCTCAGCAGTTGGTGTTGCAGTGGATCCATCAAAGATCGAGGTGGTACTTTCTTGGAAGCCACCCAGGAATGTGAAGGAGGTACGGAGTTTCTTGGTCTTTGATGGGTACTGCCAATGGTTCATTTCAGACACCTCTAGAGTTGCTGCACCACTATCATCCTTGATGAAGAAGGGGAAACCCTTCGTGTGGTTAGAGAGATGCTAACAGATCTTTCATGATCTGAGTCATATGCTGACTGGTGCCCCCATCTTGAGGATTCTAGAGGAAGGCATAGCTACGTACTATACTATGACACATCAGTGACCGAACTCGGGTGTGTCCTGCTGTAGGATCGAGTAGTGATTGCTTATGGTTCACAGCAGCTAAGACCTCAAGAGAATATCTAGGCTACCAATGACCTAGAGTTTTCAACAGCGGTCTTTTCCTTGAAGATGCAGCAACACTATCTGATTGGTGAGAATTTTATCGTGTACTCTGATCACAAGATTCACAGGTAAATTTTCTCTTAGAAGGACATAAACCTGAGACAGTGGTGATGGCTTGAGTTCCTCCAGGACAATGACTTCAAGATAGTCTATTCTCCTAGGAAGGGTAACGTTGTTGCTGATGTACATAGTAAGAGATCTGGTATATAGCTACAAGGCAAAGCGATAGAGAAGTTGGATTCCTTACAGATATACTTTGTGGATAGGGACGGAGTAGCCTTTCAACAGTCTCTTACAGTCACTCTCCCACTTCTTCAGGGAGTCAGGGAGGCACAACATTGAGACGCTAACTGTGAGAAGTGACATGCCCAAATATCCATAGGGTAGGCACCTGATGGATTATCTGAATGTGGGGAGCACGTCATTCTCTTCAGAGGACGTACTATGGTACCAATGTCACCTTTGGAGGATGTGTTGACGGAGTTCCAGACATCCCCTTTATCATTACATCTAGGAGCTGCAAAAATGTATCAGGACCTTCGACGATAGCATTGGTGGCCAGGTATGAAGTAGAAGAGTTTGTCTCATGGTGCCTCACTTTTCAGCAAGTGAAGGCGGAGCATGAGGTACTAGTAGGTTTAGTTCATCCCTTTGAGGTCCTAGAGTGGAAGTGGGATGGGATATCAATAGACATTATGACAGGTCTTCCACATACATCTAGGAGTCATAATTCGATATTGGTGATCGTAGACTGACTCGCCAAGTCAATTTACATCTTACCAATCATAGAGTAGGTTTCAGTAGAGATATTGGGACACCTCTATGTGCAAGAGATTGTACGTTTACATGGTATAACTTCGACAATTGTCTCTGATCGTGATGTAGGATTTACTTCCTTACAATGGAAGGGTTTGTAGGAAGCTTTTGAGACACAGCTCCGCTTGAGCACCGCCTTCCATCCTCAAACGGATGGTCAGACTGTGCCGACCATTCAGAATCTCGAGGACATTCTCTATGCATGTGTCCTCAACTTCAGTCATAGTGGGGAGGATCACTTACCTTTTGTAGAGTTTTCCTACAACAATATCTATCACTCCACCATAGGGATGGCACATTTTGAGGCCTTGTACGGGCGACCTTGCAGATCCCCCTTGTGCTGGACTAACCCTGGGGAGTCAGAACTAGTGGGTTCAGAGAGGGTATGAGCTACTACAGAGAAGGTGCAGATCATCTAGGAGTGGATGAAGACTACACAGAGCAGGCAGAAGTCGTATGCTGATAGGTGACAGAGGCCTATAGAGTTTGAGGATGGCGACCACGTCTTTCTACGAGTCTTACCTTGATGAGGTCTATGGAGATATGGATGAGGTGGTAAGTTATCTCTGAGATTAATCAGACCTTTAAAGGCTCTTAGCAGAGTAGGCGAGGTTGAATACCACTTAGCTCTTCCACCTCACTTACACCGGGTGCACAATGTCTTCCACGTATCCCAGTTGAGGAGATGCGTGCATGACCCTTCCCACATCATCGACCATGGATAGATAGACATCGACAATGGGGAAACATTTTCAAAGGTTCCAGTGGAGATTGAGGATCTAAAGGAGTGGATCCTATGTTTATGGTCGATACCTTGGGTTCCCGTTCACTTGCAGCATGGGAACCTTTAGGAGAGCACATGGAAGCGGGAGGCTCAAATGCATGCTCAGTACCCCCATTTTTTCCCATAGTTCGAGTAGTAGCTTACAGGGATGTAAATACCTGAGGTGGGAAGAATGTAACGACCTCGAATTTCCATGGAAATATTTTTCTTAAATCATGGGAATTTTTCAAGTCCGCAAAAATTGACGACGCATGATTCTGAGGCCCAGTGTGCCCAGAATCAATTTCATAAGTTTTGTTAAGGTACGTTCAGTAAAAATATGTGCGCGTTTTTATAAATTTTGAACCGGTACTCAGAAATGAAATCTGAGGGAACCGTTGAAATCAAAATGCCGGTATTCACTTAAAAAGACATTCACTTTGACAACAGTGGGTTCAGTTTGAAAGATAGTTTTGGGTTTTATAAAAACAATTTAATAAAATAATGTGAGCCAACAATTTATTTTAATTTGAGCTTCCATTTCGAGTGAGGTGGTTAAAACCTCCCCATGGGGGTTGGAGGTGGGTCCAATACACCTTAACCGCCCATGAGAGGTTATGGTAGTGGGGCCCACCTGAGCATAACCTTTCATGGGAGGTTACGATGTGGGGACCACCCGAGTCCACATAACCTCTCTTTTAAATAATATGGGTGGGGACCACATGACCCATAATGATGGAGGAGTATAAAAACTCTAAAATCTTCCACATTAATGAGGGAGAGCCTCTTGATTCTTCAAATCCCCAATTAAGTGGTTAGAAACCCCCTTGACCTCCATTAATTAATCCATGACAATTCCCATGCATTAATTAGGGGGATCCACTTAAATTAGTTCTCCATTTTGAAATCGTTGTGCCAACAAAATAATAGACCATCTATTATTTATTTTTGGTGGATATTGGGAAAAGAGAGAACTCTCTCCAATGAAGACCACTCTTCAACAAAGAACACTCTTTTGGTGTAGAACGCTCTCTTGATGTAGAACGCCAATGAGGGATGCCTTCGACTGTGAAGAACGACCCCCTCCAACCTTCTTCTTTGGACTCCTTCAACCTGGGACGTGTTTTTCTACCATGGATCGACGACCATCATTACACGATGTCAACGAACGACGACCAGAGAATCAAAGGTAGGGGGTTTATTACTTATTGATGTTGTACCTTTTCCTTAACTTTATCAAAGGATAAAATGGTATTGTTGCAGATGTATTAATCATCATCATCTTCTCATGATGATCCAAATGATACCTTCCTAAACGCGGAGGGTGTGGGCCTAACTAACATGGCCTGACATCCTCCATAGTTTTTTATTTTCATGTGGAATTCTATGGTAAGGTGATGAGGCGGCGACGACGAAGGCCACACTACCCATGACATCCATGAATCGTGTCACCCCCGCATCACACTGATGATTCCGGCCGAACACAGCCAGCCCAGGCAGTGCCCGGCCTGCCTACCCACGGCCTCCCGACACCCTGCTCAGCGCACGGTCCGCCTGCCCGTGACCTCCCGGCGCTATGCCCGGCATGCAGCCCCCCACCTTCTGCCTCCCGGAACCCTGCCTGGTGTGTGGCCCACCTGCCCACGGCCTCCTAGCACTCTGCCAGGCGCGCAGCCCACCTGCCCGCGACCCCCATGGCTTGTCCGGCACCCCGGCGGCCTGCCCGGCCGCTGCCGCGCCCTGCTCGATGCCCCCTCGCCCTGCCCAGTGCCCAGCCGGTGCCCCCACAGCCTTCCTGACCTCTGTCGGTACCTACCTGGTGCACCTACGGCCTGCCCCGACATCAATCTAGCATACCCATGCCCCACACGCTCTGCCTTCAGCCTGCCCACTCCCCAAGCGGCACTGGTTGAACCCTCCACAACCTTCGGTCTGAGTCGCCTATGTGGCGACCTCTGGGCCGAACCGCCCTCGCAGTCCGCTGGGCCTAGCCCAATGGACCGGGCCAAACCTAGCAGACATGACCCACCCAACGGCCCGAGTCAGACCCATCGAGTTTGGTCGGGTCGACCTAGACCGGGTCAGCCCAGTCTGGGTGGGGCTGAGTCTGTCTGATCGGGTTGGACTGGGCCCAGGCCCATTACTGACCCCATTACCTTCTTGGGCAATATATTTGGCACCAGACATCCGTTTTATGAACCGTCAGCGGTACCTGTATTCATGGAACATGACAGTTCCTTTTAGAATACCCCACTAGAGTTCGGGGTATATTTGAGTTACAGTCAGGTTGGACCGTAAACGAATCCAACTGGGCCCCTGGGACTGAAGGAATAATAACTTACAGACTAAGCATCTGATCGAAACATCGTCTATTGTGTTGGGACCCCTATAACGTGATAGACCTTTGAGATACTTCTTCGTGGCACTTAGTGACAATTGGAGTATTGACCAGTAGCTCTTGGAGCGGATCCTTCTAGAGGTGAGCGGACAGAGTATGGAGACCCAATAGCTGGCTGAGACCTAACGACTGTTTGACAAATTCAACTCGGAATGAATCGACTAGCCTAGTGGGGAGGGCCTATGTCTGATGCAGTATACCCACAGTAGGTAGCGACTATATGTGAGTTCAGTAGACCCACGGTATTCGACAAGAGGAGTACCTCAGCAGGCTGTGAGTGCAGTAGACCCACTGTATTCGACAGGAGGAGTACCTCAGCAGGCTACGAGGGGGAGCACCTCTATGTGAGCACGACATACCCTTGGTGGGGAGTGCCTCTATGTGACGCGGAAGACCCATGGTACTCGACAGGAGAAGAACCTCAGCAGTCCAAGAATAGTGGGAAGCGCCTCTGTGTGACGTGGTATGTTTACTGTACTCGATAAAGGAGGAGTATGCCACTAGCCATGGTTTCAATAATAAAAATATTTGTTTGAGCTGAGTCAATGACTTTTGTGTTTTCCTCAGGATTGAGATTGGTTACTAGATATCTTTGGTATATATATGGGAATATACCTAAGTAATGGTTATCCATTGATTTCATGCTTTGTGGTTTATCCTTGTTGGATTTTGTGAGACCTTGAAGGACTCGGGATCCCTACTGAGTATCGTTATACTCACCCCTACATGGGCTATGCCTGCACCTCGTTTTGTTGGTTGTTGATGACATACATCGCTGATTGAGGTAGAGAGTAGTAGGACAGGACGGTACCCGAAGGTGGACCACTCGGTGTGACGGTACACGGAGGAGATGGACAGACATGGAGTTCTAAGGAGGCCATCTATACCTAACCTTCATATAGAAACCCCAGTGGATGACCTAGTAGCTGCATTACATTCCTTTAGTTGTACATGATTTTCATTTTTACATGTAATTTTTTGCTGGGATTGTATTTCCGGCCCCTTTTACTTTCCAGCACTTCTTTTGTATACAGTCTTACATAGTGTTTTGCTTCCAGTTGTGTACACTGATGTGTTTGTTTACAGTTATAAAGGCAATGGATTCCCAGTTTAGGGATTTATGCCTTTGGTTCTAGTCACCAGCCCCTGGCCTATAGAAGGAAGGCTTTGTGTAGTCATGATACGGGCCCCGGCGGACAGGTGGTGACATTTACGATTTAGAAATAGTATTTTATTACCGGGGGCCAGTGAAAATATGACTTTATAAAAACATTAAATTTATGTTATGGTTATGATATGAGAATAATATGAATTTTTATGAAGACTTATATGTATCAAAATATATATTAATTATGTATTTTTAATCATGTAATAATATAATTATAAACATTGATATATATTCATAAAATATTTTAAATCTATATAATGATGTTTTCTAAATGAAAACTTAGATTATTTCATCACGCTTAATGAATTTGTAATCTCATTCCCTTATATGATGGTTCAGTTTTAATGATAAAAAATCATAATTTATTCAACATAATAAAAAAATTACATTTATATCAATGATATGGTTTATTTTACTAGAAAATAAATTTTATTTTAAAATCTTTAATATTTCTAAAAATGAGTTTAATTACATTTTATAAAAAATATTAAAGATTAAATATTTGATATCTAATAATTAAATTCGAAAAAATGGATTAAATATTTTAAATACTCATAATTAATAATATGAGATAAGTTTAAGATAATTTTTTGGATATAATGAATAGTTACCATGTTAAATATTTATCATATCAATTAATGGTAATATGAGTTTAAAGGATTAAAATAATGGGAAAATGCTTCAAGATAAAACACCCAATTTTTTTAATTCTTCTTGGATGGATTAATTTAACCCTACCCTTATCAAATTTGAATCATTAAAAATTATGATCCAATTGAATTTATAAAGGATCATATTTTCTAATTATTTTTCCAAAAATGTTAATTTCCTCACCCACCTCAATTATAAAATGTACCCCCTCTATAGAACAATGCTATTTTAAATGAACAATATTATGTTTCTTGGAGTATTTTAAACATAACACGGAGATTAAACAACCCAGGGAATATATGGTTGTTATAACATAAATATTAAATTGTAATTATGAATATTAGTAACTAGATTATGAAGTTTATATATTAAATTCCTACTAAATATAAATTTTTTATAAATATGTGTAAATTAATTATGGAATTTTTCATAAAGTATTTTTATTAATCAAAATTATTTTTTCTTCAATAATTGTTTTTACTTATTTTTAGAATAATATAATATATTTTATTGTTAGAACATTTATAAAATATATTTGATAAAACTAAATTCATTTTTGAAATCATGATTACAAAATTATCTTATGTTTATATTTTGGCAATTTTTAGAAAATTTTGTTATTTTGTTGAATAGTGGAAGATACTAATTTTGGTACAAATTTCCCTTTCCAATAAATTATACTATTTAAAAATATCATTATATTTAGAGTATGATCTCATATAATATATTTTTATTTAATTCTTTTCACCTTCCTAATTACTTTTTAATCATATAAATATTGTATTTCAGTATAAGAATATTTTTTGGATAAAAAACTAGTTTTTTTAAACCATTTAATAGTTAATAAAGATTAAAATTTTATGTTAATTAAGATATTACCCAATAATGAATTATATGAATTATATTTTTATAATATATATCTTTAATTAAAATATTTATTTCTAATAATCATTTATGCCAGTCAGTGAGTTAAAATAAAATCATCTTATGCTTGAAACATACATCTATTCAGAAACAAATTTTGTGTTGTAATTTTGGGTATACTATTAAATTAAATCATACCACTTATATTAATTTAATTGGGTATAATGGATTAAATATTTTGAATCATACTAATATTTATTATATAATAATATCAACATTGTTTTTCATTAAATACAGGAATGAGTAAAAGGATTTTGATATGGTTAAGATAGAAACAGGTATATAGGGGAATTAAACTGAAAAGATAAGGATTTAAATTAACTAAAATCGATATAAACTACATTTAATGGACATATTATTACTCAATTTGATATATGTTTCCATTTTGGTATATGTGTTTCCTTGTGAAATGATAATTGTAAGAACCAAAATCTTCATTTTAGTTATGAGTTTTTATTTTCTGGTGTTTTTTAGAAAATGTGGAGTTTTTGGAAATTTTAGGAGTACATGGTTTATACATATAAGTACACATCGTGTACTCGGTTACCATGGGTCACCATGTGCTGGCCGTGTAACAGCCGTGAACACAGCCGTGTGTGTTGACTTGGAGACCCCCTAATGTGGGGGCTAGTTAACGCAAGTACAAGATGCATACTTATAAAGTACTTGTTGTGTAATTTCATTCATTTTCCATTAAATAGAAAGGGGTTTCATCTAATAGGAATAAGTGTCTACTTCTTCGCCTTCTATGACCAAGAGCGTCTGTATGTCAGTTATTCATTCTCGAGCCCCTGATCGAGTTAATGCTATCCAATTCGACTATTGTCCATTACATTGGGATTGCCATGATCTACGGTTATCATGGGAGATTCCAGGCCTGAGGTTCAGGTATAACGATCCTACAACACCAAGGTAGGAGGTTTGTGCCTTTCCGTAGATATTCATTGCGTTATATGTGCAAAATTCCCAATAGCCTTGAACTAGGTATTGCGTGTTTATAATTTTTAGCCTTGTTGTTGCCTTTAATTTCTTGTTTATTTTTATAGAGGTTGATTGTTTATGAATAAGGTTATCTTTTCCATGTTATGGAGGTTTTACCAATGTTTTCTTGTTTTCGACATTCAACCTAATTTTCATGTTAGGCTGCTTACTTCCATGAATAGTTTTGTAGGACGAGTGTTCATATCTGACATGTTGTTATTCTATTGATTTTTTTTCTAAGTAGTTCTTGAGGTTCAATTTAGCTGCTATGAATTTCTGTGCTCATTTTACTTACGCATGGCCATGAGAACCTGGTGTAGTATACCATTGGTAGAATGGACGTCGAGGACCTCTCTAGAGTGTCTGTTTTACTATTAAATTCAAGACCATAGGGGGAATGGATGTATGTTCTTCCTCAGAGTGTATGTAGTTCCTCAACGCTAGACACAGAGGGAATTAGATGTTGAGTTCTTTCCTAGAGTTCCATTTAGTTACCGGTTCGAGACTATAGGGGGGAATTGACAGTGAGGGATTCCTCAAAGAGACTGTGCTAATGTTAAACCAGAGGGGTTAGACAATGAGTACTTTTCAGAGGGTTGCTTGTGTTTGTTTTGAATGAACAAGAGGGGATAGGATGTGAGTACTTCCTAGAGGGTTACATTATTTTTCTTAGCTACATACTGGATATAGGAAATTGAATGCAAATTGATCTATATGAATGGTTGTTGCTGAGTACTTCTTTGTTTACTTATTCAATTTACTTATTTCATGCCATATATATTCACTCACTATTAGGCCTAGATCTTTGGGTGGGGGCCGACTGGGATTTGTCTCCCACCCTATTTGGGTCATGATTTTGTGCCCAAAAAAATTATATTTTTGAATGTATAGATAAGGGAAAGCCCCCTTCTACATCAGGTAATTAATTCTTGGGGAGCTGGAGAGTGTGGGTCTAAGCTGAGTATTGCGATGCTGCTAGAGTTTATCTGTTTTCTTTTGTACTTTGGTTATTTTTGTATTCCAACATTGTGAATTTTTTGGATGCTTTCCAAGATATATGTATAATGCATCATTTATATATGTGCACCTGTTTTTTCTTACTTTCAGTCTTTGGTTGTTTACTGTTGTATTATATTATTAATTCTTCCACTATTGCTATCTGTTTTTAAATATATAACACCCCAAAAACTTACAAATTGATTTATTATAGAATCAATGGATCACTGAGTCTCTAAAAACACCACTTTATTATATCCTAGCCTTGTAAACATAAGTTTGTTAGTTCTGTGATGTGAATTTCGAAAATTTTACGTACACAGTTGTGATCATTATGTTATTTGAAGTCTAATAAGGAAAACATATTTATTTGGTGAATAGTAACCTACCCTTATGAATAGTAACATACCCGTATGAATTTTTATATACCCTAATAAATAGTATCATTACCAATGACAGTATATATATAATATTCAAGTGAAAGTATGATATACCTATGCTTTAAATATAAGTAAATAAATGTTTTAAAGATGTTGTTTTTAGAACAAATTATGATATTAATTAAATATTAAATTAATAATATTTAGAAAATTATATTTTAAAAATGGAAATCATTTTTGGATTATACACATTGAAAAATTGTAGGGGTGAATTTTGCGGATTTTTTTCTGAAATACTCGAATTTTTTTATTAATAGTGAAATACGGTAAAATACCGTATATAAAAATTATCAGTTAAATACAGTATTCATGAAATAACAAGTGAATTCAGCCCACATTGTTTGAACTCGAATGATTAAATAACTATTCATGGTCATTAAAGACTGACTATTTCTTGTCTTGAGGAGATATAATAAATTAATGAATAAAAAATTGAGAAATTCCCTCTCCCCTCCATCATAAAAACCCCCTCTCACTCCGTCTTCTCTTCACTCATCTAAAGCCTTGTGCCTTCTCCCAATTCTGTCCAAATACCCTCCAAACCTCCTCTACCACTTCCAACATGCCTTGGTCTCATAAAAAGACCAAAACCTCTCCCTTAAAGAGGATCTCAAGAAATTTTGGTTCAAAGAGGTAAAATATTCTTTTGAATTATTTATCTTTCTTTTAATAATAATTTTCTTTATTTATATATTACCTATCCTTATCCAAATGTTGTGATGACTCCAATAAATTAAATGTACTATAATTTCTTAATTATATTGGAATAATTTATCATCATATATTCCTTTTACCTTCTATTATATTAGTAGCAAGAACACTATCCGATATGTGTCAATTTACCGCATTCAAGGACGATGGGCGTTCGATTTCTATTATCATTTTCAATTATGGTCATTAAACCATTCATATTATGGTTGAACTAGATTATTACATATGAAATATACCCTATGTAAGGTTGTGTAATCCATTTTTACAAGTGTTGTTAATTTATAATGAAAAATGAGTTCGTTCTAATCAAAACCCTCAAATTATTCGAAAGAGTTATCATTAAAGTTATATATAATAATTCATTCTAATTCCATGTAAATAAGTTATATAAACGGCCAATAATAACCATTTATGTTCTTAAATAATATATAATTTCCATTTTGGAGATTTAAATCCATTCCACATACTTAAAAACAAGTGAAACGAATATGAAAATAAAGAAAACGTACACTCCGGAACGATGAAATTCAATACAATAACATATCAATAAGGGCATAAATGAACTAACCAGAATTATGATAAACTAAATACATGTCTAATAAGATATTAAATAGGTTATTTTTAAGTATAATTTCATATTCCAGGATCTTATGTTCGATAGCAGAACACGTTCGGAGTTAAGGTAAGGGTTTTTCAACCCGAACTCCCATTTTCATTCGGGTTACATTCATTTTCTAATTACCTCAATGAAATTATTATTTATTGTTATGTAAATCATAAATTATGTGTGTGTATTATATATATGTTTACCATCCAGGAACTTTCCTTATATTATGGATATTGACATGTTTTAAAAAGGAACATTCAAATTTGTTTCCAAAATAAAATCTTGGTTAAAGGGAGTTTTTCAAATTCACACCTATTTTTAAGGGAACACTATAATGAATTTTTAGAAACCATTATATTTATAAAATCAATAATCTTATATGAAAATAAAATATTACTTTACATCTGGTTTTGTACAATGTTTTTTCAAAAAGAACTCCTATTTTCAAATAAAAGAGTATTTATCTCAACAGTTGCTTACAGATTCTTTAAGAGTATTCTCGTCTGATTCAACACTCTTGTTGATTCTTATGTATTGTTGGGGGTTAATCATTTCTGATTTCATATACCATATTTTTTTTAATGGATTATGACTAACATTATTTTGGATGATCTATCTTAAAACCATTCACCATATTACTCAGAATAGTTAGAGTTTTATGTTTAATGATTTAGGAAAATTAGTTACATTTCCTATGATTGTTTCAATGTGAATTTATATGTTGTTTATTTTTATACCTTCTCATATGAAGAATAAATTGGACATATTATGTGATGGGTGGGGCTCGCTATATCCCCTCGATGCATCTGTAGTTTGCATGAGACAAATAGATGTGGAATTGGTCGAGGCCTTTTCTGAATGTGATATATGGATTTTGGTTGAGGCCTTAATCATTATAAGTCTTGGTCGATGCCTTGAAAAAATGTTTCTGAATTTCTGGGATATGCACCTACTTCATTATGGAGCTAGTAGTTGAAATTTCATGTGGTAATTAGACTACCAGAATATCTAGGATTATGTTTTATTATGGAATTATTTACTCATCTCATATTCTTGCTGTAATGTGTTCATGTTTATTATTAAAGTCATGTGTTTTAAATAACTCACCATGTCTTATGATTATGCAATCATCCGTTATATTGATTACTCTTACTGATCTTTTGCGCTCACCCCTTTCTTATGTTTCTTTTTCTCTGGACATGAAGAATATTAGGATTAATGACATGATAAAATAACCTAGGAGTTATGGATGTTGTATATAGATTTTTTATATCGTTTTTCATTTCACGTTGTAATATTGAACTTATGTATGAATGTTTTTTTCAATAATAATAAACTACTCGGTCCTTCAGGATTCAAATTCATTTTTATATTCCTATGTAATAAAATAAGGCACCGACTTCAAGCAATTGGGTTTTGGTCCTTACAGTTGGTATTAGAGAAGGTTTAGTAGAAAACTTGGAAACTAGATTTAGAAAACGTAGATTAGGGAAGAGTCTCTAAGATAGTATTTGAGAACAAACATTCAAGAACATACTGGAATTTTTTTTAAGAAATAGATTATGGGTATATTTCAATCAATATGTCCATGTCTGGATACGAGCAGGTAGAGGCGGCTTTGGCACAGTTGTACCTAGGACTGAAAGCTCCGACAAAGAGTTTCGGGCTTGACCCGGGGAATCCTGGGACCCAACAATTGGCCTTGATGCACTCTTGGTTACCACACCCCTTGAAGATTGGCTTATGATAATTCACATTTTATTTACCCACCATTTTTATGGATTTATTTCCCCAAAGTAACCAAAGCATATGGTTCAATGAGTTACAATGCATAAATTAATACTATATGAAATACCATGTTTCGAGTTATAGAGAGTTCAAATTTTTATGAGTTAATATATAATATGGAATAGATTAGAGATGGAACCTAGCATAAGGAATGAGAACATCACCAATACATGGGATGCGAAGAGTAATAAGGATCATATCTCTAATGGTCTTAGGCAATATTTTCAAAGGATGATTATCTCCAATGTATCCTCAATATATGATGGAATAATATCAAGTGTTAACAAGGTATGTAAAGACTTATCCATGTCCTATGGATTTTAAAGGACGTAAAATAATAAGAGGATGGAAGAGAGTTATGTGGATAAAGGGAAGATGGGAAAGAAGTGTTTTCCCACATGTGATAATTGTGGAAAGAATCACTCTAGTAATAGCCTAAAGGGAATGGGTGTTTTCTAGAAGTGTGGAGAAAATTGACACCAAGTTCATTATTGCAAGGGTAAGAAAGTGGTTTCTAATGTAAAATGCTTCCGTTGTAAGGATATGGAACACTATGAAAAGTGGTGTCCCAATCGTCAAAAGAATATACCCCAAATTATGATTTTTGATAATGAGCATGTTATGATTCTACCACAGATGAAGTAGGATGAATAATATTTCTAGTCAAACTCATTCCATTTATATATATATTTAGTAATGTACTGGATGTATCAATTATGAGATATATTTGGATTTTATGGCATTACTCTTTCATTAAGGATTTGAGGTCATATGATGAATTGTACAATGGAAAAGTGATTTAGTGTAAAGTTATACATTTTACGAAAAAAACATGATTGAGGGAAAGACAACCCTTAATATATATCTCATGTTGAGATAATGACTAATTTAGATAAGTATTTACTATGTTGGAACTGATTATTGAATTTTTGAGAAGTGTTCTATGCTATCATAAATTATGTTTTCAAAACTTTTGGATTTCAAGAATATATCCAACAACATGTATCTTACTTAAGGAATATGGAAAAACTCATGCTCTTAATATGGGTCCAAGTTGAGGCTTGCGATGCTGCTGATGTTTATCTGTTTTCTTTTGTACTTTGGTTATTTTTGTATTCCATCATTCTGACTTTTTTGGATTCTTTCCAAGATATATGTATAATGCATCATTTATATATGTGCACCTGTTTTTTCTTACTTTCAGTCTTTGGTTGTTTACTGTTGTATTGTATTATTACTTCTTCCATTATTGTTATCTGTTTTTAAATCTATAACACACCGAAAATTTACAAATTGATTTATTATAGAATCAATGGATCACTGAGTCTCTAAAAACACCACTTTATTATATCCTAGCAATGTAAACATAAGTTTGTTAGTTCTGTGATGTGAATTTCGAAAATTTGACATACACAGTTGTGATCAGTATGTTATTTTAAGTCCAATAAGGAAAACATATTTATTTGGTGAATAGTAACCTAACCTTATGAATAGTAACATACCCTTATGAATTGTTATAGACCCTAATTAATAGTAACATTACCAATGAATGTATATATATAATATTCAAGTGAAAGTATGATATACCTATGCTTTAAATACAAGTAAATAAATGTTTTAAAGCTGTTGTTTTTAGAACAAATTATGATATTAACTAAATATTAATTTAATAATATTTAGAAAATTATATTTTAAAAATGGAAATAATTTCGGGATTATACACGTTTAAAAATGGTTGGGGTAAATTTTGCAGATTTTTTTTTGAAATACTTGAATTTTTTTATTAATATTGAAATACTGTAAAATACCGTATATAAAAATTATCAGTTAAATACAGTATTCATGAAATCTAAAGTGATTTCAGCCCACATTGCTCGAACTTGCATGATAAAATAACTATTCATGGTCATTAAAGACTCACTATTTCTTGTCTTGAGGAGATATAATAAATTAATGAAAAAAAATTGAGAAATCCTCTATCCCCTCCATTATAAAAACCCCCTCTCACTCCGTCTTCTATTCACTCATCTAAAGCCTTGTGCCTTCTCCCAATTCTGTCCAAATACCCTCCCAACCTCCCCTCCCACTTCCAGCATGCCTTGGTCTCATAAAAAGACCAAAACCTCTCCCTTAAATAGGCTCTCAAGGAATTTTGGGTCAAAGAGGTAAAAAATTCTTTTCAATTCTTTATCTTTCTTTTAATATTAAATTTCATTATTTTTATATTACCTATCCTTATCCAAATGTTGTGATGACTCCAATACCTTAAATGTACAGTAATTTTTTAATGATAGTGGAATAATTTATCATCATATATTCCTTTTACCTTCTATTATATTAGTAGCAAGAACACCATCTAATATGGGTCAATTTACCGCATTCAAGGACGATGGGCGTTCGATTTCTATTATCATTTTCAATTATGGTCATTAAAACATTCTTGTTATGGTTGAACCAGATTATTACATATGAAATATACCCTATGTAAGGTTCTGTAATCCCTTTTTACAAATTTTATTAATTTATAATGAAAAATGAGTTCTTTGTAATTAAAACCCTCAAATTATTCGAAAGAGTTATCATTAAAGTTATATATAATAATTCATTCTAATTCCATGTAAATAAGTTATATAAATGGCCAATAATACCCATTTATCTTCTTAAATAATATATAATTTCAATTTTGGAGATTTACATCCATTCCACATACTTAAAAACAAGTGAAATGAATATGAAAATAAAGAAAACGTACACTCCGAAACGATGAAATTCAATACAATAACATATCAATAAGGGCATAAATGAACTAACCAGAATTATGATAAACTAAATACAAGTCTAATAGGATATTAAATAAGTTATTTATAAGTATAATTTCATATTCCAGGATCTTATGTTTGATAGCAGAACACGTTCGGAGTTATGGTAAGGGTTTTTCAACCCGAACTCCCATTTTCATTCGGGTTACATTCATTTTCTAATTACCTCAATGAAATTATTATTTATTGTTATGTACATCATAAATTCTGTGTGTGTATTATATATATGTTTACCAACCAGGACCTTTCCTTATACTATGGATAGTGACATGTCTTAAATAGGAACTTTCAAATTTGTTTCCAAAATAAAATCTTGGTTAAAGGAACTTTTTCAAATTCACACCTATTTCTAAGGGCACACTATAATAAATTTTTGAAACCATTATATTTATAAAATCACTCATTTTATTATGAAAATACTATCTTACATTACATCTAGTTTTATACAAAGATTTTTCCAAAAGAACTCCTCTTTTCAAAATAAATGAGTATTTATCTCAAGAGTTTCTTAAGGCTTCTATAAGAGTATTCTCGTCTGATTCAACACTCTTGTTGATTCTTATGTATTGTTGGGGGTTAATCATTTCTGATTTCATATACCATATTTTTTTTGAATGGATTATGACTAACATTATTTTGGATGATCTATATTAAAACCATTCAACATATTACTCAGAATGGTTAGAGTTTTATTTTTAATGATTGAGGAAAATTAGTTACATTTCCAATAATTGTTTCAATGAGAATTTATATGTTGTTTATTTTTATACCTTCTCATATGAAGAATAAATTGGACATATTATGTGATGGGTGGGGCCCGCTATATCCCCTCGATGCATCTGAAGTTCTCATGAGACAAATAGATGTGGAATTGGTCGAGGCCTTTTCCGATTGTGATATATGGATTTTGGTTGAGGCCTAAATAATTAGAAGACTTGGTCGATGGCTTGACAAAATGTTTCCGAATTTCTGGGATATGCACTTACTTCATTATGGAGCTAGTAGTTAAATGTTCATGTAGTAATTATACTAGTCGAATACCTAGGATTATGTTTTATTATGGAATTATTTACCCATCTCATATTTTTGCCTTAATGTGTTCAAGTTTATTATTAAACTCATGTGTTTTCAATAATACACCATGTCTTATGATTATGCAATCATCCATTGAATTTCTTACTCTTACTGATCCTTTGCACTCACCCCTTTCTTATGATTCTTTTTCTCTGGACATGAAGAATTTTAGGATGAATGACATGATAAAATAACCTAGGAGTTATGGATGCTGTCTATGGAGTTTCTATACCGTTTTTCATTTCACGTTGTAATATTGAACTTATGTGTGAATGTTTTTTTCAATAATAATAAACTACTTGGTCCTTCGGGATTCATATTCATTTTTATATGCCTATGTAATAAAATAAGGCACCGACTTCACGCAATTGGGTTTTGGTCCTTACAGTTGGTATTAGAGGAGGTTTAGTAGAAAACTTGGAAACTAGATTTAGAAAACATAGATTAGGGAAGAGTCTCTAAGATAGTATTTGAGAACAAACATTCAAGAACATACTAGTATTTTTTAAGAAATATATTATGGGTATATTTCAATCAATACGTCCATGTCTGGACACGAGCAGGTAGAGGCGTCTTTGGCATAGTTGTACCTAGGACTGAAAGCTCCGACAAAGAGTTTCAGGCTTTACCTAGGGAATCATGGGACCCGGCAATTGGCCTTGACACAATCTTGGTTATCACACTACTGTAAGATTGGATTATGATAATTCACATTTTATTTACCCACCATTTTGATGGATTTATGTCCCCAAAGTAAACAAAGTATATGGTTCAATGAGTTACAATGCATAAATTAATTCTATGTCATATACCATGTTTCGAGTTATAGAGAGTTCATACATTTATGAGTTAATATATAATATGGAATAGATTAGAGATAGAACCTGGCATAAGGATTGAGAACATCACCAATACATTGGATGCGGAGAGTAAGAAGGATCATATCTCTAATGGTCTTATGGAAACATTTCAAAGGATGATTATCTCCAATGTATCCTCATTATATGATGAAATAATATCAAGTGTTAACAAGGTATGTAAAGACTTATCCAAGTCCTATGGATTTTAAAGGATGTAAAATAATAAGAGGATGGTAGAGAGTTACCTGGATAAAGGGAAGAAGGGAGAGAAGTGTTTTCCCACATGTGATAATTGTGGAAAGAATCACTCTAGTAAAAACCTAAAGGGAATGGGTGTTTTCTAAAAGTGTGGAGAAAAAATGACACCATGTTCATTATTTCAAGGGTAAGAAAGTGGTTTCTAATGTAAAATTCTTCTGTTGCAAGGATATGAAACACTATGAAAACTGGTGTCCCAATCATCAAAGGAATATACCCCAAATTATGATTTTCGATAATGAGCAAGTTATGATGCTACCACAGATGATGTAGGATGATTAATATTCTTAGTCAAACTCATTCCATTTATATAATTTTTTAGTAATGTATTGGATGTATTAATTATGAGATAAATATGGATTTTATGGCATTACCCTTTCATTAAGGATTTGAGGTCATATGATGAATGGTACAAAGGAAAAGTGATTTAGTGTAAAATTAAACTTTTTAGGAAAAAAACATGATTGAGGGAAAGACACCCCTTAATATGTATCTGATGTTGAGATAATGACTAATTTAGATAAGTATTTACTATGTTGGAACTGATTATTGACTTTTCGAGAAGTGGTCTATGCTATCATCAATTATGTTTTCAAAACTTTTGGATTTCAAGAATATATCCAATAACATGTATCTTACTTAAGGAATATGAAAAAATGCATGCTTCTAATATTGTTTTTACGGTAATTCAAGTTGTAACGACATATCAAGAGGATACATGATGAAGTTTTTCATATGTTTGGAATGTGAATTTTAGAGCTACTTCTTGTTGATTAAGGGTTAATGATATGTTCATCTTGGAAATTTAGAGGAATTCATTATAATGTGTTAAATCATTATATTTTGGAATTTTGTTAACCATTTTTTAAATGGTTTAAATCGATCTTTATATGAGATTTTATAGGTTAATTTATTGCTTCACCAAATGGTGTAACCCATGCAATGGGATGAGGTATAGAAAGTTAAACTGCAATAAAATAATGAGTTTATAAGTAAAAATGTATATTTGTACTCTAATATAGTAGAATAATTCCTTGACTCAAAGAAAATAGTCTTAAAAACTGTTTTCCTATTATCATAATCATTGATAATATCAATGAATTTATTTTTTTCTTTATAGTTTTATTGTAATCAACATTAATCTGAACATGTCCTCTATCACGTTCCATCAGCACATAATATTTATATTTTTCTTATACGTCTATTTTTTCTCATCTAACTAATGGAACCTCATTAAAAAACATAGTTTTTGGGGAAACCACCTCATCTCCATTAACATTTTTTAGGAATAAATTTTATTAACCCTATTTCCAATGTGGGTTTCCATAATTGAATTTTCAAGTATCTACCATTAACATTCTAATTTCAATTTCAAATTTCGAGGAAGGAATTTTTCTATGGAGGGGATAATGTAACACCCCAAAATTTGAAAATTAATTTATTGTAGAATGAATGGATGACTGAGTCTCTACAAACACAACTTCTTTATATCCTATCAAGGTAAACATAATTTTTTCACTTTGGTGATGTGAATTTCAAAAATCCGATATACACAGTTGTGATCGGTAAGTTATTTGGAGTCTAATAAAAAAAACATAATTTTTGGTGAATAATAACCTACTCTTATGAATTGTAACATACCCTTATGAATAGTGATATACTCTAATTAATAGTAAACTTACATATGATAGTATATAAATAATATTCAAGTGATGGTACGATATACCTATGCTTAAAAATAAGAAAATAAATATTTTAAAGCTATTATTTTTACAATAAATTTTGATTTTAATTAAATATTAAATTAATAATATGTATAATTTTTTTTGAAAATTGGAGTTCATTTTTGGATTCTAAACATCCAAATATGGTTTGGGTAATTTTTTGGGATTTTTTCCGAAATACACGAGTTTTGGATGAATAATGAAATATGGTAAAATACAGTATATACAAATTATCAGTTAAATACACTATTCATTACATAACAAAGGATGTAAGCCCAATTGGTTCGAAATCACATGATAAAATTACTATTCTTCATCGTGGACAACTCACTATTCCTTGTCTAGTGGAGATATAATAAATTAATGAATAAAAAAATTTAGAAATCCCCTCTCCTCTCCACTATAAAACCCTCTCTCACTCCCTCTTCTCTTTACTCCTCTCAAGCCTTGTTCCATCTCCAAATTCACACCAATTAACCTCCCAGCTTCCTCTCCCACGTCCATCATGCCTTGGTATCATAGAAAGACCAAAACCTCTCCCTTAATGAGGCTGTCAAGAATGTTTGGTTCAAAGAGGAAAAATCCTCTTTTAAATTATTTTTGTTTCTTTTCAAATTAGTTTGTTTTCTTTCACTATTACCTATCCTTATCCAAATTTTATGATGAATCTAGTAACATAAATTTAATTTAATTTTTTCACGATAGTGGAATAATTAATCCTCATCTCTTCCTTTTACCTTCTATTACACTTGTAGCAAGAACACCATCTAAGATGTGTCAATTTACCACATTCATGGACGATGGGCTTTCGATTTCTATTATCATTCTCAATTATGGTCATGGAACCATTCTTATTATAGTTGAATCATATTATTATATATTTAATATACCCTATCTATGGTTCTATAATACCTTTTTATAAATTCAATTTTTTTATGAAGAAAAATGAGTTCGTTGTAATCAAAACCCTTAAATTACCGAAACAGTAATCATTAATGTTATATAAAATAATTCATCCACATTCAATGTAACCATGTTATATAAATGACCAATAACACCTATATATGTTCTTATATAATATATAATTTCAATTCTAGAGATTTACATCCATTCTACATACTTAAAAAAAGTGAACTGAATATGAAAATAAATAAAATGAACACTCTTGAACGACGGAATTCAATATAATAACTTATCAATAAGGACATAAATAAACTGACCTGAATTATGATAAACTAAATACTTGTCTAATAGGTTCTTAAATATGTTATTAATATTTATAATTTCATATTCCATGATCTTATGTTTGAGATCGGAACACATTCAGAGTTATTGTAAGGGTTTTCCACCAGAACACCCATTTTCATTCGGGTTACATTCATTGTCTAATTACCTCAATGAAATTCTTATTTATTGATATTTAAACCTCATGAATTCTGTGTGAGTATAATATTTATGTTTACCGACCTGAACCATTCTTTATTTTATGGATAGTTACACATTTTAAAAGGAACGTTCAAAATTGTTTGCTAAATACAAGCCCGATTCAAGGGAGTTTCTAAAATTCTTACCTATTTTCAAGGCACACTATAATATATTTTTGGAAACCATTATCTTTATAAAATCAACCATTTTATTATGAAAATACTATATTACTTCACTTCCAGTTTTATAGAAATATTTTTTCAAATGAACTCTTCTTTTCAAAATAATGGAGTATTTATCTCAAGAGTTGCCTAATGATTCTATAAGAGTATTCTCATCTGATTCAAATCTCTTTTTCATTCTTATTTATTGTTGGGGTTAATAATATATGACTTCATATACAATATATCATTTAATGGTTTATGACTAACTTTATTTTCGATGATCTATCCTAAAATCATTCACCGTATTACTCGGAATGGTTAGAGTTTTATGTTTAATGATTGGGGAAAGTTAGATACATTTCATATGATAGTTTTAATTTGAATGTATATGTTTTTTATGTTTATCCCCACTCATATGAGGAATGAATTGGACTTATTAGACATGGAATTGTCCAAGTCCTTTTCCCAAAGTGATATATGGATTTAGGCCGAGGCCTTAATCAATAGACGAATTGGTCGAGGCCTTGAAAAATTGTTTTGGAATGTCCCGCATATACAATTCCCTCATTATGGAGCTAGAAGTTGAATGTTCATGTGGTAATTCGACTAGTAAGATACCCATGATTATGTTTTATTATAGAATTATTTACCCAAATCATATTCTTTCCATGATGTTTTCAAGTTTATTATTACATGCATGTGTTTTCAATTATGCACCATGTATTATGTTTATGATATCTTCCATTGTATTTATTACTCTTACTGATCATTTGAGCTTACCCATTTTTTATGTTTCTTTTTCTTAGGACATGAAGAAGTTTATTATGAAGGACATTCTGAAATAACCTAGGATTTATGGATGTTGTCTAAGGATTTTTTATGTCATTTTTCTATTCAAGTTGTAATATTGAACATATGTACATATCATGTTTCCAATAATACTAAACTACTCGGTCCTTCGGGATTCACATTCCTTGTCTATATGCCAATGTAATAAAATAAGGCACAAACTCCAAGAAACTGGGGTCGAGTCCTTACATGTTCCACTGTGTTACTCTACCAATGATGGCATAGATTCCCCACTATCACACCCAAGGCCCTCACTGCTAGTCGATAGCCTCTCACATTTGGGGAAATGTTCGTGAAGCCCTGTGACCCACTGAGTATAGGGAACCTCTGGATTATCGGATGTTGAACTATTTGACATTCAAGAACCGATATCCCTTACCGAGGATTGATGATCTCTATGATCAACTTTAAGGATCCCGAGTGTTCACGAATATTGAATTATGACCCGGTTACCATCATCTACACATTAGACCATATGATATACCTTTTAAAGCCTTTTGGAGTGGGTATGGTCTATACGAGTATGTAATTATGCCATTTGGTCTCACGAACATGCCTCCAGTCTTTATGGAACTAATGAACCATGTGTTCTATCCACACATGGATTCCTTCGTGGTAGTCGTCGTGGATGATATCTTGGTGTACTATCACATTCGACACGACCATGCTACCCATGTTGAGAATATTCTGAGTACACTAAGAGAGCATCTATTATATTCTATTCTCTCAAAATCCCACTTTTGGATGGATCATATTCACTTCTTGGGTCATGTTATCTCAAAGATAACTATATCAGTTGACCCAAAAAAAGTGAGAGAAGTAGTTTCATGGGAGAACCCAAAGAACGCCTTTGAGGTGTAATGTTTTATAAGGTGGGATGCTTACTATAGACATTTCATATAGGACTTTTCATGCATACCAGTGCCACTGACAGATCTGACTAAGAAGGGTGCGAAGTACTTGTGGTCAGATTCTTGTGAGTTAGACTTTAAGGAGTTGAATGGTAGGTTGACTTCAGCACCGATACAAGTGGTGCTTGGGATGGGAAGAGCTACACTTTTTACTATGATGCATTAGGTATCTGTTTGGGAGCAATGCTTATGTAGGGGGAAAGAGTTTTTGTGTACATGTCTCGATAGTTGAGGCCACATGAGAGAAATTACCCAATGCACTATCTCGAGTTAGCTGTTGTTGGTCATGCTTTAAGATGTTAGAGACATTATCTACTGGAAAAGAATTTTGTGTTTTTCACCAACCACAAAATTCTCAATTATATTTTCACACAGCCCAACCTGAATTTGAGATAGTGAAGGTGGGTTGAGTACATTCAGTCTTTTGACTATGAGCTTTCCAACATGCCTTGGAAAGGAAGTGTAGTAGCTGATGCACTGAGCAGGAGGGCTCAGATACAGGAAATTCCAGAGGCCCGTAGTGAGTGGAAACTTATGGCTCTGTTATCTGATATTCAATTGGAGGTGCACGAAAAACTGGGGTAGATGTTTCTATCTTTTGTAGTGGTTACCTCTACTCTTCTTGATCAATTGAGAATGAGGCAGCTGTCAGATTCGGAAGGCCTAGTCCTACGAGAGAGCGTGTCCAGAGAAGACCCTATTACTAGTTGAACCATAACCAAGGATGAGATCTTGCATTTCTAGGGTTGTGTGTGGGTGACAACATAAATATGCGAGGTGATGATGCGGGACTTTCATTCCTCAGTTTGGGCAGTTCATACAGGTGTCACCAAGAAGTATCGTGATCTACACCGTCAGTATTGGTGGTCTGGTATGAAGAGATATTTTTCTGGTTTTTTCATGAGGTCTTCCATCTATCAGTAGTTGAAGGTGGAGAATCAATGACCATCAGGGCTTTTGTAGTAGTTACCCATTCTCGAGAGGAAGTGGAATGATGTCATGATGGATTTTGTGATAGGTTTACCAAGATTTCCTCATGGGAATGATGCGTTATGGGTTGTCATTGACAGACTCACGATGTTTGGTCACTTCTCTCCAATTAAGGAGACGTTCATTGTTGATGAGTTGGGAAGGTTTCACATCTGATAAATTTTTCATTTTAATGGATTTCCACACTCTATTGTTTCATACATGGATTCATGTTTCACTTCTCGGATCTGGAAGGGGCTTCAAAAGGCATTGGGTACACATGTGCTTTTGAGTACCTCTTACCATCCCTAGACAGATGGCCAGTCCGAGTGTATGATTCAGGTGCTTGAGGACATGCTTCAAGCGTGCAACCTGGATTTTGGAGATTCTTGGGTGAAACAAAAACCTCTTGTGGAGTTTTCCTACAATAATAGTTTTCAATCAACTAGTCAGATGGATCCTTATGAGGTTTTGTATAGTAGGTCATACTGATCACCCTTATGTTGGCTGGAGGCCGGAGAGGTAGCTATGCTAAGTCCTCATCTTGTCCAGGAGACCACAAAGAAAATATAATTGATTCCAAAAATGATACATATTACACATTATTGACAGAAGTCTTATACTGATGAACGGAGATGGCCTCTATAGTTTGATGTGAGAGATTAGGTGTTCTTATGTGCCACACCAAGGTTGGGACACATGAGGATTATGAGACAGGATAACCATTCACCAGGGAATGTAAGGTTGTTTGAGGTGATGGGGAGAGTTGGGTTGATTGCCTATCAATTGTAGTTACTGTTGGGCAAAAATCCCTCAAGGCATCATTGAAGTATTTTTGAGGTGATTGTGTTTGTTGACAAAGTGGACATCTGAGTAGTGATTGTTGACAAAGAAAAACAATGACATACAAATTTGTTGACAAAGAGGATTTCATCATGGAATGTCGAGTTCTAGAGCTGAGGTCAAAGATCCATGTTTTATTAAAGAACGTCGACAAAATAAATGGATGATAAGGAGGTGGTACAAAAGAACAGATAGAAGGTGGCGCCGTTTTCCAGTGTTTTCCAAATTTTTGGGCCTGAAAATCGACAAATGAAGAAAAGTGGTCTTTGGCAAAGGAACTTGGGCGTCGTGTACATGAAGGCTTTTAAACTTGCACGCCCTATGTTTTTCATGATCATATCATCAAAATATCGAAAAACTATATGGTTCGTGCATGTTTTGGTGAGGTCGCGCAGGTGACTTGCGCGCCGTGAAAGATAATTGCACGCCGATGCCATGGATGTTTGAGAACTTGCACGCCTATGCCATGGATGTTTGAGAACTTGTGCGCCTATGGTTTTTCAAGATCAGAAGATCAAAATATGGAAAAGGAAAGAGGTTTGTGCATGTTTGGAATAGGGTTGTGCAAGTGACCTGCATGGGAAGAGACCTGCGCGTCGAGGGTTGACTTGCGCGCCATCGTGCAGGGTGTTCAGATTGCCTATAAATACTGGACCACCCCTCTTCATTCTTCACCTAAGTTCAACACTTTGAGAAATCAGAGCTCCCGTCACACAGGTGTGGTGGTTGTGCAAGTGGTGTGTGGGTCGCGCAAGTGAAGTTGCACGCCAGTGGTTGAAGTTGCGCACCAGTTGGCGGTTGCGCGCCAATATTGGTTTGGGTGTAAAAGGGAGTGAGTCATGCAAGTTTTGGGTTGAATAAGGTTGTGTTGCGCAACTGTCTGAGGTAGACTAGTGCGCCAGTTGTGACTTGCGCGCCAATACTTGTGCGCTGAGTTAAACATGCGCGCCAAGTAAGGTTTGGTTCTAGCAGTGATTTTCGGGCTGTGTGGAGGCTGGAAGTTTGCCTGATACCTTCAGTGCAAATAGAAATTCATCTACGGGTGAAATCTGGGCTTCAACAGAGCATCTACACACAGAGGAAGATGCATTTCTTCATGAAAATGAAGAGACCTACAGGTCTATAAACTGTGAGTGGATCCTTTTTGGAGCAGTGAGCAAAGGAAGAGGAAAAAGGTGATCCTCTCAACCGGCAGTGAGCCAGAGAGAGAAATAGGGAGTGACCCTTGGGAAAGTAGTGAGCTGATCCTAAACCTTGTAAAGGCAGTGAGCCTGGTATAGAGTGACTATGCCTGAAACTTATAATCCATAACTAGTGATGTTTAGTGTAATTTGGTGCGACCGACAACTTGTCGGTGTATGCTCCTTGGACGTAGCCCTTTGCGGTGAACCAAGTAAAATTGTTGTGTCATGTGCATGCTTTACATTCTATTTACTTTGTGCAGTAGGAAAGAGAGAGAAGAGTGTTTTTCTTAACAGCGAAACAAGATCAAAATGGGCATTAATTTTAAATTAGTCATACCCTGATTCACCCCCCCCCCTCAGGGTATTCAGCCTTGTGGACTTAAAAATTGGTATCAGAGGGAAAAGTTGATATCAGGTCTTCTCTAAATGGAGGTCACTAATCATAAAGGTATTCTGATCTTTGACGGATGTAATTTTCAGATATGGAAGAATTTAATGCAACACTATTTCTCATCTTTGGGAATGGATGTGTTTTCAATAGCTATGCATGGTATCACAGGTGGTATTACTAGTGGTGCATTATCAGAAGCTAAGAAAAAAGAGTTGGATGCTGATTCAAAAGCAATCAATGCCTCAGGGGTATCCCTTTCCAATCCCATATATACAAAGGTTATGTCATAAAAAACGTCACATGCCATGTGGGAAAAGCTTCTGAATATATATGAAGGGGATATAAAGGTCAGAGAGGCAAAGCTGTAGGTGTTTTGGAACAAATATGCAGATCTGAAAATAAACCCAAATGACTCTGTTGATGCATTCTTTGACAGGGTAAAAATTATTGTGGAAGATATGAGAGGTCTTGGAGAAGTCATTGAAGACATAAAGATCTTAAAGTGCATCTTGAGGAAACTTCCACCTCGGTTCAATCCCAAAGTTTCAGTACTAGAAGATAAAGATCCAAAAGAGCTGACACTGGACAATTTGCAGTGTACCTTGGTTTCATATGAAATGAGGAATGATGATAATGAGGTTATGGAAAAAGGGGAAGTCCAAAGAGGTGGCATTTAAGGCCATGAAGAAGCTTACCATTGAAGATTCTCAGGAAGAAGAAGAGACAGATGAGGTAATGTCATTCCTCTTCTCAAATCATCAAAGAGGAAAAGGAATGTTCAAAGGGAATCTTCCACTTGATTGCTTTATATGTGGAAAAGTTTTTCATCTTGCTGCAAGGTGCCCCCAAAAAGTTTCAAGAATAAAATGATGAAGATGAAGTTGAAATTCCCATGAAAAAATCATCAGCCTATGTGAAAGGGAAGAAGCGGTTCAAGTGAAATTTATTTAAGAAGAAGAATCTTCTTTCACAAGAAATAGACAGTTCAGATGAGTCCGAGGGTGAAGAAATTGAAGAGATAGAAAACTACAATGATCATGGACAAAATGAAATGGTGGCTGTTGTCAGTAGTGCTCAATAAAAGAAAAAAACCGAAACTGATGAGGAAGAAGAAGAAATTGAAGGGAGAGTTGACATGGAAGCTAAATTAGAAGCAACTCTTGGAGAGATAGATGTTTAGAGAGAAAAAACAAAGAAAGACAACAAGGTGGTACATGATGCCAAACTCTACATGCAACGCAAGAAGAAGAGAAGTCTGAGCTAGTGAATGAAATTGAAACTCTTAAGTCTTCCAGGCTAGAGCGCACAAAAAAAGTTGATGAGCATAAGCTCAGGATTGAAGAACAGAAAAGGGAGATTGATTGCTTGAATAGAAAAGTGAAAGATCACGTCAAGTGTATTGAAGAGCTTCAAGAGGAAGATGTCGGTCTGCGGAGAAATGTTAAAGACAAGGAAAAACATTTAAATCCCAACACATTATTTGGAAAGCAGGTCATCATGAAGACTGAAAACAAGAAAAAAGAGCCCAGTAGTTCAGCAGGAAAGAAGTATTAATTGAGCTCAAACGTTAAGGCTGATTCAAGGCTTAATCAGAAACAAAAATCCGTGGCAGTTGAAGTCAGATCGTAAGCACCCATCCTGAGATTGAAGGTGGATTTGGGCACAAAGCAGAATCAGAATATTCTAAGATCCCAAGGGGAAACTCATAGTGCTGGTGTAACACGAAGGAATGCACCTTATATCATGTGTTATTGTTGTGGAATGATGGGGCATTCATAGTATGTCTGTTCCATAGCCAAAAGATATCGAAGGGAACAAGAACAAAGATGGAAGCCAAACAGAGAACGGGTTTCTAGAACATATTTCGAAGGACAGTATTTTTGGTGTGGAGGATTTGGGCACATGGCTAGGTACTACACTTCGATCATTCAGAGAAATGTGCCAAAGCAGAATCAAAATGTTAGCAAGCAGCAGATCGATAAACTGACAAGTGAGTTAAAAATGAAGAATAAATATGCGGCTTTGCAAGATGAAGCTGGTCCATCATACTCTAAGAAATAACAGAATCCTCAATCCATGCCGAGTATGAAATAAAAAGTATGGACCAACAAAAAAAATTGAGAATGCCATGGTGGAAGAGATTTACCTTAAAGCATCAGATCGCTTTTGTGTGTGGATCCTTGATAGTGGTTGCACATCTCACATGAGCGGTAATAAGGATCTTGTTACAGGCATAAAATATGACAAAGAAGGAGTTGTCAAATTTGGAAATGATGAGGGCCTGAAGATTGTTGGCTCAGGGAAATCCAAGTTTGGGGGCAATGAAATGAGACATGCTGATGTCTTGGTAGTACAAGGTCTCAGTCATAACTTGCTTATTGTCAGTCAACTATGTGACTCTGGGCACTCTATCCGATTTACCAAGAAGATGTGTATTGTTAAAGGAAAAGATGGAGATGTCATTCTACAGGGAAAACGAACAAAGGTAAATATTTAACTGGTAGGTGGGGAAGAAAATTCGTGCTTTTTATCCAGAGAAGAAGAAAACCAGCTGTGGCATAAGCGACTTGGTCATCTATGTCAACCATCCATGTAAGATATGGTAATGTGTGATGCTGCTAGAGACCTTCCCAAACTATCACGTTATCACACTCATACGTGTGATGCTTGTCAATAAGGGAAGATCATCAGAAATACATATAGGCCAAAGGAACAAAAAACAACTAGAGTTCTCGAATTGGTGCATGCTGATGTATGTTGACCTATCTCACCACGAGCTATAAATGGGAAAAGATACTATGTTATTTTCATTGATGATTATAGAAGAATGGCCTGGGTATTTGTCATTACCCATAAGATAGAGGTGTTCAGTTTCATAAAGCAGTACAGGAGGGAATCAGGATGGATGCTTGGGCAGAAAATTTTGAAGTTCCGTATAGATAACAGTACAGAATTCACGAACAGTCAAGTGGAAGAATATCTTGAGAAACACGGGATAAGGCATAAAGTTTCATCAGTGAGAACTCCCCCAACAGAATGGAGTGGTTGAAAGGAGAAATCAGATCATCAACAACATGGCCATAATGATGCTTATTGATAAAGACCTACCAGAGAAATTTTGGAAGGAAGCAGTTTTGACATCGGTCTATGTTTCGAACAGGTATGTGTTGTGTCGGAAGCAAGGAAACACACCGTATGAACTGTGGTATGGAAAGAAGCCAACGTTGAAATACATTAGAATCTTTATAAGTAGGTGTTTCATTCTCAACAAAAAAAAACACAGAAAGTTTGAGGCATGAGGAGATGAGGGGATATTCCTTGGCTACTCAGGGAAATGTAAAGAATATAAATGCTTCAACAAAAGGCTGGGAAAAAATTTTGAGAGCAATGATGTCACTATAGTCTAAAATGAACAGAATGTTCAACGACCTATTGAAAAGTTTTTGGGTGAAAGTGATGATGAGGTAAGAGAAACAAGGGGAGTAGAAGTGGCAGAGGTTGACTCAGAAGAAGATACTGATGATGATCAAGAAAGTGTCAAGTCTGTGTCTTCAAGGAATCCAAAGCGTTGAGATGAAATTGATAGGTAGGATATCATTGGTGATCAAATAGCTCTAGTTCAGACTCGAAGAATGAAATCATTATAGAAAATACTGTTTTTGTCTCAGGTGGAGCCGATATGTTTTTCCAATGCAGCTGAAGATGAAAACTGGGTTCAAGCTATGAATGAAGAGCTTGATCAGATTGAGAAGAACCAGACATGGGAGATTGTTTCGAGGCCAGCAGACAAGAATGTCATCGGGACTAAATGGTTCTATCTCATAAAGATGAATGAATATGGAACTTTGATTCGAAACAAAGCACGGCTAGTGTGCAAGGGATACTCCCAGATAGAGGAAATATAAGTAGATGAGACATTTTCACCGGTTGCAAGGCTAGAGACAATCATATTATTTTTTGCCATAGCAGTGCATAGAAAGTTCAAAGTGTTCCAGATGGATTTCAAATCCTCATTCTGGAATGGGGTTCTGGAAGAAGAGGTGTACATTGAGCAGCCAGATGGTTTTCTCATTCATGAAGATGAGAACAAAGTTTGCAGGCTGAAGAAGGCATTGTATGGGCTGAAACAATCACCCAAAGCATGGTACTCAAGGCTTGATCAGTACTTTAAGAAGCTTGGTTTTCATCATGGAGGAGTTGATTACAATATCTATTTCAGTAATGAAAATAAACAAAGGATGATGGTGCTGGTGTATGTCAATGACATAATTTTTGACGGATCAGATGAAGCTCAGTGCAGACAGTTTTCCGAATTCATGAAAAATGAGTTTGAAATGTCAATGATTGGAGAGCTTAAGTATTTCCTTGGTCTACAGGTGACACAAAGGAGGAATGGAACATTTATTTCTCAATCTAAATACTCCAAGGAGGTTCTGAGATGGTTTGGAATGGAGAATTCCAAGGAGATGAAGACTCCGGTTTCTACCCAAATGAAATTATCAAAAGATGAGGATGGAAAGGCAGTTAATATCACAGAATATAGGAAAATTATTGGAAGTCTGTTATACTTAACTACAACAAGGCCTGATATTGTTTTTGCCACATGCCAAGCAGAGAGATATCGGAGTAATCCCACAGAAAGCCACATGCTTGCAGTGAAAAGAATACTTCGGTATATCCAGGGCACAGTGGATTTCAGATTGAAATATACTGAAAAATCTCCGATAGATTTATTGGGATATACTGATAGAGACTGGACCGGTTCAGCAGATGATAGAAAATCAACATCAGGTGGTGCATTCTATCATGGTGGGATACATATTTCTTGGTTAAGAAAGAAGCAGGATTGTATTTCGTTGAGACCGAAGAAGATGAATATATTGCAGCCACTCAAGCGTGCACACAGTTATTGTGGATGAAGCAGCAGCTTGAAGATATGGGAGTTGAACTGAAGTCTCTGATCGGAATCCAATGCGACAAATAAAGTTCTATAAATCACAGTAAAAATCTCATCCATCATTCAAGGATAAAGCTAATTGAGATTAAGTATCATTTCATCAAGGAGAAGGTGGAACAAGGACTTGTGAAGTTGGAGTATGTGCCTACAGAGTTACAGGTTGCAGATATTCTGACAAAGGCCTTACCCAAGGAAGCATTCTAAAGGCATCGATTAGATCTGGGAGTTAAGACGATTCCCCACACTTAAATGGGGGTGGATGTGGAACACCCCACCCCTCTCCCCGAGGTATGATGTGTTTTCCCTAATGTGCTGATATGTGTTCTATACTCTGTTACATAGTGAAACCAAGTGTCCTTTTGGTTCATTGTGAAAGGTGGAGAAAATAGTAATTGGTTAATGGGGAGACAGTGTGGATATTTGATAAATCGTGAATGATATGGGGAGAAGCTGACATGTGGAGAAGCCAAATTGGGGGAGTTGAAGCTAGTTGAATGTTCTTAGCCAGATCTTAGCTTGGAAAACACAGAAAATAGGGCTAAAGAGGTGTTGAACCTGTGAGCAGAAAGGGGGAGCGTATAAAATCTGACGATGCTATAAGTGATCGATCAAAGAATAGATATCACGACAGCTGTTGATCGTGATAAAATCAGAAGAGTAGTGTTGGAATGTGGTAAAAATATTTCCTAACAGATATTGGTCTTCCAACAGGTCCTTAAACAATTGGGTTTAGTTTAGTACAACTTTTTATGAGTTTGGTGTCAATAGTGGATGTCAGAGATGAAGTGATTCATTGATAAACTTATTATTTACTCTTGTTTATCATGCTGAGCATTGCTCATGTGGGCTTAGAGTATGTGTTGAGTAAATCCTTGATCGCTATCAAAATCGCAAAAGGAGAATGGTGGATGAAGACTCAATGATGTATCTATTTATGGAAGAGTTGTCAACAAACCCAAAGGGGGAGATTGTTGGGCAGAAATCCCTCAAGGCATCATTGAAGAATTTTTGAGGTGACTATGTTTGTTGACAAAGTGGACATCTGAGTGGTGATTGTTGACAAAGAAAAAAAAATGACATACAAATTTGTTGACAAAGATGATTTCATGATGGAATGTTGAGTTCAAGAGCTGAGGTCAATGATCCATGTTTGATTAAAGAATGTCGGCAAAAGTAATGGATGATCTGGATGCGGTACAAAAGAATAGATACAAGGTGGCGTTGTTTTCTAGTGTTTTCCAAATTTTTGGGCCTGAAAATCGACAAATGAGGAAAAGTGGTTTTTGGAATAGGGACTTGCGCGTTGTGTACATGAAGGCTTGGAAACTTTCACGCCATATGTTTTTCAAGATCATATCATAAAAATATGGCAAAGATATATGGTTTGTGCATGTTTTTGTGAGGTCGCGTAGGTGACTTGCGCACTGTGAATGATACTTGCGCGCTGATGCCATGGATGTTTGAGAACTTGCGCGCCGATTCCATGGATGTTTGAGAACTTGCGATCCTAGGATTTTTCAAGATCAGAATATCAAAATATGTCAAAGGAAAGAGGTTCGCACATGTTTGGAATTGGGTCGCACAAGTGACTTGCAGGGGAAGAGACCAGCGCGTCGAGACTTGCGCGCCGAGGGTTGACTTGCGCGCCTTCGCGCAAGGTGGTCAGATTTCCTATAAATACTAGACCACCCCTCTTCATTCTTCACCGGAGTTCAACACTTTGATAAATTAGAGCTCTCGTCGCGCAGGTGTGGTGGTCGCGCAAGTGGTGTGTGGGTCGCGCAAGTGAAGTTGCACGCCAGTTGTTGAAGTTGAGCGCCAGTTGGCGGTTGCACCCCAATATTGGTTTGGGCGTAAAAGGGAGTGAGTCCCACAGGTTTTGGGTTGAAGAAGGTTGTGTCGCGCAAGTTTCTGAGGAAGAATTACATGCTAGTTGTGACTTGCACACTAATACTTGTGCGCCGAGTTAGACTTGTGCACCAAGTAATGTTTGGTTCTAGCAGTGATTTTCGGGCTGCGTGGAAGCTGGATGTTTTCCCGATACCTTCGGTGCAAAGAGAAATTCATCTACGGGTGAAAGCTGTCCTTTAATAGAGCATCTACACACAGAGGAAGATGCATTCCTTCATTAAAATGAAGAGACCTACAGGTCTATAATCTTTGAGTGGATCCTTTCGGGGGCAGTGAGCCAAGGAAGAGGAAAAAGGTGATCCTCTCCACCAGCAGTGAGCCAGAGAGAGTGAAACAAGGAGTGACCCTTGGGAAAGTAGTGAGCTGACCCTAAACCTTGTAAAGGCAGTGAGCCTGGGACAGAGTGACTGTGCCCGAACCTTATAATCCACAACTAGTGAAGTTTAGTGGAATTTTGTATGACTGACAACTTGTAGGTATATACTCCTTGGGTGTTGCCCTTTGCAGTGAACCAAGTAAAATTATTGTGTCTTGTGAATTCTTTAAATTCTATTTACATTGTGCAGCAGGAAAGAGAGAGAATAGTGTTTTCCTTTATAGCGAAACAAGATCAAAATGGGTGTTAATTTTAAATTAGTCATACCCTGATTCACCCCCCCTCTCATGGTATTCAGCCTTGTGGACCTAACAGTTACCTCAGAGGAATCGGTCTATGCCTGACGTCTTTCAAATCACTCAACTTAGACATTACTTCTTAGTCATGTCTCTTGTTTTCTAACCCAGGGAGGTTAAGCAAGAGGTGGATGTATCCTTCAAGGAACATCCTATCATGATTTTTGATCATAGTGTAAAGGTTCTCTAAGGCTAGTCTGTTTCTCTGGTACGATTGCTCTAGCAGTACGGGTGAGTACAGGACGAGACTTTTGATAGGGAGGTCAATATACATTCATAGTGGTCGGAGCTGTTCGAGGTTTCTTCTTTTACGTTTCCTTTCTAGGGAAGTTCAAGGAAGAATTTATTTAAGGGGGGAATTTTGTAACAACCTGAATATTATTTTCATGTATAAGTTTTTCTTTTCTAGTGTTTTGGAAAAAAGTGTAGTTTCTGTAAATTTCAGGAGTAAAGACCTTGTACTTATATGTACACTCTGGGTACTCAGTTACCATGGGTAGCTGTGTGTTGGCCATGTAATGGTCATGCACAGAGCCTTGTGTGGTGACCTGGAGACCACCTAATGTGGGGGTTGGTTAAGGCATGTACAAATTGTGTACTTATAATGTACACCCCGTTCACATTCTTCTTTTTTCATTAAACTAGATGTGATTGTGTTTAATTGGCAGAAGTGTCTTCTTCTTTGCCTTCTTCAACTGAGAGCGTTCGTACAATGTCGATTCTTTCCCGATCCCCTGAGCAAGCATTTGTTCTCTGATTCGACCATTATCGGTTGCATTGGGATTCCACAATCTAGAGTGTTCTAGGGTGATTCAAGGATTCACGTTGACGTATAATGATCCTACAACACCAAGGTATGTGGTTTGTGCCTTTTCTTAGATATTCTTTGAGTTATATGTGCAAAAGTGCCAAATAACCTTGAACGGGGTATTGCGTGTTTATGGTTTTTAGCACTCATATTGCCTACTATGCCTTTTTTGTTTGGATAAAGGTTGATTGTCTAAGAATAGGGTTAATATTTCCATGCAATGGAGGTTTTACCCATCTTTTCTTTTGTTTTGGTCTTTTGACCTAATTTGTATGTTAGGATGCTTACTTCTATGCCTAGATTAGTTGGATGGTCATTTTTTATCTGACATGTTGTTATGTTATAGACTGTTTAGCCAAGTTGTTCTTGAGGTTTACATTGTCCGCTATACATTTTTGTGCTCTTTTGACTTACACAGTGCCATGAGAACTTGTTGTTATAGACCATAGGGAGAATGGACTTAGAGGTATTCTCCAAAGTGTCTGTTTTTCTGTTATGATGTGAGAGCATGGGGGAAATGGATGTAAGTTCTTCCGGTGTGTTTCTATAGTTCCATGACATGGGACAAGTTGGGAATTGTACTTTGAGTGCTTCCCTAGAGATACTTTTAGTTACAGATATGAGACTATGGGGGGATTGATAATTAATGCTTCCTCATAGAGTCTGTGCTAAAGCTGAACTAGAGGGGTTAGACTGTGAGTACTTCCAAGAGGGTTTCTTTTGTTTGTTTTGGTTGAAACAGAGGGATTAGGATGTGAGTAGTTCCCAAAGGGTTACCTTATTTTTATTATCTTCTTACTTGATATATGAAATTGAATGCAAGATTAACTATAGGAATTGTTAATGATGAGTACTTCCTTGTTTACTACTTCTCTTTACATCATTCCTGCCATATATTTTCACTAACTTTTAGGCATGGATATTTGGGTTGTTGCCTACTAGGATTATTCTCACACCCTATTTGGGTCATGATTTTGGGCCTAAACAGATTATATTGTGGTAGGTATAGATACGATAAATCTCCATCTACTTAAGGTACTTGATTGCAGGGGATCTAAAGAGCATGAGACCAAGATGAGTCTTGCAATGTTGCTGGAGTTTATCTATTTTCTTTCGTACTTTAGTTATTTCTGTATTATAGAATTGGGACTTATTTGGCTTCTTTCCTATACATATATATCTTGCATCATTTAAATATGTGCTCATGTTGTTTCTTACTTCTAGTCTTCCACTATTTACAATTGTATTTTATTATCACTTCTTCCTCTATTGTTATATGTTTTTACTTCTGTTGTGTTACTCTACCAATTGGGGCATTGTTTCCCCACTATCACACCGAAGGCCCTCGCTGCTAGTTGGTAGCCTCTAGAATCTGGGGAAATATACTTGAGGCCATGTGACTAACTGAGTATGGGGCACCTCTGGGCAGCTCCAGAAATAGAAAAATTACAATAAAAACATTAGTATAACTTTTAGTTTCGAAATTTCCGTGTGTGTCCTCTCCCCTAATAATAAAATTCCAATGAATCCTCTCTTCTCATAACACTATTAGATACTATTTTTTTATCTTATACAAAATAAATAACAGTTTTACATTCTATACCTTGGCTTATATCCCTGGTTTGATAAAAAATACATCCTAAAAAGGTATTGGTGCTAAACTAAAGAGGTTTTCTTTAAAAGAGGCATTATTCTTAAGTCAACGTTTCTATTTTATTTATTGATTCATTTTATTAAAATAACATTCAATTATTCTGATATAACAAAATAAATTCTCCCATTTTTATTTAAGAAGGTGGTTTCTCAGTTAGATACCCGAACACAATTTATTGAATTGAGAAGAAAAGGGTTATAAGAGTATGAAAGAAGGAATTTAATTACTATCATTATCAAATAGAGGCATCAAATCACCAGACAAGTCATCCAACCAAGTTCTTTCTTGGTTGACTCCCTTATTATCAAGTCCATATGCAACCATGATGTCTTTACGAAAATCATGTGTAATGATGTAATTGATTTTTGTAAGAAATACAAGTATATGGTTCTTTTCTATACTATTTTATATTGATTATATTTTCTAGTTATGGTAGGAATATTTTTACTGCTTTACGTAAGATAGAAATTAATTTAAATGTCATCTTTTAAAATGTTTTACAATTTTATTATCTAGATATTTTTCTTCAATATTCATATTTTTTAAATTTTTTTTGGGTTGACATTTGTTTATTTTAAAGATATATGGTGGAAATATTATGCCTTTTTTGAATTTCCTTCAATATAGTTCAAAAAGAATGTATTTTCGTATTTTATGTTAAATTTTTTGAAAAAAAAAGACAAAATAAATGATCTATTTCAATGTATATAGAAGGAAATAATTATATTTCCTTCATAACCATTTTTTATTTAAACTTCCTTTTCTAATATTTCATGTTTTCATCAAAAAATACCTTTCAATTTTTCACAATATTTAAGTACTAAATATCAATTTTATACAAATTTAATATTATAATATTCAAAATGTATTATTATGATTTAAAAGAATATTTTATTGTATTATTGTAGAAAATTTCAAGCAGTTATGTGTTATGATTATTTTATTGTTCCTGGAAATTTGTTATGTGGATTGGAAGTTTCATTATAAACCAATTACAAGTGGATACTTTATAAACCAACAATATACAAGTGTGATGATATAAATTATGTAGATGTGGATATGTTATAAACCATTTATTTGCATGTCTTAGATAACCCTCCAATGCATTGTGTATGGAAATTGATTGTATAGTTATTCCGTTTGACTATGGGATATGACAAATTATATCATGATATACCTATATATTTGTTGTGTTCGTTCTATTGAGATTATGGTAATTCCAAAATTTCTAAAAATCTAGTCAAAATGTTTATTTTAAAAAGATATTTTAAGACTTTTTAAGGGTATAAATTTATGTTATAGAATGAAATTATAATTTTATCAAGTTCTCAAAGAAAAAAATTATGAGTTTTAATTTTTTTTTATGTTTCCTTATGAATCATTTTTCAAAATGTTTGGGCACATAAGGCGATTTCTTCGGTATGGTAATAGTTATCTTGAGATCAAATAATTCTTTGGAATTATTTTTTTACTATTCTCAGGCAAATGGGTTTCTTTATTTTATATTATTTCTCTTAATGAGATTTTAAAACTTATTCCAAATTTCTAATAAAATTACTATGTTTTAAAAATATTTAATGTAATTAATGGAGTCATGTTGATAGTTATAATGATTTTTCTTTCAATGGAATAATTTCTTCTTCTAAATGTATTACATTATGGAAAAATAGATATTGATTTTATGTTCCCACAATATATTATTTTGTCTTGTTAACTATGAGTTATGTGAAAATTCATTGAATCTATAAATAGAAATGTTATATGGGAAATTAATGTTAATTCTTGAAAAAATAAACATGAATAATTAATTATTAATACTATGAAATTATACCCTTTACTCCATTATCTAAATGAAATTACATGTGTATCGTGATTGATCAATTCCAAAATAACATCCTAATATCTTTCACCAATTCGTTGACGACCATGTCTAATGAATATGTCACTGGAATAAGGATTATGTTTGATGTAATATTTAGTTATCAAAAGAATAGTTATGTTTTTATATATAGTTATAATCAGGTTTCGTTTCAAAAAAACACCAATAAATATTCTATAACCATTATAACTAAATTAAATCAGTTTATAAAAAATACTGATGTATTTTAATGCTAATTTTATGTCAATTTGATATATCATTTTTATCATATGAAATGTGAAATCATATCCATTTTGTATGTTTGTCCTACCATATCATTATATTAGTGAAATTTGTTTATCACCCTCATTATAAATGATTTTTTATAATGAAAATACTAATGTGTTTGTATAATATTTGTGAAATATATATGATTCAATAAATATAATTATACTTTTATATTCATTCCCTTCAATCCAATGTAGAATGATTACATTTTTTCATTATATGTGTGGATAGCCATCACCATGTAGTGATGTAATATTTTTCTTCATCCACAATTCAAGGAAAACTATAACATTTAATATAATAATAAAAATTAATAATTTATTTATCAATTTAGAGATGATAGAAATAATTCATAAAACCATCATTGATAATTAATATACTAGCATAATTTTTCATAACAAAAAAAAACCTTGTTTGGTGAACATAAAAAAGAACTACTAAATTAATGGAAGAATAATTATAATAAAAGTTCAAAAAATGATGTTTTTAATAAAAAATTTATTGATCGAGTATTTATAAAAAATATTCATTTTCCATGTTGAGATAACATGTTATACCAAGTGAATGTCTTAGGTTAATGACTATTCAACAATGTCGTTTTAATTCTAAATATTTTATTTTCTTATTTAGGAAAATTATATGGAATTTATATTTAAATCTATGATTATATTTTCTCTTTTTTTATATATTTTGTTTAAATGTTTTTTTGTCTTAATCCATTTGGTAATAAATATATTTATTAACAATTTTTATTAAATATCGAGCCATATTTCTTATTTAATCGATGAATATTTTTTTTATTTAGATTTTTCTTATCATTTTTTTCATAATGGATTATAAATATGTTCGAATGATTCATTAAATTCATTATCAATTGTTTGGTTAAAAAAATGAAAAAAATAACTTCTTTTTTCTACATAAAACTTTTATTTTTTACCTTTTAGAGTATTTTTTAAGTCACTAATTTGTTTAATGTTTATCAAATGATCATATTTTTAAACATTCATAATAGTTCTTTTTTTGAAGCATCCTTTTAAAGTTTCCATTTTTATTAGAAATGTATTGAATTTTCAGAACATTAATAAAATATTTATTTTATATGTCATCAGACGAAAATGGTATTTTTCATGTGTTTTAAAAGAATTGAATAAATATTCTTCAAAATTAATTTTCATATATTTTAACAACTTTTAAGGATTATTATTCTTATTTTTTTTATAAAAATTATGGATACAATATGAATTAATATTAAATTAAACATGTGATCATATTTTTTTATTTTTTGATAATATAAAATATTAATACATTGTATCATATTTTTTGAGTAATTGTTTTACATTATGTATACAATTTTAATTCATTTCACTAATATTTTGAGTTCATGATTATTATTGAGAGTTGGATCATGATATTTCATTAATCAAATAACAATCATAAAAAATCTCGATAAATGATGAGATTCTTTCAATAAACTCCTACCACTGTGAAACTATGAATCATACTCTACTGGTAAATAAATGAAATTTTATGTAACCCAAAATGTCATGAGATATATGGAAATTCGTGATATAATATGTAAATTGTATGCACATATAGCTTAGAAAATTATACAGGTTTATAACAAAACAAATATCTTAGGGAAGGAAAATTGAGACAGAATTACTTTAATAATTTTGTAACATTTTAACCATATACCCTATTATAGAAATTAAATCAAATGGAAATATAAATACACCTAAATATATGTAAAATAATATTATTATACATTAATGGGATGTATATACACCACACAAAATAAATGACTTTTGAATAAGGAGTGTATCTCATGAAAAAATGTAAAATGAAATTTCATTACCCAAAATCTTGACATTAAACATACACGTACAAGACAGTGTTATAATATTTATAATTTTATTATAAATTCAATAGAAAAACACATTCCTATGTTTATATATAATACAATATATGGTTTTATTATGGCCTTTTAGTAAAAATTTATTAACAATTACTTGTTAATATAATGTCTCTAGTAAGAATCGCTTTGTTTATCATACAGAATTTGACTTTTCATTTTATATCCTTTTATAGAAATCAAGATTTAATTATTTTTTTAATTTTAATCATTATTTTTATATCATATATACTCACTATATAAAAATTTATTATAATGTATAAAATAATGTTGTATGAAAATGAATACACTATTTATGGAGACGATAGGCCCAACATACACATGAATATTATTCATATTTATATAACGTATTGAAAGGAATAAAGTCACTGAAATATATATTTATAGTTATATAAAATAATTAAATAAGAATTATTATGTCATATATATAAAATAATTTTACTAAAACTATCTTTAATACATTCCATGTAATGTGTGAATGAATTATATCACATTTAGGATGTAGTACCCCACACTTCCGAAAACAATGACCTTGTGTTTACACAAAATAGAAATCATGAAGGTAGGATTTATATAATAAATAAATATTAAATATCATATATATAAAAATAAATAGATTTTCCATCAATACATCCAACTGTAATAGGTGGTAAAGGTAAAATGAACAACATAGTTCTGTTAGGCCGTAGTTTGCAATAAAAAAGAACAATATGTTTGGTAACCATAAGATGGTGTTGTGTGCAAGTTAAGTTAAAATCAGTAACATAGAAACTCTCTGCATTTTTAGGATTCTTAAGCTATTATTTTCCAGGGAATAATATTTGTTTATGTTTTGGATAATGAAAATAAAATAATGGAGCTTGGGGAATGATGTTATTTATTATTTGGGTAAATCCATTTGGATTGTAGAAATGGGATTCTTTTTATGTATTTTCTCCAAAATAGAGGCTTCAAATAGTAAGATTGGAATGTTGGGAGATTATTTGGATAATATTTCAATGATTTAGAAGACTAAATATGTTGTGAGGATGTGAGGGAGGAGGTTTCCATTAAAAACTATTACGATGGGAACTTTATGAAACACATACAATATTAAATTATTATAAATTAATTTTCAATTGAAAATGGATCAAAAGTTCATTAATTTGAGTATATTATAAGGGTGGGTCCGAAATATCTCATCCAATGAAAATTAGACATGTTTTTACTATTTTTTAATCCTTATTGTTTAGCATTGACCCTTATTAACCTATTTAAATCTATACCATGATAACATTTGTTTTTACCCATTAAGGTTAAATAAAGTTATAATAAAATTCAAAAGGACCCATATATGGTTAATTTGTGATTTTTTAAATATTATTCTATTTAGTTGGCATAATTTTATAATTTTATGAATTTAATATCATTTAATAGAATTTTAATTCTTTTAAAATATCAATAAGGTCATTTGTGACACTATTAAATATTTTAGTTTTCAAAATCATCATAACATATTGATATATATGAAACAAATCCTTAAACTAATCACTAACATGTTAAATTATTCAATATAATTCCTTGATGAATTTAGTTATGTGAAATTATATATATTTGATCATTTTTAATAACATTTATTTGGTATTTCCATTAATTAAAAAATTAATGCATCATCATTTTTTTGCCCATAATAGTAATTATACATTGTCCCAAAAATAAATTACCATGTTGAAGAAAAAAATTATCATTAAAATTAGTATTTATAGTCTAATTTATCTTTGAACATTTCAATATTAAAAATTATATATTAATATAAAATATGAGTAGGTTATTTTTTACTTTTCATTAATTAAAATATAATAAATGGCTTACCACCATCCAAGTACCATAATAAGATTATAATCTCTGACCAAATATTCTTTTGGTAAAAAACCACTCATCTAGTGAAACTTTTTTAAGATTTATGGAAATTTTATAATATTTATATTGATATTTTTACCTTTAATCACAGAATTAACCATTTACTATAGTAATTAAAAATTCATAAAGTTAATATTTATAATTTCCAAAAAATATTTTGAAACTATTAGAATATAAATATAATATGAATTACAACCATGCATTTTTGTATTTCTAAATGCAATTCATAGACTATAAAAATAATGTTTATTGGTAAACCAGTAGATATGGTGAGAAAGAGGGTCATTAATGAGAGAATGCTCACAAATTAATTAATATTTTATATCTAAATTAATTATGAAAATACTCCACATACCATTCTTGGATTAAGGGATGTATTATTTTTATAATTATTCAATAAATCCTTCATGAAATATAATTATATATATTAAAAAATTAGACAATAAATCATCTTTGAATTATGATTCTGTATTTTTCATTATTATTTCAAAAATAAATTTTTTAGAAAAATCCCAAAAATTCCACCTAAGATAATTTCAGAAATCAAAATTCCAAAAAACTAAGTTCATATTATCATATTAAATTTTAAAAATTGAATAATATTAGAATAATTTTTTTGGATAGAAATACATGAAAAGAAGTCCATTTGAGAAAATAATATTTTATAACCTATAAATACTTCACCAAAAAATATATTTTTCATTAACAATTTGTTTTTTAATTTAAAATGGTTATAAATAATATTATAAAATTAGTTATTACTAGTCATTTTACTATTTTTATCATCTAGGTAATCATTACCTTGTTTATATATTTATTATAGTGCAATAATGTTTCGTAACCACGTAGTGTTGCGTGTAACGCATACCAATTTGTAGTTATGTGTAGTGAAATCCAAGTCAGTTTTGTGAATAGTACAAGCCACAACAGTTCTATTTGTAAAGAATTTTTTACATAGTGAAAAAGAATAAATCAATGAAAAATAATTCATTCAAGAAAATTTTCCCTAAAAATATAGGGTGCTAAATTACTCCCCCCTTAAAATGAATTTCTCCCTAAAAATTTGTCAGGTTATCAAATGTATAAGTCATGAATGTTCTTTTCAATGTAACCTAAATTATAAAAATTAGTACTAAAAAATATATTTTAAAATGAATGTTAAAAACATTATAGTAACCCAAAGTAACTCGTTAATAGGATTCTATATATGAGAACATAGGTGGGATATGAAAACAAGGACATGTAAGAGAAATATATCTATCATGTTTTGAAAACAAGTGATGTAGAACATAGTCAAAAGAATGTTAACAGTCAAAAGGTAATAAATATATTATTATATAGGGGACCATTCCATTTATAAAAACTTACTAGGATTGAATTTTTTTCTTTCATCATCCTTTTCCTTAAGTTAAAGAATTGTCATGAATGAAATACAAACATGTTTTCAAGACAACATCACCCTTTCTTGTTTATGGATAAATTTCAACTTCATCTATTATTCAAATAAATGAAGTTGATTTTGACAATTGGGTAGAATTAAAAGATTTTGATATAAAAAAAATATAATGATTTCTGATTTTATCTTTCATAATCACAAAAAAAACATTATCAAAAGTTATCATATATTCATAAATCCACCTTTGGCAAGATATTATAGTTGTATCAAAAACATAATAAAATATTTAAATAAAATATTATAAAAATTACCAAATAATCCTTTTGAATACTAAAAATAAAAATCGATAGGAATAATGTTACTAAATTATATTAATGTTTATCAGCCTTATATAAAAGGGTATCTCTTTGTTGTCACACTAAAAACATATAAATACCTTCATCATGTATTATCTTGAGTTTTAGAAAAAACCTTAATAACCATGCATCCTTATTAAATAAAATTCTTGTTTTTTATTCTAATGTTTATTGGATATATTCTTTATGTCAATAAAGTTTTAATATCCATCAATGATATCATAAATAACATTTCAAAAAATCATTAATCACTTCATAGGAAATAATTATAGTCCAATTTACTTATTAATATCAAACATATCATTATTGAGATTTCATTATCTCAACATCATGAAAATATAATGTTTATCATTCTATTAATCATGTTTTTTCAAAATATATCAGCTTATTACATCAATCACATTTCTTGGTTTCATTTTACATTCATTAAAGGCTGTGAAATACATATAGAAAAACTATAGGGGAACAATACATAGATGTTTCGTTATTTTATAATACAATAAAATAACTTCTATAACATTATTAATGAATTCCATTACATAAATACTCAATCATTCTAAAAAATATTATTCAATCTCCCAACGAAAATGGTTATTTAGTCATATTTAACATTTTCTCTTTGATTAAAAGGTTTATGATGTCAATAATCACCACCAGCCTTTATCTTCGGGCATTGGGTATCATAATATTGATTCTTCTTTCAATTTTTCGACTAAATAAGAGGAAGTTCTTAATGTGATACATTCATTCCATTTTCATTTTTATAAAACTTATTCCCATCACATCAACAATTAAATTCCCTATGACATTCCTTTCATCACAAAAAAACATCTATTAGACCTCTTAAGACAATTTATTCAATGATTATTCCCACATATAGAGGATAAATAAAAGATCATATTCATTTCTCCATGGTTTTTATCTTTTCCTTTTAACTCCATCATCCACTTCCTATCAGAACCATTTGATTTAAAGATACCTCCAACCTCCATTCCAACCTTGATTGCACAATGAAAAATCACTTCATATCTACTAATGTATCTTATAGATAATTCCCTTATACTAATTTACATTAATAAACATAAGAATATATTTACTTTGTTATAATGTTGGATGATAATGTTATAATTGCACCTCAAAAGTCTTATAAAATATGCCTCATTAGTACCAATGTGTTTGTCATCCTTTTTCTTAAGATAGAGGAACTCAATTTGTATCTTCGTTCACATAATATGATGGAACTAATTATAGAAAAAATTCTACGCAAATACAAACCATTCATTATAATAAATTTATTCTTCTTCCCTTGTTTTCTAAATAATATTCCACCATCGATCGGCTTCACCTTCCAAATGATAAATACCCAAAAAACTTTTTCATTATTACAACAATTAAACATAGAAAATATCATTTTAGATTTTTTGATACAATAATCATCAATAATGGGATAAAAAGACCCACTGAATGGAGGTATTTTTTCTACATTAAGGACTCGATAGAAAGTTGTTCCCTCCACTCCTCATTTACAATTCTTAGATAATTTATACCTCATGTTACTACAGTGATAATGTTTTCCCTTCCACATCCTATAACATTTAAATATTCATGCAGACAATAATTGCATTTCCTATTTCATTCATCATTAACATGGTTACATTGGGTTCGACCCATTAACTAAAACCAAAAACATTGATTAAGAAATCGTTATCATAATGAAGAACCACATATTCATGAATAGTCTCATATAATATGTCTAAATGTTGAAACGTTCATTAATATAATAAAAATTTGGTTTATCTATGTTTATTCATATAAAACATATAAACAAAACCATCATGATAGTTCATGAAGGATTTTTTGTTTTCTTAAGTCATATAATATATTAGAGTCAAAATAATAGTTTTGTAATGCATATTGTCTTGTACAAGGTTATGATGAGTCATTCCCGATTCTACATGTCAATTTTGTTACACCAAGGTATATTTTTTCCAGATCCATATACACTTACAGTATCCATATAGGTATATACATTTAAGAAACCAATATTTCTATTCTTTATGAATATTCTATGATATTTCCCTATTCATTTCCTTATCATCAAAATTATCCATAGACTTTCTCTACGTTTTATTACAAATGTGTTATCATCCTAACGTCCAATTGTTACCTAAATCATTGCATTGATAACAATTATATGGACTCCTAATTTTAATACATAGAAATAACATCAATTTGTTGGTCTAATTATTACAGTACACATACAAATGCCTAAATACCGTACTGGTCAAGAAACTTTTGGAACAATGAAATATAAACAATGGTTTTTATGTCAGCTATATTATCTCCCACTAGGTTCTTCTTGACATGTTCCATTCATAGACACATTGAATATATTTCATATCTTCCTAAAATTTGGATGGAAACATAAAAATAGTGAGATCATATGCTCAGTAAGGGTAAACAAGTGAGATATTTAACCATAATAATGAGAATAATAGTATGAGAAAATGGACATGAAATTAAGAAGATAATATCCAACATAGCAATGATTATAAACATGAATCACAAAATGAATATTGATAGTTCATAAGACATTAATGCGAATGAAATAAAGAACATAAGCCTTTAATGAATAAAATATGAATAAGTTATATAATTTTTGGAGAAACATAAAAATATAAATATTATTTGCATGATAGTCAATGAATCACATTCAATTCTATCATAGTATTATGGTTTCACTCCCCATGCAAGCTTGGTAGTAATTTTACACTCACATAACTATCTTGGTATTCCTGGTTCACTCCCACAACCATATTAGTTGCTAATGTTTTCTCTAAATACCATCTTATTAGAAAAATACCTTATTTATATCTCTTGAGATTTAATATTTACCCAATTCATTATATGGATATATAGGTCACACCTATATCCTAATTAAATCATAAAAAAGTATTCAATGAGAACATAAAAATTAATCAAAAAAATAACCATCACATTGGAATACCTAAAAAAACATGTAATATTATATTAACATATGGAATATAGATATGTTTCATAATCATTTCATCAAATAAAAACTTTTTAAAACAATCAGGATTTATAATAATATATCCTTTGATAGTGATATTGATTTCATGAACATATTACACATGAAAGAGAATCGAGTATCAAGAAATTTGTTAAATCAAAACATAAAGAATTTAGAGAAATAAATTGGTTCAAACTCTGGATCATATTTCCAATAAGGAAAGAGTAACACCAACTAATCTTATCTTAGAGTGAAAATAATTATGGATGATTTTTTGAAAACATTTCTTGAGGAAGATATCTTTTTATCTTTGAAAAGTTATTTATAAAAGATAAAATATTTTTGTAAAACATTTCATTTGAAAATATGATTCTAAATTTTTTTGGGGAATATTTAATTCCCAGTAAAACATATTTATAAAAAAATTTCATTGAAAATGAACTTAAAAGAACACATTTAAAAACAATTTTTTTCAGTAAAATGAATTTTTGACCAAAATTAGAATTGAAATCAAATATTCCTAGAAACATTTTCTTAATTAGATAAAGTAACAATGAGTTGAAAAGTTGGTAAAAATATATTAATAATCCTAAAAAACTATGTAGAATAAAATTAACTACAATTATTGAGGTATGGAATATTATATTTCATCAATGATATCATAATCATAATCAATCACGATAAATAATTTGATTATTTCAAAAAACTATTACCACTTTGTAACAATGAATATTTATACCCATGTAAGAAAATTTAATTACTTGGATCATAAAATATAATTAATTACAGGGAGATTCATGATATAAAATTTAAATTGGATAAATATACACCTCATAAAATAACATAGGTTCATAAAAAAATATGTCTCTCAAAGAAAAAAAATTGAGAAAAAATTTCCTTACCGATTTCGTAACATCTAAACCATAAAACCAATAATGATATATCGTTAAATGTATATGTAAATAAAATAAAATTTAAATAATGTAATTATATAATCAATTCATGGGAAATATATACACCACAAAATATAAATTAGTGCTGAATATGCTATGTATCTCACAGATAAAAATCTAAGATGAAATTCCTATACATTATGTGATTTATTTCATTATACATGTACAAAAGTCTTGTATAATAAATATATGATTATTATAAATTTATCAAAATAAATTAATATATATAATAATATATAAGGGTTTTGTATGACCTTAAATAACTAATTAATTAAGAATTCTATGTTATAGTAATGTTTGGGTTAATAATCTCTTTATTTATCAAATGTTTTTTTAGTTTCCATTGTTGATCATTTTATTTAAATGATAATTTACTTAATTCCATAATGAAATACATGACTTAGGTTTCATATATATTCATTATATAAATATTTATAATAAACTATAATATATTTATATATATATGAAATGGAATACAATAGATAGGGAGTGTGTAGGTTGTACGTACACAAAAATGTTGTTTCTCTTTTCATGGCGTATTGAACGAAATAATGTTAAAAATATATATGACTATATGTATATTATATAATAAAATCATAATAATTATTTCATATATGTCATATAATTTTACTAAACCCATCCTTAATATATTTCATCGAATGTGTGAATGATCACATCTCTTTGGTGAGGCGATAGGCCACACTTCTACAAGTGAATTTGTCCTATTTATTGAAAATGTAAATCATGATGTTAGATATTATATAATAAATATATAATAATAATTAAATAACAAATATATTATTTATATTATATAAAAAAGTGATTCATTCATAATTCTTATCCATAATAGGTAGTAAAGGTAAAATGAACAACATTGTTTCCTGAGATGGAAGTTCACCATAAAGAAGAATGATATGTTTGTAACCATTTACTTGTACGTGTGTGTTAGTGAATGTTAAATCATTAACATAATAAAATCTCAGTATTTCTGGGATATTGAGGCTATTATCTGTGAATGTAATGAATGTAGTTGAGGTTGTGGAGAATGAATAAAAAGAAACAATATTGATGAAGGATATTAACTCTTATTTGAGTAACTTTTTTTATTTTCACCAGAGGACTTCATTTGGTGTCTTTAATTCTAAATAGATGATTCAAGTAGTAGTTTAAGGGAGTTTGGAGATTATTTGGATGTGTTTTGGATGATATATAAGGGTCAATGTGGAGTGACAAAGTGTGGGAGGAGGTTTTATAAGTACCCTGCCTTAAAAATTACATAATTATCAGTTAAGTCAAGAATTCACATTGAGCATATTTTCATGTTTAGAGTTTTAGAGATTTAGGCCATATATATTACATTAAATTTAAAAAAATTACAAAGAAGAAACTTCTACTCAGTATCCATTTTTTTCAAAATATCAAAACTCTAAAAAAATAACATGTCTAGTTCCATGTTTAAGACAACCTGAATTTTCCTTGATCCAATAATTGACCCTATTCATATTTATGTAATGTTAAAAACATTTCAAAACATGGGGTAAACATAAAAATCTCAGTAAGGTTTAAAAAATAAGTAAGTGAATCATTTACCCATCAATAAATAAAAATCAATGAAGCCATACATTTCAATCATAACACACCTCTTGAAATCATAAGATTTATGAATAACACATAGAAATCATAAATCATAAATGTAACTTGAGGCATGAATATCATACATACATTATATCCATCATATCTACATATTGATTTATGTTAGAATACCCATAATAGTATATTCTCTAAATCTTATATAAGAAACAATAACGTTTTCCTCCATCACATTACCCAATTCATTGGAGAGCTATCTTAGGTTCACCCGCCATAGGTTTATCACAAAACCACCCTTATAAAAAAACAATTCCCAATGGACATAACATATTAATAACACATAAAATAAGAATAAATTAAAGATAACATTTCCACATTGCAATCAAAATATATCATTTCAAGATATTGACATAATTTATTCTTTATCAAACCATTTTCTGAACCATTTAAAACATTTAATGAATAGATTTTTGAATCAAAGTGTCCCATACCAATTTAAAGATATTAAAAGAATTAAAATTCTAAGAAATTAATTTAAATATAAATATATTCTTAAAACTATTTTTAAAACATGGTCATTAATGAGAAATATTTAGAAGAATAAATCTTTAAAACAATATTTTAGTTAAATAGTTCTAAACCAAATGAGATATAATTGAATACAAATAATTGAGGAATAACATTTAATAAAAACATTATAATATCATGGGAATATGTGTATTAATGATATAATATATTAATGGGAAGTATATACACCATATAAAAGTGAATTGGTGTATAACAACATATAAGTCTCATTGGAATGTAAATTTAGACAAAGTCCCTACAAAGATCATATCATTAAATTAAGGAAAAATCAATGATATACATATGTGTGAAAAATAATAATACACCAAATATAAATTGATATTAAGTGTGAAACAATCATAGTTAATTCAAACATACTCATAGAACATCATAATCAATATGTATAGGTTCAACCCAAAGAAAAGAAATTGTGTTAATAAGTTCTATTAAAGAAATTCGACAGCCTAATTGTGTTGCTTTGAAATTCAGAAAATGAATTAATGAGATATAAAAGGGTATCTCATCACATGAACATAAAATTTACAACTATAAGGATATATGAGAACTTATCCCAACATAAGGAATGGAAAATTTAAAATATATAACATAAAAGAAGTCTTTGATTAGAAGAGGAGGGTGAAAGGTTCCCCTACAAATTTGGAAACTTATGAAACATACACCACATTAAAGAGGGATCAAAAAATGAAGATGTATATACCAATAAATTAAAATATATTATAAAAAAAATACAATCATGGGATGTATATACACCACATAAATTGAAATAGTGTAAAATATGACATGAATCTCACGTGAATAAAAAGTGAGATGAACACCCCTTACCGGGTTGTAATCAATCGTGTCATAAGAAACAAAGTTAATAACCACCAAATGATTCATATAATACAATGAATATAAATATAATAATTATAATATATATCAAATGGAATTACAAAATACAACACATGCAATAAATAAGTGGTGAACAATGGAAATATCACAAAATTAAAAGTGAGATAATAAACCCATTACCTAATGTCCGAATTGACCCATTCAATCTTTAATCACATGAATTATAAACTAATGTAAATTTATACATTCTTAAGAAACTTTTTCATGTTTATTATGAATTTTATATCACCTATTACTGTGTTATAAACATTATGATACCATTTAAGTTAATAATGGTCATTTGGTCGATATTTGGAACATTAGTCTAAAATGAACTTGTTATAATTACAATTTGTCCATGTGGTCAAAAGACTATTATCTCTAGAATCATATTCATTATTTAAAAATAATATATATCATATATATCCTGTATATATATATTTATAATTAGTACTTGACATTTGGATAGAAGAAATGAAATGCACCGTTTATAGAGACGGTAAGTTGTATGTACGCATGAACGCTACTTTCATTTCGATTTCAAATTTAATGGAATGAAGACTTAATGATAAATAGGTATATTATAATTATATTTTAATATCATATGATATATATATGTTACATAATTTCTTTAAATCCATTCTTTATACGTTCCATGTATGTCATGAACGAATCATATAACCTTGAGGGGGCGGTAGTCTGCACTTCCTCAAATGAAATTATCGTGATTACACATATTGGAAATCATAAAGGGGTGTTTGTAAATAAAAATGACTGAAGAATAGAAGAATTATAAACATATTATATATCATATATATTTATAGTTACATTACAATGGACACCATGAAAGGTTGTAAGATAATATTTAATAATCATTATTTCGTGAGGCAGTAGTTCGCCATCCACAAAAATAATATATTCTTCACCCATTAGATGGAGGTGTGTGTAGGTGAAGTTCTAATACATCTCATAAAAAAATCCTAGTATATTAAGGATACTGTTTTTTTATAAAAGAAATTAATAAAATGAATTTAGGGGGTCAGAGAAGTAAAATAAAAGAAAAGAACTTAAGAGAAGAGGTTTCCTCTAAATCGGGTAACTCCCTTTGGTTTGAACCAAAATTCTTCCTTGAAGTTCCTTCTACCTAAGGTATGGCTTATATTAGTAATAGAGGTATGTATGGAAATTAATTGGTTAGAGGATGAATGAGCCAAGGGGCTTGAGAGGTGTGTGTAATGGGTTAGAGGAGATGTCTTTTTATAAGGGGGAGGATGGGCACTTTAGGGAGGTTTGAAAATATTTTTTTATTATATAATGATTTTCAGTTACTAAAACCCCAAAAGATATTAATGTCTAATATAATATGACTCTTTTTCAAAATATAATCATCCAATAATAATTGGACATGTTTTTGATATTTTATTAAATTTGATAATCTTATTTATTTAAACCATTCATTAATGAGGTAAACACTTCATCATTATTGTGTCATAAATAATTTTATTTATATGATGTGTAAAAATTATAAACAAAATACCATGATGTCATAAATATTTTTATATTTCAAATTAATATTTATAGTTGAAGATATAACTTATATAACCCTATGTATAAATTGATTTACTAAAAGATATATGTTAATGTAATTTTTGTCTTTACATTAAAATTAATTAATATAATGTGCCATTATCACTCTTAAGTGGATACATGGGGTCCCAAAATTGAACCAAAGATTCCCATGGTTGGAAACGTATCAACTAGTAGGATTATGAAACATGTTAGGGTAATTTAATATTATTATAATATTATTTTTACCTTAAATTACCCTATTTACCTTTAACTGTGATCAATAAATGTCAAAAGTTACTATTCCAAAAACAAATTTCACCTTACTAAAACAAATTTCAAATATTGAAAACCACCAAGTATGTCGTATTTTCAAAAATCATTTCACTGAAGCGGTCAAATTTCATTTAAATAAAAAAGTGGGTTTTTTTAACTAACACTCAGTGTTTTCACTACTCTTCAATAATTGAAGATTTTCATAAAAACACCAAGAATTCAAGATAATATATATATGATGTTATGAATTCAAAAATGATGTCTATTTAACAAAATTAAAAACATAGAGGTTGAATTATTTAATTTAAAATTGTTTCTCGTTGTCGAAACAAAAACTGTGTTTTTAAAAAATAATAACTTTCAAAAGATTGACACTTGTTTATGTCCAATTTCAAATTGAAATTACTTCCAATGAAAAAAATTGGATTAAATGGTTATCATATAATCTAATTACACATTAAAATCATTTTATGTGATAATCTAACCATATAAATATAATAGATTAAAATGATCTTTTGAATTTAAATAAAGTATTTTTCACAATTCATTAAAAATGAATTTAATTAGACGAAAACCAAAATTTTACCCAAAGTAAATTTAGATATCTAGATTCTAAAGAAGAATTTTATTTCTTAAACTAGAACATATCAAAGTGACCAAAACTAGATTTAAATATGGTTCACTAACAAAAGGTGATAAATCGACGTTTTAAATAATATTAGAGTATTTTAAGCTTAAAATTCGATTCATTCCCATTTTAACCCTCTATATTGTATAGGATAAATGTAAAAACATTGAGCAAAAATATACAATTATATTTTATTTAGTTATATTAATTCCTGTCAATATAATGACTATGTATTAACTACCATTTAAAATAATATTATTTTTATATCATTTTTAGAATAACTTAATTTGTGTGCCACTTAAGATTTCATAGAAACCTATTGTTTCACATTGGGTAGGCCATTAAACATAGACTCCCCTTTAAAGTAAGATTAATAATTAATTCATAAATTTTAATAAATTTGAAAAAGTTATTTTCATTATTTACCAGGTATGTTACAGGTTTTTTCTACAATTATGTTGAGAAAAACATTTTAAACCACTGAAAATATTAAATAAATATAAATTAATTTTCACTTACACATGGAACCAAGTTTAGTAATTTTGTATATGAGGTAATTATTCTTTTAAATGATCTAATCCAATTAAAATTAGGTTTTTTTTACTATTTGTTAATCCTTATCATTTAGCATCAACCATAATTTATCCTCTTTAATTCTTGCACTAATAACTCGGGTTTTTACTCTTTAAGGATTAATATTGTTACTATAAATACCTATAATAATAATATTTGGACCATTTGTATCACTTGAAAAATTATTTAAATCATTTGAATGAATTTGATATCACTTAATAGAATAATAATTGTTTTAAAATATCATTAAATTAAATTTTGTAACTATTCGTTATTTGACTTTTTCAAAATATCCTAAAAAATTATATTTTTTAACGACATCATTAAACATTATAATAACATGTCAAATGCATCTATAGAAATCATGGTTGGACTTAATTATATAAAATTATATTTATTTTATCATTTTTAATAACATTTATTTTATATTTCCATCAATGAAATAATTACTGCATCAACATTTTTAAGCCATATTTGTAAATATTTATTTTTTAAAATTTAAAAAAAATTTACCATTCATATTAAAAAAAATATCTCTCAAATTAAAATTTATAGTAGAATTTAAAATCAATATAAAACAATATTTAAAATGATATATTTATTAAATATATAAGTATGAAATTATTAACATTTATTTTAATAAAATATAATAAATCACATACTCTAACACAAATCAAACAAAAAGGTTATATTCTCTAACCAAGGATGAATTTTTTAGAAAACCACTCATCCAATTATTTTTAGACAGTTGTTTGGGAAATTATATAATATTAATAAAATTATTTGACCTTTAATTACCTGATTTCTTCTTAACTGTGGTAAATATAAATTATTTCAATTAATATTCATAATTTCCACATATTATGTTGATCCCATTTAAAGATAAATATCATATCATTTACCATTATTTATGTAAGTTTTCGGAAATTAAATTTACAATAGTGGAAAAAATAATTTTAATGTTATTGTCATAGAAATGGTGAGAAATTAGGGTTTTTAACTGATAATGTTCAAAAGTACAAAAATATATTTTATCCAAATTCAATATAAGTAGATTTATATGATTTAAATTGTATTAATATATGAATAATTAATATAATATGACTTTATAAAAAAAATAGAATTTTATATAACTATATTACTCAATTAGATAATATAGTAGTTTTGAATTAAAATGGAGTATTTTCGCTCTTCATCCAAAATATATATTTGTGAGAAAAATATAAAAAATTCCTGTAAGATAATTTCTACTTTATGAAATCAAAAATATGTTTATTTTATAAAATTTTATTTCATAAAATTCACTAACTTTTTATTTTCTTCCAGTATAGGACATGGAAATTATTTCCTTGAAAAATAGTATTTTTACACATAAAAATTCATTACAAGAAGTTATATTTTTCAACATAATAATGGATTATTTATTTAAAATAACTATAAATAATATTTTAAATGTACATATTAGTATTCATATTTATATTTTTATGTCCTGGAATATAATTATCTCATTTAAATAATTATAACAATAAAATGATTTTTTTGAGGAATCTCATTGTAGTTTCTAATACATGACAAGTCGGTGTTCAATGGTGCACAATACCAGTCGGTCTTGGGTTTTGTGTAAGAAAATTTGGTGCGTTGTTTAAGTAATTTTTGACTTTGTTCAATGAAATAAATAAATAAATATTAATTTATTCAGAGGAAAAATATACAAATTTATTTTTCATTTATTATTTTTTATCATTAATATCTGATATGTTAGTGAACATATTAAGTTTAGTTTTGTAGATTCTATATGGGTAATACTGCTCGAAAAACTTTGAGGGGTGTGATATAAGGGTATAAAATAGTTTAAATATTGTTCCATCAATTTTGGTGCTGACACACTCCTTTGATACAAGTACATGCTTATGATTAAAGGGATTTAGATGATAATGAGTATAGATTAATTGGTTAAATTCCAAGGTTCCAATGATTCTTTCTATAAGGGAGTGAGATTCATCCCTCCTCAGGGAGAGACTTATGAAAATTCAGGGTAGTGAAGTATTGAGGCTATCCTATTGGGGTAATTATATATAATTTGTGTTAACTCATAGCCAAGGTGGAAATTATTATTCTTGGTGAAAGGGGAGTATAGAATTATGTATTCCTTCTTACAGTGGATACGTTATATGATATTTTCCTAATATATTTTTGGGGTGTCAACCTGAGAAAAATGATTATTTAACTAATTATATTTTTTCTAAATAAGATCCAACTTCCATACCACCATATATAGTGGGACCAATAGAGATTCACGAATTTAGAACTCATATAAAATAATTTTAAGATAAGGTATTAATCAATCCGATTATGTATCTTTGGGGATCACTATCTTTATTTTGTATGAATGTATAAGAAAAATAATATTTATGAAATGATTTATGGAAATGTGTTTGGATGATGAATATGAATGGACATCCTTCTATTCAGATTGATGACAACTTTTTCATATGAGGGGTCCCAAAATGTACTTTAAGGATGATCTCAGGTAAGGGAATCATTAGTCGATAGTGAATATTTTTCATGTAATAAATACTTCATTGAGCTGTAATTATTGTTTAGATAATTTCATTTGGATTAATTTTTTCACAAAGAATTCATGTAATTTGTTTCTGTATTTGATGAACTGAATCATTCACTAAAACATTTTTCAATTTTTTTATTCTTTTTAGATGGAATCATTATTCAGACTCAGACTTATGATGATCATTCTAAACATCTTGATATCTTATTTTTACACTAATAGTCAATCAGTTGTATTTCATGTGATCTAAGTGTTATTTTTGGATTGCAAGGTTTTTTTATTTTGTGACATCACATTGGAAGAGGGTGTTTTTGTAGACCAAGCGTACATTCATACATTGGATTAATGCGTTGTTTTTTTTTGAAATTATATGACTTATTGGTAAAGTGGTTTATTATCAATGTTTTATCATGAAATTTCCCACTTTTAAGTGTTTAATTTAGTTATTACCATGAAGTGTGTAAATTTCGAGGGGTATAATAAATGTGATAATGTCCTCGAAAGTTTTATGAAAAGTTTGACCACTCCAATGATCATGATCATTCCCATATAAGGTATGCAGTATACCTAATTTTGTGATGAATTTAGGATTATACGTGGCTCAATGTTGATGTAAAGAGATCTCTTTGTTGCATAAAGATCATGGTAGATGAGGACATATGAAGGAATATATCCAACACTGGTTCATGAGTTTTCCATAGTGGGATATGAATTAAAATAATGGCATAAATAACTTTTAGAAAATATGTATTTTTTATATACTGTCCTCAATTTCTATAAATAAAATTTTTCTAATTTGTATTTGAATTGTTGGTCATGGAGGTTGTTTGAGTACATTTAGTATTTTGAAATTAAGCTAGAAAATATTATTTTAAAGAGGATAGTGATGTATATTCTATGAGTAGTAAGACACATACATAATATGTTCATAAGTCTCGTTCTGAGTGGAATATGATGGACCTGTTTTCATAAATACATATGTGTATTCAGGGAGAGAATGATTTGATATAGCACATGTCATTATATGTTGATCCATATCTCCAAAATAGTTTTATTTAGATGTTGTATGAGGATTCATAATTTATATATTTGATTGAAATTCTAATATTGAGGATCCACCTTCCAATTTTGATATTGATGAGGATAATATTATTAACATATATGGATTTTTTGTTGTACCTTATTTTAGGTGGGTCTAAATGACATGTTAGTTAATTTCCTCAATGTGGGAGGTGCACAATGATTACACCCTGACGTAATATGATCTTATAAGTATGTAGTGGTGGAAAATAATAAAAATTGATATTAATGGTTTTAAGACATGATTCTCACCTATCCTAATTTTATGGCATAACATCAATGATCTTATAGAATTTTACAACCATTATACATTACTTAATAGAAGTGGGATGGTTATTTCATGGATTTTGTGGCGTTAATTATGTGGATTCAATCAGAGAATGATGTAATTTGGGAAATTTTTTATTGGATGAAAAAGTTTATACATTTATTACTAATTTATGATAGTCTCACCATGGACTAAAATGGGTTAATTTTATATCTTAAATGTGGTGTGTCTTCATGTGTTATCATAGAGTACTATTTCAGGTCTGGATGTTCATTTTCTTTCTCATTTCTAGAACATGTTTCAAAAGGTGATTAATAATATAATTCTTATGAGTATGGATTTCCACACACAAATATATAAGAAATTATAATTTATTATCCAATTATTAGAGGACATATTATTGGAATGTTTATAAGAAATTTGTGGATCATAGAAGACACACAATGTACTTATTAAAACATCCATTAAAAACTTTTATCTGGTGAATATTATTATTATACCATATATGGTATAATATTTTAGGCCATGTAGATCACAATAGTGTTTGATTGAAGTGGGAGAATAATATTTGTTGGGACCAAGTCTCATATAAGGGGTTCTAGAGAATTTTCAGTTAATTTATAAGAATGTGGATAAAATATGTAAAATATAGAATTATACTCACATTAATATCATCATCCTCTTTATTTTTCTATGAATAAGGACATGGTCCATTAGTATAATAAAGATTAGGACCATGTCTAATTCGGAAACATGGAATTTTTGAGCCCATGTATGTGGGGCTCTATGATATTTTGGATAAGATAAGATAGATAACGTATTTATCATCTCTTCGATAATAATATAGTGGATGACATGATATTTTTCCTTTTAATAGATTTGACTGTATCACCACACCATATCATTTCTAATCGATTTTGATTATATAGATATTTAGGTTGATGCATCTTTTGGGTGAATATGGTTCTTCTTGTAGATTATAGTGATGGTTTTTTGGGTAAGACCATTATATTGGTCCAAGTGTTGTGGAAACATTGAATTGTTTTGGATGAATGCTTTCATTGAGAATTATATATTATGGAATACTGTATCGATGTATTTACAGTGTAAGATTTATTATTCTTGGGAAAATTGTTTTAGGAGGATATATTATAAGTTGGGGAGGTTTTAATATCGTTTTTATGGCGTGTGAATTCATTCTAGTTTTTTCATTAATAATTATTAATGATGTTAATAAAGATCTTCACGAGTGTGTAATAGATCTCAATAGTTTTCAGCTGTATTAATATATGAAAAATGGTTGAAAGTGGACTTTATATAGGGGTGTGGTTATACATCTATTAGTATGAACTATATGCCAATGAACATAATTCCATGTTCCATGGACCCCATGGACAAAGGTTGGATCAGAGCCACCACATGTTCTTTCAAACCATACTGGTGGATAAGAAAACCTATGAGCTTAAACCCTTCTTGGATAGATGGTTTCACATAGTGGGTTCATGTTCTATCCAACCAGGCATCCCGAGCATTCACCTTATTTAATATGGTAATTTCAATTTCTCCCCATGTGGAATTATATTTCATTATTGATTTTCTAACTTTCTTCTCCACCAATAGAAAAGGTCATAAACCACGAGATCTATACTCTTCTATGTACCATTCTTCTATGATACGATTCATTTTAATAACTATTGGTTTCAAATTGAAAATCCAACTGAGTCTACCCATCCCATATCAGTTATTTTTTAGGGGAATCGTGGTGTATTTTTCACTCCACTTCAAAATCCCTAAACCCATTTTTCTGGTAAATTCATAGATAAGGAGAAGTGCATTATTTATACACGAATCAAGGATAATAATTAATAATGTTTATGTATATTTTATTTTTTTAAGTGTACCACAAGATATATCATATTGTCATTAATTTTTTCATTTGTGTGTTTTCGTGATTTTGTGCTATTATGTTGAACATTTCATTACATGATTGAAAATGAAAAATTGGGTGACTAAATGATGTGTCAGACCCCTAAAAATTTCTTTTGTATCTAATGAGGATAATTACACTTGTGATATGGTTACTCATGGGGTGCACTACTCCATTGAAAAATTTAATTGAATTAATAAATGATGAAGTACATAGTTTACGATATTAAACCAATTTTAATAGGGTTCAGAGTATTATTATGGAAAATAGTTGATTTAATTAACATAAATATGCTTAAAGAATTATAGAATGAAAATTATTAAATGATTAAAATTGTATAATATTCATGTCCATGTATTTAAATTTCAGGAAAATTAATAAAAAACAGTGTTAATAATACTTAAATGATGAAATGTGATACCATTTGAAATTTTGAATTATTTGAATGAAATGAAAAATGTAATTGTGAATAATGAAAAGGTGAACCCATATTGTTATTGTGGGATAAGTGTAAAATAATGATGACCTATGTAAATGTGACTAACAGTTGATTTGGATGTCGGTCTCACGCTCCTCTGTATTGGGTGGGCCATAATGATTATCTAGAAAGCCCAATAATCATAGATTCAAAAGATGGGATGATTCTCCTAAATCAAAAGGTATATACAAGTATTTCCATATAATGGTTGTTATGGGAGTACATAGAGTTAAAAACCACTAATTTATCCATATAATAATTATCCTCACATTTCAAATTGTCAACACCTTTTTTTATATTGGTTAGATGACCGACATGTGTGGAAGCATGTTTAATGGGAACATGTATCACATGGAACTTAGAAATTTGTTTGTTAATATAAATATTTTTAATAATGAATCTTATTTTTCTACTATTTTCAAATTACTTATAGCACATAATCAATCAAAATTTAGAATAGATATTGTTGTCGAAACTATGGGTGGTGGAATACTAATTTGTACTCAAACCCTGGTTATGATATTATTGTGTATGATAGAAGCATTTAACGATTCAGGATAGGATAAGGGAGAAGTCCTTAGGTTGTATGGATGATATGAGATTTTGGAAGTTTCATAGATGAGGGGACCAGATATTACATTGGGACCCTTTTTATAAATTTTATTTACTAACTTATTTTTTTATGTTGGATCTTTAGACTACCATGACATGAAATTAGTTATTCTTTTTTTGGTTGGTACTTCCAATATTTGGTAATGTGGTATGTGATTTTTTTGTAATTACTATAATTTCATGTTGACGATTATCTATATTTCTAGTATTTTTACACTATTAAATATGAAAATATCCTCCTCGTATGTTACATTTGAAAACTCTACTTGTCATCAGCCTCTGGCATATGGGGAGGTGCACCTGATTTCATGTAGAACACTAAAGCACATAAAAGTATTAGTGGCACCAAGACCATGATATTACATTCCAATACATAAAAACAATTCAATATAGTAGTATGTGACCTTTAATAACTATTAATTTGTAATAAATAAACCATTGGCTTCAGTTTAGTGGTGTTGGAGTGTTATTTTTAGAATCAGCGAAATATTTGTATAAAACATGGGAATGAGATTTAGAAAAATAATGATTATTGGTCATCACCCTTTGATAGAATATAATAATATAATTATTTATTCAAGAAATTGAATGTTTGGTATTATAAAAATTAAACCATATCTAGAAACTAGTAATTTGATGTTATTGTGGCTCCAATTCCCCAAAGGGGTAAACACCATAATATTGGCTAGTTTAGTATCAACTCAATGTTCACATGATGAATAAATAATGGTCTATATAATGTACACATGGATAAAAAAACAAATGGTTTTTTCAACTATTCATATTCTCATTATATTCCATTATGAAAATTTTTGAATGATTTCTGTGATTGAATGATATTCCCAAAGATACTAAGATTATGATTCATATATTTACAGTTTAAAATATACAATTTATGTTATGGGATACACAACATATATAATTAAAAATCCACAATTTAAATTCATACTTTTATGAGCTATTTTAGAATAATACATTAATTAAAAATGGATCACATTTTAAGGAATGAAATCTATAATAGTTCCTTAATTCAATACAGGGTTTCCCTCTTTGGATAAATAATAAAACTGGAGATGGATTAGAGTAAAATAAATCTATATTGGGTTAGTTTACACTTTTCATGACCAAGAATCATTTACATATATAGAAACATGTTTAACCCAAAAAATTATTAAATCATGATAGATATATGTATACAAAAAAACATACATTTAGTGGGACTACTAGTCCCTTAGTAGACAAGAAATGTCTCAATCCCATAGAGATGATACTTATTGATTTGGGAATTATTTTCCCTTGTATTGTTTCAGAAAACATTATCTTCGTAATAAATATTTTGAGCAATGATTGTCACTAAAATAGAATTCTATAGTGTTAGAAGAAATAAATGTTATATATTATATGACATTCAATGATATTTCCATCAAAAACAAATTTCTAATTTAAAATGAGATGACATGTAGACACAATTTCTCAATGTATTTAAAATGTAATGATAAAATGTTTTCAAATATAATATTAACATTAAATGTATATTAAATTAAGATTTATAAGTTGTATGTAATCTAATATGTAACATTGATTGATTCGTTGATGGTATACAACAAAACCTTGAAAGGAATTAGTCTCTTTGATGTTCCTAGTTTATATGGATATAATATCTTGATCCACCACTATAGAATAACAATCATTGATTTCTTTTTTTCCATGGATGAAAATAATTGAATCATGTGGTTGAGAACTCCAAATAATTAAATATGGTAATTGGTAAGAATTTAAGTTTAGAATTTATATCATATAATAATATTGAATTGATACACCATTAGAAATGGTTTATAGAAATGTGATTTATCTTCAATTAGTAGAGAGAGGACATCATGATATGAATTCATAGAGTGATAAAGATAATAAAATATTCAATGTTTCAAAATTAGTTATATGTTTATGTACTCTAACTAATACCCCCTAAATTTAAGGAAATATACCCATGATAGGAAATGGGATAAAGGTAATGCTTATGAATTTTTTATAGTTTATATTATTTTTCTAATGAGTTGTTGTAGTGTACTTTGATAACTAAACAAAATATTACATGTTATTTAGTTGATTAAATCTCTTAAAAGTTATTTATACTTAACATGTTTTCCATGAAAATTTCATATTTAATTTTCACCATACGATTGATGTTTTCAATCATGTTTCTAGTAGAAATAACATTACAACCAGAAATTTTTTTTGAGTTTCCCTTTATGACACATAGACATACCCTATTTGAATTTTATTTTATTATTTAATTATTTGAATATTATATAATCATTTAAATTAATTGAAATTAAAATTATAAGGCCAAAATTTATTTCTATGGGAAAATGATTAATATTCGTTGGTTTGTTGATCCATTGTATTTAGAAGTGAGACTATATTATCTAAACAATTCCTATATTCAACCCTAGAAGCTATCTGTATTGAAATTCATATATAAAAATTTAACAAAAACAATGAATTGGATAGGTATTTCTCGAATAGAGGATATACCTATTTTGTATTAATTCATTGGTTTTTTCATTGAATTGAATTATCTAAATCCACCTTAGCATGAGGTTGAGTATTCCATTGGTCTAATTGAAAATAAAAAACCAATGTCTTAAAATCGATATAGGATGGGAATGTAACAATTATTGGAACTAATATAACAACTCGATGAGTCGCATGATATGTGATTTATACATCCCATAGTTTAACTAGAGAGCCACCATATTTATTTTTTAAGAATAGAAATAGGTCTGTATGGTTATTCATTTATTAAATGGATATAAATTCCAACACTATATTTATCATGTTTCCACTTCCACATAATTATGACTTTTATTATCAAATTCAAGGAGAATAATATTTTTAAATAATTATATTCATTTTGGAAATCATCAACTATAAGTAAAGAAGAAATATATTCAAAAGACAACATTTTGAAAAATGCATTTAAATTAACAATTTATAGGAATTCCCTTTTGATTGACTGATCATCACTATTTTGTAGATATTATTAATAACATATTGAAAAAATTTCTTGATAAATTAATTATTAACATTAATTATAATACAAAGTATACTCTATATATCATGATGTGGAAATTTATTAGTTGAAAATAAATTTTAATTATTGTAGAGAAAAGTAGTTATATGGTAAAATTTTCAAAAATTATTTATAGATTCATGTTTTATTTTCATGTAGATGTTGTCTATAAGGAGATAATATCAGTTGATACATCATAGAAAAAAATTATTTAAAATATAATTAAAATGATAATAACTTACGTAGAGAGTTTCCATAGATTAACTGTATATTTTCAACGATATTTATTTGGATAAACATAATTAAATATGTTGGTATAGTCATATTATTGTAATAAATGTAATGGATAATTAAATAAAAGAACATTCAATACATAGGTATTTACTTTAACATTTTCACATGATTGGTTTTGATATATACTAATACAAAAAAGAAGGGACTTAGATGTATACTTATGTAGATTGATGGATTTTTTTTCATATGAATCAAGGATGATAATGATTTGTGATTATATTCATCAAAACCCTGATCCTATGTTGACCATAGTAAAATTGACCATGAATATATGGATGTGTTACATTTATTGTGAAGGATGAGAAATATAGACATATTAGAAACTTTATAAATGAATCTTTTCATTGAACGAGATCATGAAAATATAGTGTGGGTGGCTAAAACTATATAAGAAATATTATTTATCGATACACTAATACAATGTGATTGAATTAATGGTGGATGAGGAATTGAGTTTTAATTATAATTATTTTTTGAATAAAATTATGGTAGATAAAAATCATGTATTCATGGTTTTTTTTATGTTGGATATAAAAATTAATATGGAAAGGGAAACATGACATCATTTATAGATGATTTATGAAACAATTTTTTTTGGGAAATTAAAATATTCCCTACTTGATGATAATAATATTCATAATAATTTTAATTTCATGAATAATAATATATATGTAGAATTAGTTTCTGGATATGGAAAATTTAAATTTGTAAAGGAGGAATGTGATTCATCCATGCATAATTTAAAAATATAATATTGAGATTAATCCCATAGGTAAACATTCCTTATGAAACATATTAGCACCGATATGTATTGTGATTTGAATAATTTTTTGGTGGGATATTTTAAAATTAGAAATTTTGGACTACATATCAACATGACTATTTTTACAATAGTTAATTTATTGAACAAAAACATAATAATAGATTCATGAAACCTATACCTATTTCAATGTTGTAAAACAATGATATTATAATGGGAATTGTCACATTCTCTCATGAAAAACCTAGAAATTATTATTCAATATGGGTTTTTGTTGATAAGAATACAAATTATAGAAATTTATTCTGTATATGGGATGATTAATCTCTTGAAAAACTCATGTGGATCAATATTAATAATTTTTTGAGACTTCATGGTTTGAATCATTCAATTTTATATTACCATGACATGTTGTTTCCATCAAAATAATAGAGAAGTATTCATAATGATCATGATACTATGATACATTGGAGAACCTCTTATCCATCTCTAACAAAAGGACAGAAAAAATTACTATTTTGTTATTAAAAGATATGTCAATTTTATTCGCAATTTATGTTAAATATATGTGTGACTCATATTTTTTAACAAACTATGGTGCTATTGGTTTTCAATTCCTTAGGAAATTTTAATTTTTTTAGTGGATGGGTCGTTTAGAGAAACTAAATTTGGAAAATGATTCATAGAGTTAGAACACCTTAATTACATCCATTTTGTTAAGGGATGGGGCTTGGGAGGTTTCCCTATCAATTGGGAGGGCCCTATATGGGGACATGGTGGTTACTATAGATTTTGCTACATAATATCAGTTGCCAGAAGATTTCAGTCACCTGACCAATGGTATTACCTAATGTCCATATTATAGATATTGATAATATCCACTTTGGATACTACTTTCACAAGATACCTAGAGGAATTTTACCTGATTGTTGGTGGTCATTACAAATTAGAAAACAAAAATATTCCCCCATGATTTTAGTGTGGAAAACACCAATCCACTACCATGTTATGAAATATGAGAATCGGACTGAATACCCTTATTATCCATTGATATATGGATATTTTTATATTTTACAATTTGGTGTTTTGAGGTATGATCAACTATCATCCTCCCATATCTTCCCTTTTACAATTCTCATTGAATTTTCATCGGTATTCTTAAGAATTTGATTGGTGTTTTCATCTAATAATTATGAAATCACCATGATTTTTGTTCTTCATGTTGTGGGGTTTATGTTTCATCCTAGATTCTGTAAGAAATCTATTCCTCAGTGTTTAACATAATGAATGATGACCAATGGGTTTTCTAAGGCATTCATAAAAATCAATTTAAATTGACTGCCTTTTTAGATAAAAACATTAGGGATTTTTTATTTAATATTATATTGGGTGTTTTCATAGTTGAATAAACATAGTTTCCCACAATTATGAATTAAAAAAAATACAATTTCTTGTACACCGGTCATTAAAAATTTAATTACCAGTTTATCTGTATTAAATAATTATTTTGTGGAAATTTAATGGAAAAATTTATTAATTGTTTTATTATTGTTTTGGAAAAAACTATGATGTATTTAATGGACTATTGGTTGATTCTTTTAGATTATGACTATTTGTTTTTGAAATGTTACATAATTATAAAACATTATATCTATGTTTTCTGGAACATGGTGTGATTTTGGGCCGTAGGATCATAAAAAATTATTTTACGGTCCATGGAAATTATGGTCGAGCTTTAATATTATTTTAATATCTTGTTTCAAGGTTGGTAAATTGACCTTATTTCACCTCCTCCCTAATTTTCTATTTTTGAATATACTCCAAAATTAGTATTACTCATTACTTGTTACATGTGTCATTTATTTTGACTAGAAATGATTTCTTATGTATCAATAGTTTGGAATTCCCAAGATAGAAGTCATAGACCGCTATATATATAGGATGGAATTACAGTTCATTATATAATGATTATGTGTATTACTATCACAAATGTGGTTGGTTCCTGAATAATTATTTATTAAGATGTTTGATCAGTTTTGTGCATTGTTTTATATCATATGTGTTTCTTCACATCATTCTTCTTGTGATCCCTCTATGTTTTCAAGGATGTGGTGAGGTAAATGAAAATATATTACCAAGATTATGTAGGTATGGGATGATTTGATTGAATATCACCTCTAACAAATAATTAGTTATGGGCCACTTGTTTGATTGTGGTCTCCCTATAAACCATTACGGATGGACTACTATGACCGATGTTGACATCCATAAAACTTGATGGGATAAGATCGTGTGTTTTATGACCTCTATAGAATAAATTGAGACGGTATGAGATGGGATGATTATATGGACCCTCTAAATTATTATTGGAAGGGTTTGGGTAACTAATGAGATTTTTGACCTAGGTGATTGATTTCATATTTTGGTTATATACGTTAACAGGTTCCAGATATTAATTCTTGTAGGCATGTCTCTATGAATTATTGTAACACCCCATTCTTCCACGGTATGCTTTTCTTTGAATAAATCAATATCTTGCAATGTATGCAACTTCGAGTTCTAACACACCAAAACCAATCAAACTTGTAGTTATGAATAGTAATACCCACTTTTTAAAATTTTATAAATTTTATCTTTCAAAATTTACTTCATTTTTGGATTCAGAGTTTCGAAATTAGTTTAGGGTGAATTTTTTGTATTTTTCTGAAAACATTCAATTTTTGATGAATAGTGAGAAACACTGAGTTATTAGTTAAAACCGACTTTTTAATTAAATAATTATTTATTTTATTTAAATTTATTTTTGGTAAAAATATATACATAATATATACATAAGTTCAATTTAATTCATTGGATTCAATATATATTAATTTTAGATATATAAATATTTTATTGAGCTTTTACCGTCTTTTACCCACCTCCAAGGAGCTTTTGCAAATATGCCTAAAATATACTTTTACCACTTCTGTGGGTTGAATTTCAAAAATATGAGAGGCACGGTGGATATTATTAAGTAAATTTTGGTTTAATAAGATGAAAATTATTTTTGGTGAATAGTAACTTTTTACTTTTTTTACCGAGGTAAAAAATAAATAGGGTAATTAAGGGTAAAATGATATTATTATTACCCTAACACATGTTATAATTATATTTTCTAAGTATAATTCGACCAAAAACAACCTTAGGAATAAAATATGATCCTTTAGGTCTACTTGTATTAGATTAGAACATTAATTATTATTTAATTCAATGAATTGTTAAATTTGTTAAATTCAATGTTTAATAACAAAACCGTTTTTAATATGGGGTTATACATAAGATAAATTCGATTATAAATATTCATTAGAAAGATAAAAATATTTCATACATAATGGTATTTTATTGAAAAATTTTAGACATTAAATAATTTAATTTATTTATGACACAATGGTGATACAATAGTTACCTTATTAATGAAATATTAAAATAATTGATATTTTAAATACACAAATAAATGAAATTTGAGACTTTTAATTAATTAAAATTATTTTATAGGTTAATATGACATGTTAAGGTTTATTAAATGAATTTATTTCAATGTAATAATTCTGTTATGAATTTAACAAAAAAATATCAAATAGTGTCAAAATTGACAAAAAAAGTCTTTTGAAAATGAATATTATATTATTAATTGATATTATATTCCTAAAAATCTATTTCTCGGCCAAATTACTTTGATAAGGTTATATATATTAATAATGAACCACTTTGGGTTCTCTTGTCTTGTTATAGTAGGTTTATTAACCATATAATATAAAAATACAAAGAGACATGGTAAATGTAAAAATATTTAACTAAGAGTTAAATATAAATTATAAGGTTAATATGGTGACATAAACCTATCTAAAGTCAATTGGATAAAATTATATCTACCCATCCCCACCCTGGACTCGAAATAAGTCACTTTGGAGCCATTGTAAACTTAAAATGAATTTATTATAAGATAATATTGTATACTTTTTCTAAGGTGCCTCTCACACCTCTTATAAAAGGGGACTTCCCCTTCTCTAAAATTCTCACCATAAAATCCTTTTGGCTCAGATAACCCCTGCCCAAATATCCTCTCAACTTCCCCTACATAATCCTAGAAGTATTCCTTTAGTTATGAATCCATCTAAAGGATCCCTTTTGATTAAATCAAAAAAAATAACCTGAAAAACATGTAATATTTTCACCACCCTCTTTCATGTTCATTTCTTCTTCCACTTCTTATTTCCATGTTTTTCCATTATAAAATAATAACTCCCATATCTTCTATATACTGTGATGTTATATTAAATATGGTACAACCATATTAGTTATCTTATCCATCCTATGAATGAAAAAGTCACCACATGTATGTACGTACGACTTACCGTCTCCACGTCATGGTGTAGTTTGTTATTCAAACATTTTGACATTTGGATGGGTACAATAATGAGTATAACTAATGTAAATAATAAATATAAAATGATAATTATTCTCTATATATGATATACCAATCAATTTTACACTATTTTAATATCAAAAGAATGATATTTTCACTCGTGCGTACGTACGGATTACCATCTCCACAAACACGATGAGATTCATTCCCCATTGTATCAATTCAAAAAAAAATTTCATTTGATGGTTAAAAATAATATTTAAAGACATAATATCATTAATTATATAAATAAAATATATCTTATTCATAACAAACATGGCTTACCTAGCCAATCATATAAAGAAGAATGAATCAGTTAACACCCAAAACGATGATAATACTAAAATATCTTTAACAAAGCAATATTAGAAGATCATGTATGATATTATATTAATATATATGGTTATTGAATAATTTAATAACAATTATTTCCCCATTATAAAATAATTTAATATTCCCAAGACCAAGAAAAAGTAAAATGTAAGGATTATTTCTACAATCTTTTCATTATCCGAGGTTGTTTATATGTAATTATCTATTGGGTACTCGTTTTCATCCACATCCATGTTTATTAAAAATGTATTCAAAAACATTTTTACTATTTACTTGAATATTGGTAAAATTCATTTATAACATTTGTTTACTATTTATACAATGGATTAAAAGGGATCTTTCCGTTGTTTCCCAAACAAGGTACCTTATGACCTTTTCAACAAAATTAATGTAAGAATGTTTTTTTAACTTATACAGTGGGTGCGGATATTTTCTGTTGTTATAACATCATTGAGGCTTCTCTTAAAAGATTATAAGAATATTTTAAAAATAAATGTTTTCTTTTATAATTATATTACTTTTAAATGTTGTCAAAATAGAAAGAGATATTTCTCAAAAAAAGATTTTTATTTCATCTATGTCAGCATCATTTGATAAATTTTATGTTTATTTGATGTTGATTTATTAGGATACAAAACGTCCATATTTTATTGAAGGTTTTGTCATATGTTTGACTGTGGATGTGTTATTTTTATAACATTCATGGTTTATGGATAAAGTATTGACATTTCGTATGCTAGTTTTAATACAAATGTTTATGTTATGTTTAATCCATTTCATATGAGGAATCCATTGGACTTTGTAAGTGACGGGTGGAGCCCGATATAGCTCCTTAATGCATATGAAGGTCTCATGAGACAAACTAGTGTCTTGGAACAAGACCTTGACAATAAAATTTTGTAGTCTTAGCACAATGCCTTGACTATGCGGTTATGAATGTCTGGCATTATGCATTCTATCATTATGAAAGTTGTTATTGATATTTCAGGTGATTATTCGGCCAGTAGAATATCTATGTGAATATGTAAATGGAATTATATCATTTTATTTTTTCCATATTATGATTAATTTCAAGTTTTAAAAGATTTTGTTATAGTTATACATTTCCTTAAATGTTTGTTCTTATTTATGAAAGTTTCTGCTATACTGTAATCCTTACTGAGCATCTGAGCTCACCACTTTCTATGTTTTATTTTTTCCAGGATGTAAAAAAGTATTTTATAACTGACTTACTGGGATACTCTAAGGGGATAAGAGTATGAAATATGGAGACTATGTTGTTATAGTATTTCACTTTATGATGTAATGTAAGACTTATGAATGTATCTAGTATTCCCAAGGATACTAAAATAATTGTTATTTTGATACTTGATCTTTTGTGATCATGCCAATGTTATGTAATAATGCACCGACTCTGGGTAACGTGGATCGAGGTGTTACTGTTGTTATTATAGAATGTTTAGTACAATCCTTGGAAGCTAGATTTAGATAAACTCTGATTAAAACACATTGAACAATGACACGCTTTGAGGATTAGTATAGAAGAACATCATAGAATATTGGTATTGTAAGATTTTGTGAGTTTTTTGAGAAATACATCCATGTTTGGATACGAGCAGGTAGAGGAAGCTCCGGAATAGATATACCTAGGGGTAAACCCTGAAAACACCGCTTTGAGCTAGACTCGAACGGGAACTGGTGCATGACAATGGGCCTTTCTACACTCTTGGTTACGACATTCCAAGGGGATATTCTTAGGATAATTCTCATTTTCTTTAAAACCCATTATGAAGGGTTTATGAGTAAATAATTCCTCAATGAAATTTTTTTTATGATTATGATTTATATCCATAAACTGTTCAATTTTTTAAAGTGGTTTACTAGTTTGGAATTGTGTATTGTGATTCATAAACTAATCTAGTTTATGCCATTGTTTAGAAATGGTGCCTAGTGGAAGGAATGGATACCGTATCAATGCATGTAATACATTTAGGGATTTCCCTCCTACTCAAGATAATTATACTGGAGCTAGTGATACATCTGATGCATATCATCTTATCACTATACTGGGACAACACACTCAAGGTATGAATAATAACCTTACAAGTATGGAGAATCCTGATTCGCATCGTGGAGGATCAATGTTAGATCGCTTCATGAGGCAACAACCACCAGTTTTTAATGAGGGTAAAATTCATTAGTAGCCGAGCAATGGATAAATTCCATAGAGAAAATATTCCACGCCTTGGGTAGTAGTGAAAGGGAAAAAGTTTTCATGGTAGTTTACTACCTAACCGGAGATGTGGATCAATGGTGATCATTGATTCAAAACACAAAGGAAGATGATGAAGTATCAAATATGTAATGGAGGGAGTTTATAGATATATTCATAGAAAAATAATTTTCTCATGACCATTGAGCAGATATGGAAATATAACTTCTGAGTTTGAGGAAAAAGGAGGACGAGATGGTTGAAAAGTATGAATCTAACTTTACAAGGTGAGCAAGGCACGCTGCAGATTATATACGTAACCCAAGAAATAATATTGATCATTTTATTGATGGGTAAAAATAATTTATCCGTCGAGCATTAGTCTCACAATCCTTCTCGTCATACGAAGATATTGTATCATGTTATATCAAGACAGAAAAGTATTTCTCTAAGTCTTATGACATTAAAGAAAAGCAAGAGAAGAAAAGATCTTCTGATCACTCTGGAAATGGAAATAAGGGGAATAAGGGAAAATTTGAATATCCATCTTGTAGTAAATGTGTAAAGAAACACCCTAGTAGTTGCTTGGAGGGAATGGGAGTTTGTTATAAGTGTGGTGAAAAATGCCACCAAGCTCGTGATTGCAAGGGGAAGAAAGAAGATTTTGATGTTCAATGCTACAATTGCAGGGAGATGGGACATTATACAAATGAGTTTCCAAAGCCTCAAGTAAACTTACCTCAGATAAGGCCAAGGGGTCAAGGCCAAGCTTATACGATCACTACTGGTGAGGTTAAAGCTCTAAAAGACATGTTGGAAGGTAATTTAATGGTTTCCTCAAGTTTAGGCAATGCTTTATTTGATTTTGGATCAACTCATTGTTTCATATCTTCCCAGTTTGCTAAAAAAATTAGATATTTCAACTTTGATTTAACAAGGGAGTTGTCAGTCAAAACTCCTAAGGTATGTATCATTGCTACAAAGTTCTATGAATAAGTTTCTATTAGGGAATATAAATGTTCTTTATCTACTGATCTTATCATCATAACCATGATTGAATTTTATATAATCCTCGGTATAGATTGGCTTTCAGACCATGATGCAAAAATTTATTGCATGAAGAACAGGGTTACAATTTTTTATGATTATTAGGAGTACCTTATCTTTAGAGCAAAAACGTCACCACCTAATTCTTATCTAGATCCACCCATAGTAGCTCAACTAAATTCAATTATTGGGGTGGAAGAAAATGAAATAACTATTGGTGAGGAAAGGAATGATCAAATAGATGATGTGCCTATTGTGAAAGAATATGTTGATGTATTTACATAGGATTTACCTAGACATCCTCCAGAATGAGAAATTGAGTTTTCCATTGAATTAATTCCTTGTTCAAGGCCCATATTGAAGACCACTTATTGAATGGACACTGTGGAATTAGTGGAACTAAAGAAACAACTAGAGGAATTGAGTAATAAGGGATTTATTCTCCCTAGTGTTTCTCCATGGGAGGCCCCTATTCTTTTTGTTAAGAAGAATGTTGGATCTATGAGATTGTACATTGACTACAGGGAGAACAATGCTATAACAATAAAGAACATGTATCCCAAACCTTGCATTGATTCTTTATTCGACCAACTTCACGGAGCAAAATACTTTTCAAATATTGACCTTTGATTTGGATATCATAAGATGTGTGTAAAGAAGGAATACATTCTGAAAACAGCATTTTGAACTAGGTACGGGCATTACGAGTTTACAGTAATGCCTTTTGGAATGACTAATTCACCCTCTGTCTTCATGGATCTAATGAATAGAGTTTTCAAGGAATATCCTGATGACTTTTTAGTGGTATTTATTGATGATATCTTGGTATAATCCAAAAGCTACAATGATCATGAAAATAAATTAAGCATTATCCTAAAGACTCTTAGAAGACATGAATTATTTGGGATGTTTAGAAAGTGTGAATTCTGGATTCAAGAGATTTCTTTTCTTGGCCATATTGTCTCTAAGGAAGGAATCTATGTTGATTCTTCCAAGACAAGAGAAAACCAATAATGGCCAGCACCGAGGAGTATAACTAAGGTAAGCAGATTTATTGGGTTAGTAGGTTATTATTGACATTTCGTCCAGAATTTTGCCTGGAGGCTAACCCATTAACAAAGATCACACGTAAAGGGGTTAAATTTGTTGGGAAAAAAGATTGCGATGAATATTTCAATGAACTGAAGAGAAGATTAGTCAATTATCCTATCTTGACTCTACCATCGTTGAATGATGGATTTGTTATTTATAGTGATGCTTCAAAGAAATGACATGGTTGTGTCCTTATGCATAATGATAGAGTTATTTCCTATGCACCACAATAGCTAAAAATTCTTGAGAAAAACTATCCTACTCATGATATTGAGGTAGCTGCTATAATATTTACTTTGAAGATATAGATACATTGTCTCTAGGGTGAAAATGTGAGATATATATTGATCACAAGAGTTTGAAGTATATTTTCTCACAGAATGAACTCAACATAAGGCCAAGGAGATGTCTTGTACTACTCAAGGATTATGATTTCACCATACATTACCATCCGGGGAGGAAAATAAGGTGGAAGATGCTTTGAGTAGAAAACTTCATGGAGTTTTGAACAAGATGAGAATTGAAAGGGATCCTATTTTCATGGATCTAGTGAAGATGAAAATTGGAATAACCATGGAAGGTGAATCATAAATACTTTTTCAAATGGTTTCCTAACCATATTTACTAGAAAGGATAAAAAGTTCACAGACCAATGATGAAGAGTTTCAAAAGAAGATTAATGCTATTAATGATGGGAGATTGAGTGACTATGTCTATGAAAATGAAATTTTGAATTTTGGGAAGAGACTTTGTGTTCCCGATATACCTAATCTAAAAATGGAATTATTGGATGATGCTTATAGTTCCAATTTCTCTATAAACCCTAGTAGAACTAAAATCTATAGAGACTTGAAGGAACATTTTTGGTGGGACAACATGAAGTGGGAGATTGCTGATTTTGTGTCAAGATGTTTGGTTTGTCAACAAGTGAAACCTGGAAGGCAATAGCCTGGAGGAGTCATGCAACCTCTTCCCATACCTGAGTGGAAATGGGATAATATTACGATGGAATTTTTCATGGGACTAACAAAGACTCCTAGAAGAAACGATGCAATATGGGTCATTGTTGATCATCTTGCCAATTCAGCACATTTTCTTACTATAAGAGAAGATATACCAATTGAACATCCAGCAAGACTATATATTAATGAAGTTGTGAGACTTCATGGAGTACCCCTATCTATTATTTCTAATTGTGATCCCCGTTTTACTTCAAGATTTTGGAAATGTTTTCAGAAAGCCCTAGACACTGAACTTAGTTTGAGCACTGCCTACCACCCTCAAATGATAGACAATCATAACAAACTATTCAAACCATAGAAGAAATGTTGAGATACTACTCGCTTGGCTTTTAGGATATGTGGGATCAATATTATCTTTCAGTAGAATGTTCCTATAACAATAGATTTTATTCAAGTATTCAAATGGAACCATATAAAGCGTTATATGGAAAGAGATGTCGTACAACAACCTGTACAGATTTTGTTGGTGAAAGAATACTTTTTGGCCAAGAACATGTTTAGGAAACGATTGAAATGGTAAATTTAATCCAAACCCACATCAAAGCAGCTCAAAGTAGGCAGAAGAGCTATGCCGATAACCGAATGAAGGATTTTGAATTTCAGGTATGAGATCATTTTTTCTTGAAGGTATCTTCATGGAAGGGTGTTATACATTTTGGTAAGAAGGGTAAATTGAGTCCTAGGTACAATGGACCTTTTGAAATTCTAGAACAAATTGGGGCTATAGCTTACCGTTTGGCAATGCCACCAAGTCTCTCCAAAGTTCACGATGTGTTCCAAGTATCACTATTGTGAAAATATATTCCTGAACCAACGCATGTACTCACCTATGAGGAATTAGAAATGAAACCTGATCTATCTTATTATGAAGAGCCTGTCAGGATTCTTGATACCAGAGAACAAGTGTTGAGAAACTGGACAACTCATCTGGTAAAAGTTCTTTGGAGAAATCATAAGATGGAAGAGGCAACGTTGGAACCCGAGGAACTTATGATAAAGAACCACCTGAGTATTTTTATGTAGAAATATTCTAGAAATGTTGAGGAATAAATTATTTTAAGGAGGGGATAATATAACACCACAAGCTTTCACGGTACGCTTCTCTTTGAATAATGAAATAGCTTGCATTGTACGCAACATCGAGTTCTAACACGCCACAACCATTCAAACTAGCCGTTATGAATCGTAATACACACTTTTTGAAATTTTGTATATTTTATCCTTCAATATTGACTTCATTTTTGGATTCTTAATATCTAAATTAGCTTAGGGTGAATTTTTGGTATTTTTCTGAAAACATTCATATTTTTGGTGAATAGTGAAAAACACTGAGTTATTAGTTAAAACCAACTTTTTATTTAAATAATTAGTTATTTTATTTAAATATTTTTTTAGTCAAAATAGATACATAATACCTACATAAGATCAATGTAATTAATTAGAGTCAATTTATATTAATTTTAGATTTATAAAAAATTTATTGAACTTTTACCGTCTTTTACCGATCTCCTATGAGATTTTGCAAATTTGCAAAAAACATAATTTTATCGCTTCTATTAGTTGAATTTCAAAAATCTAAGAGACACGGTTGATATCAATAAGTAAAATTTTGTTCAATAAGATGAAAATAATTTTTGGTGAATAGTAACATTTTACTTTTATTTACCACGATTAAAAGTAAATAGGGTAATTAAGGGTAAAAATTATATTATTATTACCCTAATATGTGTCCTAATTCTCTTGGCTAAGTATAATTCGACCAAAAACAACTTTTGGAATAAAAATTTATCCTTTAGGTCCACTTGGATTAGATTAAGACATTAATTATTATTTAATTCAATGAAGAGTTACAAGTGTTATATTCAATGTTTAATAACTAAACCATTTTTAATATGGGGTTTTACATAAGATAAATTCGATTATAAATATTTATTAGAAAGCTAAAAATATTTCCTACATAATGGTTTTTTATTTATAATTTTTAGACATTAAATAATTTAATTTATTTATGACACAATGGTGAAGCCGTAGTTACATTATTAATGAAATATTAAAATAATTGATATTTTAAATAACCAAATAAATGTAATTTGAGAATTTTAATGAATTAAACTAATTTTCTAGGTTAATATGACATGTTATGATTGATTAAATTATTTTATAAAGTAATAATTCTGTTATGAATTTAACAAAAACAAAATACCAAATAGTGTCAAAATTGAAATAAAAGTGGTTTTTAAAAAATATTATATTATTAATTGATATTTTATTCCTAAAAATATAATCATCGACCAAATGAATTATATAAGGTTATATATATTAATAATGAATCACTTTCGGTTATCTTGTCTTATTATAATATGTTTATTAACCATATAATAGAAAAATACAAAGAAACATGGTAAATGTCAAATTATATAACTAAGAGTTAAATATAAATGATAAGGTTAATATGGTGGCATAAACCTGTCTAAAATCTTTTGGATGAAACGATTTCGACCCCTCCACACCCTATCCTCGAAGTAAGTATCTTTGGAACCATTATAAACTGAATATGAATTTATTTTAAAATAAAATTTTATATTTTCATAAGGTGCCCCTCACCCCTCTTATAAAAGGGCACTTCCTCGTTCACAAATTAACACCTTCAAATCCTTTTGGCTCGGCCATCCCCTATCCAAATATCCTCCCAAATTCACTTTCTTAATCCTAGAGTCCTTACATTAGTCAGATAGCCATCCTAAGGAGCCCTTTTGATCGAATCAAAAGGAGGAACCCAAAGAAGAGGTAATAATTTCACCACCCTCTTTCTAGTTCTTTTCTTCCTCCACTTCTTCTTTCCTTGTTGATTCCATTTTAAAATAATAAATCCAGTATCTTCTGTAAACTGTGATGTTATTATAAATATGTTACAACCATTTTAGTTATTTTATCATTCCTATGAATGAAAAAGTCGCCACACGTGCGTATGTACGGCTTACCATCGCCATGTCGTGGTGTAGTTTGTTATTAAAACATTTCATCATTTTGATGGGTATAATAATGAGTATAACTAATGTAAATAATAAATATAACATGATAATTATTATTTATATATTATATACAATTCAATTATATACTATTTTAATATAAAAAGATTGATATTGTCACTCGTGCGTACGTACGGATTACCATCTCCACGAACGTGATGAGATTCATTCCACATCGTATCCATTCAAGACAAAATTTCTATTTTATGGTAAAAAATAATGTTTAATGACATAATATCATTCTTTATATAAATCAAATATATCATATTCATAACAAACATGGCTTATGTAACAAAGCATATAAAGGATATTGAATCTGTTAACACCCAAAATGACGGTAATACTAAAATATCTTTAAAAAAGAAATATTAGAAAAGCATTTATGATATCATATTATTATATATGGTTATTTAATAATATAATTACCCTTATTTCACAATTATACAGGAGGTATATATACCCTAGACCAAGGAAAAGTACCTGGTAATTGTTATTTCTACAATCTCTTCATTATTTGAGGTTGTTACTTGTAATTATCTACAGGGACCTCTTTATCATCCACATCCATTTTTCATAAAAATGTATTCCAAAACATTATAACAATTTACTAGACTATTGGTTAAATCCATTTATACCTTTTTTTTTTGACTTTTTATAAAATGGATTGAAAGGAATCTTTCAGTCATTTCCCAAACATGGTACATTATGACATTTTCGACAAAATTAAGGTAAGAATGTTTTTTTAACTTATAAAATGGGTGACTCTATTTTCTGCCGTTATAACATAATTGAAGCTCACCTTAGAATCTTATAATAATATTTTTTAAAATAAATGTTTTCTATTATAATTATATGACATTTATATTATTTCAAAATAGAAAGATATGTTTCTCTTAAAATGGTTTCGATTTCATCTATGTCAACAAACATTGATGGATTATATGTTTATTTAAAGTTGATTTTTTATGACATAAAACTTCCATATTGTATTGAATGTTTTTTGATATGTTTGAATATTGATGTGTTATTTATATAATATTCATGGGTTATGGATAAAGTATTGATATTTCGTATGCTGGTTTTAATACAAAAGTTTATGTTATGTCTAAACCTTTTCATATGTAGAAGGAATTGGACTTACTAAGTGACGGGTGGAGCCCACAATAGCTTCGTGATGCATTGGTAGGTCTCATGAGACAAACTAGTGTCTTGTCACAAGTCATTGACAAAATATTATTTGTAGTCTTGGCACAAGGCCTTGACTACGTGGTTATGAAATTCTGGAATTATGCATTCCATCATTATGAAAGTGGTTATTGATATTTCATGTGATTATTTGACTAGTAGAATATCCATGAAAATAAGTAAATGGAATTATTTCACTTTATTTTTTCTATATTATGCTGAAGTTCAATTTTAAAAGGCTTTTGTTTTAGTTATATATTTCCTTAAATGTTTATAATTATTTATGAATGTTTCTGCAATATTGTTATCCTTACTGAGAATCTAAGCTCACCCCTTTCTATATTTTATTTTTCCCAGGATGTGAAGAAGAACATTATGACTGACCTGCAGGGACTGTCTGAGGGGATATGAGTGTGAACTATGAAGACTATGTTGTTATATTTTTTCACTTTATTATGTAATGTAAGACTTTTGAATTTATCTAGTGTTTACAAGGCCACAAAACTAATCGGTATTTCGAGACTTGATCTTTTGTGATCATGCCAATGTTATATAATTATGCACCGACTCTGGGTAACTGGGGTCAGGGTGTTATAATTGTCTTGTAAGGGTTATGGTATGACATAGATTATGAAATAGTTTCTAGGAAACTCATTCATGGTCAATTGTATGATGTGTATTTTTGTAAGGATGTAAGGACGGAATCCTATTGGATGTGGTATGAGGTAGTTCTCATCATTGATCAAAGGAATGCATTTTTATATGTAAATTACTATTTTTTTACATGTCAGTGTTTTTCAAAGAAACATGATTATTCTATATGTGAATTGTGTGCATATTACATAGATTATAACAACAATTAGTGGTGTTAAGGCCCTAAGGATGCATATGAGGTCATTAGACATTGAACTAATCATTTTATACATAGTGGGTTATAGTTTATTTTGATACACATTCATATTCCCAATCAGTATATTGGACACAATTGGTGATGGATTCATGTTAATAGTCAATATGTCATGGTGGCCATGGGTATGACATGAAGTATGTGAGTTGGGTCAGATGCTATTGTGTTTATTTTTTAGTTATCATTAAATATTTCTACTAATAGCTATGACCTCTATTTATGTGAGTACATTATAATTTTGTTTCTCTATTTTTTTTATATCATCATATTCACATATTAATGACTTATTTTCATGACATAGGGGTTTATAGTATCCTAGATTTTTCTACAAGTTTGAGGGAAATATACAATACATATGGGTCATGAAAATTTTTCAATGGATTTAGGAGTGAATGATTGGTATCATTTTTGAAGGAATTGTTTATACAATATAGTTTCATGCCCTCAGTAATAGTTATAATTCTATGGAATATAGATATGTGAACCTAGGTTCAAGTGTCAACCTCTGATCAGGAAACATTCAGGTCTCTATAGTTGGGAATTTTTCAATGTGTATCATTGTGTTTTTTGGGAAGAATATAAAACATTGAAGTTGATATTACATGTTAGGAATGTAGAGGATTATTCAGCACATACTTGGAAAACATAATATGATTTGAAATAATACCTTCAATGGATATCCGGTTATTTCGACGAAGTCCTTATTCAACTCTATTTTAATTAAATAAAGATATAATATAATTTATTTATCCTATCTTATATAATATGTTAATATTATATTAACATTTATATGAGGTTCATGCTTTATGAATGTAATTTTTTTGTTGGATTTCATTGGGAAATAGATTTTGAAAATTATTTTTTTGAGAAAACGGGATTTTTGAATGAAAAGTCATGTAGTCCACCATGGTGTTGTTAAATAAACATTACGAATTGGTTTTTGATGAAATGGTTGAAGAATATGTTGGTTAATTATTATATTTATATTTTATGATATTTTTTAAAATTTATGAAAAATATATTTTTTAAATTTGGATTAATTTTTTTGAAGGGAGATTTCTTGGTTAGGGATTTTGGTGATCATGGTTTTAATGAAAACTTCTTAGATACTAAGGGGAATTTTGAAGACTCCAAGGAGTTCTATTGGGTGTAAATGTCTCAAAAAATGGGTTTCAAAAAAATGAAACTTGATCTTGTAAAAGTGGTTAATTTTTTTGATGGTTTTGGATAACCTATATTCTTTATTTGGTTTCTAGGATCATGTATTGAATGGTTTTATAGATATTTAGTGGTTTATAAAAAGAAAAACTATGGTTAGTTAATGAAATTAGTAGGTACACATTGGATGATTGATGGGGGAACTATTGGTGTTTTTGACATGGTGATGATTTACGAGAACTGTTTGTAGTGGTCACATGGATGTTTGCGTGGGGCTTGAGTTCACATTTTTAATTTTGGAATATTCTAGGATTGGAACCATTATATGTTTTTTATTTGTCTTTGGTTATTTTTCCTAGTGGAAAAGTTTTTGTGTACTTTTCTTTGGTCCCAAACTGGGATAGGTTCATTTATGCTTTTTATAGTCATTTAATATAGTGGGTATAAACACAATATGGAATTGACAGTTTTTGGTATATTTTTATGTAATGAAAGACTATATGTATTGATATGATTTTTAATTTTATTATGAACTTTTGTATTTTTCAGTTGAACAGTGTGTTTGAGAAATGTCTCTGAATTTTGTAATTCTGGTGCGTGACATACTATATAATTTTTTTCTAATGATTCAAAACTACTATGATCGGTGGGAGAATTAAAGGATTATTCTTATAGGGGTTCAAGTCACCCTTTTAGTATTAGGGGTGTGAAAACTATATGGTAGTTTTTATGTGTTTTTTAAATCAGTTAGAGGATAGTAGCAATGGAATCATTATATTAGAGATAGTATAATTTCTATCTATGATTCAGTTGATTTGTTGGATGGAGTTGAACTGTTTCCATTTATCATAGTTGGTAATTGAATGATATAATGGTGAGGGGCATCAAAATCCTAGATATCCTAATGTTGGATTGAAATGGTGAATGTGGTTTGTTGGAGAACTAATCAAGGTAATATTATAAGTTTCATTTCAATTCTTGGTGTTGTTATTTATGTGGTTAGTTGATTCCACTCGAGTGGTGCATCACATTATTTTGATAAAGTATTATAAATGTGTGAGAGAATGATTATTTTCAAATAAATCATCTTAATAATAGATGAAAAAATATGTCATATGAAAATTGATGTTGTGAGTTTTAAGATACCATAGGTTCATCATTAAAGTTATTATTAACTATGTTAAATTATCAAAATAATAATTTGGAATGGGGTTAAGAATAGCCATGAATGATTATTAGAGTTTGGAAATAGAAGAACACTTATTAATAAAAGGAGGAATATTGTGTGTTCATAGTAGAATGATAACAAGGATAAATCAAGGGACCAGTTTTGAGATTTACTGGGAATTCTTTAGGATGAAAAACATTATGTTGGGGAGTTTATATCAACCCATTCCCTTATATGAAATAAAGTTTTATAGAAATTAGAATTTTTTAATTTGGGTTTGCATCATTTTATACTCTATGATTTAAAATATGTTTTAAAATGGTATAGAATGCTAATTTCATGTTTTCAATGGATTAATGTTGATTGGGATGTCTCTTAAGATCTTTGATGGGCCCCAATATAGTTTCAGGTTTCTTTTTCTGACATGGAATCCCCACACCACTAGTTAGTCAGGGGCATCAGAAATCTGATGTTATAGAGGACATCAACCATCTAATTTCTACTGTCACCATCTCTTTAGGATTCACTATACACAATAATTCAAATGGAATTATTCAATATATAAACTTGGATTTAATAATGGAAAAATTATTACACAACCCCTTTGGTATTTTAAAGGGGGAAGCCTATCTCCTCCTCCTTCTATGGGAATACATGAATGGGGTATAACCCATTATCCTAAATTAATTTGGACATGTTTTGGTGTAATTGTTTTGGGAGAATTAATGTACCACCAAATTTTTTATTCACCTCTTTTTCATCCACCTTCTATGGTGAATTTGTTTTCAGTTTGGTTCTTGTTAGAAGGGATGATTTCACTAGTTCATCGTAATAGTATAGCGCATGATGGGGATTTAATGTGAGGACTGAGGTGGGAATCTCAATAAACCTTAAAAAATCATTAAACAAACATGTAAATATTATTTACTTCCTACTGATTTTCTTATGGATTTTAGATTTTATCGTGGTGAATTTTACAATAATATATTTACTAAAATTAGTTATTTCTTTTCATCTAATAAATGGTCTGTTGGGGGCGGAACAAAACACGATTCTCATGATTTTGACATGGATATAAAACTTAGAGTTTTTTCTAGTAGATATTAAAAATTGGATGTTTTATTTAAATTAATTAATTAATTAACAAGATGATTCTATGGGATATGTACATTGTGGTTGGCTTTTTGAGGTTGACCTGATCCATAATTGAATTTAATAAAAATAAATGTGATTATTGACACATTATTTCTAATTGATTAAAAATAATTAATTATAATTAATTATAATTAATTATTGCATTCACTCGATGTGAGATAACATCATGGTATTTGATCGATTGCATTGATTGGAGTATGTAGTGATGGTCGGGATATTGGGTGAGGTGATGTACTTTTCTTGAGGTGGAAGCACATGACCTAGTTGGGTATATCGGTTAATTGTTTATTTATGTTTGTGTACAAACATTAGTATAAATACATGAATAATTTATGTTATTTTTTATTCCACTAAATATTATATATCATGGTATCATTATTGTTGGATGATCCTAACGTATGTTAAAATACCATTAGAGATTGGGAAATTTATGAAGGACATGTGAATAATATTGCACATGAGACCTACCCTATATGGATTGGATCTCAGATGATGAGATGGTGAGTTTGGGGATGTGTTGAGTTCCATGGTTACTATCTTTAGGGGTTTCTTAACCTCACACATGAAGTGATACTGTTATGTGGGAAGAGATAGATCTAGGTAATTTCCAATGGACTCCCCAAAACATGTAGGGATGGATCAGTGTTAAAAATTGTGGAATCCCTAGAATTATAATGGATGAGATGGAATATTTAGTTAGGATATCCATAGATCCAACTAGTATAGGTCTATGTGTGTAATGGTGAGCTCCCCAAATCCTATTATGAGTGGTATGTGAGATTGATTTCCTCTTTATTCTCTACATGGATTTTTTTGGGATACATTAATGATCCCCTCAGTACATAGTTATGTTATTGTATGATTGATATAATTGTGACCTTATTGTTTGAGACAGATAGTTGGATATAGGTATTACTACAAACATACAAAAATTATTTTTAGCATAGTGACAAGGTAGGTGGTATATGGGTTGTATTATGGTATAGATTCTGGCATAGTACTAAGCCAGATAGTTTATATCATATGGTATGATGAATATTTTGGAATAGAGAAAACGTAGTAATTGTTAAAACTATAGAATGATGTAGATTAAGAAATTGTGTCAATCCATTTTTAATTGTTTGTTGATGTGTTATACATTCCAAAGTTGTGTTTCATAGACACAAACACTCTCAATATATTCATTTCCAGTACATCGAATTGATTACAATATAACTCAGTTAGGTTGAGGCGTAGGGTATATCTACTTGGTTGTTAGACTCATACCCAATATGTATAATGGTGTAAAATCTAGTGTACATGGGTAGATACTCACATTTCCTCACATGACATTGGTACTTCTTTGAGTTGGATTCATGGTACCTCATAGTAGTTTATGGCGGTTTTGTTCTTGATGGGACATATGTGATCTATGACGAAAGGAATTTTATTAATTTCCAATTATCATTATAACTGTGTTCTAACCATATACATACTTTTTAAATATGATTCCATATATCTAAAACTATCAAATATTTTTATTCAATAATTTATTTGTATTACTTTTTTATATTTGGATCTACGGGAAATTTTTTGTCTTTTAGTTATGAAAAAATATTATTAGGGAGTCCAACATATAGATAATAATTATGATTTTTTGATAGATTTAAGAATGATTGTCATGATCCATTTTTGATGGCTTAGTTTCCCCATCGCAGTGTCATGTAATAATTGCTAGTCGAATTTCTCTGGAATTTCGGTATATGTGTAACGACACAATCAATCATTAATTGAAATCCCTCTTGATCTAATTAAATATATCTTTATTTAATGTTTTTAAATAAAATGTCAAAATCATTGGTTTTATGTTTGGAATCGTGCCCATTGCTAATATATCAATTTAATAGTGATAACCTAATTAGTATAAATATAAGCCTTTAACAAATCCAGTTTACACAGACAAAGGAAGTGATGGCCTCATCCCATATATGTGCCCCATACGATACCCATTTGTTAGAGCATAGAAAGGAGGTGGCGTAATTGGGCTTTGCTCTTGACCAATCCCAATCTGATCTTGAATATGTTAAGCTTGAGCGGGACTTCATATGAGAGAAGTGCAAGTTGATAGAGATTACCACCCGAGCAATGTTATCTGAGCCTCCCTAAGAGTCTGTCACCATCACACACCATACTCTTTGGTCTTATGCGAGTTTTATATGGGGTTGTGTAACAAGACCATAGCATTATGGTTATGTATATTAATTTTGAATATAATAATGAATATACTTTCATCTTATTATTGTTACCTTGTAAATAGTTTTTAAAGCTCAAATAGTATTTTTAGATAAAGTTCAACTATAAAATCTATTTTGATGAATTAATGGATTTTTGAATTAAATAATATTTTAATAAAATATTATTATTATTAAATATAAATGATATTATAATTTTATGAATGAAATCGTAATTTATATTAAGGTCTGAAAGCTATTTTTGTCAAAACCCATGAATTTTCGATAAATGTCAGTTTTAATTTTAAAAGTGAAAATTAACATATATAGAAAATTATTTAGATAAAATAAATATTATTTCTGGAATCAGGATGTTGAAATTATCGAATGGTGAATTATTCATAATTTTCTAAGACAGTCAAATTTTTGGGTAAAAATTAAATACCGTTTAAATGAATAATGTGTTTAATGACATCATAATGACCTAAAAATGATGTAATAAAATACTATAATAATTATGTTCGGCTAGTATATGTTTTACCATGAATATAATGTGATTTTGGGTTTGGTTGACTTATTTTACAAAGCATTAATGGACCCTTCAAGACTTATTAAACATCTTGTCTTTTTAAATTATTTTCCTTGGGAGTGTGACTCACCTCCACATAAGCAACCCCATTATTTTTAGAAGTTAAGACTTTGGACAAATAAAATATTTTTTTCCACATCCATTTTCCAAAATCCATGGGCATAAACTATGGGCTGATTTTTCGTTTGTATTAGTTTAATGTGAGGTGTCCCAAACCTAAATAATAATGAATTCCCCCACCTTTCCTATATAAACCCAACCAATCTTCCACTTCCTCCTCACTCAAATCCTTTGGAGTTCATCCAACCTCTTCCCTCCTCTCTCTAGAATCCTCCCAAGGTTCCCCAAGCTCCCAAGAAGCCTCTCTGAAGCCTCTCTCAAGCTTTTGGAAGCACACTTCCATGTAAGGGTTTTTTTTACTCTGCAAATCATTTTTTATTTCATTAAACCACTTTCAGGGGAATAGTGGGAAACCTCATAGTCCAATTCCACATTGCAGCAGGCCAAACAATACATATTCAAAATTAAAAAACCAAACCACAAAGACCAGTGGTAAAATTGAACACATATTCAAAATAAAAAAACCCAAAGCAAAAAAGCAAATCAGAAAGCATTTCACCGGAACTCGCATCAAAGACTATCCCCTAAAATCATGCGAGCTGCAAAAGCAACCCTTCAGCTAAGATATCATGAGGGGACAATTGCATCAACCACTGCATCCTCACCATCATCACATCATCATCACCACCAGCACGTCACCACCATTCACTTCAAGCTTCATCGTCGGCACCATCACCTTCGGTCAAACTGAACCTCATCGAACTCCAATCCCTTTGTCCAAGAAACACTCGCCGCCGTCAAAACACGAGCCAACCGAGAAACAAACTCCCTCAATCCGAGCATCCCAATCTTGTCGCTATCCCCTACCTACAAATCATCCACCACACTTTTTTGCCTCCAGAAACATGACCGAACAGTATAACCATTCATCGTCTTCACGTCGATGCGTTAATAAGGTCTTCTTCCTCCATTCATCAACACCGCAAGTCTCTACCACTATGTCGACCGCCTACACAGACGTCGATTGGACCTTTGACGCCATCAACGACTTAAAGTCATCAACGATAGTCACAATACCGCAAAATAGAATCAGATTCAAAAACATAACCCACTAGAGCAACGAAATCAATAGAAACCACAAACATGAAATCTCTCCACAAACAACCAACACCAGAAAAAGAGACCTCCGACGAAAAGGTAAGGGTTTTTCTTCCTTTCTCATTTTTGTCCAATATTATTTAAATTTTTATTCCCATTTAATTTCAATTATATACATTGGGGTATGGTTTCTCACCTCTCCCATACTACTATTCTTAAGTTTGAATAATGGGAGACCCCTTTCTCTCTTATTAAATGCCTCTCATGTACACCCATTACTATGCTGAAATTCCGAAAGAAATTTCTCTATCCTCTTTTAAATTCAAGAAATTCTATTGTATCATGACTCTAAATTCCATTAAAATTGTTGGAACATGTATCTATATGACCCCCTTACGTTCCATTCCTTTTACATATGAAGAGACACCCCTTTCCCTCTCATCAACCATTTTTATGAATTCTTACGTCACCCCATTACGCTGCCTAAATTGCACCGATTTTCCAATCCAATGTCATTATGTGGTGAATATAATGCCCATTTCTCTATCAAGGGTATTCAACTTTATGCACATTCACTTATTTATTATAATGTTTCATGTATTAATTCCACATTCCTTTATCATGGAATAAATGATTATGTTATATGAATCCATGTTATATGATCCATGTGGCCCACTTATGCATGAAATGAAATGTTTAAGATGGGTGTTCCATTAGAGCGCTCTAATGCATTGGGTGAAGTATAGTATCATGATACGTCATGTGAAATGTTTGTTTACTCATGATAATTCAAGTGAAATGAGGTTTTATGAATGCTTAATGTGCAATAAGGATTTACTCATGCTTCATGTGAAAAGAGCCTTCGATCGTGCTAATTCCTTTTTCAGTGTTGTTGCCACATTTCCATTTTATGGTTATCATTCTTTATCATGCCTTTATGTTTATTCTTATCTTGTGCTCTATTGATATTCCTATTGTCTAACATGTATTGTATTCCTCATGTTATTCCATGATTATTCCCTAACTGGGCTTTATAGCTCACCCTTTTCTTGTGCATGTCCTCAGGTTATCCCATGCAATGCTAAGTACGAGAGAATATAGTGGTCATGTAAAGGAATTTTTCAGTAAAGATGTTGTATTTCATGTTTTATGTTGTTATGTAATGATGATAATCCCCAAAGACATGATACCTCTCGATATTCTATGTTTTATCATGTGAAGTTTATGTAATAAATTATGATTAATTGTGTAATAAAAGATCAGGGTTGTCATAGTTGGTATCAGAAGATTGGTTTAGTTATTTTGGGGACTAGGATTAGGAAACCCTAGTGAATACTTAAGGACAATACTATGTATAATAAAAACATCCCTATGTTTTGGTGAGTATTGAGTATGTGGTTTACCAAGAAAATAAATCCTTCTCTGGATACGATCAGGTAGAGGCGGCTCTTGCACAAATGTATCCTTGGGGTAAAACCCGAAAACACCACTTTGAGATAGACTCGAACGGGAAATGGTGAATGGCAATGGGCCTTGCTGTACTCTTGGTTATGACACTCTTTGGGAACATTATTTGGTAAATTCACAAGCTATGTATGAACCATTATTAATGGACAAATAAATTCCCTAAGAATATATGATTGAAAGTAGATCGTGGATAACATATACTAAAGACAATAGATTCATATTTTAAGGGGAAATTTTATTTTTATGTCGTTAGTTTTGTTCATGGATTTCCCTTTATGTGTTACCCTTAACATTCCTTTTATTCTAGAAAATAGCCGGTAAACGGAGGACTCGGGCTAACAACCGATGTAAAGATCAATGTGATGACGGTACAAATGAGATGCCCAATCCAATGTGAGCAGGAATCATGAACTTTTTCACGCTTCTCTCTCAAATAATTAAACAAATGAATAGAAACAGGGGTCAAGAGGAACATTCAACCCCCCCCCCCCCAGGAAAAACAAGTCTCTATTTAGAGCTTCATGAGACAATGGCCTCCTACTTCAAATGGATCATCTGATCCCTCAATCGCTGAACAATGGATCAACTCCATTGAAAAGATCTTCTCCATCCTAAACTATTCTGAAAAATAGATGGTTCTCATATATACTTATCGTATGAAGGGTGAAGATGATCAATAGTGGACATTGATAAAAAATACGAAGCCTGAGGAGGAGATCGAGGTGTTGTAAGGGAAGGATTTCTAGAAGATGTTTTTTGTTAAATATTATCCATGCACCCTCTGGCCTAAGATGGAAAGGGACTTACTTTCCCTCAAGAAAAAAGATGATGAATTTGTTGGAGTGTACAAGGAAAAATTCACAAGTCTTGCATGATATGCTTCGAGCTTTTTTGTTACCCGTAAATGCAAGGTTGACCACTTCTTTGGGGGGATGAAACCTAGCCTACAGAGAGCACTGGCGATTTGCGACTTTGACAACTGTTAGGAAATTATCTGATGTTCCCTCAAGGTTGAAATGGAGGTCATAGAATCTCAGGGGTATCAGGGGGATAAGAAGCGTAAGGTTGACTTCAATGCTGGTGGTCCGATGGATAAATCCAACGGTTCTAAGTATATCTAGTACCCCACTTTCCAAAGGTGTGGAAAGAAGCACCATATAAATTTCCTGAAGGGGAAAAGTAAATACTTTAGGTGTGGAAGATAAGGGCACATAGCTATTAAATGTCGACAAGTAAAACCCACGGCTGAAATAGAGGATAGGAACACTTTGTTCAAACCTCAACTTGTTTTTCATTGCTACAAATACAAAAAACCAGGGCATCTTGCAAGTCATTTATGTAAGACAAGGTTTTTTAGAGGAAACCAACAACCTTCGATGCAGAAAGGGTGAGATTTTTCAATCACTACAGCCGAAGTGATCCTCAAAAATTAAGTGGTGACAGGTATGCTAGTTATTAATTCAGGAATAGTGAACATACTATTTGATTCATGTTCTACGCATTCTTATATATCTCAAGAGTTTAGTAGAACAATTCCATCACCCCCAAAAATCATGAGAGTGAAGATGTCGGTGAGTACAAAAAATGGGTCAATCATTATATCCCATGAATATAACTCCTCCCATATCATAATATGTAGATTGAACATCTCCAGAGAACCTCGTCATACTCCCTTTGGTGGAATTTGATGCAATTCTAGGCATGGATTGGCTTTCCTTATATTTATCCAGCATATATTGTCGTGAGAGAGAAATCACACTCCATGTGGAGAATCAAGCCCCGGTTATTTACATGTGCAATAAGGAAGACCAATATTCTTTAGCTCCATCATTTCAAACATGGATATTACATCCCTATAAGCATGCGTATCTAGATAAGATGATTATGTCTAAGGAGGCAACCATCCTAGAAGGCATGCCTATTGTGAGGGAATTCGCTTAAGTGTTTCCTGGGAAATTTCCCGGTCTTCCTCCTAGAAGAGATGTTGAATTCTCAATTGATCTTATCCCTGGGGTGTTTCCAATATCCATGAATCCATATAAATGGTGATTGTGGAGATTAAGGAGCTGACAAAGCAACTACAAGAGAATCTGGATAAAGGGTTTATATGCCCAAGTGCTTCACCATGGGGTGCACCATTCCTCTTCGTCAAGAAGAAGGATGGGTCAATGGGCATTTTCATCGATTATCGTGAGCTCAACAAAATCACAATATAGAAAAATCATCCTCTACACCGAATTGATGACTTATTTAATCTTCTTCATGGAGCACAATACTTCTCCAATGTGGATTTTTTGGATGGGATATTTTCAAGTAAGGATGAAGAAGGAATATATCCCGAAGACTACTTTTCGTACAAGATACGGGCACTATGAATTCATAGTAATGAATTTCGGACTCACTAATGCTTCTTCAATCTTCAGGGACTTGATGAATAGAGGCTTTAGATATTATCTCGACAAATTTTTGGTAGTCTTTATAGATGATATTCTGATATACTTTAAAACCATGGGGGATCATGATGAGTATTTAAAAACTGTACTAGAGACCTTGAAGAAGGAGAACCTCTATGAGAAGTATAGCATGGGTGAGTTCTGGTTGAAGGAACTCTCATTCATGGGACATATCATTACAAGCAATGAGATATTTGTGGATCACTCCAAAACATATGAAATTGAGGGGTGGTAGAGGCAAACATCTATAACATATATTTGTAGCTTTTTAGGGTTAGCTGGATTTTATCAATGATTTGTGAGACATTTCTCAAAATTTTCCGACCCTCTTACCCAGATAACTCAGAAGGAGGTAATTTTTTCATGGAGTGATGAATGCAAAGAAATCTTCGAGGAGTTGAAAATTAGGCTTATCACTGCGCATGTGCTCACTTTACCCACAAGTGGATAAATTTTTTGTGGTATTCAGTGATGCTTCGAAGAAAGTCATGGGATTTGTGTCGTTGAAAAATGTCAAATTCATTGCCTATGCTTCAAGGAAATTGAATTTTCATGAACAGAACTATCCAACACATGACCTTGAGTTGGCTGTACTGATCTTCACTTTGAAAAATTGGATGAATTATTACTTTGGGGAGATGTGTGAAATATATACAGACCACAAAAGCCTAGTGTATAAATTCACACAGAAAGAGTTGAACATGTGATAACGAAGATGGTTAGATCTGATCAAAGACTATGACTGCTCAATCCATTACCACCCTGGGAAAGCGAACAAGGTGGAGGATTCCCTAAGTTGATAGGACCCAGTGATTCTAACATTAATGAGAATTTAAAGGATCTAATCTTCATAGATTTGATGAAGATGGACAGGAGAATCATAAAGAAGGGGACATCATCAATTCATTCACAAATCATTTCTCAACTATCACTTTTGGATAGGTTAAAGGATGCTCAAAAAGATGATGTGGGAATTCAAAAGAAAGTGGAAGCTATCGGAAAAGGAAAATCCTCAGAGTTTAATGTTAATGAATAAATAATTGTGAGATTTTAGAAAAGACTATATGTTCCATCAAGTCCAGAGCTGAAGAATGATCTTTTGGATGATGCACATAGTTTAAATTTCTCTATTCACCCAGAAAACAAAAGGATGTATTGAGATCTCTGAGAGCATTATTAGTGGAATAATATGAATAATGGGATTGTTGAATATACATTAACGCGCCTAGTGTGTCAGTAAGTGATGGAAGAGAGGTATATGTCTAAAGTGATGATACAACCATTGCCCATACCAGAATTGAAATGGGAGAACATCACCATAGACTTTTTCATTGGACTTCCAAATACATCCAATGGAAACAATGCAATCTATGTTGTTTTGGATCGTCTTACAAAGGCTGCACAATTAATTTCTATTTGAGAGGATTTCTGATTTCATCAACTGGAACGGATATATATATCAGGGTAGTCGTCGGGTTTCATGGATTAAAACTATCTAATGTGTCTTATCGAGATCCAAGATTCACCTCTATGTCATGGAAGAGTCTTCAACATGCTCTGAATACTGACATGATCTTTAGTACGGGATATCATCCTCATGATAATGGCCAATCCGAGCAGACAATCCAAACACTTGAGGACATGTTGAGTGCATGCTCAATTAATTTTAAAGGAGGATTAGATCAACATATTCCTCTGGTTGGGTTCTCTTATAAAAAAAGTTTCCACTCAAGCATCCAAATGGAACCATATGAAACCCATTATTGGAAAAGGTGTAGAACACTGGTGTGTTGGGTTGAGGTCGGTGAGCGTAAGCTGCTTGGACCAGAAATGGTCGATGAAATGGTTGAGAAGGGGAAAACCATTCAGCATCATATCATGGTATCCCAGAGTTGACAAAAGAGTTAAGTATAAAACCGTCAACAAGACATTGAGTTTAAAGTTGGAGGCATGGTATTTCTATGCATATCTCTATGGAAGAATTTCTTGATGTTTTGAAAGAAATGGAAGTTAATTCCAAGATACATCGCCCCCTTTGAGATTCTTGATCGTGTCGTGGTAGTGTCCTATTGACTAGCACTTCCACCTACCATGTCCAAAGTACATGATGTATTTCATGTATCCCTATTAAGGAAGTACATACCAAACCCTTCACATGTACTCTCTTTAGATGTGGTACATTTAGAGGATGATCTTTCTTATGAGGAGAAACTAGTGAAGATCATAGATCATAGAGAAAAAGTTCTACGAAATAAGACAATACCCCTTTTCAAGGTGTTGTGGGGAAACCAAAAGATTGAAGAAGCGGCATGGGAATCATAGGAAATGATGAAGTAGAGTTACCCACATCTATTCTAGTGTGGCAAAAGAAATGTTCGAGCATGAATTTTTTTAAGGGGGTAAGATTGTAAAGACCCAAACATTCATCAATGGAAATACCTCTTGATCTAATTAAATGATTCTTTATGTAAAATAGTTATATAAAAGATTAAATTATTTGGTTTTATGTTAAGAGTTGTGGCCATTGAAAATATATTGGCTGAATAGTGATCACCTGATTAGTATAAATATAGGGATTTAACAAATACAATTTACTCAGACAAAGAAAGTGATGGCCTCATCCAATAGACGTGCCCCATACGACGACCATTTTTCAGAGCTCAGAAAGGAGGTGGCGTCATTGGGATTCACTCTTGATGCAGCCCAAGCCATGCTTGAATATGTTATGCTCGAGCGGGACCACTTATGAGAGAAGTGGAAGTTGATAGAGATTACCACCCGAGCAATGTTATCCGAGCCACCCCAAGAGTCTGTCACCATCGCACACCGTACTCTTCAGTCTTACGTTGGTGTTATAAGGGGTTATGTAAAAATTACATAGCACTATGGTTATGTAAATTATTTTTATATATAATAATTAATATAGTTTCATCTTATTATTGTTACCTTGTAAATATATTTTAAAGCTCAAATAGTATTTTTAGTTAATGTTCAACTAAGAAATCTATTTTGATGAATTAATAGATTTTTTAATTAAATAAAATATTATTATAATATTATTATCATTATTGAATTAATTTTTATTAAATTTAAATGATCTTATAATTTTATGAATGCAATAATAATTTTTATTAAGGTTTGAAAGCCATTTTTGTCAAAACCCATGATTTTTGGATAAATTTCGGTTTTTATTTTAAAAGTGAAAATTATCAAATTTAGAACATTATTTAGATAAAATAAATATTACTTCTGGAATCATGATGTTGAAATTATCGAACGGTGATTTTTTCATAATTTTCTGAGAAAATCAAATATTTGGGTAAAAATTAAATATCGTTTAAATATATAATGTTTTTAATGACATCATAATGACCCAATATTGATTTAAAATAATACTATAATCATTATTTTAGGACAATATATGTTTTAAAATTAAAATAATGTTATTGTGGGTTTGTTTGACTTATTTTACAAAGCATTAATGGACCCTTCAAGACTTATTAAACATCTTGTCATTTTAATTTGTTTTCCTTGGGAGTGGGACTCACCTCCACATAAGCAACCCCATTATTTTAATGAAGTTCGGAATTTGGAATAAAAAAATATTTCTTTCCACTTCCCTTTTCCAAAAAATATGGGCATAAACCATTGGTGTGTTTGTGGTTTGAATTAGTTTATTGTGAGGTGTCCCAAACCTAAATAATAAATAATTCCCTCACCTTTCTTATATAAACCAACCCAATCACCCACTTCCTCCTCTCTCAAAGCCTTTAAATTTCTTCCAACCACTGCCCTTTTCTATCTATAACCCTCCCAGGGTGCCCCAATCTCCCACTAATCTTCTCTTAAGCCTCTCTCATGCCTTTGTAAGTACACTTCCAAGTACGAGGTTTTCTTCCTTTCTCATTTTTGTCCAATATTACTTAAATTGGTATGCCCTTTTAATTTCAATTATAAATGTTGGGTTATGGTTTGTCACCTCCAACATACTTCCCTATTTATGTTTTAATGATGGGAGACCCCTTTCTCTCTCATTAAATGCCTCTCATGTACACCTGTTACTATGATGAAATTTCGAAAGGAATTTCTCTCTCCTCTTTTACATTCAAGAAATTCTTTTGTATCATGACTCTAAATTCCATTAAAATTGTTGAGACATGTATCTATATGACCCCCCCCCCATTAATTTCCATTTCAAGTATATATAATGATACACCCCTTTATCTCTCATCAACCATTTTATGAATTCTTACGTCATGTCGTTACGCTGCTGAAATTACACAGATTTTCCAAGCCAATGTCATTATGTAGTGAATACCATGCCCATTTCTCTATCGATGGTATTCACCATTTTGAAAATTTACATATTGATTATAATGTTTCATGTATAAATTCCATGTTACTTTATCGTGGAATAAATGATTTTGTTTTATGAATCTAGGTTATATGACTAATGTGGAACACCCATGCATTAAATGAAATGATTAAAAAGGGTACGCCCTTATAGCGCTTCAATGCATTGGGTAAAGAATAGAATCATGATAGATCATGTGCAATGGGTGTTTAATCATGATAATTCAAGTGTAATGAGGTTTTACTCATGCTTCATCTGCAATTAGGATTTAACATGCTCTATGTGGAATGAGCCTTGGGTCATGGTAATTCCATGTTAAGAGTTGTTTGAACATTTCCATGTTATGATTATCATGCTTTATCATGCCTTTATATTTATGATTCTCTTGTAATCTATTGATATGCCTATTGTCTAACATGTATTGTATTCCTCATGTTATTACATGATTATTCCCTTAATGGGATTTATAGCTCTCCATTTTCTTATGCATGTCCTCAGGTTATCCCATTCAATGCTAAGTACGAGGGAATGTAGTGGTCATGTAAAAGAATTTTTCAATAAAAATGTTGTATTTCATGTTTTAAGTAGTTATGTAATGATACTAAGCCCCAATTTCACTAGACCGCTCAATTTTCTATGTTTTATCTAGTGAATTTTATGTAATAAATTAAGTTTAATTATGTAATAAAAGACCAGGGTTGTCATAATGTGTCCCTTATTTCTGGTGGTGAAACCTAGTTGACTCCGTTGTGTTTCTCGAATATAAGTGTTAGAATATTTACGTTTGGTGGAATTATAATATTATAGAACTCTAGTTTCAAGAAGTAAAATAAAACCTCATAATAATTTTCTATAAGAATAGGTTATTAAAAATAAAATCGATGAAATTGGTGGAAGTAATTATCTTAGACTATATCATATTTTAGTGATAACCATGACTACTATTTCAGTTCCAAATCTTTTTAAAGAAGATCAATTTAGACCAAAATAATATTCATGTTACCAAAAGGGGTATTTATAATTTCATATGGGAGATAATTTTTTCTTGATAGTATATATGTGGAAGGGTTTTATATAGATATGCATGAATGGTAAATGATACCCATTGTTAATTTTTCCTATTGTTATTGTTTAATGAATTAGAGATGTGTATTATTATTTGTAAATTCTAGCTACCCACACTAAACTTCATGGAATGTTACATTATTTAAGAAGTATATTCATGAAATAATTTATGTTGTCTTTTCTAGGAAATATAATTCTACCCTTATTTATCTTATTTTGATGATATTATTTAGATTCATAGAACTAGACAACATGTTTTGTAGAATCAGATGATATAATGGGTTATCATGAATTGGATAAATCAAAAAATAGAATAGTAAATTAGATATAATAATTAAATTATGATAATAAAATAACCAAAAATAGATCAGGAGGTTACATTATATAAATATTGAGGAGGAAAATATTCATGGACAAATGAATGTGTAACATGAGATTAAATTATTATTGAATGATGGTTTCGTTCTTAAAAAACAGTTACATATTGCACATAACGTTATTCACTAATTTGATTGAAACCATAATTAAAAATTTATATTAAATTATTTTGACTTAATGAAAAAAGATTCATAAATTCATAATGTTGAAAATATATGCATGTGAAGTTTTTATATCTCTTATAGGTAGTTGAATATTTGGTTTATAGTGAAATATCCTGAATTTATTTGAACTATTACTTTTGTTAAAATCTAATTTTTTAATAATGACATTAAATTTTATGAATAATGTTTCTATAGAAATAAAAATTGATGATATATTATAATTCATATAAAAATATAATTTCTATCATATGAATATATGATTTAAAGCTTCAAAATCCACATAATTTTATTTTCTAAAATAAAAACTAAATTTAATTATTAATTCAAAATCAAGTATTTTTTTGTTTATTATCATATTGGATTCATTTTTAAATATAATTAAATATGGTATTACATATTACAAATAAATAAATTGGAATAAAATTATACTTTTTTTCTCTAAAAAGTTATATTCATTTTTTATATTGTCATTTTCTATAAATGTGTTTCTTTCCATCTTATGAAAATATATAAAAAGATATTTTTAACACATTGGGAACATGAATCATGTAAAATTTATTCTATATTTGTAATAAAAATAAATATTAATAGGTATTAAGGTAAAATTAATTTTTTCTTAATTAGGAGTAGAAAAGGTAATTATTTAACTCTTTAGTGATGGTAAAATTAGTCAAAGGGGATGAAATGAATGGATATGTCTAGATGGTATTGAAAAAACTATATTAAATATGTTTTCTTATTTCCTTTTGACCATTATATTATCATATAATAATATATGTATCATTTTATAGAAATGATTGGAGTTTTAAAAGTATTATATAATACCATTTCACATTTTAATGGCTTTCCACACACCTCACTTACATAAGTTGACCCCCTATCCTCACTTGTTCATAATACATGTGACACATTTCTCATACAATACTAAAAAATAGACCATAAAAAAATCTCCCCATATCATATAGGTATTTAGCTCACCAAAATAATACTTTAATATGTCTTAAGGTATAATCCAACATATCTTTCCAAAATAATAAGTATATACTCATATAATATTTTTCAAGATCATTTATTATAAAAACTCCACAAAATCATAAATGACCATATTGAAATATATCCACATAATATTAAAAAATTGATCTGTTCTAATAATAACGGTATATCAATTTTATATCTTTTTTCTATCTTATAGAAAATTAAAAAATGACCCATCAGTATATACGATTTATTTTCTTCACATTATTGTGTAATTTTTTTTTCATTACATATTTACATGGATGGTCATAAATATGAAATTAATGATCATATATCATATTAATGGAATATTTAGGATTCATGTAAAATATTAAATCCTGTAATTTCCTCTTATTCCATCCATTGTAGAATTATAATATCATCTATGTGAAAGTGTATACAATCACTTTCCTAAAGTGATGTTATTTATTTGTTGCCATAATTATTTAGTGATTTTAAAATTTTATATAAAAAAATTAAAATCATAAAATCAAGAAAATTATGTATATGATTGAACCTATTGAAAACCCCATTCAATAGGGTCAATATACCAATGTAATTAAGGATATTTTTAACGAAAACCATCCAGTGTGTAGTGGAAATAATAAATATACAATGAAAGGATTCCAAATGATTATAAAAGGAACTAATAAAATAAAATATGAATGAAAAATGTTATAATCAAGTGATCAGTAGATTTATATTAATTATTTATGAGGATATAATACTTCTATAAAAGGGAAAGTTTGAGGTATGATTTTATTCCATATTCTCATATTTATTCAATATTGTTTATGTTTTATATAATGGAATTATTAATTTATTTCTATTTTTTACAAAAGAATTTTTCATATCATATGGTTATCTATGTATTTTAGATTTTTTTTAATTAATTATCACCTATTTCTGAATTAATACGAATGAGAATTTTTTTAAGAAATATCGACCTTATTTATACTCATGTTGAAATCCAATTTATCATAATACCAAGATTCTTATAATGTTTCCAAAAATGTTTTATTAGTTCTAAAATAATTTATTAATTTTATATTGAAATAAATATTCTATTATTTATAATAATTTAAAATATATCACATTATTTTTTTTTGACCAATGGGATTTTCAATTTTCCCAAATATGAGAAATTAATACTTTATTAACTATTACCATTTGAAAAATGATTCTTAAACTCATAACTATTATTTTCATTGAGTATTAGATTTCTAATTTCATTAGTTACATATTTTAGAAATTTATCATTATATTTTTTAGTGGATGTTTGAAAGATGTCATTTTTTTATTTTTTTCAAAATGAACATAATTTCCCTCCATCCAAAGTATTGTTTTAATTAATTATTTTATTTCAATATTCCATTATTATTTTTAAAATATGGAAACATCTTAAATTTTTTGAAATTATAAATTTAAAAACAAGGTAAAAATGATAATTTTCTAGTATAATAAATAAAAGCGTAAAAAATTCTTTCAGTGTTATTCTCATCTTTGTAAGGATCTCATTTTGTTACTGCTCTACCAAAAAGAGGCATTTAAAAATCAATAAAAATTGAATTTTCAGTCAGTAGGGATCTCAAAAATATTCATAGATTTAACTAGAGCTATAATTTAATAATATTATCCACATTACTACTCAGGATGTGTTAGTATCGCATTGTTCTTCTAATTGACTATGGAAAATTTTAAATTTCCATATCCTAGTTTATCAATATGAATTTTTATGTTTATTATTTATTGATTTTTTATTCATTTTATTTTCATGATTAACCCATTCAAAATTGTAAGTGATGTGTTAGGACTGTTATAGCCCCATGATGCATTGGTTGGTCTCATGAGAAAAACAATTTTGGATTATTAGAATGATCCTTATCAATTTATATATGATGTCTTGAAATGGGTCTTCCATGATAATATTATGCTGTTATAAATTAAGAGTTATACCAATATGAAATTATTTAACTTCATACATGTAATTATTTATTTTGATATGAGATTGATTGATATACTCCCTATTTATGATATTAATTATATATAATATTTTCTTATTTTTTAGATATTTAATATTATTTATTAATAATTTATTTTATGATTATTTGTACTATAATTGTTCTCCAACTAGTCAACTGACCACACAATTTATTATGATTTATATTTATATGAATACTAAAGTGGGATTTATGAGTTATTTCAACAACATACTAGAATAAATAATATGTTCACATAATAATATGATATTGTAATTTATTCATTGAAATATAATGTTGGAATCATGTATGTATCATGCAACATAATACTACTAAACTATTTGATCCTTTGGGAAATGAAATGTTGTATTTTTTTTAGTGAAGTAAAATAACCATGTCTCTAACATTCTAGATTCTTGGAGTCATATCATGTGTAGGATATCTTGTTAAATCTAAAAGTTTACTGAAATTATAGGGATATATATTTTGATGGGCAGTCAAGTGTATTTGGGGTATACTACTCTTTTTTTCAGAATTTTTTCTTTTGTTAAGAGGATATATTTCACATGTAATGTTTAACCTTCTCATATATTTTGATTTAAAAGAATGATTAATTTTATTGAAAAATGATTATATATTTAGAGATTGACTATTACCTTTTCTATATTAATTTGGCACCATTATATTTTGACATGGTATAGCATCAACGGTAGTGTAAAGAAACAAACATCTCATCCATAAATATTACATCATCATCGGTGATAAATAATTACATGTCACACTGATCCATTCTTGAATAAATTAATTCTATTTCCTTACAAACCATTAATACAAAAACAACTGGTTTATATGTAAGCTATTACATCTCCCAATATATTCTTCATAATTATCAACCTTCTCAGAAATATCCCATGAATGGTCTTAAGGCCTTCATTTTTATTGATTTTTTAAAACCCCCCTTTCATGGGATGAAGGGGAACCCTTACAAGTCCCATAGGATCAGAGATTAAATGGCCCGTAGGCTTAGGAGATTACATGACCCGAAGTTCTTAGGGAAATCTACTAGACTATCTACAATGAACTGCCCCTCCCCAGCATCTACATCATGATAGTATCTCTCCAACTTTGCATGGTCATATGGCTATGTTTTTCATGCAAGAATAGGCTGGTCCTGATGGAGTAGCCATAACCTATCCTTCTGAAAAATCCATTTGGCTATGTTCTTGTGAGTGCACCTACTTTTAATCCTCTTAGGGGGCTTCTCCTTTTCTTTAGAGTTCGTCTAGGGAAACTGCATGTGGCCCGAAGGCCTTGAGGTTTCCCAAAGGCCTTAAAAGTTCCCCCAAAGTCCTACTAACCCAAATGCATGGGTGGACCGAAATCCTTAAGGATTCCAAGCCCAAAACGGTGGCCCGAGGTGAATAGTTCCAACTGCTACAATACCAAATAGTACCAACAATAGTGCCTACTACAGTACCCATACAATGTACATTTCTGCATAGTTCCTGCATAGTGTACAGTCTACTAAAGTGCCTGCATAGTGTATAGTTTTCCTAGAGTACCACATAGTGTACATTCTGCTACAGTACCTACTACAGTACCCATGCAAATATTCCTTTACCTTGTTTTGAACATGGTTCTTATAGATGCACTTAAGGATACCTCAACAACTGGACTGAGGCTCATGTTCCCTTCTCAGACATTTCATATCTAATACCATTTATCAAAAACTAGGGAATAAAAACATATTAAATGGTTATATTATGAGATAATAAAGGGTAATATATGGAGATATAAACATAACATGAAAATAAGGGAATGGAATATGGTAAAAAAATCAAAAAACGTAGCCTACATATCATAGATCTTGAACTTGACTCAGGGAATAAATCGTCAAATTTAATAAGACATGAATAATAAATGAATGAATGAACATCGGTCAGGATATCATATCTATTGAATAATACATATTTTTTGGAAAACATGTTGTCATATAAAACCATACGTCATGGATACCAACTAATACATTAATTACATGTTTCCATTGGGCTAACCACCCATATACCTATATCTCTCTTCCAATTGCCTCCCTTGTACTCTTTTTTTCAGGAATGTGATAAACTCCCTTATACCCTTTTATTTTATAGAGCATTAATCATTACCCAAATAATTGAAGGAACATATAAGTCCCACTTATCACATAATGCATACATTTTTCTACCATGATATCATAAGCCATAAATATAACATAATCCATGAAATGAAATGGACTTCATAAACATTTCATGATACCATAAACCACAATAATTCTATCTTGTAAATATATTTTCATTATCAGCGATCAATAGAATTTTTATTAATGATATAATTTAATAGTATCCCAATTAAATAATAATTATTACAAAAATGATTTCATAATTGATGGAAATTTTATTTGAAAGGACACTATGAGAATTTCATGTGTAAAATATCCTTTAATTGAAAAATAATAATTAAAAATAATAATTTATATAAATATTTGGAAATAATTTTATTAGAAAATAAGAATTAATACTATAAATTAGGATTTAAAATATTTAGTGGTCAGGATCAAAAGAAATTTCGTACATGTTAAAATAGAAACTCCTTTCCCATTTTCAATAAAATCCAATTATGAAATGTTTTTTAAAATCAAATGTGTAACACCCCAAGCTTCTACGTTACGTTTCCCTTTGAATAATGCAATAGCTTGCATTGTACGCAACATTGAGATTCTAACACACCGCAACCACTCGATGTAGCTGTTATGAATAGTAATACCCACTTTTTGAAATTTTATAAATATTATATTTCAAAATGGATTTCATTTTTGGATTCGGAATATCGAAATTATCCTAGGGTGAATTTTTGGTACTTTTTTGAAAACATTCAATTTTTGATGAATAGTAAAAAACAATGAGTTATAGTTTAAAACCATATATGAATTTAAATAATTATTTATTTTATGTAAATTTATTATAGGTCAAAATAGATACATAATACCAATATAAGTTCAATGTAATTCATTAGAGTCATTTTATAATAATTTTATATGTATAAAAATTTTATTGAACTTTTCATCGTATTTTACCCACCTCCTAGGCGAATTTACAAATTCACATAAAACTTAATTTTACCGCTTATATGAGTGGAATTAAAAAAACCAAGAGACACAGTTGATATTAGTAAGTAAAATGTGGTTCAATAAGATGAAAATAATATTTGGTGAATAGTAACTTCTTATTTTTATTTTCCACGGTTAAAATTAAATAGTGTAATTAAAGGTAAAAATGATATTATTATTTCCCTAACACATGTCCTAATTCTATTGAATAAGTATAATTCGACCATAAACAACCTTTTTAATAAAATATGAACCTATTTGGTCCACATGGATTAAATTTGGACTCTTATTATTATATTATTTAAAGAAGAGTTAAAAGAGTTAAATTCAATGTTTAATAACTAAAACATTTATAGTATAGAGTTATACATATAATAAATTAGACTATAAATATTCATTAGAAATATAATAAGATTTCCTATATAATGTTATTTTATTTATATTTATTATAAATTAAATTATTTAATTTATTTATGACACAATGATGATGCAGTAATTACCTAATTAATGATATTTTAAAATAATTGATATTATAAGTATCCAAATAAATGTAATTTGAGACTTTTTATGATTTCCACTAATTTTATAGGTTAATATGACATGTTAGGGTTGGTTTCATTAATTGTTTTCTATGTAATAATGCTGTTATAAATTTATAAATAACAAAATACCAAATAGTTTCAAAATTGACATAAAAGTGTTTTTAAAACAAATATTATATTATTAATTGATATTTTGTTCCTAAATATCTAATTTTCATCCAAAAGAATTATATAATGATAGTTGTATCATTAATGAACCACTTTATTTTCTCTTGGAAGTATATAGTATGTTTATTAACCATATAATATAAAAATACAAATAGAAATGGTAAATGTAAAAATATTTAACTAAGAGTTAAATCTAAAAGATAAAGTTAATATACTAACCCAAACCTATATAAAACCTATTGGTTGAGTGTTTCTAGACCCATCCCCATCGTATCCTTTAAATAATCCATTTTTGAGCCATTATAAACCGAAAATTATTTTATTATAAAATAATATTTCTAGCTTTTCCTAAGGTTCCCCTCACCCCTATTATAAAAGGGCACTCTCCATTCTCTCTAATTCACACCTTAAAATACATTTTTCTCAAAAAAAACCTGACCAAATACCCTCTCAAAAGTCCTCCCCTCATCCTAGATTCCATCCATTAGTCAAAAATCTAACCTATGGAGCCGTTTTGATCAAATTAAAAGGAAGAACCTGAAGAAGAGGTAAATATCTCACCACCTCTTTCAAGTTCCTTTATTCTTCAACATCGTTTTTATTTGTTGTTTCCATTATAAAATAATAAATCCAATATCTTCTATATATTTTGATGTTATTATAAATATGGTACAACCAAATTAATTATTTTATCCATCCATTAAATGACATGTCACCGTACGTGTGTATGTACGACTTACCACCTCCACGTCGTGGTGTAATTGTTATTCAATACATTATTATTTGGATGGGTATAATAATGATGTGTAATTGATTTAAATAATTAATATAACATGATAATGATTCTGTATATATGATACACCATCCAATTATATATTATTTTAATATCATAATAATGATATTGTCACTCGTGCGTATGTACAGATTACTGTCTCCATGAACGCGATGAGATTTATTTCCCATCGTATACATTAATGACTAATTTTCATTAGATGTTTAAAAATATTGTTTAAAGACTTAATATCATTCTGAATATGAATTAGATACATCCTATCCATAACAAAAATTACTTACATAACAAATCATATAAAGGAAAACGAATCTGTTAACACCTGAAACAAGGATAATACTAAGATATTATTAACAAAGCAATATTAAAAGATCATATATGATATCATATTAATGTATATGATTCTTTTATAATTTAATAAAAATTATTTAACCATTATACAGGAGGTTCACCTACCCTCTACCAAAAAAAAATTACATGGTAAGGGATAATTTCACAATCCCCTTATTTTTTGAGGTTCTTTATATGAAATTATCTACTGGGAACTCTTTATCATCCACATCCATGTTTCTTAAAAATTTATTTCAAAACATTATTAATATATTATAGACTATGGGTTAGATTCATTTATATCCTTTTTTGACTTTTATAAGATGTTTATAAAGATATCTTTCCGTTGTTTTCCAAACAAGGTACTTCATGACTTTTTCGACAAAATTATTGTAAGAATGTATTTTTTAACTTATATGGAGAGTGTGGCTATATTACGTTGTTATAACATCGTTGAAGGATACCTTACAATCTTATAAGAATATTTTCAAGATAAATGTTTTCTTTATAATTATTTGACTCTTAAATGATTTCAATATAGAAAGAGATATTTCTCTAAAAAAGGTTTTGATTTCATCTATGTCAGCATCCTTTGATGGATTTTAAGTTTATTTGAAGTTGATTTATTATGATACAAAACTTCCATATTGTATTGAAGGTTTTGTGATATGATTGACTATGGATGTGAAATTTGTATACCATTAAGGTTTATGGTTAAATTATTTACATTTTTTATGCTTGTTTCAATACGACGTTTATGTTATATTTCAACCTTTTCATATGAGGAATGTATTGGACTTAGTAAGTGATGGGTGGAGCCCACTATATCTCCTCGATGCATCGGTAGGTCTCATGAGAAAACAAGATGTGGAATTGGATGAGGACTTTCCAAATTTTATATATGGTTTTGGTAGAGGCCTTAATCAATATTAGATGACTTGGACGAGGCCATAATGTTTTAGTATATCTGGAATTATAAATTCCCTCATTATTAAAATAATATTGATGGTTCGTGTGGTCATTAGACTGGTAGAATACCCATGATTTTGATTTTTTATGGAATTATTTACTCATCTCATATTCCTTCCATAAAGGTATTCGTGTTTATTATTGGTAAAGGCATGTGGTTTTAATTATTCAGAATGCTTAATATTTATGTTATCTTCTGTTGTATTGCTTAACCTTAATAAGAGTTTGAGCTCACCCATTTCTTATGATTCATTTTTCTAGGATATGAAGAAGTAAGTTAAGAGTGACTTTCAGGCATATTCTAGGAGGCTTGGATATTTCTAATGGAATATATTCATGTTGTATTTCTTTTCAAGCTGTAATGTTGAACTTATCTATTAATATTGTTTCCAATAATACTAAATTGATCAGTCTTTCGAGACATGATTTCCTTGTGATCATGCCAATATTATGTAATAATGCATCGAATATGGGTAACAAGGGTCGGGGAGTTATAGTTGGTATCATAGGATTTTCAGTATAAACCATGGTAACTAGATTTAGATAAACTCTGATTAGAGCACATTACCCTAAGATATACTCATAGGATTAGTATAGAAGAATAACGTATAATTTTGGTATTATATAGATTTTGTGAGATTTCCCTGAAATACATCTCTTTCTGGATACGAGCAGGTAGAGGTTGCTCTGGCATAGATGTACCTAGGGTTAAAACTCGAAAACATCGCTTTGAGCTAGAATCGAACGGGAACGGGTGCATGACAACTGGCCTTGTTGCACTCTTGGTTATGACACTCCCGGGGGATATGCTTAGGATAATTCTCATTTTCAATAAAAACCATTAGGAAGGGTTTATGAGTATATACTTCTGCAAAGAAATATTTTTATGATTATGGATTATCTCCATAAACTGTTCAGTTTTTGTTAAGTGTTTTACAAGTTTGGACTTATGTATTTCGATCCATAAACTAATCCAGTGTGTGCCTTGTTTAGAAATGGTGCCTAGTGGAAGGAATGGAAACTATATAAATGCATGCACTCCATGTAGAGATTTCCTTCTTGTTCAAGATAATTATAGTGGAGCTTGTGATACAACTGGTGTTGATCAGCTTATCACAATGCTGGGACAACTCAAAAAGGTTATGAATAATAACCTTACCCGTATGAAGCACCCTGATCCACATCGCGAAAGATAAATGTTAGACCGCTTCATGAGGAAAAAACCACCGACATTCAATGGGGGTAAAAATATATTAGTATCTAAGCAATGGATAAATTCCATTGAGAAAATATACCATGCCTTGGGGAGTAACGAAAGGGAAAAGGTTGTCATGGATGTTTATCGCCTCGCTGTAGATGTTGATCAATGGTGGTCATTGATTCAAAACAAAAAGGACGGTGATGAAGTATAAAATATGGAATATAGAGAGTTTAATGAAATTTTCTTAGAAAAATACTTTCCTCATGACCATCGAGTAGATGTGGAAGGACAATTTCTAAGTTTGATGAAAAATGAGGATGAGAATGTCACAAACGATAAAGCTAACTTTACAGGGTTAGTAAGGCATGAAGCAGATTATATACGTAACACAAGAAGTAAGATTGATAGTTTCTTTGATGGGTTAAAATCGTTTCTCCATCGAGCATTAGTATCACAATTCTTCTCATTATACGAGGATATTGCCTCATGTGCTATCAATACAGAAAAAAAAATTATCTATGTCTTGTATCGTTATAGAAAAGTTAGAGAAAAAGTGATCTACTGATCACTATGAGAAAGTAAATATGGAAATAGGGAAGAAGTGATGAATTTAATTTCCACCCTATGATAATTCTGGAAGAAAGCACCCTGGTTCCTGTCTAAAAGGAAAAGGAGTATGGTACGAATGTGGATAGAAAGGCAATCTCCCTGGTGATTGTAAGGGAAAGAAATATGATACCAATGTTCAATGCTACAATTTCAGAGAGATAGGACATTATGCAAATGAATGACCTAAGCATCAGGGAAACTTACCTCGGAGAAGGCTAAGGGGTCAAGGCCAAGATTATGTGATCACTACTACTGAGGTTGAATCCCCGAAAGATGTGGTGGTAGGTAATATAATGGTTTCCTTATGTTTACCCAATCCTTTTTTTGTTATTGAATCATGGAATTGTTTCGTATCTTCCCACTTTACTAAAAGAATTAGATATTTCCAATTTGATTTAACAAGGGAGTTGTCAGACAAAACTATTAAGGAAAGTATCATTGCAACAATGTTTTGTGAATCGGTCCCCATTAGTGAATATAAATGTTCTTTATCTACTGATCTCATCATCATAGCCATGATTGAATTTGATATAATCCTCAGTATGGATTGTCTTTCAGACCATGATGAAAAAATTGATTGTAAAATGAAGGAGGATACAATTTTGGATGAAGATGGTAAAGAACACCTTATCTTTAGAGGTGAATCATCACCACATAATTCGTATTTAGATCCACCCCCAGTAGCTCAACTAAATTCAATTATTGGGGAGGAAGAGAATGAAATAACTGTGGGTGAGGAAAGGAATGTTCAAATAGAGGATATACCTATAATGAATGAATATGTTGATGTGTTTCCAGAAGATTTACCGAGACATCCTCCAGAATGAGAAATTGATATTTCCATTGATTTAATTCCTAGTTCAAGGCCCATATCAAAGACCCCTTATAGAATGGCCACTGTGGAATTAGGGTTACTAAAGAATCAACTATAGGAATTGAGTAATAAGGTATTTATTATCCCTGTGTGTTTCTCCATGGGGAGGCCCTATTCTTTTTGTTATGGAGAAAGATGGATCTATGAGGTTCTGCATTGACTATAGGGAGATCAATGATATAACAATGAAGAACAAATATCACCTACCTCACATTGATGATTTATTCAAACAACTTCATGGAGATCAATACATTTCAATGATTGACCTTCGATCTGGATATCATCAGTTGTGTTTGAGGAAGGGATACATTCTGAAAACAGCAATTTGAACCAGGTACGACCATTACATGTTTACAGTAATTCCTTTTGGATTGACTGATGCACTCTCTATCATCATGGATCTAATGAATAGAGTTTTCAAGTAATATCTTGATGACTTTGTAAAAGTACTTATTTATGATATCTTGGTATACTCAAAAAGCTATGACGATCTGGAAAATCACATGCACATTATCCTAAAGACTCTGAGAAGACTTGAATTAGATGGGATGTTTAGCAAGTGTGAATTATGGCCTCAGGAAATTTCTTTTCTTGACCATATTATCTCTAAGGATGGAATCTCTGTGGATCCTTCTAAGACCAAGGAAATCCCTGAATTTCCAACACCGACGAGTATAACTAAGGTACATAGTTTTATTGGTTTAGCTGGTTATTATCAACGTTTCGTCCAGATTATTTCCCAGTTGGCTAACCCATTAACAAAGCTCATACAAAAAGGGATTAAATTTGTTTGGTCAATAGATTGTGAAGAATGTTTTGAAGAACTAGAGATAAGATTAGTCAATGCTCCTATCTTGACTCTACCATCGGGGAATGATGGGTTTTTTATTTATAGTGATGCATCGAAGAAAGGACTCGGTTTTGTCCTTATGCAGAATGGTAGAGTTATTTACTATGCATCACGACAGCTGAAAATTCATGATAAAAACTATCCTACTCATGATCTTGAGTTAGCAGTTGTAAAATTTTTATTGAAGATTTGGAGACACTATCTCTATGGTGAAAATGTGAGATTTATACTGATCACAAGAGTTTGAAGTATATTTTCTCATAGAAAGAAATAAACATGAGGCAAAGAAAATGGGTTGAACTACTCAATGATTATGATTGCACAACATACTACCACCCAGTGAAAGAAAATAAGGTGGATGATTCTTTGAGTAGAAAGGATCATGGAGATTTGAACAAGATGAGAGTTCAAAAGGATCATATATACATGGATCTAGTAATGGTGGATATGGGAATAACCATGGAAGGTGAAACATCAATACTTTTTCAAATGGTTGCCAAACCATATTTACTGGAAAGGATAAAGAGTTATCAGAACAATGATGTAGAGTTTCAAAAGAAGATTAAAGATGTGAATGATGAGAGATTAAGTGACTTTGTATGTGAAGATGGAATTTTGAAATTTGGGAAGAGACTTTGTGTTCCCGATATAACTGATCTAAAAAGGGAATTTTTGGATGATGCTCATAGTTCCAATTTCACTATACACCTTGGTAGCACCAAAATGTATAGATATTTGATGGAACATTTTTGGTGGGATAACATGAAGAGGGAGATCTCTGATTTTGTGTAATGATGTATTGTTTTTCAATAAGAGAAAGCTGGAAGGAAACATCCTGGAGGAGTCTTGTAACCTCTTACCATACCTGAGTGGAAATGGGATAATATTATGATGGGCATTGTCATTGGACTACCAAGGACTCCTAGAAGGAACAATGCAATATGGGTCATTGTTCATCATCTTACCAAGTCAAAAAAATTTCATGATATAAGAGAAGATTTACCACATAAAAGATTAGCAAGACTATATATTAATGAAGTTATAAGACTTCATGGAGTACCACTATCGATGGTTTCAGATCGTGATCCTCGTTTTACATTAAGATTCTGGAAAAGTATTCAGAAATCCTTGGATACTGAGCTTCATTTGAGCACTGCCTACCACCCCCAAACTGATGGACAATCAGAAAAGACTATTCAAACCTCAGAATACATATAGAGATCATGATCATTTGACATTCAAGGTATGTGGGATCAATATATAACTCTGGTATAATTCTCCTATAACAATAGCTTCCATTAAAGTATTCAGATGGCACCATATGAAGCATTATACGGAAAGAGATGTCACACACCAACTTGTTGGGATGATGTTGGTGAAAAAAACTTATAGTCCTAGAACTTGTGGAGGAATCGATGGAATAGATGAAGGTAATCCAAAACCAACTAAAATTAGCTCAAAGTAAGAAGAATTTTTCTGATAACAGAAGGAGGGATTTGGAATTTCAGGTAGGATATCATGTTTTCTTGAAGTTATCTCCATGGAAGGGTGTTATACGTTTCAGTAAGAAGGGAAAATTAATCCCTAGGTACATCGGACGTTTATAAATTCTAGAATGAATTGGGGTTGTAGCTTACCGTTTGGAAATGATGCCAAGTCTTTCCAAAGATCACGATGTGATCCACGTTTCACTGTTGAGAAAATACATGCTTGACCTAACCCATGTACCCACCCTTGAGGTATTAGAACTAGAACCTGATATGTCTTATTCTGAAGAGCCTGTCAAGATTCTTGATACAAGAGAACAAGTGCTGAGAAACCAGACAACTCGTCTAGTAAAAGTTATATAGAGAAACCATAAGATGGAAGAGGCAACGTGGGATCCCGAGGGACTTATGATGAAGAACCACCCAAGTCATTTAATGTGGTAGTATTCTAGAAATTTTGAGGTCGAAATTATTTGATGTAGGGGAGAATGTTACACCTGAAGCTTCCATGGTACGTTTCCCATTGAATAATTCAATAGATTGAATTCTACGCAACTTCGAGATTCTTACACACTACGACCAATCAAAGTAAATTTTATGAATATTAATACCCACTTTTTGAAGTTTTCTAAATTTTATCTTTCAAAATGGACTTCATTTTTCCATTCAAAAAATCAAAATTAGCTTTGGGTGAATTTTTGGTAGTTTTCTGAAAACTTTAAATTTTTGATGAATAGTGAAAAACACTGAGTTATAGTTTAAAACCAAATTTTTTTAAATAATTATTTATTTTATTTAAATTTATTTTAGTTAAAAATAGATTCATAATACCTATATATGTTAAATTTAATTCATTGGAGTCAGTTTATACTAATTTTATATATCTAAAAATTTTATTGAACTTTTCATCGTCTTTTACCCACCTTCTAAGAGAATTTTCAAATTCACATAAAACATAATTTAACCACTTCTATGAGTGGAATTTGATAAATACGAGAGACGCGGTTGATATCAGTAATTAAAATTTGGTTCAATAAGAAGAAAATAATTTTTGGTGAATAGTATCTTTTTACTTTTATTTACCATAGTTAAAAGTAAATAGGGTAATTAAGGGTAAAAATGATATTATTATTATCATAACAAATGTCCTAATTCTATTGGATAAGTATAATTAGACTAAAACCAGCCTTGGGAATAAAATATGAACCTCTTTGGTCCACTTGGATAATATTAGGACACTTATTATTATTTTATATAAAGAAGAGTTAAAAGAAATAAAATAAATGTTTAATAACTGAACCATTTTTAATATTTGGTTATAAATAAGATAGATTTGACCAAAAATATTTATTAGAAAGATAAAAATATTTCATACATAATTTTATTTTATTTATATTTTTTACACATTAAATAATTTAATTTATCAATGACAGAATGATGATACAATAATTACCTAATTAATGAAATATTAAAATAATTGATATTATAAATATCCAAATAAATGTAATTTGAGACTTTTTATGAATTACAATAATTTTATAGGTTAATATGACATATTATAGTTTTTTATATTAATTATTTTCGATGTAATATTGCTGTTATGAATTTAGAAAAAACAATATATCAAATAGTGTCAAAATTGACAAAAAGGAGTTTTAAAAACATATATTATATTATTAATTGATATTCTATTCCTAAAAATTTAACAATTGGAAAAATAATTATATAATAATAGTTGTATCATTAAATAACCACTTTGGGTTCGTTTGGATGTATATAGTTTGGTTATTAACCATATAATATAAAAATACAATGAGAAGTGGTAAATGTCAAACTATTTAACTAAGAGTTAAATCTAAAAGATAAAGTTAATATAGTGACCCAAACTTGTCTAAAACCTATTGGTTGAGTTTTTTTCGACCCATCCCCACCTAAGACTTTAAAAAAAAATTATCCATTATAAACACACAATTATTTTATTATAAGATAATATTTCTAGTTTTTCCTAATGTGCCCCTCACCCCTCTTATAAAAGGGAATTCCCCTTCTCTCTAATTCACACCTTAAGAGCCCTTAGCATGGATAAACTTACCCAAATACCCTCTCAACTGTCCTCCATTCATCCTAGAGGCCCTCCATTAGTCTTAAAGCCAATCTAAGGAGGCCTTTTTATCAAATCAAAGGAAGAACCCGGAGAAGAGGTAAATATTTCATCACCTCTTTCAAGTTCGTTTATTCTTCCACTTATTCTTTCTTTGTTGTTTCCATTATAAAATAATAACTCCATTATCTTCTATATACTGTTATGTTATTATAAATATTGTACAACTATATTAATTATTCTATCCATCTTTTGAATGACATGTCACCATATGTGTGTACGCACGACTTACCGTCTCTGCGTCATGGTATAGTTGTTATTCAATACATTATTATTTGGATGAGAATAATAATGATGTATAATTGATTTAATAATAAATATAACATGATAATTGTTCTTTATATATGATTAACCATCCAATTATATGTTATTTTAATATCAAAAAATGAAATTTCCGCTCGCGCGTACGTACGGATTTCCGTCTCCACGAACACGATGAGATTCATTCCCCATAGTATCCATTCAAGGATAATTTTCATTTGATAGTTAAAAATAATATTTAAAGACTTAATAAATTTTTGAATATGAATAAGATAAATCCTATCCATAACAAACATTACTTACATAAAAAAACCATATAATGGAAAATGAATCAGTTAACACCCGAAATGACGATAATACTAAAATATTATTAACAAATCAATGTTAAAAGATCATATATGATATAATATTAATGTATATAATTATTTTAAAATTTAATAACAATTATTTCACCATTATACAGGTGGTTAATCTACCCTCGACCAAGGAAAAGTACAAGGTAATTTTTAATTTCACAATCTCTTTATTATCTGAGGTTTTTTATACGTAATTATCTACTGGGATCTCTTTATCATTCACATCCATGTTTTTTAAAAATATATTTCAAAAACTTCTTACTATTTTATAGACTATGGGTTAAAGTAATTTATACACTTTTTTTACTTTTATAATATGTTTATAAAGGAATCTTTTCGTCTTTTTCCAAATCAGGTACTTTATGACCTTTTCGACAAAATTTAGGAAATAATTTTTTTAACTTATACGAGGGTGGGGCTATATTACGTCATTATAACATCATTGAAGATTCCCTTAAAATATTATAATAATATTTTCAAAATAAATTTTTTTTATAATTATGTGACTCTTAAATTATTTTTAAATAGAAAGAGATATTTCTCTAAAAAGGTTTTGATTTCATGTATGTCAACATACATTGATGGATTTTAATTTTATTTGAAGTTGATTTATTATGATATAAAACATCCACATTGTATTTGCAGTTTTGTTTTATATTTGACTATGGATGTGTTGTTTTTATATAATTAATGGTTTATGGTTAAAGTATTAGCATTTCGTATGCTAGTTTTCATATGAATGTTTATGTTATATTTCATCCTTTTCATATGAGAAATGTATTGGACTTTGTAAGTGATGGGTGGAGACCTCTATAGCTCCTCGATGCATTGGTAGGTCTCATGAGACAACTAGACGTGGAATTGGCTGAGGCCTTTCCCAATTTTATATATGGTTTTGGCTGAGGCATTAATAAATTTTAGATGTCTGGCCGAGGCCTTGAAAAAATGTTTCAAAATGTCCAGAATTATATATTCCCTCATTATGAAAATAATATTGATGGTTTATGGGGTCATTCGACTAGTAGAATACCCATGATTATGTTGTTATTATGGAACTATTTACTCATCTCATATTCTTGTCATAAAATTATTCATGTTTATTATTGGTAAAGACATTTGGTTTCAATTATTCACCATGCTTAATATTTAAGTTATCTTCTGTTGTATTGCTTACCCATAATGAGCGTTTGAGATCAATCGTTTATTATGTTTCATTTTCCCAGGATATAAAAAAGTTATTTATGAGTGACTTGTAATCATAATATAAGAGGCTTGGATGTTTCTAATGGAATATATTCGTGTTGTATTTCTTTTCAAACTATAAAGTTGAACTTATGTATGAATCTTGTTTCCAATAATACTAAACTGATCGGTCTTTAGAGACATGATTTCCTTGTGATCATGCCAATGTTATGTAATAAGGCACTGACTTGGGGTAACTATGGTCGGGGTGTTTCAAAATTAATATTCCTTTTAATTTTTTTATAAAAAATCATAGTAGAGTTAAAATTAATATAAAATATCATATTAGAACATTAATATAACTTATAAATATTTTTAAAAAATGGTGATGGAATAATTATGTGTTCTTGAATAAATATAAACATAGTGTCCATTTTTAAAAAAAATTACCTATAATCATCAGTATATAATGATATGAAAATGAGGGGAAAGATGTATTAAAAATAGTTAAAAGTCGATATGAAATTTTATGAGTTTCTTGATATATTGATTCTAATATTTAATCATCATATGCATAAACATAAACAATATAGTTAATGGATGACATTGTATAATAAATCCCTTACCATTATAGAAACATTGAAATACAATCCCTATGAAGTAATATCATTATAAGAAACATAGAATATAATGATAATAAATAACTACTTTATATTATATATCAATTTTCCTGTATATATACCTCATTAAATAATATATTTTATAACACAATGTATTCCCCAAAGAAGACAATATTGTTACAAAAAGTTCAAACCACTTTATTGACTTTTGAACCCTCAGCCACAAGAATGAGAGATCCTAAAAATGAATATTTTTATTTCCATAATTTTCATAAGAATAATAATAATTAAAATTAATGGGAAATATTGAAATCATTAAAAGAAACATGTTGAGAATATGACATGTGTCTCATATAAAAGAAAATTGAGACACAAATCATGTGTACTTAAGTTTCAACTTCCATCAAACACATTAAAAAATATTTTATAATAAATTTATATTTATTAGAAATATTGTAGTGAACTATAAATATATATATATAATACCATATATGATTTAATTATGGACTCTTATTACAAGTTTATTAACAATTGAATTATAATATCATGATTCTTGTAATAAATTCATTAATTTTGAAGTATATTTTGATTTTTTATTTCCATTCCTCATACTTTAATAATGGTTTCATCATATATAAAATTAAAACAATGGTATAAAAATAATATATATTCATTATCAATTTTTTATAATAATCCATTAAAATAGATATAGAAATAAAAATACACTATTTATGGATATGGTAAGCCATATAGGCGCATGAATCCTATTTACATTTTCAAAAAAATGAAATAAAAAAAAGAGAATAATATATCTCATTTATAGAATAGTTATATATATATATATCACATTTACTCATTAAATATATCAATTTTAACATCCTTGAAAATTGTTTGTGGGAAACGAATCACATCGCGTCGTGAGGTGCTAGTCCACTATACATAGGAACGACGATATCATATCATTCCCAGAGTGAAAAAAGGTCTATTGGATTATATTTATATATATATATATATAATTTTATTCAAAATTTGATACATATTCATTTATTATATCATTATTACAATCAAAGTAGAACATGAATTTTAAATGAATCACTTCGGTTCATGATATGGAACTCCAACGCACACACAAGTGATGTTTTTAATTTTCAACTGGTCAGTATGATTGAATATATATATATATATATATGTGTGAGTAATTATAATTAAAAAAATCAAAATAATTTCAAAATTTTAATATATATTAATTAAATAAAACCTTATATCCTATGTTTAGATATGGTGATGGAATATGAATAACATCATTTCATGAGGAGGTAGCCCAATGTACAAACGATATATGTTTTTATTTACCATTTGATCGATGTGGCGAGGTATATATGATATCACATTAACATAATTATGTATCAGTATATTTTATATATAGGTTTTATTATATAATATTATATAATATTAATATAAAATGATTTTACTGATTTAGTGGAATATGGAGAAATACACAATGCCTAAAACATTACATCTTCTTCTAAAAATCTCATTAGGTTTAACATAAACACTTCCTATATAGTAATTTTGATATCAATTAGGACTCTAATATTTTGGGAGAGATAAAAAGAAGATATTTTGGTACAAAATCATTGAATCAAAGGGTTTTTATGTGTGACAAGGAAAGGAGTGTAGTGGGTTTAATAAGTGGGGAGAGGGTATAAATTGATTTTTTTTAAATAATAATGAAAATTAATGTTTTTCAAATTAAATAATTATTTAAAATGTGGCATTATATATCATGAGATGATATTTATCCTATATATCTCTATTCAATGTGGTTTTGATTTTTTATGGGTTTTTATCCTTGTATTTTTAGATTAACCCCGTATCAAATAGTTTTAACCCTATCTACATTGAATATTTTTTTATTGATTTTAATAAGGATTTTCAAAAAAAAAAATTTACCATATTATATATTATAAATTATTATTATTATTCCAAATATGGAATAAATTTTCACAAATTCAATTAATATAATTGGAAAAAAAATATCCACAATTAGTCTCAGGGATGCGACAAGAAAGCTTTTTTCCAAAGAGAAAATGTTCAAAAAATTATAATGTTATAATTTGAATGTCAAATATGAAATTCATTAAAATTTACTAATTTAGATTAATAAATATGTAATTAAATTAATTTAAATTTCACGAAAATAAGAACTTGATTTTATCTGTAAATTCAATGAATGAGAAGGTTATTTTTTTACTAAAAACCAAGTATTTTTCACTATTATAAATGAAATTTATATTATCAAAAAAATCTCAAAACCCCACTAAAATGACTTTTTTACCTACGGTTTTTTTCATTATTTTAATAATTTTTCTCGATGTGTGAATAAATAAATTTTAATATATGATCAAAAGATAAATAGAATAGGTTTTATGAAAATTACATTTTTATGAGTAAAATTTAGTTAATTCTTATCTCGTGACAAGATAATTCATAATACGGATGTAAACAATTTGCTTGAATATATAATATTTAAATTTAATTTAAATAATTTCAAAACAAGAATTTATATATTTATTTAGATAAAATTTGTTTATGGGCATAAAAATATTTTTTCAAAAAAATATTTCCATTATTTTAATTTTTTTATAAGTTTAATTTTTATATAAGTGGTCAGAATAAAATTAATTATATATACATATGTAAAATACATATTTTCAAAATTTAATCAATATTATTAAAACCCACCATTACAATTGATAAATTATTACTGTAATATTTATTAATAATATGTTAGAATCTTGTCATGTTTCGTTAAGACATAATGTTTCTTATTACACATGGTATCAATGAATTTAAATTTATTTGATGAAAAATTATAAAATCTTTTGGTGTAAAATTATAATAAACATATAATTAAATTCACCCTCAAAATTACATCACATTGGTTGTAAAAACTGAGGACACATCTTCTACATTACATCATTAGGTTCCTATAAAGCTTCCTTAAGATGGTTGTTTTACCACGACACATATATCATGTGAGTGGTTTATATGCATAGGAATTTATACTTATGATATAGAATATCTATGGTGTTCTATCATAATAATTTTCATGCTCCTGTGGTAAATACTCTTAGTTTATTGCATTTGATTTATCATTTATCTACATATTTTAGAAAAATACATAGAACACCTCAAGGACTTTGGAGATGATTTGTGGAAATTCAAATCAAAAATCTATGGTCCCAAAACCATCATGAATGTTAAATGAATTTATATAAATAGGGATTATTTTTTTATTATTTATTCCATTGATAAAACCTTAGAACCACCTTATAACTATCATTAAATTCTTGATCCCATCGATGATTATCAAAAAAACATCCAATAAACTATTTGTTTATCGTAATTATTATTGAATGGATTTTAAATTCTCTAAAATTTTATTACCATTATCTTATATCAGTAAAACATTTTGTAGGAATATTATAATATATTATATTTGAATAATTATTTCTATATAATAATTCATAAGGATCCATATTGATGATATCGTGAAAGAAATTTGTATACAAAAAGTCAAGTAGAGGATGATAGTGATCCCAACAATAAATAAAATATATATAAACAAATCAATGATTATCATATAGGATTCAAATTGTTCTCCGTAAATAACCATATATTTGGGGATGATACAATGTACTAAAAGAATACATTATATCAAGATCTTATTGATGATATTGCATGAACAGTGAGTTAAATATCCTATCTTAATCTGGTACAATTGAAAGCGGTACTCCATGAAACCATATGACTTATTGATTTCTAATAAAATAATGTTGTTCTAGATAGGAATATTGCCTAAATTTTATAAAGTATGTCAACTTTCTAAGATGATTTAATATATCCCAAAAATATTTATTCCTTATATATATTTTAGATATTCATGAAGAAAAAATCAATTTGTAATGTGTTTCCCATTTCCATTATTGTATGGTCCATGGTTTTGACAACATGTTACACACTAATCTATATTTCTGGTCTTTTAGACATGCGAAGTATTGAGAAACATACTAATAAATATATCTCATCATGTTATCCCACTATAAATACTCTATCACATAGGCTAATGCTCAGAGCTATACTACTATTTTCCATCAGTTCTGGGTTCAACAAACATTTTTGTCGAAAGATGCAACATGTTGTGGCCCATACTATAGGTTATAATTTGTAAATAACAATATATAATCCCTAAAACAGATCTAAATATAAATATCCCATAATTTAAACACAGAAAATGTGATAACACATTAATGTTACCAAACACATTAATATAATACCATAAAATTTAAATACATTCTTCCACAAATAAATTCATCAGTAATTCAAAAAACAATGGGTTGTGTCACCCAAAATGTCTCCCAGATTATTGTTAAATGTTATTAAACAAAATTAAGTAATCCCACTTAAGGGGGTCTAATAATTTTGAATTATTATCGATCATAAAATTTTAATTTTTTAATAGTATCTATAATTCATATGTTAATATTAAATTAATATATATATAAGCTTCCAAAAAAAATTCTCTCGATATTTGAAAAATAAGATCTTATATAATAATATTTCATTGGGATTCAGGGGTCATTAATTACAATGATATAATATCAAATGTGATTTATTTATTCCATAATAAATGTATTGGTGAATAATAAATTCTTACAATAAAAGAAAATTATAATAAATTATGAATAATATAATTTTCATAAGGCTCCTTATTACAAAATCAGAAAATAAATTCCAAACTAAGGAGTAGAGGATAATTGCGACAAATTTTTCATTACTTACTACTTATATTGTGATTTAATATGATTTCATGTTTGGAGTTATTAATCATAATTTTTTTGGGGATTATCATCCACATTTTAACTTCGGTTAGAGCCTAGAATCTCAAAACTCTAAAACCTCATAAACAAAAAGCACTATAGTGTGTGTCTTTCTTTCTATGGTAATTTCTCTCTATTTGAATGATTTTTTGTCTTCTTCCCATCTATATGTAATTATTCCCCTTCATGTAATTCCTTATAGAATTAATATATTTAGTAGTCCCCATAAGAGAATTTAATTCATGTTCCATTGCACACTTTTAGAATTATGAAAATCTTAGCATCTTTTTTACAGGATTTTTAGAGTTTCCCTTGACATCCATCAATGTTGTATTACCAAAACCATGAGATTAATGGTAAACTACTATATGAATTTTCTACATGATTTATAATTGAAAAATTTATTAATTTAAATCAATTTCCCTTACTATTGACACCCTTCTAATATGTAGATTTATGGCGCTGAATATTTGATAAAACATACTTTTAGGATGTTTGGTAATACTAGAAGCTTTTCTCAGAGGTATTATAAAATATTACTCATATGTATTAAAAAATTATTTAAATGAATACATTATCTATTAATTTATGATTAATATGAGGTTTTTATATTTTTAAAAAAATTATTTTAAAATCAATGAATTCTCTAGATTAAATTTTATATTGTCACCTTGTAATCTTGATAAGAGTACACCATTGGCTAGCTTTACCTTCCAAATGATATATAGGAATAATTATTTTTTTCTTTCTCCAATAATTGGATAATGGAAAATATATTCTCCATTTCATAATTAAATTACTCGATAACTCATGGAAGAGAAAATTCATTAATATAACATGGACATTAAATCATGAAGGACATAACCAAACATTGTTCTCTACTTTTTTGGTTTAGAATTTTAGCATGGATGATATATTGAAAATCTTGTGTGGGTATAGAAATGATATTTTCTTTTCCATCACCCAAAATAAGTTGTTCCTCATGGGGAAAATAATATCTTTTTCCCTCCCACATATAATTGACATGGTTAATTCGGGATCTATCATTTCAGTAAAACCAAATTCAAGTATGCTAGAAATACTGATCATGTGGGAAACCACGTAATCATAACATCCACATGAAGTATATCTATGTCTTGGCACCTTATTTTCAATCGATAAACAATATGAATAAACTCCGTAACTCATAGTTATTACCCAAATATTTATTTAAGTTTCATCGAGAGTTTTTGAATTTCTATAACATATCTCTTAGTAGTGTATACCGTGGTGTGTAGTAAATTCCAATGTTGTGTATGATGTAATGATCAAGTGAAGGCTGATGATCCTTTTTTGGAGTTATTAAACCTTAGTAAATATATTCCAAAAACATGAATACATTTAGTATCCAAAAATGATTTTAATTTCTCAGAAACTGATTGATCTATACTTTACCAGTATTCAATGAAATTATCAAATATTTACAATTATCCATAGACATTTTCTTAGACATATTCTAATAAATCTAATTTTTTTCATCATAATTTACAATTATTTACAAAAAATATATCGTATGCATAATAAAAATACCCAATTATATGACACATAAATATTACATCTTAAAATATGAAGATTCATTAGATATAATATTGATTAACTACAGAATCATTTAGGCCTAGTTTATTTAGAACATCCAAAAGATATAAAAATATCATAATTTAAATACATTATATACCACTATGTTCATCATTACATAAACCCTTAGAAGACATATCATACTTAATAGTTTTCAAAATAACCTTGGGAAGGGAAATATATTTAAAATTGATCTTAGATACTCAAAAAGTGTTAGAAAGATATATATGAGTACCACATGAGCATTTGGGTATGAGAAAAAGTGAATAAAATTTGAAAAATTATAACCTACATTTGATAGATCATAGAAATGAGTCTTGGAATAAATATTGGAAGTATATAACACATGAATAATAATATAATCAAATAATATATTATATTATATGATAACATTAGAATAAATCATTGACTGATGAAAAAATAATTTTAATGAAAAAAATTATTTCATGACTACCCACTACAATATTCATAACATTTTAGGTGTGGGATAACTACGCATTCACATTCATCCAACTTTGGATGACTGTTGTTGTAATATCTTTTCAGGATTGGTATAACCTTCCATATACCCTTTGAGCATATATAATAGAATATTTGAATATATAAGAAATTATATTTACAAAACACACAATGGAATGAAAAATAATCATCTTATTCGTCATAATTTCATATGGAATCAAGGGTTAAATTTCCTCAAGGTATTTTGTAAATTTTTTAATTTGGGAAAATATGCCTTTTTAGTAAATTACTATTGATTGAATTTCATGAGGGCTTTTAATGGTATGAATAGATATAGATCTCAATAGAATAAAGTATCCAAACACAAATGTAAAAACTAAAGAGTATATGAATTTTTCCGTACTATTTATATATCAAAGGGATAATGAAAACAATTTTTCCCAATAACCTCTTGAGACATGATATAATGGGAAATATCAAGTCATCAAAAATGTCTATGTAATTCAAAAGATTGATGTTTTGGCAGGGAAAATTATCATCCAATATAGAACTATACATGTCATATTTGATTCGAATTTCACCCTTTATTTTTATCAATATAATTTAATATGATTTTTAAATCATGAAAAAATTATTAAACCATTATTTATCTATAAAAACTAATAATATTTTTATGACCACATTTAAAATATATAACACTTCCTTGATAAGATTTTTGACATATTTACTTCAAAAAATAATTTATACTGTCTATCTAGTTGAATTTTATATTGTTTTTTACATTAATTAGTTCCACAATACACATCCCATATCAATTTTTTGTGGAATTTAAGTCATGTTTTATATTCTATGAAAACATATGATTGTATATATACGTGAAAGATAACATGAATATATCATGAAAAAAACTTCCATTTTATGGTTATTACTACCAATCTATGAGGGTTATTAATCTAAAAGGGTATGGGAGAAACTAATTAAGAATAATATCATATTTATTGGAATTACAATGTTATATTTCTTATACTCTTCCCCATTCATCACTCGAATCATGATATTTAATTCTCAATTGAAATAATATCACGTGGTACACCTATTTAGAGGACCTTGTATAAAATTGACTTGATTGAGTTAGCATAATTCAACACGATACTCTATAAGAATATTGATATGGGATTAATCTGGACTTATTGAGAACCATGCAGTCCACCAGTATATTTTTTTAAGATTAATGAGGGGTCAATGATACATTTAATTTACTTTTGGGAAGATAATAAGACATGTATAAATAAAAATTATTGTGTAACAAATAACAATATTCGTGTTCATCAATTATAAGTTTATCAGTCTTTATCTAGCATTGGTCATTGATATAGATATAATCAAATAATGGTCAAATAAGTATATACAAAAAAATTTCTTTGGTATAAGGTATAGACATTATTAATTTATTATTATACTCTTTGGACTTACTAATTCTCATAATATATTCATTGGTCTATTTAATTGAGTCTTTAGAAATTTCCTTAATTGGTCTACTGTAATCATTATATATGATGTTCTTATATATTAAATTATTAAATTTTATGATGAAAATTTATTTACAATTGTGGGGAAGTCCTTGAATAAATAAAACATATAATATAAATTTATTAAATATATTTTATGGTCAAAAAAATTTTCACTTTTGGATCAAATTATTAATAGTGAGTGAATATTGGTGAATCTATTAATGTTATTCATAATTGATAAATGCACAATAAAAATCATATAAAATATCATATACATTTTGATTGTTTTTTTAGATTCTATCGATACTTTTTGTTAAATTGTTTCATGGATATTTTATCTTAAAACCTTGTTTTTTGATAAGGGATAAATGTTCTATAGTGAAATATAAAATGATTTCAATGTTAAGGAGCATATATATTTTTTTTTGATCATGGGATTTCTCTACATTGAGTTGATAAGGGGTTGTGATCTATATTGATTGATAATAGGAAGGACTAAAATTCATCATCATGTATAATGATATGATTTTGTCCTATTTATTAATGAAACTAAAAAAATTATGAATATAATTACATTACTTGTGATTAAAAGATAGTGGTTGTTTTTAAAAAAATGATTTAGTGGAATGATGTGTGTGTTTATATGTGTCGTATATATTGATCATAAAATGTGATGTATATATTCATAAAAAATTGTTCAATAAGACCCACAATGGATGGTTAAAATCAATATATGATTATGATTTCTCAAAACATTATCACCCTATGAGGTTGAACTATGTGGATGATTCCATAATTTGGAAGGAACGTGGATGTTTTTCTATGATAAGTATTTAAAGAGATATAATATGTATATTTTTGTAGAATACGATTCTTGAAATCAATAGAATAGGGGATTGGTCATATGTTTCTTAGATGAATTTTCTATGATCTATCCATTTTACGATTTAATTGACATAAAAGGATGATGTGAAACTACAGATGATGTTGAATACTATTCCAATTTTAAATAGTTTTGTTGATGGAATGATCAGTTTCACGAATTGATTATTTTTCCCTTCAATGCGATATTTAATGTAAGAACAAATTCATGAATATAATAGTCCATAATTTTCTATTTATATTATATGTAAGACGATATATTGAGATATGAACTAGTATTTATGGTTAAGAAAAAATTAAAAGGTAAATATTTTATTACATAACCTGTTTCATGGTGTGTGAGTAACTAAAATATGATAGGTATAAAATTTTTCATATGTTACAACTATTACCCATATAAGAATGAATACAAGGAAATGTAATTGTAGGTTTCACCATTTGACTTCCTATAACATCCAACGTACAAAATTCTATTATTCATGTAATTGATTCCAATATGAATTCATAACATTTAATTACAATTGTATAATATTTTCTACATGAGTAGCTTAATTGGGTATAATTTAGGGATGTGGTTTCTTTTAAATGGCTACCAATCTTATTCATAATTAACTGAGATATGATTTTTACAATGATGTATTCAAATAAATTTGAATGTATAGTTGAAAAATATAACTATATTTAATTGTCAAATATTTGGTGTTTCTGGGAGGAACATTAAAACCCATTAGTATAATATTATTTATTTTTCAATGTATTTTAATATAGTTGGGGATCAACCCCTTCCACTAGTCATATTTATAATAATTACTATCACTTGAGCAGTTAGGTGGCTTATTTTGATGCCCTATATTGAAATAATTATATGAATCCAATATGATATGATAAGGTTTGTGAAGAAATAATATATCCACCTAAGCTAGATGAGAAAATGTAATATAATGTTAGAGTTGTTTAACTAAACATGAAGAAAGATTTGAGTCGACTGAAGAGTTAGCTCAAAATATTTTGGAACATTCTGTATTTTTATGATAGTGACAAAGTATTCCTATGAATATCTATATTGAAGAATGTTCTATGATTTATAATGAAGAGTAATATTAGTGATTGATATCTCTCCACCTTTCATATTCTTGATCATATCTGGATTTCTATTTAATACATGGTGCTTCCACCAAATCACATTTAACATCATAATGTGTTTGAAATATTGCTTTTGAGGATTCATAAACCTAATCTTATACAATAATATAAATCAGTTTTTATACCACTGAATAATGGATTTTTTAGGAACAATAGTTCTAAATATTAATTTAAAAAGACATCGTACTAATAATCAATAAAACTGACCAATATAATAATTCACTGATGAATTGTAAATTTTAGTATGCAATTTGGAAACACATGGTTGTGATGATAGTAATGTATCATTAGTTTTTCAGTTTATGTGATCAAATTTCTATGGATAATTTTTATATAGGGGGATAATTTATAACCATAATATTTCATTATATATAAATATTTATATAAATTCAATAGGTTTGGTAATTTTCTTTAGACACACCACTTAGCATTAACATAAATGTTTATACTCTTTAAATATTTTTGTTAGATGTGATTTTTTTCTCCTAGATATTACGTTTGTGTGTTTTAATAGAAATATATAATTTATAGAAATTATGTATAATAGATTTAATTAATGAATAATTATTGATTAATACCAGAAAAATATTTCTTTATTTTTAAATTTTGTAATTAATATTATTTTATTTAAAAAGCTTAATTCCTCTATGTATTATATTTTTTATATATTTGGTATAATGGTTATTACATAAATATAATTTTGTTGAAGTATATTTCTACTTAAGATGAAACAATAAATAATTATTCACACATTGATAATAGATTTTTTTTAGATTAAAATAAAATATTGAGAAGTTAAAAGTGATATTTTCCAAAAAACAATTATTGTTTGATATGTATTTTAAGAAAATGAATCGAAAAAATTACTGTTTTGAATTAATTTATTTATATTTATCAAACAAATTCAAATAAATATACTAACTCTAGGATCTTATTAGTATCTTAGATGGATATTTCATTAAGAGGGGTGGTGAAATGTAGTTCAAAAAGATAAAAATAATCAAAACACAATAACTCTTAAAGTAAATATATCAGGCTCAAACTTTATATGATGATTAGTGTAAGAGAATATCAATCCTAATTGATCTGATTAAATCTATGTTTCTAATCATATCAAACTTTAAATAGATAAAACATTTCCTAGAATTATTGGTATGATGAATAATTTTCTGTTACATGCACAAACAATATATTCTTGTAAATACAAGAAATAAATAACTGGTATAGTAGGAATGGAAAACATGTATATTAAAAGAATACAGTCTACTAACTATAAGAGTAAAAGGACTAAATAACCATGAATATGTTATCCAAAGTATTATACTTACTGTAATTTCTGTCTTTCCTTACAATTAAATACCTTCGCACATTGATCTGAAAAGATATATCTTCCAATCCTCAAAAGTCTTTGATATGATATAATAATTTATATTCATATACTTTGAAGCCCTTGATCCTATGGATTTGATTAAACATATCCATATCCATTGAAACCATCTACCATGAAAATGATCATATTCATTTATAAAAAAAATTAATTCTAAAGGAATCATCCCTGAGGATAGTCACTTAAACCTACAAATCCTTAAAGTATTACAAAGACTATGGATAAAAATGGTCTGGAAAATAAAATATTAGAAAGATTCAATTGTGAATATGATCGTCACCAAACACTTTAAATGAACACCTACTTATAAGTGAATCTCTAATAATAATTTTTTAAAGTTAGTTAAAATTGTCAGTGATAGATGGCTCATTGATAGCTCACAATGTTTGGCATAACTGAATTTCTAACATCATTTTTTTTTCACACAATTAAATGCTAAATATTATACATTATTTTTGAAATAAGTCTTATATATTGTGATTATAAAAATTTTATAGTATTATGGACTTCTTTGTTGTATGTAAATATGATTGTCCCTATAAAGATCACTCTCTTGGTGTTGGTACATGAATTAATTTGGGGTTTATGATTTTTTCAGTATGATAGACAAAACAATTTCAAACTATTGGTCTAATTAATGGTATGTTTGAAAAATCATACACATGATCAATTATTTGATCATAAGGGTAATTAAAATTATTATATTAACAATAAAAATCAAAATATAAAATATACGATAATATGAAATGTTTAATACAGAAACGTTCTAAAATTGTTGGGGCATAAAATTTTTTTAAATAAAATTTTTAAATAGTGGTTTTTATTCAAAAAACTAATGGAATGAAAAAATTATGAGGTAAAACATATAAAAAATCACCCCCCTTTCATAAATAAAATACATTACCACATAAATGAAAAAATATCTTCAAAACATTATAGCCCTTTTTATTTTAAAAACTAAAATTTAATTATTTATAACCCACCCTATGTTTGTAATTACATTTTAATATTATGAAATGTAGTCATCATATCACCCTTTGAATAATTAGCCCTTTAATGAATACATTTTCCCCCTATGTATGAAATATTACACATAATAAAAATTCTTGGACACTGTGATTTTCAAAAAGGAATGGGAAAAAAATACTAATTTTCCTAAAATGTTAGAAAAATAAAATATAATAAAATATGTAAATAACCAATCATCCATTAATAATATGAAAGATCCTATTTGAAATTGTAATTGGAATATATTAATGAATTATTTTTTAGATTAATATATTTATTTATTTATTTATTTATTTATTAGTAATTAAAATGTGTGATTGAAAAAAAAATTATGGATATAAAAGTACTTTTTCTTTCTTTATTCTATTATTTTCTATTGGAATCCTCATGTTTTAATGCTCACAAATAATGTATCATGTTTTAATGATCACAAATCATGTTTCATGTTTTAATGCTCACATATCATGTTTAAAATATCGCACAACATTTATAAATCTTGTAAACTATGGTTAAGCGTGTACTATTATGTTTTTGTATGGTTATGATAAATCTTAAACCATTCATTGACTATGAATTCTTATGAATGTTTACAGATATTTGGATATGTTTGGGAAACTATATGTTTCCTACCGGTTCTAGATTATGGAAAATTCTCTGACACCATAACCAAGACACTGTGACCCTAACACTGTAACCCTGACACCATAACCTTAACACTGTGACTCTGACACCATAACTAGTTCCAGATAGCACAAAGTGTGTGATGTAGTTTCCTTGCTACAGCAAACTTTCTACCAATACCACAATTGAAAAAATAATAAGACAAGACTCTAGTGATACTGCTCAATGGAAAATGAGAAACACCATTTTAAGTGGCATTTTGACTGTATCACCATGAATCTCTCATAGTGACTGTATCACCTCAATTGTGACATTATTCCATAATTAACCATTTTTATATCCTTTTATATTAAATTTAAAATTTATTTCTAATTTTCATATTTGTGTTATTTAATGACACTAATATAATTAATTTTCTTTTGTAATCTTTTCATCACATAGTACGGTGTAAGAGGTCTAGAGATTCTGCTTCATGTCGACTCCAACATATGTACCCAAAATGAAATGAAAACGGTGGCATGGAAGCAACAAGAAAAAAAATTAAAAATGTGAAGTGGATTCATGAATTAACAGACACTGAAAAGTCCAAAAATATCTCTTGATTCCTTGTGGTTGAACTGATGTACATCAGAACCTTAAAATATATAGCTACATCAACTCTAAAAAGAATAAGAGCTACAAAAAACATTTCATCAAACTAGAAACTAGAACATGAGGCTTACGACACTCTTTTTCCAAAATAGGACATAAAAATCATATATTGAACATCTTACAAGTATTGAGATATATAGAACAACACTAAGAGAATTTATAATCCTTTCTCATTAACTTTTCTGTGATGTGTACTATCTTTATTACTTTTCAAGTAGTGTGGGAATCGATTTTAAAAGGAACATTGTATCATACATTAAAATAGGGGATACAATATATCTGTAACAAAATATATTTCTAAACTCTGTTTCACCAACTTATAATTTTGGAACAGGTCATGTGTGACCTGGTTGTTTTTTTTCCCACATAGAATTGTTGAAGAGGTCTTGTGACCTGGATAGTCAATTGTTTATTTTTAACCATGATCCAGGATGTGGATCAAATATTATTTTATATATTACTTTGTGTTAGGTGGTCACCATGTGGAGTGCAATAGGTATCAGCTTGAGAATGAACAACTTTTTTATCTGTTGTGTCTTTAAATATAGTCTTTCGATGTTTTAACTCATATTTAGGGAAACTAAATTTGACATTGATAGTTTTTCATGTATAGCAGTTATAATTGTTTTTCTTTATTAGAGTAGTTTCAAAAGTTGTATCAACATATTATATTGTCATAACTGATAATTAATCACTCTTCTAAGAAAATATTTGAACAGTAAAAATATTATTATTTTATAACATTGATTAACTAGGATCATTTATTTTAATTGAGGTAATATTATTAATTAATATTTTTTTAAAAAAATATCTATAAGAACATAATTTACCCACACTTGAGTGTCCTACTCAGACCAACATTTGGTATAATATGTAACACCCCAAGCTTCTACGGTACACTTCTCTTGGAATAATGTGATAGCGTGTGTTGTACGCAACATCGAGTTCCAACACACCACAACCAATCTAACTAGCCGTTATGAATAGTAATAACTAATTTTTGAAATTATATATATTTTATATTTCAAAATTGACTTCATTTTTGGATTCAGAATAACGAAATTATCCTAAGTTAAATTTTTGGTATTTTTCTGAGAACTTCCAATTTTTATGAATAGTGAAAAATACTTAAAAACAACTTTTTTAATCAAAATAATTTATAGTGATAAATTATATTATTTAGTGATTTAAAACTATAATTAGAATATATTTTTACCATTTTATCTAATGGTGTTCATTAGAATTAATTTCACTTTGAAATTGGACATAAACAATTGTCAATCTTTGGATATATATTGTTTCTTAAAAACACGCTATTTGTTGTAACAGCGGAATTTATTATAAAATTAATTAATGCAAATTATATGTTTGGAATTTTGTAAAATAGACATCATTTTTGAATTTGGAATATCAATTATATCTTAGGGTGAAATTTTGGCAGTGTTCTGAAAAACTTCAATTTTTGATGAATAGTGAAACTACTAAGTGGTAGTTAAAAAACTAATTTTTTCATAAAACTTAATTTTACCGCTTCTGTAAATGGAATTTAGAAAATCAGAGAGACGCGGTTAATATCAAGGTATAAAATGAGGTTCAATGAGATGAAAATAATTTTTGGTGAATAGTAACTTTTTACTTTTATTTACCACGGTTAAAAGTAAATAGGTTAATTAAGGGTAAAAATGATATTAATATTACCCTAACACATGCCCTAATTATATTGGACAATATTATCTCGAACAAAAACATCCTTAGGAATAAAATATTATCATTTAGGTCCACTTTGATTAGATTAGGACATTTATTATTATTTAATTCAAAGAGTTAAAAGAGTTAAAATCAAAGTTTATTTACTAAAACTTTTTTAATATAGGGTTATACATAAAATAAATTCGATTGTAAATATTCATTGGAAAGATAAAACAATTTCATACATAATGATATTATATTTATAATTTTTAGAAATTAAATAATTTAATTTATTTATGACACAATGATGATGTAGTAATTACCATAATAGTGAAAATATAAAATAGTTGATATTGTAAATACCCAAATAAATATAATTTGAGACTTTTAATGAATTAAAATATCTTTCTAGGATAATATGACATATTAGGATTGATTTAATTGACATATTAGGATTGATTTTGAGACTTTTTTCGAACTATTCATTCTGTTATGATTTTCACAAAAATCAATTTTCCAAATAGTGTCACAATTGATGTAAAAGAGTTTTTAAAACAAATATTATATTATTAATTGATAATAAATACTTAAAAATCTACGGTTAGGCAAAGAGACTTATATCATTATATTTGTATCATTAATGGACCACGTGGGGGTCTCTTGGAGGTATATAGTAAGTTTATTAACTATATAATATAAAAATACAAAGTGACATGGTAAGTGTCAAACTAATTAACTAAGAGTTAAAACTAAAAGATAAGGTTAATATAATGACGCAAACCTATCTAAATCCTATTGGTTGAGTGTTTTTCTACCCATCCCCACCTTAAACTTCAAATAATCCACTTTGGAGCCATTAGAAACCGAATATGAATTTATTATAAAATAATATTTCTTGCTTTTCCAAAGGTGCCCCTCACCCCTCTTATAAAAGGGCACTCTCCCTTCTCATTAAATCACACCTTCAAAGCCTTTTGGTTCGACCAACCTCTGACCAAATTCTCTCTCAACATCCCTCACTTCATCCTAGAGGCCTTCCTTTAGTCATAAATCCAACTTAAGGATCCTTTTTGATCAAATCAAAAGGAAGAACCTGAAGAAGAGGTAATGATTTCACCACCCTTTTTCAAGTTCCTTTCTTCTTCCACTTCTTCTTTATTTGTTGATCCCATTCTAAAATAATGAATCTAGTATCTCCTATATACTTTAATATTATTATAAATATGGCACAACCATATTCAGTATTATATCCATCCTTTGAATGACATGTCACCGTCCGTGCGTACGTACGGCTTACTGTCTCCACGTCGTGGTGTAATTGTTATTCAATATATTATTATTAGGATGGGTATAATACTGATTTGTAATTCATGTAAATAATAAATCTAACATGATAATAATTCTGTATATATGATATACCATCCAATTATATATTATTTTAATATCAAAAAAATGATATTGTCGCTCGTGCGTACGTACGTACTACCGTGTCCACGAACGTGATAAGATTCATTCTCCATCATATCCATTAAATTATAATTATCATTTGATGATTAATAATAGTATCTAAGGACTTGATATCATTCTGGATATGATTAAGATACAACATATCCATGACAAACATGGCTTACGTAACACAACATATAAAAGAAAACGAGTAAGTTAACACCCGAAACAACGATAATACTAAATATTATTAACAAATAAATGTTAAAAGATCATATATGATATAATATTAATATATATGATTCTTGTATAATTTTATAACAATTACTTCACCATTATATAAGAGGTTAACTTACCCCTAACCAAGGAAAATTACAAGGTAAGGGTTTATTTCCCAATCTCTTAATTATCCGAGGTTGTTTATACGTAATAATCTACTGGGATATCTTTATCATTCACATCCATGTTTCTTAAAAATGTCTTTAAAAACATTTTTACTATTTAATAGACACTGGTTTAAAGTCATTTATACCATTATTTGACTTTATATGTTTTTAAAGGAATCTTTCCAACTTTTTCGAAACAAGTTACTTTTTAACCTTTTTGACAAAATTAAGGTAAAAATGTATTTTTTAACTTATATGGCGGGTGCAGTTATTCTCCTCCGTTATTACACCTTTGAAGCTTCCTTCACAAAATTGTAATGATATTTTCAAAATAAAGGTTTTCTCTCTAATTATGAAACTTTTAAAAGATTTCAAAATAAAAAGAGATCTTTCTCTAAAAAGTGTTTTGATTTCATCTATGTCAACATCCTTGGATGGATTTTAAGCTTATTTGAAGCTGATTTATTATGAAACAAAACATCAATATTGTATTGAAGGTTTTGTGATATGTTTCACTATGGATATGTTATTTTTATACCCTTCATGGTTTATGGTGAAAGTATTGACATTTCATATGCTAGTTTTCATACGAATGATTATGTTATGTTTAAACCTTTTCATATGGGAATGCATTGGACTTAATATGTGATGGGTGGAGCCCGCTATAGCTCCTCGATGCATCGGTAGGTCTCATGAGACAAAATAGTGTCTTGGAACAAGGCCTTGGAAAAATATTATTTGTAGTCTTGGCACGAGGCCTTGGCTATGTGGTTATGATAGTCTGGAATTATGTTTTCCATCATTATGAAAGTGGTTATTGATATTGCATGTGATTATTCGATTAGTAGAATATCTATTTGAATAAGTAAATGGAATTATTTCATTTTATTTTTTCCATACTCTGTTGAAGTTCAAGTTTAAAAAGGCTTTTGTTTTAGTTATACACTGCCTTAAATGTTTATTCTTATTTATGAAAGTTTCTGCTATATTTGTATCCTTACTGGGCGTTTGAGCTCACCCCTTTTCTATGTTTTATTTTTCCCAGGATGTGAAGAAGTAAATTATGAATAACCTATAGGGATATTATGGGGGGATAATAGTGTGGACTATGGAGACAATATGATGTTGTAGTAGTTTTTCACTTTATGATGTAATGTAAAATGTTATGAATATATCTAGTGTTTCCAAGGCTACTAAATCAATCGGTCTTTCGAGATTTGATCTTTCTTGTGATCATGCCAATGTTATGGAATAATGCACCAACTCTGGGTAACTGGATTCAGGGCGTTACAATTGGTATCAGAGGAAGTTTAGTACAAACCTTGGAATCTATATTTAGATAAACTTTGGTTAGAGCACATAGACCTATGATGGAATTTGAGGATTAGTATAGAAGAACTTCCTAGAATATTGGTATTATAGAGATTTTGTGAGTTTTCCAAGCAATACATCACTGTCTGGATACGAGCAGGTAGAGGTGGCTCTAGCACATATGTACCTAGGGGTAAAACCCAAAAACACCGCATAGATCTAGACTCGAACGGGAATTGGTGCACGACAATGGGCCTTGCTGCACTCTTGGTTACGATACTCTTGGGGGATATGCTTAGGATAACTCTCATTTTCTTTACAAGTCATTATGAAAGGTTTATGAGTATATACTTCCTCAAAGAAAACATTTTTATGATTATAGATTATATCCAAAAATAGTTCAATTTATGTTAAGTGTTTTATAAGTATGGAATTATGTATTTTGATTCATAAACTGATCTATTTTATGCCATTTTATAGAAATGGTGCCTAGTGGAAGAAATGGAAACGGTATCAATGAACGCACTCCATGTAGGGATTTCCCTCCTTCTCAACATAATTATACTAGAGCTGGTGATTCAACTGGTGCCGATCAACTAATCACCATACTGGGACAACTCACTCAGGTTATGAATAATAACCTTACCCGTATGGAGCACCCTAATCAGCAGTGTGGAAGATCAATGTTAGATCTCTTTATGAGGCAATAACCACCAACGTTCAATGGGAGTAAAAATCCCTTAGTAGCTGAGAGATGGATAAATTCCCTAGAGAAAATATTTCAGGATTTGGGAAGTAGTGAAAGGGAAAAAGTTATCATGGCAGTTTACCACCTCACTGGAGATGCTGATCAATGGTGGTAATTCATTAAAAACACGAAGGAAGATGATGAAGTATCAAATATGGAATGGAGGGAGTTCAAAGATCTATTTTTTAAAAAATAATTTCCTCGTGACCGTCGAGCAGATATGGAAAGGCAATTTCTGAGTCTAAGACAAAAGGAGGATGAGAATGTCGCAAAGTATGAGGCTAACTTTAAAAGGACAGAAATATATGTTGGAGATTATATATGTAACCCAAGAAGTAATATTGATCGTTTCTTTTATGGGTTAAAACCATTTTTCCATCGATCATTAGTCTCACAATCCTTCTCGTTGTCCGAAGACATTGTCTCATGTGCTACCAAGACAGAAAAGAAATTCTCTAAGTCTTATGACTTTAAAGCAAAGCAAGAGAATAAGAGATCTGATAATCAATCTGGGAATAGAAATAAGGGGAAGAAGGGAATGGTTGAATATCCATCCTGTGGTAAATGTGGGATGAAACACCCGGGTACTTGATTGAAGGGAATGGGTGTCTGTTACAAGTGTGGTGAAAAAGGCCACCAAACTCATGAATGCAAAGGGAAGAAGGAAGCTACCAATGTTCAATGCTACAATTGCAGGGAGATGGGACATTATGCAAATGAATGTCCTAAATTCCAGGGTAACTTACCTCAGAAAAGGCCAATGGATCAAAGCCAAGCTTATGCTATCACTACTACTGAGGTAGAAGCTCCAAAAGATGTGGTGGCTGGTAATTTAATGGTTTTCTCAAGTTTATAAATTGCATTATTTGATTATAGATCATCGAATTGTTTCATATCTTCCCAGTTTTCTAAGAAAATTAGATATTTCCAATTTGATTTAACAAGGGAGTTGTCAGTTAAAACTCCTAAGGGAAGTATCATTGCAACAACGTTTTGTGAATCAGTCCCCATTAGAGGACATAAATGTTCTTTATCCGCTGATCTCATCGTCATACCTATGATTGAGTTTGATATAATCCTCGTTATGGATTGGATTTTGGATTATGATGCGAGGATTTGTTTTAAGAAGGAGGAGGTTACGATTTTTGATGATGACGATAAGGAACACCTTATCTTTAGAGCAGAATCGTCACCGCCTAATTCTTATCTATATCCACCACCAGTAGCTCAACTAAATTCAATTATTGGGGAGGAAGATAATGAAATGACTATGTGTGAGGAAAGTAATGTTCAAATAGAGGATGTACCTGTTGTGAAAGAACATGTAGATGTATTTCCAGAAGATTTACCTGGAGATCCTCCAGAACCAGAAGTCGAGTTTTCAATTGATTTAATTCCTGGATCAAGGCCTATATCGAAGACCCCTTATTGAATGGCCACTGTAGAAATAGTCAAACTAAAGAAACAACTAGAGGAATTGAGTAATAAAGGATTTATTCACCCTAGTGTTTCTCCATGGGGAGCCCCTGTTCTCTTTGTTAAAAAGAAAGATGGATCTATGAGGTTTTGTATCGACTACAGGGAGATCAATGATATAAAAATAAAGAACAATTATCCCCTACCACACATTGATGATTTATTTGACCAACTTTATGGATCTCAATACTTTTCAAAGATTGAACTTCGATCTAGATACCATCAGTTGTGTGTAAAGAAGGAATACATTCTAAAGACAGCATTTCGATCCAGGTACGGGCATTACGAGTTTACAGTATTCCTTTTGGATTGACTAATGCACCCTCTGTATTCATGGATCTGATAAATAGAGTTTTCAAGTAATATCTCAATGAATTTGTGGTGGTATTTATTGATGATATCTTGGTATACTCCCAAGGCTACGAAGATAATGAAAATCACTTGTGCATTATCCTGAAGTCTCTTAGAATACATGAATTATATGGGAAGTTTAGCAAGTGTGAATTCTGGCTTCAAGAGATTTCTTTTCTTGGACATATTGTCTCTAAATATGGAATCTCTGTTGATCCTTCTAAGACCAGGGCAATCCAGGAATGGCCAGGACCTATGAGTATAACTGAGGTACACAGTTTTATTGGTTTGGCAGGTTATTATCGACGTTTCATCCAGAATTTTTCCCGGTTGGCTAACACATTAACAAAGCTCACACGTAAAGTGGTTAAATTTGTTTTGACAAAAGAGTGTGAAGAATGTTTCGAATAAATGAAGATAATATTAGTCAATGATCCTATATTGACTCTACCATCAGGGAATGATGGGTTCGTTATTTATAGTGATGCATCGAAGAAAGGACTTGGTTGTGTACTTTTGCAGAATGACAGGGTTATTGCCTATGAATCACGATAGTAGAAAATTACTTAACAAAACTATCCTACTCATGATCTTGAGTTAGCAGCTGTGATCTTTGCTTTGAAGATATAGAGGCACTCCTTATATGGTGAAAAATGTGAGATTTATACTGATCACAAGAGTTTGAAGTATATTTTCTCAAAAAAAAAATCAACATGAGGCAAAGGAGATGGCTTCAATTACTCAAGGATTATGATTGTTCGATACACTACCACCCAGGGAAAGTAAACAAGGTGTAAGATGCTTTGAGTGGAAAAGATCATGGAGTTTTGAACAATATGAGAATTTAAAGGGATCTAATTCTCATGGATCTAGTGATGATGGACTTGGGAATAACCGGGGAAGGTGAAACATCAATGATTTTTCAAATGGTTGCCAAACAATCTTTACTAGAAAGGATTAAGAGTTCTCATAACGATGATGAAGAATTTCAAAAGAATAATAAAGCTATGAATGATGGGAGATTGAGAGACTTTATCTATGAAGATGGAATTCTGAAATTCAGGAAGAGACTTTGGGTTCCCAATATACCTGATCTAAAAAGGGAATTGATGGATGATGCTCATAGTCCCAATTTCTCTATACACCCTGGGAGCACAGAAATGTATAGAGAATTGATGGAACATTTTTGGTGGGACATCATGAAGAGGGAGATTTCTGATTTTGTGTCAAGATGTATGGTTTTTCAACAAGTGAAAGCTGGAAGGCAACAACCTTGAGGAGTAATGCAACCCTTTCCCATACCGGAGTGGAAATGGGACAATATTACGATGGACTTTGTCATGTGGCTACCAAAGACTCCTAGAAGGAACGATTCAATATGGATTATTGTTGATCATCTTACCAAGTCATCACATTATCTTGCTATAAGAGGAGATTTACCATTGGAACGTCTAGTAAGACTATATATTAATGAAGTTGTGAGACTTCATGGAGTACCCCTATCGATTGTTTCTGATCATGATCCCCGTTTTACTTCTAGATTCTGGAAAAGTCTTCAGAAATCCCTAGATATTGAACTTCATTTGAGCACTACCTACCACCCTCAAACAGATGGACAATCATAACGGACTATTCAAACCTTAGAAGACATGTTGAGATCTTCCTCACACGACTTTTAGGGTATGTGGGATCAATATTTACCTCTTGTAGAATTTTCCTATAACAATAGCTTCTATTCAAGTATTCAGATGGCACCAAATGAAGAGTTATACGCAAATAGATGTCATACACCAACCTGTTGGGATGACGTTGGTGAAAGAAAACTTGTAGGCCCAGAACTGGTGGAGGAAACGATGGAAAAGGTGAAGGTAATCCAAAATCACATCAAAGCAGCTCAAAGTAGGCAGAAGAGCTATGCCGATAATTGAAGGAAGGATTTGTAATTTCAAGTCAGTGATCATGTTTTCCTGAAGGTATCTCCATGGAAGGGAGTCATACGTTTTGGTAAGAAAGGTAAATTGAGTCTCAAGTGCATCGGACCTTTCGAAATTCTAGAATGAACTGGGGTTGTAGCTTACCGATTGGAAATGCCGCCAAGTCTCTCCAAAGTTCATGATTTTTTCCATGTATCTCTATTGACAAAATTATCCTAAGTTGAATTTTTGGTATTTTTCTGAGAACTTTAAATTTTTATGAATAGTGAAAAATACTTAAAAACAACTTTTTTATTCAAAATAATTTATAGTGATAAATTATATTATTTAGTTGTTTTAAAGTATAATTAGAATATATTTTTACCATTTTATCCAATGGGGTTCATTAGAATTAATTTCACTTCAAAATTAGACTTAAACAATTATCAATCTTTTGATATATATTGTTTCTTAAAAACACGCTACTTGTTGTAAAAGTGGGAATTAATTATAAAGTTAATTAATGCAACTTATATGTTTGGAATTTTGTAAAATAGACATCATTTTTTAATTCGGAATATCAATTATAGCTTACGGTGAAATTTTGGGAGTGTTCTGAAAAACTTCAATTTTTGATGAATACTGAAACTACTAAGTGGTAGTTAAAAAACTAAATTTTTCATAAAATAGAATTTTACTGCTTCTGTGAATGAAATTTTAAAAATCCGAGAGACACGGTTAATATCAAGGAGTAAAATGTGGTTCAATGAGATGAAAATAATTTTTGGTGAATAGTGACTTTTTACTTTTATTTACCACGGTTAAAAGTAAATACGGTAATTAAGGGTAAAAAGGATATTAATATTACCCTAACACATGTCCTAATTATATTATACAAGTGTATCTCGACCAAAAACAACCTTAGGAATAAAATATTATCATTTAGTTCCACTTGGATTAGATTAGGACATTTATTATTATTTAATTCAAAGATGAGTTAAAAGAGTTAAAATCAATGTTTATTTATTAAAACATTTTTAAAATAGGGTTATACATAAGATAAATTCGATTGTAAATATTCATTAAAAATATAAAAAGATTTCATACATAATTATGTTTTATTTATAATTTTTAGACATTAAATAATTTAATTTATTTATGACACAATGATGATGCAGTAAATTCCATAATAGTGAAAAATTAAAATAATTGATATTGTAAATACCCAAATAAATATAATTTGAGACTTTTAATGAATTAAACTAATTTTATAGGATAATATGACATATTAGGATTGATTTATTTTACTTTTTTCGAACTAATCATTCTGTTATGATTTTCACAAAAATCAATTTTCCAAATAGTGTCAAAATTGACATAAAAGAGTTTTTAAAACAAATATTATATTATTAATTACTATTAAATTCTTAAAAATCTAAGGTTTGGCCAAGAGACTTATATCATTATATGTGTATCATTAATGGACCAATTGGGGGTCTCTTGGAGGTATATAGTATGTTTATTAACTATATAATATGAAAATACAAAGTGACATGGTAAGTGTCAAACTAATTAACTAAGAGTTAAAACTAAAGGATAAGGTTAATATAATGACCCAAACCTATATAAATCCTATTGGTTGAGTGGTTTACAACCCATACTCACCTTAACTTTTAAATAATCCACTTTAGAGCCATTAGAAACCGAATATGAATTTATTATAAAATAATATTTCTAGCTTTTCCAAAGGTGCCCCTCACCCCTCTTATAAAAGGGCACTCTCCCTTATCATTAACTCACACCTTCAAAGCCTTTTGGTTCGACCAAACTCTACCCAAATACTCTCTCAAATTCCCTCACTTCATCCTAGAGGCCTTCCTTTAGTCATAAAGCCAACTTAAAGAGGCCTTTTGATCAAATCAAAAGGAAGAACCCGAAGAAGAGGAAATGATTTTACCACCCTTTTTCAAGATCCTTTCTTCTTCCACTTCTTCTTTCTTTGTTATTCCCATTATAAAATAATGAATCCAGTATCTCATATATACTTTAATATTATTATAAATATGGCACAACCATATTCAGTATTATATCCATCCTTTGAATGACATGTCACCATACGTGTGTACGTACGGCTTACCGTCTCCACATCATGGTGTAATTGTTATTCAATATATTATTATTTGGATGGGTATAATAATTATGTGTAATTCAGGTAAATAATAAATATAACATGATAATAATTCTGTATATAGGATATAACATCCAATTATATATTATTTTAATATCAAAAGAATAATATTGTCGCTCGTGCGTACGGACGGACTACCCTCTCCACGAACGTGATAAGATTCATCCTCCATCGTATCCATTCAAGTATAATTCTCATTTTCTGATTAATAATAGTATCTAAGGAATTGATATAATTCTGGATATTATTAAGATAAAACGTATCCATGACAAACATGGCTTACGTAACAAAACATATAAAAGAAAACGAGTAAGTTAACACCGGAAACAACGATAATACTAAGATATTATTAACAAATCAATGTTAAAAGATCATATATGATATCATATTAACATATATGATTCTTTTATAATTTAATAACATTTATTTGACCATTATACAGGAGGTTAACCTACCCCCAACAAAGGAAAAAACAAGGTAAGGGTTTATTTCGCAATCTCTTAATTATCCGAGGTTGTTTATACGTAACAATCTACTGGGATCTCTTTATCATCCACATCCATGTTTCATAAAAATGTCTTTCAAAAATTTTTACTATTTAATAAAAAATGGGTTAAAGTCATTTATACCCTTATTTGACTTTATATTTTTTTAAAGGAATCTTTCCAACTTTTTCGAAACAAGTTACTTTTTAACCTTTTTGACAAAATTAAGGTAAGAATGTCTTTTTTAACTTACATGGCGGGTGCGGTTATTCTCTGACCTTATTACACCTTTGAAGCTTCCTTCACAATATTATAAAGATATTTTCCAAATAAAGGTTTTCTCTATAATTATGAGACTTTTATATGATTTCAAAATAAAAAGAGATATTTCTCTAAAAAGAGTTTTGATTTCTTCTATGTCAACATCCTTTGATTGATTTTAAGCTTATTTGAAGCTGATTTATTATGAAACCAAACTTCCATATTGTATTGAAGGTTTTGTGATATGTTTGACTATGGATATTTTATTTTTATACCCTTATGGTTTATGGTTAAAGTATTGACATTTTGTATGCTAGTTTTAATACAAATGTTTATGTTATGTTTAAACATTTTCATATGGGAATGCATTGGACTTAATATGTGACAGGTGGAGCCCGCTATAGCTCCTCGATGCATCGGTAGGTCTAATGGGACAAACTAGTGTCTTGGCACAAGGCCTTGGCAAAATCATATTTGTATTCTTGGAATGAGGCCTTGGCTATGTGGTTATGATAGTCTGGCATTATGCATTCCATCATTATGAAAGTGGTTATTGATATTGCATGTGATTATTCGATTAGTAGAATATCCATGTGAATAAGTAAATGGAATTATTTCATTTTATTTTTTCCATACTATGATGAAGTTCAAGTTTAAAAAGGCTTTAGTTTTATTTATACACCGCCTTAAACGTTTATTCTTATTTATGAAATTTTCTCATATATTGTTATCCTTACTGGGCATTTGAGCTCACCCCTTTTCTATGTTTTATTTTTTCTAGGATGTGAAGAAGTAAATTATGAATGACCTGTAGGGATATTATGAGGGGATAATAGTGTGGACTATGGAGACAATATGTTGTTGTAGTGGTTTTTAACTTTATGATGTAATGTAAAACATTATGAATATCTCTAGTGTTTCCAAGGCTACTAAACCAATCGGTCTTTCGAGACTTGATCTTTCTTGTGATTATGCCAATGTTATATAATAATGCACTGACTCTGGGTAACTGGGGTCGGGTCGTTACAGTTGGTATCAGAGGAAGTTTAGTACAAACCTTGGAAGCTATATTTAGATAAACTCTGATTAGAGCACATAGACCTAAGATGGACTTTGAGTATTAGTATAGAAGAAAATCCTAGAATATTGGTATTGTATAGATTTTGTGATTTTTTCGAGCAATACATCCCTGTATGGATACGAGCAGGTAGAGGCAGCTCTGGCACAGATGTACCTAGGGGTAAAACACGAAAACACCGCTTTGAGCTAGACTCGAACGGTAACTGGTGAACGACAACGGGCCTTGTTGCACTCTTGGTTACGACACTCCCAGGGGATATGCTTAGGATAACTCTCATTTTCTTTACAAATCATTATGAAAGGTTTATGAGTATATACTTCCTCAAAGAAAACATTTTTCTTATTATGGATTATATCCATAAATAGTTCAATTTATGTTAAGTGTTTTATAAGTATGGAATTATGTATTTTGATTCATAAACTGATCTAGTTTATGCCATTGTATAGAAATGGTGCTTATTGGAATAAATGGAAACCGTATCAATGCACGCACTCCATGTAGGGATTTCCCTCCTGCTCAAGATAATTATAGTGGGATGGTGATGCAACTGGTGGCGATCAACTAATCACCATACTGGGACAACTCACTCAGGTTATGAAGAATAACCTAACCCATATAGACCACCCTGATCCACAGCGTGTAGGATCAATGTTAGATCGCTTTATGAGGAAACAACAACCAATGTTCAATGGGAGTACAAATCCCTTAGTAGCTGAGCAATGGATAAATTCCCTAGAGAAAATATTTCAGGCTTTGGGGAGTAGTGAAAGGGAAAAAGTTGTCATGAAAGTTTACCGCCTCACTGGAGATGATGATCAATGGTGGTCATTGATTCAAAACACGAAGGAATATGATGAAGTATCAGATATGGAAAGGAGGGAGTTCAATGATCTATTTTTAGAAAAATACATTCTTCGTGACCATCAATCAGATATGGAAAGGAAATTTCTGAGTCTGAGACAAAAGGACGATGAGAATGTCGCAAAGTATGAGGCTAACTTTAACGGTTAGCACGATATGTTGTTGATTATATGAGTAACCCAAGAAGTAAGATTGATCATTTCTTTGATGGGTTAAAACCATTTCTCCGTCGACCATTAGTCTCACAATCCTTCTCGTCGTACAAATACATTGTCTCATGTGGTATCAAGACAGAAAAGGAATTCTCTAGGTCTTATGACTTTAAAGCAAAGAAAAAGAAGAAGAGATCTGTTGATCAATCTAGGAATGGAAATAAGTGGAAGAAGGGAAAGGTTGAATATCCATCCTGTGGTAAATGTGGGAAAAAACACCCTGGTACTTGCTTGAAGGGAATGGGTGTCTGTAACAAGTGTAGTGAAAAAGGCCACCAAGCTCGTGAATGAAAAGGGAAGAAGGAAGCTACCAATGTTCAATGGTACAATTCCAGGGAGATGGGACATTATGCAAATGAATGTCCTAAGCGTCAGGGGAACTTACCTCAAAAAAGTCCTAGGGATCAAGGCCAAGTTTATGCTATCACTATTGCTGAGGTAGAAGCTCCAAAAGACATGGTGGCAGGTAATTTAATGGTTTCCTCAAGTTTAGAAAATGCATTATTTGATTCTGGATCATCACATTGTTTCATATCTTCCCAGTTTTCTAAGAAAATTAGATATTTCCAATTTGATTTAACAAGGGAGTTGTCAGTTAAAACTCCTAAGGGAAGTATCATTGCAACAAAGTTTTGTGAATCAGTCCCCATTAGAGCACATAAATGTTCTTTATCCGCTGATCTCATCGTCATACATATGATTGTGTTTGATATAATCCTCAGTATGTATTGGATTTAAGATTATGATGTGAATATTTATTGTAAGAAGAAGTAGGTTACGATTTTTGATGATGACGATAAGGAAAACCTGATCTTTAGAGCAGAATCGTCACCACATAATTCTTATCTAGATCCACCCCCAGTAGCTCAACTAAATTCAATTATTGGGGAGGAAGATAATGAAATGACTATGGGTGAGGAAAGGAATGTTCAAATAGAGTATATACCTGTTGTGAAAGAATATTTAGATGTATTTCCAGAAGATTTACCTGGACATCCTCCAGAACGAGAAGTTGAGTTTTCCATTGATTTAATTCCTGGATCAAGGCCTGTATCGAAGACCCCTTATAGAATGGCCACTGTAGAATGAGTCTAACTAAGAAAAGACTATAGGAATTGAGTAATAAAGGATTTATTCACCCTAGTGTTTCTCCACGGGGAGCCCCTGTTCTCTTTGGTAAAAAGAAAGATGGATCTATGAGGTTATGTATCGACTACAGGGAGATCAATTCTATAACAATAAAGAACATGTATCCCCTACCTCGCATTGATGATTTATTTGACCAACTACATTGAGCTCAATACTTTTCAAAGATTGACCTTCGATCTGGATACCATCAGTTGTGTGTAAAGAAGGAAGACATTCCGAAGAGAGCATTTCGAACCAGGTATGGGTATTACGAGTTTATAGTAATGTCTTTTGGATTGACTAATGCTCCCACTGTATTCATGGATCTGATGAATAGAGTTTTCAATGAATATATAGATGAATTAGTGGTGGTATTTATTGATGATATCTTGGTATACTCAAAAATCTACGAAGATCATGAAAATCACTTGCGCATTATTCTGAAGACTCTGAGAAGACATGAATTATATGGGAAGTTTAGCAAGTGTGGATTCTGGATTCTGGATTCAGGAGATTTATTTTCTTGGCCATATTGTCTCTAAAGATGGAATCTCTATTGATCCTTCTAAGACCAAGGCTATCCAAGAATGGCCAGCACCTATGAGTATAACTGAGGTACGTAGTTTTATTGGTTTGGAAGGTTATTATCGACGTTTCGTCCAGAATTTTGCCCGGTTGGCTAAAACATTAACAAAGCTCACACGTAAAGGGGTTAAATTTGTTTGGACAAAATAGTGTGAAGAATGTTTCGAAGAACTGAAGATATGATTTGTTAATGCTCCTATATTGACACTACCATCGAGGAATGATGGGTTCGTTATTCATAGTGATGCATCAAAGAAAAGACTTGGTTGTGTCCTTATGCGGAATGATAGGGTTATTGCCTATGCATCACGGTAGTTGAAAATTCATGAAAAAAACTATCCTACTCATGACCTTGATTTTTCAGCTATGATATTTTCTTTGATGATATGGAGGCACTACCGCTATGGTGAATAATGTGAGATTTATACTGATCACAAGAGTTTGAAGTATATTTTCTCACAAAATGAACTCAACATGAGGCAAAGGAGATTGCTTGAACTACCCAAGGATTATGATTGTACGATATACTACCACCCAGGGAAAGGAAACAAGGTGGAAGATGCTTTTAGCAGAAAAGATCATGGAGTTTTGAACAATATGAGAATTTAAAGGGATCTAATTTTCATGAATCTAATGAAGATGGACATGGGAATAACCAGGGAAGGTGAAACAACAACGCTTTTTCAAATGGTTGCCAAACCATCTTTTCTAGAAATGATTAAGAGTTCTTAGACCGATGATGAAGAATTTCAAAAGAAGATTAAAGCTGTGAATGATTGGAGATTGAGAGACTTTGTGTATGAAGATGAAATTTTGAAATTCGGGAAGAGACATTGTGTTCGCGATATACCAGATCTAAAAAGGGAATTGATGGATGATGCTCATAGTTCCAATTTCTCTATACACCCTAGGAGCACCAAAATGTATAGAGATTTGAAGGAACATTTTTGGTGGGACAACATGAAGAGGGATATTGCTGATTTTGTGTCAAGATATACGGTCTGTCAACAAGTGAAAGCTGGAAGGCAACAGCCTGGAGGAGTCATGAAACCTCATCCCATACCGGAGTGTAAATGGGACAATATTATGATGAAATTTGTCAGGGGGATACCAAAGACTCGTAGAAGGAACGATGCAATATGGATTATTGTTGATCGTCTTACCAAGTCAGCACATTTTCTTGCTATAAGAGAAGATCTACCACTGGAACGTCTAGCAAGACTATATATTAATGAAGTTGTAATAATTCATGGAGTACCCCTATCGATTGTTTCTGATCATGATCCCCATTTTACTTTATGATTCTGCAATAGTCTTCAGAAATCCCTGGATACTGAACTTCATTTGAGCACTGCCTACCACCCTCAGACAGACGGACAATCAGAACAGACTATTCAAACCTTAGAAGACATGTTGAGATCTTCCTCAATTGACTTCCAGGGTATGTGGGATCAATATTTACCTATATTATAATTTTCCTATAACAATATCTTCCATTCAAGTATTCTTATGGCACCATATACAGCATTATATGGAAAGAGATGTTGTACACTAACCTGTTGGGATGACGTTGGTGAAAGAAAACTTGTAGGCCCAGAACTGGTGGAGGAAACGATGGAAAAGTTGAAGGTAATCCAAAATCACATCAAAGCATCTCAAAGTAGGTAGAAGATCTATGTCGATAATCGAAGGAAGGATTTGGAATTTCAAGTCAGTGATCATGTTTTCCTGAAGGTATCTCCATGGAAGGGAGTCATATGTTTTGGTAAGAAAGGTAAATTGAGTCCCAGGTACATCGGAACTTTCGAAATTCTAGAATGAATTGGGGCTGTAGATTACCGATTGGAAATGCCTCCAGGTCTCTCCAAAGTTCACGATGTGTTCCATGTATCTTTATTGACAAAATTATCCTATGTTGAATTTTTTTTATTTTACTGAGAACTTCCAATTTTTATGAATATTGAAAATACTTAAAAACAAATTTTTTAATCAAAATAATTTATAGTGATAAATTATATTATTTAGTGGTTTTAATGTATAATAAGAATAGATGTTTACCGTTTTATCCAATGGTGTTCATTAGAATTAATTTCACTTTGAAATTGGACATAAACAATTGTCAATCTTTTGATATATATTGTTTCTTAAAAACATGCTATTTGTTGTAACAGCAGGAATTAATTATAAAATTAATAAATGCAACTTATATGTTTGGAATTTTGTAAAATAGACATAATTTTTCAATTAGGAATATCAATTATAGCTTAGGGTGAAATTTTGGCACTGTTTTGAAAAACATCAATTTTTTATGAATAGTGAAACTACTCAGTGGTAGTTAAAAAACTGAATTTTTCATAAAACATAATTTTACTGCTTATGTGAATGGAATTTCAAAAATCTGAGAGAATCAGTTAATATCAAGGAGTAAAATGTGGTTCAATGAGATGAAAATAATTTTTGGTGAATAGTAACTTTTTACTTTTATTTACCACAGTTAAAAGTAAATCGGCTAATTAAGGGTAAAAATGATATTAATATTACCCTAACACATGTCCTAATTATATTAGACAAGTGTATCCCGACCAAAAACAACCTTAGGAGTAAAATATTATCATTTAGGTCCACTTGTATTAGATTAGGACATTTATTATTATATAATTCAAAGAAGAGTTAAAATAGTTAAAATCAAAGTTTATTTACTAAAACATTTTTAATATAGGGTTATACATAAGATAAATTCGATTGTAAATATTAATTAGAAATATAAAAATATTTCCTACATAATGATATTTTATTTATAATTTTTAGACATTTAATAATTTAATTTATTTATGATACAATGATGATGCAGTAATTACCATAATAGTGAAAAATTTAAATAATTGATATTGTAAATACCCAAATAAATATAAATTGAGACTTTTAATGAATTAAATTAATTTTCTAGGATAATATGACATATTAAGATTGATTTAGTTTACTTTTTTCTAACTAATCATTCTGTTATAATTTTCCGAAAAATCAATTTTCCAAATAGTGCCAAAATTGACATAAAATAGTTTTTAAAAAATATATTATATTATTAATTGATATTAAATTCCTAAAAATATATGTTTTGGCCAAGAGACTTATATCATGATAGGTGTATCATTAATGGACCACTTGGGGGTCTCTTGGACATATATAGTAAGTTTATTAACTATTTAATATAAAAATACAAAGTGACGAGGTAAGTGTCAAACGAATTAACTAAGAGTTAAAACTAAAAGATAAGGTTAATATAATGACCAAAACCTGTCTAAATCCTATTGGTTGAGTGGTTTTCGACCCATACCCACCTTAAAATTTAAATAATCCACTTTGGAGCCATTAGAAACTGAATATGAATTTATTATAAAATAATATTTCTAGTTATTCCAAAGGTTCCCCTCACCCCTCTTATAAAAGGTCACTCTCCCTTCTCAATAACTCGCACCTTAAAAGCCTTTTGGATCGGCCAACCTCTGCCCAAATACTCTCTCAACTTCCCTCACTTCATCCTAGAGGCCTTCCTTTAGTGAGAAAGCCATCTTAAAGATCCCTTTTGATCAAATCAAAAGGAAGAACCCGAAGAAGAGGTAATGATTTCACCACCCTTTTTCAAGTTCCTTTCTTCTTCCACTTCTTCTTTCTGTGTTATTACCATTCTAAAATAATTAATCCTGTATCTCCTATATAATTTAATATTATTATAAATATGGCATAACCATATTCAGTATTATATCCATCCTTTGAATGACATGTCACCATACGTGCGTACGTACGGCTTACCGTCTCCACGTCGTGGTGTAATTGTTATTCAATATATTATTATTTGGATGGGTATAATAATGATTTTTAATTCATGTAAATAATAAATATAACATGATAATGATTTTTTATATATGATATACCATCCAATTATATATTATTTTAATATCAAAATAATGATATTGTCGCTCGTGTGTACATACGGACTACCGTCTCCACGAACGTGATAATATTCATTCTCCATCGTATCCATTCAAGTATAATTCTCATTTGATGATTAATAATAGTATCAAAGGACTTTATATCATTCTTGATATGATTAAGATACAACATATCCATGACAAACACGGTTTACATAATAAAACAAATAACAGAAAACAAGTAACTTAACACCAGAAACAACGATAATACTAAGATATTATTAACAAATCAATGTTAAAAGATCATATATGATATCATATTAATATATATGATTCTTGTATAATTTAATAACGATTATTTCACCATTATACAGGAGTTTAACCTACCCCCATGAAAGGAAAACTACAAGGTAAGGGTTTATTTTTCAATCTCTTAATTATCGGAGGTTGTTTATACGTAATAATCTACTAGGATCTCTTTATCATCCACATCCATGTTTCTTAAAAATGTATTTCAAAACATTTTTACTATTTAATATAAAATGGGTTAATGTCATTTATACCCTTATTTGACTTTATATGTTTTTAAATAAATCCTTCCATCTTTTTCAAAACAAGTTACTTTTTAACCTTTTTGACAAAATTAAGGTAAAAATGTATTTTTTAACTTATATGGCGGGTGCGGTTATTCTCCGCCATTATTACACCTTTGAATCTTCCTTCACAAGCTTATAAAGATATTTTCAAGAAAAAAGGTTTTCTCTATAATTATGCGACTTTTAAATGATTTCAAAATAAAAAGAGATATTTCTCTAAAAAGAGTTTTGATTTCATCAATGTCAACATGATTTGATGGATTTTAAGCTTATTTGAAACTGATTTATTATGAAAAAAAATTCCATATTGTATTGACGGTTTTTGTGATATGTTTTACTATGGACATGTTATTTTTATACCCTTCATGGTTTATAGTGAAAGTATTGACATTTCGTATGCTAGTTTTAATATGAATGTTTATGTTAGGTTTAAACCTTTTCATATGGGAATGCATTGGGCTTAATATGTGACGGGTGGAGCCCGATATAGCTCCTCGATGCATCGGTTGGTCTCATGAGACAAACTAGTGTCTTGGCATAAGGCCTTGGCAAAATCTTATTTGTAGTTTTGGTTCGAGGCCTTGGCTATGTGGTTATGATAGTCTGGTATTATGCATTCCATCATTATGAAAGTGGTTATTGATATTGCATGTGATTATTAGATTAGTAGAATATCCATGTGAATAAGTAAAAGGAATTATTTCATTTTATTTTTTCCATACTATGTTGAAGTTCAAGTTTAAAAAGGCTTTTGTTTTAGTTATACACTGCCTTAAATGTTTATTCTTATTTATGAATGTTTCTGCTATATTGTTATCCTTACTCGGTATTTGAGCTCACCCCTTTTCTATGTTTTATTTTTCCCAGGATGTGAAGAAGTAAATTATAAATGACCTATAGGGATATTATGAGGGGATAATAGTGTGGACTATGGAGACAATATTTTGTTGTAGTAGTTTTTCACTTTATGATGTAATGTAAAACCTTATGAATATATCTAGTGTTTCCAAGGCTACTAAACCAATCGGTCTTTCAAGATTTGATCATTATTTTGATCATGCCAATGTTATGTAAAAATGCATCGACTCTGGGTAACTGGGGTCAGGGCGTTACATAATAGGTTTTTTAAAATTCCCTATTTAAAAAATGTTTATTAAGATTTTATAATCTTTTTCGACTATGATTCTATTTTTATTAAAAAGGTCTCAAAATTTCTATTAGTTATTTTTAGTTCATTACTAATTATCCACATTAGTCTTTAGTATGGATATATAATGGAAGTTGATGATACCAACAGACCTCCATTAATTAATAGAACATATTATACACAATGAAAAATTAAAATTAAAATGTGCTTAATAAGTGGGTTTAGAGATTTGATCTTCCATTATAGATGAATATAATATTCCTGATATTGATAGTCATACATGGGATGACCCAAAAACCATCTTATAATAATAATTGAAAAGCCATGAATTCCCAATATTGTTCTTTAGGAGATGAAGTGTCTAATAGAATTTCAGCATGTAAAATAGCCATGAAATTTTGGATACTTTATCTCTACCAAATAAAAGAAATTATAGTGTTATGTAAATGAGTATTAACACATATACTATTAAATATGATAACATTAAAAAATTCCTATGATCCTATTTCAAATATGTATCTAGGATTCAATGAAATTTTGACCACTATGATCTCTCTGGGAAGAGATATTAAAATAAAAGAAAAAATCATGAGAATACTCATATGTTTTCCAAATAGATAAGGAGGGACCTCTGTCTCAATTAGAGAATCCGTTAACATTAAAATGATACCAATCATGGAGATGATATGTAGTTTGATGATATATGAGGATGAATTAAAAGTCAACTACGGGGAATAAAATGAAACAAAGAGAAAGTCAGTGGCCTTCAAACCAACAATGTCTAAAACTAATGAAACAGAAAATGAAAACAATTTCATGGTCATGCAGAAATTTTCAGTAGTTATAAATCATCACCAGAAAGTGATGAAGAAAATTTTCAATTAGCTAGATGATTTAATTATTTCTATAGAAGAATTTAATTCTTCAGAAATCCTAACACCAAAGGAAGATATGATCATAAGGGAAAATAGAATAATGATTGGAAATGAAGTGACAAATCTGATGAAATAGTCTGTAATGAATATAAAGGAAAGGTACATGTAAGGGTTGACATTACCAAGCTATAGAATAATAAGAATTATGAAGAAAATGATAGGAAGTATAAAAATTCCATGAAATAAAAAAGTAGTTCTTTTGAAGACAGGCCATGTGACTTAGAGTCTTATCATGAAGAAAAGGCTGACAAATCCAACATTGGTTTTATTAAAAACACATCTGAGGTAACCCAAGAATCTCTTGTACAAAATTCCAATTATTCTGGAGATGAATGTGATTCTGAAAATATAACTAGTGACTAATTATTTGAATACTATAATATGATTGAATACAAATTTAATGAATTAAATTATTATAAACACTCATAAATTCCATGAAAAAGTTTTTCATAAATACTTTGAAATTTTATGATTCTACGGTTTCTGACGGCACTTGATTTTGAGGCCCTGCGTGCCCGGAATCAACTTCTGAATTTTTGTTCGGGTACGTTCTGTGAATGTATGTGTGGGTATTTTAATCTTTTGAAATGGTGCTTGGGATTGAAATATGAGGGCACCGGTGAACTCGCAGCACCAGTATTCACTTAAGAGGACCTTTACCACAGTTGCGTTTGCTTAGGAGGAGAATTTTTTTTGGAGATTTATATTAAAATAAATAAAATTGTTGTACACAATTTTATTGTTTTAAATTTGTTTAATTCCTACAATGGGGAGTTAGAGGTGGGGTCCACACACACATAACCGCCTATGATAGGATTTAGTGTGGTGGGACCCACATTAACCCTAAACCTTTCATCTCCCCTTAACTCTTTTAAACTCCCATTAACACCCCCAAAATTAATTAACTCCTCCCCTCATTGTGGTGGAGCTTCACCACCTCCCAAACATTGATGATGCCGACCCATATAATTAATAACCTTATCACTTAATTAGAACCTCTCATTTGAATTAATTCGAAAGGCATGGCAATATTATTTTTAATACAAGAAGCTTATTGTTTCATTTTGAGTTGGTAATTATACTCTTTGGGAAGGCTCTAGATAAATAAAATAAAAACATTCTTCTCCGACTAAGAACATGAATAACGCTCCAAAACTCGAAGGACGTGAAGCAACATCATCATTTCTTCTTTCTCTGACGTCAACGGAATTGACATCCTTCTTTTGTGATGCCCGACCTCCGCGATTTTTGTCATCCACGACTAATTGATGTGCTCCGCTCTTGAAATCGAGGTAGGGGTTTTTATTTGAATTCTCAAATTCTCTTGTTTTATTTACTCGTTCTTGGAAGGCATCACATACATGGATCAACCAAAACAAGTTGATCCACGATTCATATTAAATTATAATGTTTGAAGATTCTTGATTTATGAATTTGATGAGCCGATTGCTACCACTCTAACATGGAATGGTGTGGGCCAAACAAACATTTACCGACCCCTCCGCAGTTCTTCTTGAATGGTGTGTTCATCATGATGAAAGGTGGTAGCTCTATGTTGGGGTGACGAATGGAGTACCCCCATTGATCCACTAAGAAACCCCTTTTATGTGCCTCCAAAATGTGGTAAGGAGCTCCCCCAACCTCTAAAAGCTAGATTTTCCACATAAGGTACGAGTGGGAGGAAGAACGGGGAAAATATGGAAAATCCTGAGTGGCTCGGGACTTAAAAACCTAGTTTTAAGTGGTCGCAGGGCTTGGCCACATAGTTTGGAAAACCATGCGCCAATCATGCGGTAGCCACTGTCCAACCTGGGGACTTCGCACAGTTTGGAAAAATGTGGGCCAACCATGTGGTAGCCACTGTCTCACCTAGAGACTTCGCACGGCCTGGCCGCACGGTTTTTTAGACCATGCACAAACCATGCGCCCCTGCACAAACCTCCATAACGTTGGCACCGGGCGTCCATTTGATGAACCGTTGGCGGCACTGTAATCCATATAGAGAGATGGTTCCTTGAGTATACCCCATTAGATATTTGGGTTGAGATGGAGTATGGTCATTTTGGATCGATAAAGAATCCAACTAAACCCCGGAACAAAAAGGTGAATAATTATCAGATCTGGCGCCCGATTTACACGCCATCTGTCACGTTGGGTTCATTTTCATGAGATGGAACATTGGGGTACATCAAATATATACTTCATGATAGTTGATGTGATGACCCCCTTTCTCGAAGAGCAAACCCTTTCAAAATTAAGTGTGTTGTGTGCGGGAACCCTATATCTGGCTGTGTCTGCGACCATAACTGTACTAGAATCCTTCGTGGGTTCGGAAGCGATGAAAACTGTAATGGAATCCTCTGTGGGTTCGGTAGCGACGAAAACTGTGCTAGAATCCTTCGTGGGTTCAGCAGCGACGATAACTATACTAGAATCCTCCGTGGGTTCGACAGCAACGACAACAGTACAGGAATCCTCCGTGGGTTCGACACCCACAAGACTAGACTGAATCCTCCATGGGTTCAACAGCAACAAGGCTGGACTGAATCCTCCTTGGTTTTGATAGCAATGAGACTGGACTGAATCCTTGGTGGGTTTGATAGCAACGATACTGGACTGAATCCTCCATGGGTTTGACTGCAACGAGATTGAACTGAATCCTACATGGCTTCGACTGCAATGAGACTGGACTGAATCCTCTGTAGGTTCGACAGCAACGAGACTAAACTGAATCCTCTGTGGGTTCAATAGCAATGAAATATTTTCGTTTTAAGTTTTTATGGGTATTTGTCATTTGACAGTGATAGATGATTCAATGGCTACAATTAATCATCTCTAACTCTCTTTATGTTATGTTTACCTGGTGTGAGATGAGTATTGACTTTCAATCATTATAATCGATGTGATTGACTTCTTTCTTGTGTGGACTGGGTTGTTCATGGGCTTTAGAGTTGGATCTGAACTGGGATTGATGACTTTGGTGTATGTATGGGCATATACCTAACTACAGTTGGTTAATACATCGTGATTGTATCTTTTCTTTTGTGATTTATCCTTCATGGATTCAGGGAGACCTTTGGGGTCTCGGGGTACCTACTTAGTATCGTTATACTCACCTATACAAGGGAAATGCCTGCACTACATTGTTTTGGATGCAGATGATGGACAACGCTGATCGTGGTAGGGACTTCTAGAGCCAGACAGTACCCGTAGGTGGACCACTTGGTGGGATGTACACGGAGCGGACGGACAGACCCGAGGTGCTGAGGAGACCATCTGTACCCACCCTTCAAGTGGGATTCCTGGAGGATGACTCAGGGGTTTCTGATTTACTTTACTGCTATTGTACTAGTCTTTCAGTTGTACTGTACTTACTGTTGAGCTTGTATTTCCGCCCCCTTACCTTTCAACACTTACTTTTGTATTTCAGTATTACTTAGTGCTTACTTGTACTGCATACACTATCATGTTTGTTTACCATATAATGGAAATTCCTTCCCTTTTTATCAGGATTTACACCTTTGGTGCTAGTCACCGGCCCCTGGCCTATGGAAGGCGGGATTGGGGTAGTCACGGCACGGGCCCTGAGGACGGGTCGTGAAAAATTGGTATCAGAGGATTCAGTTCTACCACAGAACATAGACTTTGATTCCTTAAATGGAAATAGTGTAAAGTGTTTTGGGTGTGGTTTTCAGTCCAGGGAGTCCAGTGTTGGTGCGGTGGCTGCTGTATCCATACACTGGGACCGTGAACTCTCATTTTCAACTCAGTGCACGAAAAAACTGATTGTGAGTGTGTTTCATTTGAAAAGTTTTCATTGTTATTTCTTTGTGTCATCTCACCAGGTATACTATTTTAACTGTGGAACACTTGTTTTTTTTTCAAGATATCCCCATGAAGGCAGCCATCTAGGGTTATGAGTTACCTACGGGATTGTATCCCACTGAGTGATGAGGCCTCGGTGTAGGGCCCCATCACAGTGGAGGCACTAGAGGTACTAATAACCGTTGGGCCACTGATACCACCATCCCTAGCAGCATAGAGTGCATTCCATCTGAGCACATTTCACAAGTTCCAGCAATAGAGGCCGCCCAGGTTCTGCGGAGAGACGGACCCTCAGGTAGCCGAGGATTGGCTGGAGGTTGTTGAATGAGTTTTTCATAAAGTTGGGACACCCGCTGACATGATGATGTACCTAGCTGGTAGTATTTTTCAGGGAGCAGCTGAGAGGTTGTGGAGCCTGATTCTATAGTTTTACAATGAGGTGAACCTCACCTTGGGAGACTTCGAGGGTCTTTTCAGGGTGGAGTTTGTACCAGCGACTCTACGCTCTGTTCGGGCTCAAGAGCTACTGCTCTTTCCGCAGGGCTTTCCAACCATAGCAGTGTCTTCTGCAGTTAGCATTAGACAGATGACACAAAAGTCCAAGAGGACTAGACCAATAGGTGGGAGACCCCCGGATATAGGTATGGTTGTGGGGGGAAATGAATTAGAGCCAGCCATACAAGGAGCAGGCAGTGCTATGCATGCGGCGAGCAGGGTCACATGGCTCAAGACTGCCCGACCCATCCTGCAGATGAACAGAAGGCAGTAGAGGGACCTTCCCAGCAGAGGTAGAGGTTCGACCATGGAGGTCCACTGGGAGCAGGTGGACATGGAAGGGGAGTTGGTCGAGTAGCATGTTGATAGGATCGAGACTAGCTGTAGACTTGGAGGTCATTGTTTATGATGCTTCTAGCTTCGTTGATGTCATTGTTTTGTGGATGCTTTGTGTATTTGTACTTTGAGTTGCAGTAATAAAAGACACTTGTTCTTGTGATGTTTTCTTCCTTGTTCATTTTATGTGGTTGATAATGAGAGGTTCTGATTAAAATTTTTGAATTGACCCTCACTTTCAAGATTCCTACTGGAGGAGACCCAGTGACAACACACTACTGCTGACAATGTGACTCGACCCTTGGAGGCGAGAGTAACAGTTGGATCTCTTGGTAGTAATTTCAAGGTCTTACGACGTCGTCCATAGAATGAAATTGTACCGTTCATGTTAGGATTGACTTTATTAAGAAAAGAACCTGGTTCATCTAGAGGATGAGACTGGATTTCCATTTTTAGCAAAGGACAAATCTTAGCAGCTCTTGAAGGACGTATGCAAAAAAAGGTGTAGTCGAGTTTTTTACGAATGGATAGTCACACCCATAGTTTTTTGAGAGAACGGTTCATGGTTTAATCTAATATCAATAGTCATAGGTATGTCTTCTTATAGAAGGAATTGGGCCAGAGATGGTGATGTTGTCTTGAGTTCTTCTGGGACTATGACCTCGATATAGTCTATTCTTATGGGAAGGGGAATGTTGTAGTAGAGTTTGTATCATGATGCCTCCCTTGTCAGCAAGTGAAGGCAGAACACTAGGTACCAGTATGCTTGGTACAACCCTTAGAGGTCCTATAGTGGAATTAGGATAAAATATCTATGGATTTCCTGACGGGGCTTCCACGTACATCCAGATGGCATTACTCTATTTTGGTGCTCGTAGACCGACTCACCAAGTCGGCCCACAGCCTACTGATCATAGAGAAGGGCTCAGAAGAGAACGTGGGAAGCCTCTATGTATAGGAGATCGTACAGATTCATTGTGTGCCATTGTCTATCATTTCCGATCTAGATGCTCGATTCACATCCCAGATTTGGAAGGGGTTACATGAGGATTTTGGGACACAGCTATGTCTGAGCACCGCCTTCCATCCTTAGATGGACGGTCAGACTAAGAGGACCATTAAGACTCACTAGGAAATGCTTCATGCATGTGTCCTCGAATTTCATCACAAATGGTTGGATCACCTACCCTTGGTGGAGTTTGCGTAAAACAATAGCTACCACTCCACCATCGGGATGGCCCCTTACGAGGCATTGTACGTCCGACCTTTCAGGTCACCTCTGTGTTGGACTGACCCAGGGGAGCCACTACTTGTAGGACCAGAGATGGTTCAGGCTATGATGGAGAAGGTGCAAATCATCCAAGAGTGGATGGAGACTGCACAGAGCATACAGAAATCCTATGCCAATAGGAGACGGAGACCACTGGAGTTTGAGGATGACGACCACGTTTTCTTACAGGTCCCACCTTGACGAGGTCAACGGAGATTTGGATGGGGCAGAAAGTTGTCTCTTTGATTCATCCGACCTTTCCAGGTCCTCAACAGAGTGGGCGAGGTGGCATACTTCCATGCCCTTCCACCACAGTTGCATCGGTTTCACGATGTCTTCCATGTATATCAGCTGAGGAGATACGTGCACGACCTATCTTACATCATCGATCACAGGAATCTGGACATCGATGGCAGGGAGACTATCACGGAGGACCCAGTGGAGATCTAACATCGATAGGAGCAGGTCCTATGTGGATGGTTGATTCCTCTGGTGCGCATTTTCTGGCAGCAAGGGAACCTCCAGGAGAGCACATGGGAGCGGGAGGCTCAGATGCGTGCTCAGTACCCTCTTTTGTTTCCCTAATGTGTGTTCTAGCTTTACGAGGACATAAAGCCCTAGGTTGGGAGTAAGTTAATTACCCAAAAATTCCAAGGAAATTTCTTTCTTAAATACTTTGTAATTTTACGAGTTTGTGGTTTCTGACGGCACTAGATTCCGAGGCCCACTGTACCTTAAATCAATTTCTGAAATTGTGTCCGGGTACGTTCAGTAAACGTATGTACAAGTATTACAATCTTTTGAAAAGGGGCTTAGAATTAAAATATGAGGGAACCAATGAACTCGCATCACCGTTATTCTCTTATGGGGTCCTTTACCGCAGTTTCGTTTGCTCAGGAGGAGAAGTTTTTTTTGGAGATTTATATTAAAATAAATAAAATTTTCGTACAAAATTTTATTTTTTTAAAGTTGGTTAATTCCTACAATGGGGAGATAGATGTGGGGTCCACACCCAAATAACCTCTTATGAGAGGATTTAGTGTGGTGGTACCCACACGATCCCTAAACAGTTCATCTGCCCTTAACTCCCTTAAACTCCCATTAACACCCCCCCGAAATTAATTAACTCCTCCCCTCATTATGGTGGAGCTTCACCACCTCCCAAACATTCATGATTCCAACCCATTTAATTAATAGCCTTATTAATTAATTGGCACCTCTCATTTGATTTTATTCAAAAGGAATGGAAATATTATTTTTAATATGAGAAGCCTATTGTTTCATTTTGAGTTGTCATTTTTTCCCTTTGGGAAGGCTCTGTAGAAATAAAAGAAAAGTGTTCTTCTCCAATGAAGAACATGAAGAAAGCTCCAATACTCAAAGGACTTGAAGAAAGTTAATCATTTATTTTTTCTCCAACGTCCATGGAATCGACGTCCTTGTTCCTCGACGCCCGACCTCCGCAACACTTGTCTTCCGCAATTCTTTGATGTGCTTCGCTCTTGAAATTGAGGTAGGGGTTATTATATGAATTCTCAAAATATCTCGTTTAATTTCCTCGTTCTTGGAAAGCATTACGGATGTGGATCAACAAAAACGAGTTGATCTCATATTAAATTGTAGTGTTTGATGAATCTTGATTTATGAACTTGATGAGCTACTTGCTACCGCTCTAACACGGAATGGTGCGGGCCCAAAAAACATGGCCCAACCCCTCCACAGTTCTTCTTGAATGGTGTGTTTATCACGATGATAGGTGGAAACTTTGCGTTGGGGTGAAGAATGGAGAACCCCATTTGATCCACCAAGAAACCCCTTCGATAAGCCTCTAAAAGAAGCTAAGGAGCTCCCCCAATATCTGAAAACTGAATTTTTTGCATAAGGTACCAGTGGGAGGAAGAACGGGGAAAAGATGGGAAAACCCGAGTAGCTCGGGACATAAAACCGTAGTTTTAAGTGGCCGCACAGCTTGACCGCACGGTTTGGAAAACCGTGCACCAACTATGCGGTAGCCACTATCCCACCTTGGGACTTCACACGGGTTGGCCGCATGGTTTGGAAACTGTGTGCCAATCGTGCAGTAGCCACTTTATTACCAAAATACTTCGCATGGTTTTGCCGAACAGTTTGGAAAACCATGTGCCAACTGTGCGTTAGCCACTTTCTCACCCAGAGACTTCACATGGCTTTGCCGCACTGTTTTTCTAGACCATGCGCCCCTACACAAACCTCCATAACTTTTCCACTGGGCATCCATTTGACGAACCATCAGTGGCGCTAGAATACTTGGAGCGAGATGGTGCCTTGAGTATACCCCACTGGAGATTTGAGTTGAGATGGAGTATTGACATGTTGGATCGATCACGAATCCAACTGAACCCCAAAACTATAAGGTGAATAACTCTCAGACCGGGAGAAGGATTTACGAGACATCTGTAGCTTTGGGTTCCTTTTGACGAGATGGAACTTTGGGGTACATCAAATCTAGACTTCATGATAGTTGATGTGATGACCCCACTGCTCAAGGAATGGACCCTCTAGGAATCGAGCGTGTTGTGTGCGGGGACCCTACAGATGGATGCATCTACGAAGAAAACTTTACTAGAATCCTCCGTGGGTTTGGCAGCGATGACAACTATACTTGACTCCTCCGTGGGTTCGGCAGCGACGACAACTGTACTGGAATCCTCCATGGGTTCAGCAGTGATGACAACTATACTAGAATCCTTTGTGGGTTCAACAACTACGATAATAGTTCTGGAATCCTCCGTGGGTTCGACAGCAACAAGACTGGACTGAATCCTCCGTGGGTTTGACAGCAACAAGACTAGACTGAATCCTTTGTGGGTTCGACAGCAACCAGACTCGACTGAATCCTCCATGGGTTCGACAACAACGAGACTGGACTGAATCCTCTGTGGGTTCGACAGCAACGATACTGGACTGAATCCTTCATGGATTCGACAGCAACGATACTCGACTGAATCCCCCTTGGGTTCGACAGCAATGAGACTGGACTTAATCCTTCGTGGGTTCGATAGCAACGAGATAATGTCGTTTTAGGTTTCTAAAGGGTATCTTTAATTCAATAGTGATAGATGATTTAGTGGCTACAACTAATCATCTTTTACTCTCTTTAAGTTATGTTTACCTGGTGTGAGCTGAGTCTTGACTTTTAATCATTATCATCTATGTGATTGACTTCTTTCTTGTGTGGACTGGGTTGTGCTTGGGCTCTAGAGTTGGAGCCAAACTGGGATTGATGACTTAGGTATACGTATGGGCATATACCTAAGAAGAGTTGGTTGATACTTCGTGATTGTAACTTTACTTTGGTGGTTTATCCTTTGTGGATTTTGGGAGACCATCGGGGGTCTCGAGGTCCCAACTGAGTATTGTTACACTCACCCCTTGCATGGGAAATGCCCGCACTACGTTGTGTTGGATGTAGACGACGGACAGTGCTGATCATGGTAGAGACTTGTAGAGATAGATGGTACTCGGAGGTGGACCACATAGCGGGACATACCCGGAGCAGACGGATGGACCCAAGGTGCCGAGGAGACCATCTGTACCCACCCTTCAGGTGGGATTCCCAGAGGACAACTCTGTGATTGCTGCTTTACTTTACTGTTGTTGTTCTAGTCTTTCAGCTACACTGTACTTACTATTGGCCTTGTATTTTTGGCCCCTTACCATTCATCAATTATTTTTTTATTTCAGTATTAATTGGTGCTTACTTATTTTGTGTACTCTGTAGTGTTTTTTTAATATATAAATGCAATGCCTTCCCATTTTATCGTGATTTATGCCTTTGGTTCTAGTCACTAGCCCCTGGCCTATGGAAGGCGGGCTTGGGGTAGTCATGGCATGGGCCCTGAGGATGGGTTGTGACAATGATAAATACAAATATTTAAAGAAATAACATGCCTTAAATACTACTATTAAATCTGAACATGCTTTAGGGAAGGAGAAAAATGCTTAATTACTCAAAGAGAACAATGAACTTAAGTTATATAATGATCAATTGAAAAATGACCTAGAGAAATTTAACTATGGAAAAAAAATCATATATAGATTATTGGTAAAAAAAATTCTAATACATATACTACTTCTATAGGATACCAACTTGGGAAAAGAAATCTCATCAAAAATATGTTTTTAACTATATTTGGAAAATCTGTTTTTCTCCCTTAAATTTAAAATTCTTTTGCTAGTTCTTATTCTGGAAAATCCTTTCCTACTTAATGTTTTTATAGACCAAATAAACTCTATTTTTTATTATCTAACATAATGATTATAGGAAACCCGTGAATTTTATGTGGGTTCCTAAATCATGGATTACTAATGTTACTAGACCCAAACAAATCTTGGTTCGAAAATATGTTTCTATTTGAGTTATTTGTTGGAAAACTGCTTAAAGGGCTCTGGTAAAAACTGATGGTACATGGATAGTGGGTTTTAAAGACACATGACATGGGATAACTAATGTTTCGAGAATTTAATAATGATTTATGGGGAGAATTTCACTTTTTGTGATAATGACAAAGGAAAAATAATTGGTTTAGGCCAGATCTGTAACTCTTACTTAGTTTTAACATCTAATGTAATTTTTGTTGAGGGATTGAAACATAATCTAATTATTATATCACAACTTTGTAATGATGGATTTCATGTTAAATTTTAAAATGATTCTTATTATGTTATTAACTCTAAAAAATGAACTAGTATTTTCTTCTTTTTAAAATGAATATTTTATGTTGTCAACAATATTCTTTAGTCTCTCAAAAATTTTCATGCTTGAGTGTATTTTAGAAATATTTTTTGATGTGGCATAAAATATCAGGACACTACAATATACACTCACACCGAAATCTTACTAGAAAAGGTATGGTCAAGGATATACCTAAACATATTTTTTCAAATGATAATCTATGCAATCCTTGTCAAAATGGTAAAGAGCAAAAAATATCATTCAAACTAAAGAAATTATTTTCAACTTCTCAGCCTCTTTAGTTTATTCACATGGATTTGTCTGGACCTTCTAGAGTCTTATGCCTTTATGGGAATGATTATGTTTATGTTCTTATAGAAAAATATTTTAGATATACCTGTACCTTCTTCTTAGCTAAAAAAGTGAATCCATCTCTAATTTTACGAACATTACAATGGCTATAGAGAAAATTTGTTATAATGAAAACTATTATTATTTATTTTAATGAAATAGTAAAAACTATAATAATATAAGAGTTCCTGTAAATGTATATTTTTTTATCATTATGATTAACATGTTCTTATTGGTTTTTCAAAAAATAAATAAATTGTGATAGTTTATAATAAATCCTAAATATGCTAGTTTTATCAGGGATAGCTTATTGTGTTATTATTAAAAACTTATTATTATAGTTCTAAATTAATAATTTAATTAGGATTGATTATAACTAATCAATAAATGTTTGTAATGAATATTGAGTACAGATGTTTAATGAAAATTTATGATTCCAGAAACAAATCAATAATTATGACATTAATTGTTTTATAAAATCTTATGTCTTGAAAAAATATTATTATACTAAATTTTTATATAAAATTGCAATTTAAAAAAAATTATAAAACACTAATTTTTTTTAAAAAATGTATAATTAATCCCATTATGAAAAGGATTATTTTAATTTATAGTGATTAGTAATTAATAAATAGATATGAATAATCAAGGTATATTTAACTTTCCAAAATCTTATTCAATATATTCCAATTTATAAAAAATATTGGGTTTTTATTAAAAAAAATGTCTTTCTATGGAATTCTGATGAATTGTTAAATCATATCACCTTTATGTGTGTGGTATTAAAGGAAATGTTGTCTTATATCTATGGGGAATAATGTGAGTGATGTGATGGGGAATTATTAATGTAATTAAAATAGTATTATTAAAATATATATGAATTATAATAAAACTCATGATATACTCTTTGAGTGTGTGTTGCATCCATGAAACTTGAGTAAAACACCTTCCAACTGCCACATATTTGGCTTCAACAGTTGAATGTTATACTGTGTGTTGTTTCTTAAATGAAAATTAAATAGATAAATGTTAACAAAAATTAAAAGTTCCTGATGTAATTTTTCAATCCATTCTACATATATCAGAGTCAACATCTGAAAAAAAAATTAGTTCAAATACATTTACTTAATAATAGAAAAGGGTTAAATCTAATGTTACCTCGTGATAGTGAAAAATTATTTTTTCACACTTGAGATTGGATTAGTTTTGATTCAATTGAAATCATACACAAAAGATCACTAAAATCATTAAATCTAGTTGTTGAGATGTTGAGTAATGTAAACATACAATCATAAATAATGAAATATTTCGATCAGTAGGATTCTCATCATAATGAAGATATAAATTATTTAAGTCACTAATAAGAGTATAAATACATTATAATTTTCATATCCAAATATATTAAATAAATACTTTATATATTTATGTTGGGATATAAAAGTAACTTCTAGTTTTTGAAATTTAAAATATATAAAATTTTTTAACTCACCCATCGTACTCTATTGGAATTTATACTACATAAGATCCACAAGGTAGTAACTTAATTATTTCTAAGTTAATCAAAATAAAATTTCAACAACTGATATTTGTACAATAATAATGAATTTTTTACTTATTTTAAATAAAATCAATAAATTTGAAGTACCCTTTACAAAATTTATTTATAACAAAAATCAAGTACACGTATCATACCAATATCAAGTGTTTTGTTTAATTCAATATAATGATTTTTGATATATAAAAACAGATTTTGGATGTTTTTTATTTTTAAACCATGAGAGTCTTCTAACATAAACATCCTACTAAGCATATTCATTATCCATATCACACTTCACATCCTTCTGGAATAGTTTGAAATTAAATAATTCTAGAAAGGATGGACGTATTCGAATAACATAAATTTTTAATACTATAGAATATGTTTCTTCACAATTTATCCCCTCTTCTTGATTACATCCATTTACCAAAAGTGTTGATTTATTATTAATTATTATTCAATTCCCATCAAATTTATTCTAAAATATTCATTCTACTCTAATTAAGAAAAAATTTATAAGTCTTTCGATGGAAGTATAAAATTTATTCATTCAAACATATTGGGTTAATATTGTATTTATTTATTCTAATCCTCATTTCCTAAATACTCATCAGGATTCATAGGTTTAAATTTTGATGAGAAGGTTGTATGTTCAGTTTCATTACATATGAAAGTTATTATCCTAAATATTTGATCTACATTTCCTATGATATATTCTATATTATGATTCCAATGAATCAAATGAAGTTTTATATTTTCAGAATTCTATTCTTCAATAATGAGAAGGAAATATTACATAGGAATAGCTTTTGAAACATAATTGTGAGTTGTTTAAACATGAATAAAGCCTAATAATAATGGTTAAAAATTAGTATTAGAAGTGAAATATAATGATATAGGTTAAGGATTCTTATATTAAAAGGGATCGGATTTATTAAACATATCGTGTACCATTACAACAATAATACAATAAATTTTATTAAAAAATCCATAACACATAAAAGTAGTTTAAAAACCTAAAAACATTCCTTCATTAAATTTTGGTAAAAACATATATATATATATATATAATGTATGATTCAGAATGAATACTTTCAAACCAAAAAAACACTGATGTATGAAATTTTCTCTTTTCTTCACATCCATAACTCATGAGGGGGTTTATTATGAAATACATAAAATTAAAACTATGTATATAATATTGAAGGATGCCAAAATGGATTCATCCTGAAAATGTTTGGCAACTAAGTATTCAATCAACATTGTTCTAGTAATATCCTTATAATTATATTTATACATTCCACTTCACCATTTTGATGCTTGTATGATAGGTTTTGAAATGTTATTTTTAATACATTCAATATAAAAAAAATATTTCAATATCATAATTTGGAAGTTCTCCAATATTATCACAATAAATACATATCAATGATACTTTATCTAACTCTTAACTATGTTTACAAAAGACTTAAAAGAAAAAAATTCTTCCGATTTCAGTGTAGGTAAACAAACCCATGGGTATCTAGTGTAAGAATAAAATAAGACACATAAATAGTATCTTCTACCATGACATATCATTTTTGTAGGATAAAATAAGTCCATTTGTACTAACTGTAAATTATTTGATGTTGAGAATTCACTAGTATATTTAAATCATGAATCATGTTTCTTATCATATCTACAAGTGTAAAATACTTTTGAAGTATCAATACTTTGTTTTATTAGATCATTAAAAAGACCTTTCATAGTATATATATGTATATAAGATTATAGGGTTACAATTTCATAAATTTCTATTCCATTACTAATAGTGATATTTAACTACACTAAGTAAAGGGAATTTTTGGATTGTAATGCATTAAATGTTTAGTGTGTAATATTTCTCTTTCCATTTAGTATAATGAATAAACTAACACTTGGAACTATGTATAATACATTTATCATTCCCAAATTTTAGAATATATCCATCACCACATAATTTACATTTGTTTATAAGGTTGGTTTTATATCCTAAAACAAACCTAACATTTGAAATATGTTCCAATCATATAAGAATAAGGTTACATATTCTTATAAAATCCCCCTGGGAATTAGCTCTAAAAGATAATTTCACAACATTCATATTGATTATATTTTTGGAGAAATTTTTTTCTATTTATATTCCTGGAAGACCACTTTTCATGTGCCAAATAATTTTTTGTTGGAACTTTAATTATTTTAAATAAATAAATTGATATTTTTTCAAACCCAAACCTTCATGTGTATGGTATTATCAAAAAAAAAATATCTTGGTTAACCACATTTTCATAAGAAAATCACCCTTATCAAAGTTAAAATGTTGTTCTCTCTTCAAAGAAATTTTTTTCTTAAAGTAACCTTCACTTTAGAAGTTAGTGGAAAAAGGTTCACATTTAAGAACAATGTATTTTTAGTAAAACATGTTTTTTATATGTAAATCCCATTCAAGAAATAAGAAAATTGGGTTTAATTAGTTTATACATTATGTCAATGTTTTCCTTACTAATTGTAAATGTTGATAAATTTTTTTAAAAACTGGAAATATTTTATTTTATTTCTAAAAATATTTGTTTATACTCATTAGTAATACTATTGGAACTATGATTATTAAAAAAATTGCTAAAACAATTATCTAAAATATCACTTTTTCAAAATCTTTTTAAATGGATAATTATTCAAAATTAATTTTATAATGATCTTTAGAATAATATTATATTTAATTATTCAAATGTGTTATTATGGAATAATCCTTTGTATGTTTATCTTTATCATTATCATGTTTTGTAAAACTGTACTATTTAAATTTAAAATATTTTTTGAAATATGAAAAATTCATCTTAACTAGGTAAAGTATTATCATCAGTGAAGGAAGATTCATCATTAATAAATTATAGAATTTTTCTCATATATATTATTGTTTAAAGGAATAATATCTGGAGAGTCTTCTATAAGTACGTTTTCTATTAGACATTGATTTAGAAAGGGTGATTTTTCATAATAGACAATGATTCCCAATTCAGAACATCCATTATTAAAATAATTTTTAGGAGAATATTTACCACTTTCACTCAATGTGTCATAAGAATTAAAAATGTTATTTCCTTTTGAATTAAAATTATTCATGGAATTTAGAATATATTTTATTTTAATTTTCCAATTTCTTTTTCATCTTTGTATAATCGATTCTTATATATCCAAAATTATTTCAATCATAACAAGTGACCTTAGAATCCATCTTATCATCTTTATCCTTATGAATTTTCATATATTATTATTTAACGTAATTTGTTCCACCAGTCATTTCTATACATAAACTTAGATTATCTAACCCATTTTATGAATTTCATGATGTACTAGAATCTACCTGAACAATTACTATCTACTTCCCTGAATATTTTAAAACTTTCTCAATTGACTAAATTATTGAAAGGAATATATATGTTATAGAAAAAGAAACTAATTTTTTTCTTTTTATAAATCTCAAAAAGAAACTTATCATTGCCACATATTCCATGAGTGCACCAAATATCATCAAATGTATGATTGTTAATCTCTATGGTATCATCTACATCAGTTAATTTTTATTTCCACTAATTGGGAATTATGTATACAATATTTTTTCTGAAAACATTCACCCTAAATTCCATTTTCCCAAATGAATATATAAAATTAATAATATTCATAATTCCTTGGTGCTTCATAGAAACATACTCTTTATGTTGAAAATAAATGTCTTGATAATCATCTCTAAGAATATGACTTCTTGTTCCCATAACATTGGGTGCGCCAAAATGTGTCACTTCCAATTTACTCTTAATATTATTAGATTTTAAAAAATATAACAACAGACTATAGATATTATTCTTTGTATAACTGAATAATGTCTTTATGAATATGTAGTTCAACTGATATTATAATATTTCTGTAATTTTAAAATCATATACTTCATTCTCTTGAACCTTGTATTTTCCAGAAAACATAAAGAAGTTATCAACTCTATCTTTGATCACAAATTTTTTTGTTCTATCTCTCAAATATTCAATGTCATTCCTGTCATGGAAAGGTGGTATACTAGGATTCATGTTGTAAAACCTTGATATTTTAATAAATATTTCTCATTAATTAATATTAGTTCTTCAATATCTGATGTTGCAAGAAATAGTGAGATTAGAAGAACCATAAGACACTATAGGTATAACATAGCTGTTAAATTGGAATTAATATATATGAATAAATAATTTATAAAATAAATATCATGCTAAAACATATTATTAATAACTCAATTATTGGTAAAAATATTCACAAAATTTAATAAAACAACTTTATTCATTAAAAATAAATGATTATAAAAAATGAGTTTTTCTTATTTTTAAGAATGAAAATAATTTTTATTAGTTCAGGAAAATTATTTTTTAATAAATAAATTTCATTTTTGAATTGAAAATCACTACATTATTTTTTTCTAAAAACATTTATATTTTAATGAAAATAAATATATTTATTGAAAATTGTATTTTCTTTTAATGTATTTACAAGGAAATCTAATGAATTTGAATTGATTTAAATTTGAAATAAGTAATTCTAATTTAAAATAATGAAATTATTTGTATTAAAAGGTTTTTTTTGAATTAGTCTGTTATAAATTAAATTTATGTTTTAAAAGGTTATTTTTCCAAAAAAAACTCTTTTCCATAGCATTTTCTCAGATTTATTATAAATTAAATTCATTGTATTTTGTATAAAATATTTTGAAAAAATTGAAAAAAATTGATTTAGATGGTCTAAATTTCATGAAAATTTCGATTCTATTTTTAAACAATATTTATACATGATAAATTTCTCTAATGTGGTAAAAATAAATTTTGGTAATTTAGGTTGAAAAAGAAATTATAAATATGGTAAAATGGTATTAACAAGATGTAAATTTTTATTGGATGAATGTAAGCCAGCTGTTAACATATAATGGTCTAAATTATTTTATTTAATGTTCAGTTTTCTATGAAAATGACTTAAAGAATATTTAAATAAATTAATGTCTGAATATTTCAGTTTCTTGGTCTTAAATATCCCCATGTGTCCCCAAGATGGTAAATTTATGTTATGAAAGAATATAAAGGTAAGTTTTTATTGTAGTAAATTATTTTTCAGGATATATTTTTTTACTTTTTGGGACACATGTATAAGATTAGGATATTTATAATTTTTTTAATAAAATATTAATAATGTCACGTTAATGTTTTAAATGATATGTAATTTTTTATATAGGTTTACACAAAAAAACAGTAAACTATTCATAATAAATTATATATAGAATATTCATCTTCATCATGATATTTTAGTTCAAATTTTAGTGGACAAATAAATATATTATAAAATTGCACAACACTGATGTAGTAATTATTTATTAATGGAAATATAAAATAAATGATACTAAAAATATTTAAAAAATTATAATTATAGATAATTAATGTCATTAATAAATTTTAGTTGTTATATTGACCTCATAAGAATAAAATAAAATATTTTTCCTATATTTATCATCTTATATTGATATTGTTAAATTTTTATGTACTGAAGAGTGTCAATTTTGAAACTACATGTAATTCATCAAAATAATATTTTAATAAATTAATTAAAAATAATAAAGCATAATTAATAATAGAAAAACTAATAATATTGTCTAAAATGTTATAAATTGTTCATTTATTATTTAATTGTTTAAAAATAAGTATAATTTTCTACAGTTTAATATTTAATAACATTTTACCTTAGTTAGAATTAATATATGTTTTCTATGTGTTAATGAAAATTATAATGTTTTAAATAATTCCAAAACCTTTGGAAAATATATTTTTATGATATTTAAACCTAATCTCATATTATATTTTAATAGATTTAATTTTTGTGGTATTTAAATTCATATTTAGTTAAATAATTAATTAATATTATTTGAAAATTATGAAAGTGACTGTAACCTTAATTCTAAATGAGTGAATACTCCCTCACTTATCATATCACATTGAGCCATAAAGATCGACAATAAAAATAAAATTTAACATCTCGATTTATCTAGAGATATTTTTGGAGTCTTTTTCATTTCAAAAGTCCCACACTAGTTTCCCTATGTGAATATTTAAAAGATGTTCATCGAATTAGTTCTTATCGTCTCTATAGACTCTTTCATGGCATTTATAAAAGTACTTTTACTATGTGTGATATTTCCATTATAATGTAATAATAATAGTATCAAAAATATTATGAGATGTTGTTGTTGTTATCGAACATAAATATTTCTCCATAAATCCATGATTAGAAAAAAAATCCTCACATGTGCATACAAACGACTTATTGTATCCACACCATTATGTAATATATATTTTTTCTCGCCACTTTATTTTGATGTTTATCAGGTTGAAAATTATATATATATATATATATATATATATATATATATTTCTGTGTGTGTGTTACAATTAGAACATTATATTTATTCATTAAATAAATATACCCACCACATACATAACATTTAACCATTATATGAATGAAAACATGGCTCATGCATACATACCACCTATTATTCCAATGAAGTGATGCAATTCATATTCCATGATAACTATTAATGCATGATTATAAAAATTTATATCATGAAAATATATGATATTTATTTTGATAAAATTATTCTTTAAAGCATTGAACTATATCATATTCACATAAACTGGGGATAATATGGTAAAACATGCTTTGGAATATGAATTAGTTAACACCCAAATGATGTGTAGTATAGAATTTATATTAACAAATGGGGGATGGGATGATATAATATGATCATATATTATATCCTAAAAATTAATATTGTTCTCGAATAAGTTAGTAACATTATTTAAACTATTATAGAGACATATTTGAAACATTTAAAGGAAATAATTCCCATGGTATGTGTTAATTTCATAGATGGGATTTTTTATATTTACATATATGATGAGGAATATTTTTCATACATTCTGATGTTTCATAGAAAAATATATGAGTACCTATCATAGTCGAATGTTTTACCAGTAATATACACATGTTTTTCTTGTTTTTCCTAAAATAAATATACTATGATAGTTTTATAGTGGATCTTAAATATTATTGTTTTGTCCTGGATATCATATATAGTTTTTCTTAAAAACTAATTATAATAGTTTTAGGTGAATAATTAAATTTTGATTCATTATTACTAATTGAGAAATGTTTTTAATTAATATTGATTGTATATGGATTATAATAATTTATAGGTCCAAAAAAACAATTTGGTAGTTATGATTTTTTTTAAAATCTTATCTCTATAAAACTTATTATGATAACAGATTTTTATATAAAATTTCAATTTATAAAACTAAATGTTTTTAAGAAACCAAAAATGTTTTAATAAAAATGACCAATTAATCCCCCTATAAAAATGAGTATATTAATTTATGATGATCGGTAAAAAATAAATAAACAATAATAATAATTTTACATTTAAAATTCCATAATATTATTCAATATATTCAAATTTATCAAAAATGAAGCTTTTACTGAAAAATTCAGTGTGTAGTTCTATCATTCTGTGGAATTCTAAATTATATCTCCTTTATGTGTGTAGTCCCAAAGTAAATGGCCTTATATCTATGGGATAGAATTTGAGTTATGAGTGGGGTTTTCACTTAATGAAATGATATTTATATTATAACAAAGTATTTGAGTTTTAGTAAAACTCATTCCATTGTTTTAGAATGTTAGTTGCATTGATAACACATGACTAAAACAACTTGCAACAACTACATATTTTGGTTTTTTTGTTTAATGTTATACTAAGTGTTTTTTCTTAAATTAATAATAAACTAATGAATATCAACAAAAATTACAATTTATCATTGTAAATTTTCTATCCATTCCATATCAACTCTAGTCATCATCCGACCAATATTTTTTTTTGGAATCATTTCTAGAATAATAGAAAAATTATAAATGAAAATTAACTTTATGATAATGAAGAAAATCATTTTCCACACTTCATATTTGATTCTTTTTAATTGGATTGATATCCTACACATATGAACACAAACAAAAATAAATATACTTAATGAGATGTTATGAAACGTAGTCATACTGTCATAACTAAAGAAATATAGTGATCCACTAGTTTCCCAGCATAATAAAGATCTAAATTTTGTAAGCCCCTAATAGAAGTATAAATACATTATTATTTTCTTATCCAAATATATTAAATAAATATTTTATCTAAATATATTGGTTTTTAAATATAACTTCTAGTTTCACTAATTTGAAAATGAATTCAATTTATAACTCACCCAACATAAATTTTTCAAACTCAGAGAACATAAGATTCATAAGAAGATATTTTAATGATTTCTGAGTTGATCAAAATATAAATTCAACAACATAAATTTTAACAATAATAATATTTTTTTGCTTATTTTAAAAAAATCATTTTATTTGAAGTAATCGTTACAATATTATTTTTTTAAAAAATTCTTGTACACATAAGATACCAATCTCAAGTGTCTTGTTTAATTCCATCTAGTGATTTTGTAAGTATCAAAACAAATTTTTTATGTTTTTTATTTTTCAAACCATGTAGTCTTAAAACATGAACATCCTACTATGAATATTTATTATCATTGTAACATATCACATCCTCTGAAATAGTTTGAAATTAAGGAATGTTAGAAAAGATATATGTATTCAAATAGCTTCAATTCATACTTGTGGAGAATATGTTTACTCACAATTTTCTCCCTGTTATTGATTATATACAGTAAAAATATGTGTGGACTTATTTACAATTATTATTCCATTGGCATAAAATTTATTCTAAAATACTCATGTTACTCCAATTATAGAAGATTCTATAGGTTTTTCGAATGAAGTCTAAATTTCATCTATTCAAAAATATTGTGTTAATATTATATTTCTTTAATCCAATCCTCATTTCTTAAATACTCATATGGATTTATAGGTTCAAATTTTTATAAGAAATATATTTGTTCAGTTCCATTTCATAAGAAAAATCATTTCCCAACTATTTGATAAATGTAACCGATGATACATAACATAGTACAATTCCAAAGAAACAACTGACTTCTTATGTTTTCAAATTTTAACTCTTTAACAGTAATAAGGAAATTTTCCAGAGTAATAGAATTAGGACAAAAAATTTGAGTTGTTTACTTATGATTAAAAAGATATAAAAAACGTTTAAAATTAGTTTTAGGAATGAAATTTAATAATATAGGTTAACGATGCCTAAATAAAAAGGTATTTGAGTCATCAAACCTATCGTGTACCATTTCCTCAATAATAAAATAAAATTTATTAAAAACTCACTATGATATTAAAGTAGTTGAATAACCTAAAAACATTATTTCATGGAATTTAGGAAAAACATATATATATATATATATATTATATTTTTTTATTCATAATGAAGACTTTTAATCCCTCAAAATAGATGTAAGGATGATTTTATTTGCATCCTATATACAACTCATGAGGGGTTTTATTATGAAAATGAAATAATTAAAACTCTATTTATAGTATTCTAGGATGTAAAACTGGATTCTTCCCCAAAATGATTGTTAACAGAGTAATTGCTCAACATGTTTCTAGTCATATCTTTAGTAATTCTATTTCTACATTCCATTACACCATTTTAATGGGAGTATTATAGGTTATGAAATATTATTTTTAAATCCATTGATACTAAAATAAATTTCAGGACCATAATTTTTAAATTATCATAAATTATCACAATGAACACTTATCGAGGAGACATTTTAATCAATATTAATTATGGTTATAAAATAAATAAAATAAATACATACTTAATATTTCATTATAGGAAAATAAACGCATTTGTATCAAGTGTAATCATAAACTAATAAATATATGTAGTATTTTATTCTAAGACTTATTTGTTTTTTAGCATAAAATAACTCTATTTGAACTAACTTTAAATAAGCTGAAGTTGAGAATTAATTAATATAATTAAAATCATGAATCATGTTTCTTACCAAATTCACAAGGGTCAAAGACTATTTAACTATCAAACCTATTTTTTATTTTATCATCAACAATTCTATTTAGATTCTATATTGATATGTTTCTACAGTTACATTTTCTTAAATCTCTTAACCATTTACAATATTGATCTGCAACTACACTATGTGAAGATAAATCATGGCTTCTAATGTATTCTGTTATTTGTGTATAAAAATTCTCTTGCTAATTGGTATAATCAATAATTTCATACTTTTAACTATGAATAATACATTTATCCTTCCAAAAATTTCTAAATCTATCCTACATCCCATAATTGACTTATGATTATATGGCTAGTATTATGTCCCAAAACAAACAAAACAATTGAAATATGGGTAGATCTTATAAGAATAATATTATAAATTCTTATAGTATATCCTTTGTAATTATCTCCCAAAGATAATTATAAACTTTCATATTGATTATATTTTTGAAGAATTTTTTTATATTCTTATTCTTAGAAAATAAACAAATCATGTGCCATCTAATGTTTTGTTGGTACTTTGTTATTTTCCAAAAAATAAAATGACTAGGTTTTCGAACCCAACCCATATTGGGTCCGGTATTATAATAAAACAATATCATGGTTAACAATATTTTCATTTGAAAATAACCATTACGAAAAGTTAAATATTGTAGTATCATTGATGAAAATCATTCCTTATAGTGCCCTCCACATTGGAACATTGTGAAAAATGTCCACTTTTTGGAACAACGTATTTTTTACTAAAAACAAATTTTTTATATCTAAAAGTATTTCAAGAATTATTACATTGAGGTTTAATTTCATTATATGTTATGAAAATGTTTTCTATAATAATAGTAAATGTTGATAATTTTTTGGGAAACTAAAAATACCAATTTTTTTAAAACTATATTTTTATATTCATTAGTAAAACTTTTGGATCTATATATAATAAAATAGTTGAAAACAATTTTTCTCAAACAAGATATTTCAAAATTCATTTTAAAAGGATAATTTTTTGGAATTAGATTTATCCTGATCTTTAAAGTGATATTATATTTCATTATTCAAATGGTTTATTATCAAATCATACATAACTTGTTTATCCTTATCAATATCATGTTTTTTAAAACCATACCATTTACATTTTATAATATTTTAGAAAATATTGAAAATTCTTCTTAACTAGGTAATGTATTATCTTTTGTAGAGGAAGATTATCCAATAGATGATCTTGAATTTTTAACATCTAGATTATTTTAATTTAATAAAATATTGGCTTGGGTTTATTCTCTATGTACCTTTTATATTAGACATTGATTTAGAAACGATAATTTTTAAATGACACCAATTTTTCCTAATTCAAAACATTCATTATCAGAAGAATTATTAAAAGAATCTCCACCACTGGCTCTCTATGTTTCATAATAGTTCAAATAGTTATTTCTTTCTGAATAATAATTTTTCTTAGAATTTAAATTTAAATTTATTTCCTTTTCTCGTTTTCTTATAATCAATGTAAAATCGAGTAAGATAAGCCCTAGTTTATTTCATTCATAACATGTGATCATATAATCTTTTTTATTAACGTTATCCGTATGAATTTTCATATATCCAAATTTATCATAATTTATTTAAAATGTCTTATTTATACATACACCTAGATTATATAACCCATTTTCTGAATTTTATGATGTACTAGAATTTGACTGAACAATAACATTCTTCTTTATTGAATATTTTACAACCGCCTCAAATGACTAAACTGTTGAGGGGAAAATAGATGTTATAGAAATTAAATTCAACCATTTAACTTTTTATGATTCTCTACACATCTTTTTATCATCTTGTTTTAGGAGTGTTCCAATAATATCTTTAAGAGTAAGATTAGTAATGTCTAATATATCATCTACATCAGTTATTCTTTATTTCCACTCATTGGGATTTATGTATATAATATTTTTTGAAAATATTCATCCTAAATTCCTTTTTCTCAAATGAATATAAACTATTTATAATATTCATAAATATTTGGTGATTCTTGAAAACGTACCCTCCAGGTCAAAAATCAATGTTTGGTTAATCATCTCCAAGCATAGGTCTTCTTGTTCCCATAACATTGGGTGTACCTTAAAATTTACTCCTAATAATAATAAAATCTTCAAAAGATGATTACTGACTATTGATATTCTTCTTCATTGAATAAAATAATGTCATTATGATTTTATTGATCAAATGATATTATAATATCTCATCATTTTTAAAATGATATACTTCATTATCAAGAACCTTGTATTTTCCAAAACACATTGAGAAGTTATCAACTCTAGTTTTGATCACAAAATTTTTCATTCTATCTCAAAAATATTCCATGTCATTCCCATCAAGGATAGGTGTTATTCTAGGATTCATATTGTCAAACCTAAATATTTTAATAAATATTTCTCTTTAAATAATTTTAATTCTTTAATAGATTATGTAGTAAGAAAGAGTGAGATTAAATGAACCATAAGACACTATTTGTATAACCTAGCTATTAAATTGGAATGATTAAATATTAATAACTAATTATTAAAATAAATATAATGCCAAAACATATTATTAATATTTCGATTATTAGCTAAAAAATAATCATTCAATTTTAATATATGTTATCTATGGGTCAATCAAAATGATAATGTTTAATATAATTCCACAACCATTCGAAAATAATTTTTTTTTGATATTTATACCTTTTCTCATATTATATTATAATAAATGTAATTTTTGAGGTATTTTGACAGACATTGAATTAAATAATAAATTATTATTAATTAAAAATTATGAAAGTGGTCATAACCTGAATTATAAAAGCATGTGTCTTCCGTGACTTCTCACATCACATTGAGACATAAATATCTACCATCAAAATCAAATGTATCTTCTCAATTTATCTATATAAATTTTAGGTGTCTTTTTCATTTCAAAATTCTCACTCTTGTTTCCCTATGTGAATATTTAAATGATGTTCATCGAATTAGTTGTAATCATTTGTATAGACTCTTTCAATACATTTATACATGTACTTTAACTATGTGTGATCATTCCATTATAATGTAATAATTATAGTATCAACTGTATTATGATATTTTCATGTTTTTATGGAACAATAATATTCCTCTTTAATCTTGGATTCGAAAAAAATCCACACATGTGCACACAAACGACTTATTGAATCCACACCATGGTGTAATATGTTTTTCATCACCACTTCATATTGATTTGTATCATGATGAAAATAATATATATATATATATATTATTATTATATTTAGAACATTAAATTGATTCTTTAAATAAACATACCATCCACTTAGATAACATTTAACCATTATGGGAATGAGAACATCGTGTGTGCATATATACCACATGTTGTCCCCATGATGTGATGCAATTCATATTCCATTGTAACCATTACTGCATGATTACCAAAATTTAAATCATGAAAATATATGATATTTATTTTGATAAAACCATTCATGAAATCATTGAACTATACCATATTCACATAAACTGGGGATCATATGGTAAAACATGCTTTGTAATATGAAGTAGTTAACACACAAATGGTGGGTAGTATAGATTTTTTATTAACAAATGGGTGATGGGATAATATAATAGGATCATATATTATATCATAAAAAATATTATTGTTCAAGAATAAGTTAATAAACTTTTTTAAACCACTATAGAGATGTATTAAAAACATTTAAAGGAAACAATTCCCATGGAATGGGTTAATTTCATAGACTCCTTTTATTTGTGATTGTTTATATGTACTAATATGCTGAGGAATATTTTTCATACATTCCCATGTTTCATAAAAAATATATGAGTAACTATCAAAGTTGAATATTTTATCAGCAATATTAACATGATCTACATAGTTTTTCTAAAATAAATAGACTGTGATAGTTTTATAGTGGAGCCTAAATCTGATATTTTTATCATGGATATCATATATAGTTATTTGTAAAAACTAATTATTATCGTTTTAAGTGAATAATTAAATTATGATGGATTATTACTTATTGAGAAATGTTTTTAATGAATATTGAGTGTATATGGATTACAATAATTTATGAATCCAAAAAAATGGTAATTATGAAAAAAAAATTATAAAATCTTATGTCTACAAAACTTATTACGATACCAAATTTTAATATAAAATTTTAATTTAGAAAATAAAATGTTTTTAAAAAACACTAAAAGTTAATATAAAAATGAATAAATAATCCCCCTATAAAAATGAGTATATTAATTTATGGTGATCGATAAACAATAACTAAATATAAATAATAATTTTACATTTTAAATTTAATTAAATTATTCAATATATTCCAATTTATCAAAAATAAAGGGTTTACATAAAATATCAGTGTGTTTTTCTAGCATTCTAATGAATTCTAAAATTATATCTCCTTTATGTTTGTGGTCCCAATAGAAATGAACATACATCTATGGAATAAAATGTTAGTGATGAGCTGGGATTTTACTTAAAGAAATGATAATTTTATTAGAATAAAGTATTTGAGTTTTAGTAAAACTCACCCCATTGTCTTTGAGTGTCTGTTGCATTGATAACAATTGACTAAAACAACTATCAGATTGCACATATTTTTCTTCGATTGATAAAAGTTATACTAAGTGTTGTTTCTTAAATTAAAAATAAACTAATGAATATCATAAAAAATGACAATTTCTCATGGTAAATTTTCTATCAATTCTATATCCAACGGATTCAGCATCCGAAAAAAAAAATTAGTTAGGAAACATTTCTAGAATAATAGAAAAATAATAAATGAAAATTAACATTAAGATAATGAATAAAATCATTTTTCACACTGAATATTTGATTTTATTTTTTGGATTGATATCCAACACATAAGAACATAGAAAAAATTAAATCTAATTAATGAGATCTTATGTAATGTAATCATACTATCATAACTAAAGATATATTTAGATCAACTAGTTTCCCAGCATAATAATGATCTAAATTATTTAATTCGCTAATAGAAAAATAAATAAATTATTATTTTCCTATCAATATATATTAAATAAATATTTTATATAAATATATTGGGTTTTAAAAGTAACTTCCAGTTTTTTTAATTTCAAAAAGAAGACAATTTTAAACTCAGCCATCATACACTTTTCAAACTCAAAGAATATAAGATCCATAAAGAAAATATTAATTATTTCTGAGTTGATCAAAATATAAATTCAATAACCTAAATTTGTACAATAATGATGTTTTTTTAAAAAAATCATTGTATTTGAACTGCACTTTACAAAAATTATTTTGTAACAAAAATCATGTACGCATACCATACCAATATCAAGTGTCTTGTTTAATTCCATCTAGTTATTTTTAATGTATCAAAACATATTTTTAAGGTTTTTAATTTTTAAAACAATGTGGTCTTCCAACATAAACATCCTACTATGAATATTCATTATCATTATCACACTTCACATCCTTTTGAAAAAGTTTGCAATTAAAGAATGCTATTAAAGATAGATGTATTCAAATAGATATAGTTAGTACTATTAGAGAATAGGTTTCCTCATTATTTACTCCCTATTATTGATTATATACCTTAAAAAATCTGTGTATTTATTTCCAATTATTATTCCATTTTTATCATATTTATTCCAAAATACTCATGTTACTCCAACTATAGAAGATTCTATAGGTCTTTCGGGTGAAGTCTAAATTTTGTCTATTAAAACATATTATGTAAATCATGTATTTCATTAATCCGATCCATATTTCATAAATACTAATTGGATTCACATGTTCAAATTTTTTAAAGAAATATATATGTTCGGTTAAATTTCATAAGAAATTAGTTTTCCAAACTAGTTGGCCTATGTTACTGATAATGCATACCCTCGTATAATTTCAAAGAACAACTGACTTCTTATGTTTTGAAAATTTAATTCTTCAACAATATTTTGAAAATATTCTAGAGGAATAGCCTCAGAACCCAAATTTTGAGTTTTTTATTTATGATTACAACCTTATAACAAAGGGTTAAAATTAGATTTAGAAATGAAATATAATGATATAGGTAGAGGATTCTTAAATACAAAGGTATTATATTCATCAAACATATCTTGTACCATTTCCACAATAGTGAAATAAATTTTATTAAAATCTTACTACGTTATAAAATTATTTGAATAACCTAAAAAATTGCTTCATCAAATTTTGGTTAAAATATATATATATTATATTTAATTCAGAATTATGACTTTTAAAACAAAAAACATTAAGCTAAGAAAGGTTTTATTTTCTTTCTATCCACAACTCATGAGGGGTTTTCTTATCAAAAAGTAATAATAAACACTCTATTTATAGTATTCTGGGATTTAAAAATGGATTCTTCCCCAAAAATTTTAGCAACTGAGTATTCACTCAACATGGTTCTACTAATCTCTTTAGTAATTCTATTTCTACATTCCACTAAACCATTTTATTGTGAGTTTTATAGGTTTTGAAATGTTATTTTTAAAACATTTAAACCTATAATAAATTTTAATACCATAACTTTTAAATTCTCCAACATTATCACTATGAACCCTTATTAAGGATACATTTTACTCAATCATAATTGTGGTTACAAAAGAAATAAATGAAATAAATAATTCAGATTTCATTATTTGAAAATAAACCCATGTGTTTCAAGTTTAATCATTAACAAAGACATATACATAGTATTTTCTACCAAGACTTCTTATTTTTTTCTAGAATAAAATAAGTCTATTTGTACTAACTATAAATTAGTTGATGTTGATAATTCATTAATATATTTAAATCACAAATCATTTTTGTTACCATATTTACAAGGGTCAAAGACTATTTAAGTATCAAACCTATGTTATAATAAATAATCACCATGACCTTTTAGATTCTATATAGATATGTTTATATAGTTACATTTTCTTAAATCTATTAAAATTAACAATATTGATCTTCAATAACACTACTTCAAGATAATTCAAGGCTCCTATTGTATTCAATGATTAGTGTGTAAAAATTCACAAGCTGATTGGAATAATGAATAATTTCAAACTTGTAACTATGAATAATAAATTTATCATTCCAAATATTTCACATGTTATCCTCCATCCCATAATCTACTTATTCTTATAAGGTTGGTTTTATGTCTGAAAAAAACAAAACATTCGAAATATTGGCAAATACTATAAGAATAATGTCACAAATTATGATAATATCTCCTTTGTAATTATCTCTCGAAGATAATTTTAATCTCTCATATTGATTATCTTTTTAAAGAATTTTTTGATAGTCATATTCTTATAAAATACACTAATCATGTGGCATTTCATTTTTTGTTGGTACTTTATTTATTTTCCAAAAAATAAAATGACGAGTTTTTAAAACCTATCCCATCTTTGGTCTGGTATTATAAAAAAACAACCTCTTGGTTAACAATCATTTTTTTTGAAAATAACCCTTAATAAAACATAAATATTATTGTCTCTTTGAAAAATATCATTCTTTATAGTGACCTCAACATTGGAACATTGTGAAAAAAATTCTACTTTTAGGAACAAATTATTTTAAAATAAGAAAAAGTTTTTTATATATAAAACTCTTTTAAGAATTATTACAATGAGGTTTAACTTGATTATACGTTATGCCAATGTTTTATATACAATTGGTAAATATTGATAATTTTTTGGCAAAATAATAATATAAAATTGTATTTTGAAAACTATTTTTTTATATTCATTAGTTATAATTTTAGAAATATGTTTAATTAAAAAATTGAGAAAAAAATTTTCTCTAAAACAAATATTTTCCAAAATATTTTAAATGGGAAATTTTTTATAATTAGGTTTAACATGATCATTACAATGGTATTATATTTCATTATTAAATTATTTTTATAAAGTCATAAAAAATATGTTTATCTTTGTCATTGTCATGTTTTTTAAAACCATACCATTTACATTTTTTAGGATTTTAGAATATCTGGAAAATTCCTCTTAACTAGGTAAAGTATTAACTTTTATAGAGGATGATTATCCATTAGAATATATAGAATTCTTATCATCTAGATTAATTTATTTTAATAGAATATTGAATGTGGATTATTCTCTATGTACCTTTTATATTTGAAATTTATTTATAAATAATAATTTTTAAGAGAGACTGATGTTTCCCAATTCAAAACATTCATTATCCGAAGAATTATTAGAGGAATCCCCACCACTGGCCCTCCATGTGTGATAGTATTTCAAAAATTTATTTCCTTCTTTATAGTAATTTTTATTTTAATTTAAATTTTAATTTATTTCCTTTTCTCATTTCTTTATCATCATTGGAAAATAGGGTCAGATAAGTCCTTATTTATTTCATTCATAAAAAGTGACTTTAGAATCCTCATTATCATCTATATCCTTATGAATTTTAATATATCAGTATTTAACATACATTATTCTAACGTTATTATTTATACATAGTCATATATTTAAAAATATATTTTTTTAATTTTATTATGTTCAATAATTTGACTTAACAACAATATTCTTTTTCTTTGATTATTTTACAACTTTCTCAAATGACTAAGTAATTGAGGGGAAAATAAGTGTTATAGAAAATAAATTCAACCATTTATATTTTTAGAATTCTCAACATATCTTTTTTTCCATCCCTATTATTTCCTAAGTGTACCAATAATATCATCAAGAGAAAGAATAGTAATCTCCAATATATTATCTATATCAGTTATTTTTTATTCCCACTCATTGGGATTTTGGTCTATAATATTTTTTACAAAACATTCATTTTAAATTCATTTTTTCCAAAGTTAATATAAACTATTTATAATATTCATAAATCATTTGTGCTTATTGTAAACTTACTCTCCAGTTCAAAAGTCATTGTCTCATTAATCAGCTCTAAGAATATGTCTTCTTGTTCCCATAAAATTGGGTGTACCTTTCAATTTACTCTAAATAATAATAAAATCATTAAAAGATGATAATTGACTATATATATTCATCTTCATTGAATATAATAATGTATTTATGAATTTATTGATCAAATGATATCATAATATCTAATCATTTTTAATAACATATACATAATTATCAAGATCCATTTATTTTTTTAAAAACATTGAGAATTTATCAACTCTAGTTTTGAGCACAAAATTTTTCATTCTATCTCAAAAATATTCCATGTCATTCCCAACAAGGATATGTGGTATACATGGATTCATATTGTCACACCATGATAGTTTAATAATTATTTCTCATGAAATAATATTAATTCTTTGATAGATTATGTTGCAAGAAAGAGTGACATTAAACGAACCATAAGACACTATTTGAATAACCTAGCTATTAAATTGGAATGAATAAGTATTAATAACTAATTAATGAAATAAATATAATGTTAAAACATATTATGAATATTTTGATTACTAGTTAAAAAATAATGAAACAATTTTTGTAAAACAACTTTATTCATTAAAAATAAATGTTCTTAAAAATGAGTTTTTATTCTTTTAAGAATTGAAATAATTTTTAGAAGTTCTCAATAATTAATTTTAAATAAATAAATTTCAATTTTTCATTCATAATGCCAAAATTATTTTTTTCTGAAAACATCTATAATTTATGAAAAAACTTATATTTATTGAAAACTATATTTTTTAAATTATTTACAATGAAAAATTACAAATTTGAATTATTTTAAATTTAAAATACATAATTATAATTTCAAATATTGAAGTTATTTTTTTTAAATTTTTTTTTTATTAATTCATTTACTATATATATATTATATGTTTTAAAAATGAATTTTTCAGAAAATACCTTTTTCATAGCTTTTACAGGTTTTATTATAAGTTAAATTCTTCAACTTTTGTTTTTTCAATTTTGAAAAAATAGAATTTAGATTTAGATATATATGGTCCAAATTTATTTAATAGTTCACTATTATTTTTAGGCAATATTGTACCCTTGGAAAATTTTCTAATGCGGTAAAGGGAAAACATGGTAATTTGGGTTAAAAATTAAATGATAAAGATGGTAAAATGGCATTAACTCAAGGTATAATTTTAATAGATGAATATATTCGACCATTATGATATAAGGGTCTAAATTATGTGGTTTAATGATCACTTTTCTATGAAAATTACTTAAATAATATTTAAATAAATGCATGTCTAAACATTTCAATTTCGTTGTCTTAAATATCCCATATGTGTCCATAAGTGGGTAAATGTATGTTATGATGAAATTTAAATGTAAATATTTATCTTAGTAAATAATTTTTCCAGATTTATATTTATTTTTTAATCTTTTTTCCACATGTATGATATTACTATATTTATAATATTTTATATAATAAAATTCTAATGTTGTCACATTAATTTTTTTAATGTTATGTCACCTTTTATATAGGTTTACCCAACATTAAAATTTAACTATAAATATTATTAATTTTTATATAATATTCATATTCATCATTATATTTTTGTTTATATTTTTGTGAAAAAATAAATATATTTATGAATTACACGACATTGATGTAACAATTATTTTAGTAATAGAAATAAAAAATATATTTTACTGAAAATATTTAAAAAATATGATTTTATATAATTAATTTTATCAATGAATTTTATTTAGGATATTGATATATTAGGAATAGAATAAAAGTATTTTCTTTTATTTAACATGTTATATAGATATTGTGAAATTTCTATGTACTGAATAATGTCAAACATGACACCACATATACATTATCCATATAATATTTTATTAAATTAATTAAAATTCACAATGTTTAATCCATAGTAAAAAAATATTATTATATAAATTATTATAAATTGTTCATTTGTTATTTAATTTCCATAAAATATGTATAATTTACCACTATTTAATATTTTATAAATTTATACCTTAGTTAAAATTAATATATGTCATCTAAGGGTTAATCAAAATGCTAATGGTCAAAATAATTTCAAACCCTTTCTAAAATATTTTCTCAATGATATTTTAACCTTCCCTCATATTATATTATAGTAAATTTAATTTTGGATGTATTTTTGTAGATATTGAATTAAATAATAATTTAATTTTTTTTTGAAAATTATTAAAGTGACCATAACCTCAATTATAAAAGGGTGCATCCGTCCTCACTTCTTTACATCACATTGAGCAATAAATATCAACCATTGAATTCCAATTTATCTTCACTATTTCCCTAGATAAATTTTAGGTGTTTTTTATTTTATGTATCCCACACTAGTTTACCTCAGTGGAGATTTAATGGACGTTCATTGAATTAGATGTAATCATATCTATAGGCTCATTCAAGACTTTTGAACTTTTATTTTCACTATCTATGATCCTTTCATTATAATGTAATAATTATAGTATCAAATGTAGTATGGGATTCTGTTATTTTTATGGTATAAAAATATTCAACCTTTTATCCATCCGAAAAATAACCATCATTCATGCATACATATGACATATTATATCGTTGTAGTGGTGTAATATGTTTTTTCTTCCCCACTACATTTTGATAGGTATCATGATTAAAATAACATAAATAAAGTTGACATTTAAAACATTATATTTATTTTGAAATAAAATATTCCCTCCACTTCATTATCATTCAACAAATATGGGAATGAAAACATCACTCTTTAATACTTACCACATACTGTCCCAATGATCTGATTCAACTAAAATTCAATGAAAACCATTAAAGGAAGATTATTCAAATTTATTTCATGAAAAAATATTATATTTATTATAATATAATTATTCATGAAATAATTAAACTAGATCATATTCACATGAACTGGGGATTGTATGATAAAACATGCATATGACTATAAAGTAGTTAACACCTGAGTGAAAGGTATTAAATAAATATTATTATCAAATGGGTGATAATATGATATAATAGGATCATATATTATCTCATAAATATTAATATTGTTCTGGAATATGTTAATAACATTATTTAAACCATTATAGAAGACTAGAAGAAATGTTTGTTTGAAATAATACCTATGTTATGGGTTAATTTCACAGTCTCCTTTTATTTGGGATTGTTTATATGTAATTATCTGCTGATAAATATTTATCATACATTCCCATATTTCATATATAAAATTAATGTTACAATAAAATTGTATAATATTATTATTACACATGTGTGAATGTTTTCTAAATGTTTTGAAAGGAATTGTTTTTTCATTTACCAAATGAGAAACATCCTGTCGTTTTTATGAAAGGTACGAACATAATGTTTTTTACATAAAAGGAATGAATGTATTTTTATTATATCATGAAGCACTAATGAATTGAATATTATCCTATAATTTTATAATGTTATTTTTTAAAAAATAATACTTTAATATTTCATGGTATTTTAAGAAATTAAAATATTTTCAATGAGGAAAGGATATCTTCCTTAAGAATAATTTTCCACTGATCATTCAAAATAATTCTGTATTTATGATAACATTATTGGATTTTACTTATTTTGTAATATGGAAATTTTTCATTGTTATTATTCCTCTTAACTATATGGTTTTTTTATGTTTAATATGGTATAATATTTATGATACACGTTTATTTTCCACGTTTTTTGATATGATGGAATGATATTTATAAAACACATTTATTTTAATGGTTACTAATATGAAAAATTAATTATGTTCTTGGGGAACATATATTTATGGATTTAATTATTTGATAGGTGTGACCTATATATCCCACTAATTCATTATGTAATGATATATATCGTATGAGAGAGATAGGACAAGAATGATGAGATGACTCTATCTTGAAACAAAGGGAAGGAATAGTGAGTAAACTCTGTTTAGTAAAGGATTTTTTCACCATGATTGTCCCATTAAATTTCCTAGAATATTATGAAAACTGTTTTATATGAAAAATATTATTCAAAGATACAATTTCTTGTGATATTATCTCATTTAATATGTTCTTTGATTCATTATAAACATCTATGATTTATCCATACTGTAAGAACCCGGTTTTGTTTTAGAGGTACGGGCTTCTTCTTTTTGTTTTCCTTAAGTGATTTTGAGAAAATATGGAAAATGGGGAAAAATCTTAAATTTTGAAACTACACGCCGTGTACTTTTCCCACACGCCGTGTACTTTTGGCCGTGTTGGGATAAGTACATAGGGCGGGTAGCCTCACCGGCCACAAAGGGTGTAGGAACCGACTACACACTGTGTAGTGGTCCTTTACATGTCGTGTAGTCAGTCGGTAGGTTAAAAAGTAAGGCGGTGGAGTCGCCACCAGCTAGGCGGCAGTACATGTAGTGTACTCGGGAGTACATGTCGTGTACTCTTGTCGGCAGGTGAACAGTGTCGGTGCCGCCAAATGAACAGTTAAATGAAAGAATTACACGCTGTGTACTCCGAAGTACACACCGTGTACTTTGTTTTTTCGGATTAAAATAGGCAGTAGCCTCCTCATTTGGCAGAGGAGGAGTTTGAGACATTTTTGAGCCAAAGGAGGAGGCCAAACCTTTGAAGATCCGTCGGGAGTTCGTCTGGAATCCGATTCGGCTTCGGACGATCTCGTTGGAACCGCACGGGTAAGCCCTTCCTCCTCCTGGTACCGTTCTTGCCAATTATTCTCCCAACGTAAGTTATTTATGTTTGAATGGGTTTTGTACTTTGTCAGATATATACCGGTCTTGGGCGTTTCTGGAGTCGGCGTTCAGGTATAGTGTTCGTTGGCACATAAGGTAGGTGGCTTGGTGTTTATTTTCCAACTATCATGCGTTTTTGTGCGTTTTCGTGCCACGAACCCATGTTGGGGTGTTGTGTGGATGAGGTCGTTGCTATATTTAATGCCTAGAATTGCATAGGTGATTAAATGGTGATAAGAAAATGATATTTGGGATCGTTTCTTGGATCCAGGACCATCCCGAGGGGTGTGTTCCTCTGTTTAGCCATTTGGCCAGGATACCCGAGGGTATTCCTTAAATGTAGTAACTGTAGAATTTCCTTGAGAGTAATTGCTTGTTTACTGCATTTTGATATGTTGGGCATGGCCCAGTTACCTGTTTAGCCTAAGGGAATTGTTGTGATTAGCATGAGGGTGTGACTGTTTTATCCTGAGGGCTGTCATTATTCTGCCTGAGGGAAACCTTTCGTGCCTGAGGGCTTGAATTTTGTGCCTGAGGGCGACGCCTCGTAAGCCTGAGGGTGAGAATTTCTGTTACGCCTGAGGGCAATACCTGCGGGTTGGAGTATGTATGGCCTAAAGGGAAAGCCTGAGGGTGTGGTTACAATTTTATCCGGAGGGCACGGTCTGGTTAGCCTGATGGCTTAGTGCTGAGCACAAAAACATTACTAAATTAAAGGAATTAAATGAATAATAAAATGGAAATTTAACTGTTAAGTTAGTTACTTTTGAGTACTATTTAGTTATTTCATCTATTATTGCACAATTGTTGCATGTTTTACACACAATTGAGCACGGGCCTTTGGTGGGTGCCTACTAAGATATATTTCTCACACCCTATTTGGGTCACGCTTTTCGGCCCAAACAGATTACGTTTCTACAGGTGTAGATAGGGGCAAGAGTCCCTATACAGGTACTTGACAGTTGCTGAGTAGTAGGAGGGAATGGGACCGAGCCTAGGCTCGCGATGCCACTGCCAGCTGTTTACTTGTTTTTCTGTACTTTGCTTTTGGTTGTATCACAGTGATGTATAATATATTCTGGCTGTTTTCTTAGAATTTGAACATGTATCATCATCACTTTTATACTGTTGTCCATATCCACTACTATAGTTATTTCAGTTGTGTATGTTTACTGCTTCCGCTGTTGTCGTATGTTTATTTTGGTATTCCGCTGCGCTACACTTTGACAAATGAAGGCATAGTTTCCCCACTATCAGACCTGGGCCCTCGCTGCTAGTCGGCAGCCTCTGGCATTTGGGGAAATGCGCTTGAGGTCACGTGGCGAACCGGGCTCGGGGCACCCATTGCGTGGCACCCGGGGCTGGGACATTACAAAGTGGTATCAGAGGAGTTTCTTTTCTTTGACTTACTATTTGTATCTGTAGTCAGAGTTAGGACGAACAGTTGTTGGTAATAAGTTGTGCCCGGGCGTAGCTAACCCGTGTACAGGGAAAAGCCAGTCTACCTCGTACTTTGCATTCTTTTATCTTGCAATTTTACAGTTGATATGTTTTCACCATTGGGTGACGCACTTGGATTGTGATGTTTATATTTTATCTATGGGTTCTATTTAGTTGCAACCCGATGAGATGAGGGTATGTCGTCTCATGCATCATATAGGTACATGCTAGATATCACATGCCATGCCTAGTTACCATGCCATGTAGGTGCATTAGAATTTTCATGTTGTTTTGATAGTTGTTCTGCTAGTAAAGCATACTGTTGTGATAGCTGCTTGAAAAATACATGCCTTGTGATATGGTATTATTGTTTGAGCTTGTTTATAGAATGGATGCCAAACTTTGGTCTTTGGGGAGTATGGGCCCCCATTGACCAAAATTTGGTAGATCATTGACTGGTTATTGGTTATAACACAAATAAGATTTCATACATCGATTCGTGGGGTGTATGGGCCCCACGGGTTGGAATTTGACACTTAGGTGTTGTTTTCAGTATTTTCTGGGTTCCAGAGATGTTTCTGAGGCATACTGTCCAGAAAACCCAGAATACACGCTGTGTAGGACCTCATACACGTCGTGTGTGTTCTTCTATTTGGGAAGAAAAATGAACTTTTTGAGTACACGTCGTGTACCCTGAGTACACGCCGTGTTGTCTCTTCCCATGTCACAAACCGTGTGGGCGGTGACACGGGGTAGAGAAGAGGTTGGGTAAAACACGCCGTGTAGTTTTTGTACACGCCGTGTAGTGTTGACCCGGAGTCCGGCCGTGTAACTAACAACACGGGTCGGTGAACTCCTAGACAAAACATGTCGTGTCAATTATAGACACGCAATGTAGTGTGAACTGGGGACTCATCCGTGTAACTAACAACACGGGCCGGTGTCACCTCTTTCAGAACACGCCGTGTACCATTGGGACACGCCGTGTAGTCTTGTCTGAGGAGAGACCGTGTGGAGTTAGCTGTGTGGCTGGGAAACGGTGTGGTGTACACGCCGTGTACGGGTGTAACACACCGTGTGTGGTAAAGCTGAGTAGTCAGTCGTGTCACAGATGACATAGGCAGTTGGAAAATAACACTATACACGCCGTGTAGATATTATACACACCATGTAGTTTTGTTGAACGGAAGTCGTGTGGCTTAGCCGTGTAGAAGGACCCGGGCAGGGGAATGGAAGTCAAGTACACATCGTGTAGTCAGTGTACACGTCGTATAGTCTTGTTTTGAAAATTTTGAACTGCCATCTTCCTCTTGTTCCTTTGTGGTTCCTTCGTTTCAGTCTTAATAATCTTGAATCTGAGGCGTTCTTTTGACCTTGTAGAGTCATGCCGCCTAGGCGACTGCGAGTTGTTCGCCAAGAGAGCGGCGACGATTATACTCTCGAAATGGTGGGCCATGGGCTACCAATTGATCCTCCAGCAGAGCCAGATGCGGCACTAGCTGTTATACCGGACACAGGCGCAGAGGTGCAGTTCTGTGAAGGATTATTGCGGTTCATGCAGACCTTTCAGGGAGCACCGCAGGCTGCCACATCTATGGTCGAGCTGACGTGTATCTTTCAGCAGTAGCATCCACCTATGTTTTTAGGGTATGGCGAACCACAAGCTGCAAAATCGTGGATAGGATCGATGCAGACTATTTTCGAGCATCTTGAGAAGCCTCTAGGGCGGAGGGTCAAGCTCCCGACTTACATGATGCATGATTCTTCCAAGAGGTCATGGGATGTTACCACCCAATCAGAGCTTCACAAGGACATGACGTGGGAGGATTCTCGGATAGTCTTCTATGAGTTCTTCTTTCCCGAGACACTGAGAGTAGATAGAGCTCTAGAGTTCATGAATCTGCAGTAGGGCGCTATGTCGGTGATGGGCTACTCTGCTCGTTTTACAGAGCTTCAGCACTTTTCACCCGTTCTGGTGGGTGATGAGACGCTGAGAGCCAGACGTTTTAAGGATGGTCATCGGTATGACATCCGAGCGCTGGTGAATGTTTTCAGGTTACCTACTGTACACGCGATTGTCAAACAGCCGTTGATTACAGAGAGGAACCTACGAGAATTTAGTTGTGTGGTCCAGGGCGTTTCGGCACCACTTACTGGCACCATTTCTTCTGTCAAGAGGAAGCGGAAGATGGACTTCTGTCAGGGCGGCAGAACCAGCCAGGCAGCTTCTTCAGGTGGCCCGATCAAGTGCTACTAGTGTGGCAGAGAGGGGCACAAGAGGCCGCAGTGTCCACGAGACCCAGTGGAGTGTCGAGCTTGCGGCAAGATGGGTCATTTGCAGCGCTTTTGCAGGGCGTTTCTACCAGTGGCTAGTGAGAGGGGTTCTGTGTAGACTCCACGTGCGGGATCAAGACCAGTGGATTCTTACCAGACAGAGAACTAGAATACGTTAGGGCGTGCAGGCAGAGATGGTGGTCGTGGCCATGGTAGCCAGACACCAGGATCTCAGAGGCAACAGGGTGGGACAGCTCAGGGTAGCGAGGCTGTGTCGCAGGGCCGCAACACTGGTCATTCATATGCAGTGCAACAGACCTAGCAGGAGCAGGATATCAGACCTTCGACAGTCATAGGTACTATTCTAGTAGCTTATGTCTTGTCTTCAATACTTTTTGATACGGGTGCTACACATAGTTTTATATCAGTACCCGTTGTGGAGAGCCTTGGGATCGCTGTTTCTACTTCTTCTGCTATCTTGATGATAGACACTCCGTTGGGGACTAGGACGGTTGGTGTGCGTCAGTGCAAGGAGTTCCCCCTTGAGGTTGGTGGGTTTCACTTCCTTTGGGACCTCTATGTCCTGGAGATGACAAGCTATGACTTCATTCTCGGGATGGACTGGTTGGTTCCCTTTCGAGTCTTTGTAGACTGCTATCATCGTAGGGTGCGTTTCACGTCACTAGAGGGTGGGGAGTTTCTATACAAGGGCGAGTGGGATGTTCAGGCGAGTCGAGATGGACCAGAGCATCATGGGCGAGGTGGAGTCACAGCCCAGATTGCGAGCTTTTATCTGGATGACCAGGAGACTCGTCAGACAGTTTTCCCTCCAGTTGTCGATCGTTTCAGGGATGTCTTCCCGGACGACTTTTCAGGTCTACCTTCGGTGCATGAGGTTGACTTCTCTAGCGAGCTTGTGCCAGGAGCAGCACTGGTGTCCATTCCTCCTTATAGGATGGCCACACCTGAGTTGCAGGAGCTCAAGATGAAGTTAGAGGAGCTATAGGCAAAGGGTTTTATCCGACCAAGTACTTCTCCTTGGGGTTCTCCGTTCCATTTTGCGAATAAGGCGGATGGTACCCTTAGGATTTGTGTGGATTATCGGAAGCTGAACTAGTTGACGGTTATGAACCGATATCCCTTGCCGAGGATAGATGATTTGTTTGCCCAGCTTCGTGGAGCACGAGTGTTCTCGAAGATTGACTTGAGATCCGGATATCATCAGCTGCGTGTTAGACCATCTGATATACCTCTCACAGCTTTTAGGAGTAGGTACGGACTATATCAGTATACAGTTATTCCATTCAGACTCACGAACACACCAGTAGTTTTCATGGCTCTGATGAATTGTGTGTTACATCCGTATCTTGATTCATTTGTGGTAGTATTCGTGGATGATATCTTGGTGTACTCTCACACTCGACACGACCATGCCACCCATCTTGAGATCGAATTGAGTACACTGAGAGAGTATCGCTTATATGCTACGCTCTCAAAGTGCAACTTTTGGATGGACCAGATTCACTTCCTGGGTCATATCATCATAGAGGCAGGAGTTGTAGTGGACCCAGAGAAGGTTAGATTAGTAGTTTCCTGGGAGCCACCCAAGAACTTGTTTGAGATACGAAGTTTCTTAGGACTTGATGGTTACTACAGATGCTTCATACAGGACTTATCCTGCTTAGCAGCACCGTTGAAAGGTCTGTCTAAGATGGGTGTGATGTTCGTTTGGTAAGAAGCTTGCGAGACAGCTTTTCAGGACCTGAAGGGAAGGATGACATCAGCACCGATCCTGATACTCCTAGATTAGGGGAAGAACTATACGGTTTACTATGATGCGTTAGGGATTGGGCTGGGAGCTGTTTTGATGCAGGGCGACCGAGTTGTGGAATACAGGTCTCGGCAGTTGAGGCCACATAAGAGGAATTACCCGACACACGATCTCGAGTTGGCTGCAATTGTGCATGTGTTGCGCTGTTGGAGACATTACCTGTTGGGAGAGCATTTTGTGGTTTTCACCGACCAAAAAATCCTCAAGTATATCTTTACTCAGCGTGACCTAAATATGAGGCAGAGAAGGTGGGTCGAGTACCTACAGTCCTTCAATTTTGAGCTTGCCAATACACCTGGTAAAGGTAATGCAGTAGCCGATACACTGAGCAGGAACACTCAGATACAAGAAGTGCAGGAGGCCAGTGGTGAATGGCAGCTTATGGATTTGTTGCCTGACATGCATCTGGAGGTGCATGGAAGTCAGGGACAGACTTATCTTTCCCCGTTAGCTGTGACTTCTACCCTCCTAGACAGAGTGAGGATGAGGCAGCTGTCGATTTCAAAAGGCCTAGTTCTACCGGAGTCGGTGGCATGTGAGGACACTCCTTCAGGTTGGATGATAGGTGATGATGATGTTTTGTGTTTCCATGGACGTGTATGGGTTCCAGGGGATATACGCGACGAGCTGATGAGGGAGTTTCACGCTTCAGCTTGGGCAGTTCATCCCGGGGTTACCAAGATGTACCGAGACTTGAGACGTCGGTACTGGTGGCCGGGTATGAATAGAGAGATAGATGGTTTTGTTACGAGGTGTTCCACCTGTCAGCATGTGAAGGCAGAGCATCAGAGACCAGTTGGGCTGTTACAGTAGTTGCCCATTCCGGAGTGGAAATGGGATGATGTCGCGATGGATTTCGTGACGAGATTGCCAAGGTCACCTCGAGGCAATGACGCCGTATGGGTTGTTGTGGATAGACTTACAAAGGTAGCTCACATCTTTCCAATCAAGGAGACCCTTGGTGTGGACGAGCTCAGAAGGCTGTATATCCGAGAGATCGTACATTTTCATAGGGTCCCTCGTTCTATCATTTCAGACAGGGACACCCACTTCACGTCTCATTTTTGGCAGAGTCTTCAGAGGGCGTTGTGTACACAGGTGCTTCTGAGCACAGCATACCACCCTCAGACAGATGGCCAGTCAGAGCGGACGATACAGGTGCTAGAGGACATGTTGTGCGCATGAGTCCTACACTTTGGGGGCTCTTGGGAAAGCATATACCCTTAGTCTAGTTTTCATATAACAATAGTTTTCAGGAAACTATTGAGATGGCACCATACGAGGCTTTATATGGTAGGCCATGCCGATCACCTTGGTGCTAGTTAGAGGCAGGTGAGGCAGCTTTACTGGGGCTACAGCTCATGCAGGAGACATCTGAGCAGGTCCAGTTGATTCAGAAGTGGGTGGCTACCGCGCAGTCTCGTCAGAAGTCTTATGATGATCGTCGCAGATGACCTTTGGAGTTCGTGGTTGGGGATCAGGTTTTCTTGTGTGTTTCACCGAGGCTGGGACACAAACGGATCAGGAGACATGGTAAGCTTTCACCGAGGTATGTGGGGCCATTCGAGATTCTAGAGAGAGTCAGGCTGGCTGCCTATCGGTTACAGTTACCGCGGCAATACCGAGCCATGCACGACGTCTTCCATGTGTCGCAGTTGCGTCACTACCATTCAGACCCATCTCACACCTTTTAGCCTGAGGGGGTTGAGATTCAGAATGATGCGTCCTTTGAGGAGCATCTGATCTGTATCATTGACAGGAGCACGAAGGTCCTCCGAGGCCGGTCAGTTCTTCTCGTACGGGTGCTATGGTAGCATGGCTGAGTGCAGGATGAGACCTGGGAGCGGGAGGCCGATGTGCGTGCTCAGTTGCCAGAGCTGTTCTGAGATTTCTCTTTTCCACACTCGAAAGGGAAATTCAAGGACGAATTCCTATAAGGGGGGAGTTTTTAAGAACCTGGTTCTTGTTTTATAGGTATGGGCTTTTTCTTTTCCTTTTCCTTATGTGATTTTGAGAAAATATGGAAAAATGGGGAAAATCCTAAATTTTGAAAATACATGTCATGTACTTTTCCCACACGCTGTGTAATTTTGGCCGTGTTGGGATAAGTACACAGGGCGTGTAGCCTCGCCGGCCACAAAGGGTGTAGGAACCGACTACACATTGTGTAGTGGTCCTCTACACGCTGTGTAGTCAGTCGGAAGGTTAAAAAGTAAGGTGGTGGAGTCGCCGCCAGCTGGGTGGCAGTACATGCCGTGTACTCAGGAGTACATGTCGTGTACTCTTGTCGGCAGGTGAACAGTGACGGTGCCGCCAAATGAACAGTTAAATGAAAGAATTACACGTCGTGTACTCATAAGAACATGCCTTGTACTCTGTTTCTTCGGCTTAAAATAGGAAGTAGCCTCCTCATTTGGCAGAGGAGGCATTTGAAGCATTTTGGAGCCAAAGGAGGAGGTTGGACCTTTGAAGATCTGCTGGGAGTTCATCTGGAATCTGATTCGGCTTCGGACGATCTCGTTGGAACCGCACGGGTAAGCCCTTCCTCCTCCTGGTACCATTCTTGCCAATTCTTCTCCCAACGTAAGTTATTTACGTTTGAATGGGTTTTGTTCTTCGTCAGATCTACCCCGTTCTTGGGCGTTTCTGGAGCCGTCGTTCGGGTATAGTGTTCATTGGCACATAAGGTAGGTGGCTTGGTGTATATTTTCCAACTGTCGTGCATTTTTGTGCGTTTTCGTGCCACGAACCCATTTTGGGGTGTCGTGTGGCTGAGGTCGTTGCTATATTTAATGCATAGAATTGCATAGGTGATTAAATGGTGATAATAAAATGATGTTTGGGATCGTTTCATGGATCCAGGACCATCCCGAGGGGTGTGTTCTTCTGTTTAGCCGTTTGACCAGGATACCTGAGGGTATGCCTCAAATGTAGTAACTGTAGAATTTCCTTGAGAGGAATTTCTTGTTTACAGTATTTTGATATGTTGGGCATGGCCTGGTTACCTATTTAGCCTGAGGGCATTGTTGTGATTAGCCTGAGGCCGTGACTGTTTTAGCCTGAGGGTTGTTGTTATTCCACCTGAGGGAAACCTTTCGTGCCTGAGGGCTTGACTTATGTGCCTGAGGGCGACACTTCGTAAGCCTGAGGGCGAGAATTTCTGTTTCGCATGAGGGAAATACCTACGGGTTGGATTCTGTATGGCCTGAGGGCAAGCCTGAGGGCATGGTTACTATTTTAGCCTGAGGGCAAGGTTCTGGTTAGCCTGAGGTCTTGGTGCTGAGCACAAAAACATTACTAAATTAAAGGAATTAAATGAATATTAAAATGGCAATTTAACTGTTAAGTTAGTTACTTTTGAGTACTGCTTAGTTATTGCATTTACTATTGCACACTTGTTGCATGTTTTACACATCGTTGAGCACGGGCCTTTGGTGGGTGCCTACTGAGATATATTTCTCACACCCTGTTTGGGTCACACTTTTCAGCCCAAACAGATTACGTTGCTATAGGTGTAGATAGGGGCAAGAGTCCCTATACAGGTACTTGACAGTTGCTGGGGAGTAGGAGGGCATGGGACCGAGCCTAGGCTCGCGATGCCACTGCCAGCTGTTTACATGTTTTGTTGTACTTTTTTTTTGGTTGTATCACAGTGATGTATAACATGCTCTGACTGTTTTCTTTGAATTTGAACATGTAGCATTATCACTTTTATACTATTGTCTATATCCACTAATGTAGTTATTTCAGTTGTGTATGTTTAATGCTTCTGCTGTTATTGTATGTTTATTTTGGTATTCCACTGTGCTACACTTTGACAAATGAGGGCATAGTTTCCCCACTATCAGACCTGGGCCCTCGCTGCTAGTCGGCAGCCTCTGGCGTTTGGGGAAATGCGCTTGAGGTCACGTGGCGAACCGGGCTCGGGGCACCCATTGCGTGGCACCCGGGGCCGGGACATTACACATACATATGATATTATTATACTTTATTGGTTGGATATAGTTATATAATGTTTTATTAATGTTATTAGGTCTTATTATTAGGATTAGATTTCCAAATCCCACATTTAACCTTACTAAACATAAGATCTCACTAATTAATATGTCTATTTTCTATAAGATATGACGAAATTCATTAAGTAAACTATGATACAAAAGATTCTATTTATGATTTAATTAACATGAGATAATGTATAGGTTTTATGAATTTGTTGTTTATGATTCCATGATTCCAATTAAACTAACCCTATATGGTTTCTATATTGTGTTGATATGTTATGTACCACATATTATTTTATTAAGAATTATAATCCATATATGAAAAGTATGGTCTATTATAGTCCATATAAATTGAAGTCTTAGTAATATTTTAGAATATAGGATGATAAAACAGTGTAAAAACCCTACGGATAAGTCTATGTATATGATACAACGCCATAATTTTAGTGAATATCCTAAAATACATAGGATAAAATAAAATGTTCCACAAATTTAAAATTAATAAATAATTACCATTGATTATTTGGTGTTTCAACTATGATTAGTGTTCATCACACTATGATTTCTGTTTTTAAGAAGTGAATGGAACCAGATGTTATTGAATTAATACTAAATGAAATTGGAAATGTAATGATTTTACTCTTGAGAAAAAGAATTTTATTGGAGATGGAATAAAAAACATTTATCTATGCTCACAAAAAATTATCAAGCTATAAATCATATAGTACATAACAATGAGAAATGAGTGTAACAAAATATTATTGATTCCATATTGATATAGGGTCCACCTTCTCTTAATAGATGTTAGAATCCACTAGTGCTTCAGAAATGGATCAGTTCCACCTAAAATATATTTTCAATTTCACAATGTTTAGAACATGATAAATTAATTTTGATAGTCCATCATTTTGGTGGTAAAGCATAATAATGGTGTAATTTCATCAAGAATTTTATGTACTGATATCATATTGAATCCATGGAATGCGGTAATTACAAGAACTCATTTTTCAATAATTACATTCATCATCTTCATAAAATGAAAATGGAGGAGTTTATTGAGATTAGGAAAAACTATGATGGATATGTGGGCATATATTAAATAATATATTAAGTCATCAAAAGTATAGTTCTGTAATTATAATCCAACATTATAGTAAGGTATATTGATTCTTCGGTTGCTTAAAACAAAGTATATAGGGGGAATTATCCATATGGGACATCAGTGTCTCTGAGGAAATCCTTATATGTTTCCCATGGTTGAGAAGGAGATTGGATTCACCCCTAAATCTTATGTGTTTGATATAGAGATAAATATGGTATTCAAGGGAAAATCTAAAAACTATATTTAAAAGAATAGGATTTTTCCTTTATTACCAATACAAGGAAATAAAAGTAGGGGAATCATTCATAAGGGAACTATTAACTATTTTATGTGTGGGAAGGAAGTTCATGAGGAAATATAGTGCTAATGTAATGATAGAAATATAACTACTGATGTGAATAGGGATATGGATACATTGAATGAACCTCGCACATTAAAATGGAAAAATTTCAAGGAAAATGGACATTATGAAAAAAAATTACAAATCTATAGGGTTGTAAATCATGATATATGTCGTCATCCTCTTAAGGCTAAACACTATGGAAAATCATATGGGATAGCTATTTGTGATGTGGAGTAAAAAATATTGTCTTGAAATGTACAATTACAATAAAATATAATGGAATTATTGTCTTATTGGATTTTTGATCCACAAATTTTTATTTATAATGAATTCTCTAATGGTATATACATATTATCACAACCATTAGTCATTTAGATAGCTATGAAAACTCGTGATGGTATAATGGTTTCCTAACAAGTTTATAATAAATTTCCGGTTGAAGTTTATGGGATTATGCTTCCTAAAAATCACTCAATCTTTATATTAGTTGAATTTGATGTGATTCTGGGAATGGATTAGGTTTATCCATATGAAGATCATATAAATTTATAATAAAAGAATGTAACATTTTGTATTATGAATGAATCCATGATGCCTTATAGATGTAATGATGAATATGTACTTCTATTGGAAATTACTTCCATCTTTTGTGCTTTAATTTCTGTAAATGATGGTTATCAGTCTCATATGGATTTGAATAAACACTCCATTATGGATACACCTTTTGTATAAGAGTACTTTACAACTTTCTATAAGAATTTATAGGTCTTTCATGAAATAAATGAAGTTTATAATTCAATAGAACACATATCAGTTGATATGTCTATTTTAAGAACTCCTCATAGAACGGAGCCAATTTAGATTCACGAAGTAAAGAAACAACTACAATATAATCTTGACTATGGATTTATATTCCCTATTGGATCACATTAGGGTGAAGCTTTTCTTTTTGACAGGATGAAGGAATGAACATCGAGACATTTCATTGATTATTGTGAACTTAAGCATATCACAATCATTAAAAAGTATCATCTCCTCCATATTAATGAATTATTAGATCAACAATATATTTACCAATATATTTCTAATATTTATATTCACTCTATATTTCATAAATTGAGGACCATAATGATGAATATAACAATGATGAGATTTCGTAGAAGGCATTATCACTATGAATTTAGTGTGATTCCTTTTGGTCTTAAAAATGATCCTACTATCATCAAGGATTTAATCAATAGAGCCTTTAGAGAATGTATTGATTAGTTTTTAGTGGTCTTTTATAGATAATATTTTTGTATGTTCATAGAGAATGGAATAATATGAAGATAATGTGATAATTGTCTTAAATACCCAATGAAATTTATAAAAATATGATAAATTTACTGTGGTTTAATTTTCATTTCAGAAAAATTCATTTTTGGGTTACATAATATCAATAGAGGGAATATATTTGGATACAAAAAGTTCAATGATATTTAGTTTTGTCCTAGAACAAAAATGGTAAAGATTGTAAAGTGTTTTCAAGATTTGGATGGATACTATCAACCTTTTATGAATGATTTATCACAATTATCTAATCCACTAATGATGTTGACTCGGAATGGAGTAACATTTGAATGGATGGAGAAACGTGATTGGAATTTCATGATGATAAAAAAAATGTTATTCAATGAACCTATGCTCACAATACCATATTGGGGAGAAAAGTTTTCGATCAACAGGGATGCATAATAAATTGCAAGGGATGTGTTATCTGGAAAAATGATATGGGAACAGCTTCTTCCATATAATAATTGAATGTATTTGAGAAAAATTAACAACAATATGATTTTGTGTTATCTATAATAATTTCATCTGTCGATATACGGTTGAATTATTATTATGGATAATGGAGTGACATATATATTGATCTTAAAATTTTAATTTTATATTTTCACTGAAAACGATATGAATATGAGACAATGAATATGGTATGAGTTTTTTTATCATTTACAACATCTCAATACATTTCCACCCAATGAAGGAGAACACGGTGGTATATTTTTTCTGTAAAAATTACCACGCCAATGTATATTTGATGAGGACCAAATAAGATCCAATATTTAGGTTTTTTAAATTGATTGCCTTGGAAATACTAATGGTAAAGGAGAACACTTATCTATCTCTAATGAATGTTAAACCATATATACATGTGAATATTAAGGAGGCATATATAGAAGATGAAGAGATTCAAAAGAAAGTGAGAAATGTTCCTGAGTTCTATATTAATTATTATAGAATAATATTGTTCATGGACTATTTTTTAATCCCATTAATACCAAATTTAAATATAGGGATATCAAATGAGGCTCATTTTTCATCATTCTCTATTTATCCTAGACACACCATGAGCTATGGAGAGCAGAAAAATTATTTTAGGTGGGATGGGATGAGGAAATATATTATATAGTATATTTTGGGTGATTTTATTTTTCATAAAGTATTGGATGAGACATTGAATTCTAAATAGATGTTATGAAAATTACCCATACCAAAATGGGAATGGGAAAACATCAACCTACATTTTTTAATTGGAATTCCAAAAACAAATAAATTCCATTATTATATATCGGTTATATTTGGCCACTTTATTATGCCAAAAAACATCATTTCTATATGAAATGAATCTTTTGAGTATCTTAACGGAATAGATAATAAATATGTTGTAAAATATCTTGGATCACCACATTCCATTATATCTGATCAGGATTTGAGGTTTACCTTGATGTGGTAGAGAATTAATCAACAGACTATAAATACATATTTATATTTCATTGCTACATAGAATCCTCATACATATATACCCTCCAAGAGTAAAATTCATACTCTAGAAGTGAAATTAAGATCTTTCCTTATGTATTTCCAATGTTGTTGGGATCAATACCTTACTTTGGTAAATTTCTTGCTATAGTAGATTTCACTCTAGTATTCAGATAGATCCTTATGAATCCCATAAGGTTATAAAGTGATGGAGTTTGAAATGATGATATGATGTTTTGGAAGAGACATATTATGACCATATATAATTAAGGAAATGGAATATAGTGTAACATCTATTCAACTACACATATGAGCATCTCAATTTTGACAAAAAAAGTTATACAAACAACAAACAAAATGTCATATACTTTGAAGTGGGTGAAAATGTATTTATATAAATATCTACTTAGATTTGAGTAATGATATTTCTAAAGAAGGTAATATTTATCCCTAATTGTATCATCCCTTTTGAAATTATTGATCATTTTGGGAAGGTATCATAGGGATTGGAGCATCCTCTAAATCTCTATATAGTTCATGATTTGTTCTATTTATCTCCCTTAAGATTGTATATACCTGATCCTTTACATGTACTAAAATCATAATTATTACTAATGATGAAACATCTGTCTCATGAAGAATAACTGATAGGGATTCTGGATAGTAGAGAAAATTTTCTAAAAAATAATCCCACTTTCATGGTGATTGTTTAATAAAAAAACCACTAAATTGAGGAGGCTATGTCAGAACATGAAGATGTGATTAGGTATAAGTACCTCCGTATATTGTATCCATGTCAATAATTTTGTGGAAGAAATTCTTTTATTTTTGTTTAATGAAACAACCCAATATGTAAATAATTCTTTCTATTTATATAAATTTAAATATTCAATTATTTATGTTTCACGCTAGTGCATAAATAATACAGCCAAGAGAAAAAATTTTATTACCAATCCATTCAATTGGTGAAAATAAATATGAAGTACTAATATATTATATAAATAAAAATCTTCAACTCAATATGAATGTATTGATAAGTTAATATAAAATAATCAAACAATTTTTGAAAAAACACATTATATTAAAAAATGATGATAGAAAAATAATTTTTCCTTCTTTTTATGAATGAAAATCATTTCTGAGAAGTTACAGAAAATTTATTTTTTCAAAATTACATTCATATTTCAATTTATATTATCAATATTATTTTCCTTCTGAAAAATAAAATATTTTTTTGTGAAGATAATGATTTTTATTGAAAATTTAATTTTGTTTTACATTAACTATTAGAACAGATAATTTTTTATATAGTATTAAAATTTTAATTCATTAATTTTAATGTAAAATAAATAAAATATATTGTTTTTCAATGGAATTAATATATTTTTTTATTAAAAAAACATTTTGTTCAAAAAGTTAATTTTTTTAATGAAATATTTTTTTGATTTTATCTTTCCTTTCTTCACACAACTCCAGGGGACCTTAATCCCTCAAAGGAGCTGCTCTCTAGCCAAAAGAAATCCAATTCAAACCACCCAACAGGTATGTCACCCCAAACTGTGAAAGATAGGGATGTTAATCTGAACACTCGGAATTATTTTTCTTTTCTGGCATCCAGTGATGATGAAATACACACTAACAACAAGCATCGAGTTGGCACGATACAGGAAAATGCTGCTAAGGGAGTTACAGATGATGGTGGTGGTTTATGGACACAAGCTACTACTAGAAAGAGAGGTCGTCGTTCTCGCGGCAGGTCAGGGAGCTCATCCTTCCATAGCATGCACACGCGATCATGTGGTAACTAAGGTTTTTTAACTTTAAATCCTTTTTTTAATTAGGGACATGGTATCCTCCCTTTATACTTTGTTGCACTTTTTAATAATAAAAGGCCTAGCTCCTTTACCTTTTTTAAAAAAAATGGTAATTTTTTCTCCTAATTTAAAGGGTAAATTGTGTAATCTATGTTAAAAAGAAAATTATAATGACTATAAAATTACCCAATAACATGGAAAAAATTTATTTTATAAATATAATTCCACCCATAACACATATCAATCGAAAATTAGTTGTTCTACGGTCACTTTACAATTAAATATAATTATATAATATATAAATTAAATGAAGTCATGGAATATAAATTTAATTGTCTTAAAAGTTCATTATTTATCCATATGAGAAATAATGTATTCTATGAATGAGTAGAATTATAAATTTTCAACTTAAAGAACATAATTTCATGATATTTATTTATATTTGACCTTTTTGGAAACTAAGATGTTATTATAATTTTTATAATATTTTATTTAATAAAAATTTAAAATGTCACATTCAGGTTTTAAGAAATATATCATTTTTTAAATAGGGTTACTCAAAATATATATTAAAATATAATAATTATTAAAAAAATATCAATGATTTATCTTCATCATGGTATTATATTTTTAATTTTTGTAATCCTATTTGCAGATTAATTAACTACACAACACTGTTGTAGTAATTATTATATTAATATAAATATAAATCAATTTTTATGGAAAATAAATAAATTTTGATTTAATTAAAATAATCAAATAATTTTATATATTAAACTTACTACATAGGGATATAATTAAAATGTTTCCTTGATGTTAAATTGTTAATATTTTATTTTTAAATGTTTAAGTAATGTATTGTCTCAAAATTGATCGTAATAATATTTTTAAAAATAATATATTTTTAAATTATTTAAAAATAAAAAACATCATTCCAAATAAAAAAAAAATTTATATGGTTTTAATTTCTTAAAAAAAATTTAACATATAATTTACATTACATAAAAAAATTTATACCCATATAATATAGAAATATTTTTTACGTATATAAATGTATAATAGGATGAGTAAGGGTTTATAAAAATGATATGTTTCAAAATAAAACCAAAAAATTGATAAAATAAATTTTTGATGATATTACAACCTTATCTCATTCTATTTTTGAATACATGGCCATTTGGAGTTATTTTTATTATCATTGAATTTATTTCCAAATAAATATTTTTTGAAAATTCCAAAAGTGATCCTCGCATCAATTATAAAAGGGAACATCATCCCTCAGTTCTTCAAAACACATTGAGCCTTTAATCCTGACCATACACTGCCAATTTCATTTCTAAAATTCTATAGAAATATTTTTGTGGTTCTTTTCACCTTAAAAGAAAACTCCTTGTTTTCTGAAGAGTATTTTTAAAGGATGTTTTCCAAAGATGATGTAATCATATTTACCAAATCATTAAAATTATTTATTCTTATACTTACCTTTCATATTGTGTTCCCATTATAATGTAATAACTATATTACAAACATTATGATGATAAGTTATTATTACTAATGAAAAATCATAATATAAAAATTATCCAACATAGATAAAACAATATAATCCAATGTGAACACGTATTAATTACCATCTCCCCACATTCATGTGATGTGTTTTTTTATCACCACATTATTGGGATAGTTACAATGATAAAAATATTACATAATTGATAATATAAAATAATATGATTATTTTAGAAAGTAAATTAGAATCATGATTGATCTAATTAAATCATGGTGTGTTTTTATTACAATCATGATCACACTGATAAAACATATTATAGAAAGAAAATTTTGAGGACCAACATTTTATAACATGCATAAATGAATTTTCTTGTAAAAACTTATAAATCAATAGATAGTGACATATGAGAGAATTAAATGATATATTATATGAATAAAATATTAAATCCATAAGAAAACTTAATTTAATAAATAGTACTCTTGGTATCCACAGTTTTATACTTATTGTGAAGTCTGTCTTTCCATGTGATGAAATCTCTCAATACGATGGTCAAAAAATGATCTATCATACTATACATGGGATCCCTCAATACGTTGATTGAAATATGTCATCCTATCCCCAAAATCCCTCGATGAAATAGATTAATGTCACCAATTATTAGTCCCTATAATTATTTGACTGTAACATTAATCAGACCTGATTACAATAATAAATTATTCTAAAGAAAACAACCCTATCAATGGTCCCTTAGAACTATAACTCACTAATGTATTACAATTAAAATGGAATGACATGCTAATGTAGATAAAGCATTAGAAAAATAATTTTGGACTCTAATCATCTTAAAACTCTTAAAATGGGAAGATATTTATATGTTAATCTCTAATAGATATATTTCCATGTTACTTGAAATGGCTTCAGATAGTTGTCTCATTAACAATTCAAAAATTCTCTAGCATTACTATTTATCTGATGTAGTTTTTTTTTTGAAAATTTAGAATGCTAAATATTATTCTATATGATATAAATAAGTCATATGTACTCTTATTATATGCGTTGGATAGTATGTTGAATTTATATATATCTTTTCATTTTGAAAATACTTATGTGGATCCGTCTGATTGTGTCCATAATTGAATTTATCTTTTGGTCAAGACTTTTGTCAGTACAATAGATAGGAAGAAAGTATAACTCATGGTATAATGTAATATAATTCCAATAAATAACATGAATTTTCAATATAATGAACATAATGAATAATAATTGGTTTATATTATAAATATTTTATAATTTTTTATATGTATGGTAGAAGCTAATTTTTCGTACAGTTACATACTAAAATAATTGATATATAAATATTTAGAATTATTTTTAATATAGTGATTATGATTTAAAAAACTAATGGATTTCAAAACATATAATTAAAACGTATGACTCAATAATTTCATTATTCTAATAAATTTTAATAATCATGGAAAATTAATAAAATATGTTTTTATGATAAAATTTTCATTATTTAATAAAAAACTGATTTTAATTACATTTTATGAATTCATGTTAAAAATATATTTCAAAAACTTATATAAATTATATAATGTGAATTGGTGTATAAATTTGGAATCATCAGGTTATAATTATTAATATAGTCATTTTTATATTTGGTTTCTCATTAAGAATACTAACATTTGAAAAGCATTATCACGATAGTAAATATATAAGTATTGAGGTAGGATAATCATTGATAAAGGTTATAAAATATCCCTAAAACATTTATAAATGTTAGTTATAATGTTTAATTCAACCCATAATTATAATATCTTTTAATATATTTGACTTTAGATAATCATTTTCTTTATTATGACTTCAAATGTTATATTGTTTTATGTATTTACATGTTTTTCACTTACCATGCTTGTGAAAGGGAACAACCTCTCATATCTTCTCCACACCACATAATGACTTTTAATACATCGATATATATAAATAAATAAGATTATATGATCCTTATACATATCCTTGTTTTTTTCTCAATTCAAATGATCCAACCAATAATCCTTAATGATCTAGTAAGCAGATGATTCAAAATGAAGTGGAATATGTACATATAGAACATTTTCTTGTCCCTTTTATCTTAAAGCCCATAGAAATGTTATATAACAATCATATAATGACTGAATAAAAATTGGTACATTTATTTGTATTTTTATATATTTGACATTTCCATTGGCCTCTATATATTGAAATCATTTAAAATTTATAGAGTTGATTTTGAGTTTGTGTTGAATGTATCCTCAATAAAGGGATGTGATTCATTATTAATTTTTCCACACAAAAGTTCTCATTAGTGTATATTTAATGATTATATTGTCTATTTCTATATAGTTATTTCACTGGAATGGTGGATGGTTTTTTTACCATTCTTCTATTCCAAATAGTAATTTGTGGAACAATCACTCATGAGAATGTAAAAAAATAAAATCTTTATGAATTTATTTAACTAATTTTTCTTCAATTCATATAATAATAGTTAAAAAAGTTTATATTGTGAATAAATATGTTAATTATTACATGATTATGTGTTTAGTTGTTATGAAACCTCGAATATTAGTGCAAGCTACAACATTATTGAACTGAAACATTTATGGACAACATGACCATTTTAACCCATATGTTCATTAAAATGAATAATTTTCTATAATTGATTAATATGTAATTATAAATGAATGGTATTTAGTTATTTATATGATAATTGTTTTGTAAAATTTCTTTATAACTAATATATGTTTATTATAAAAAGGTTTTGAATTCAAATGAAACCATACGGTACATGAGGTAAGGGTTTATGATATAGTTCAATTAATTAAAATTATATAATTCATAATTGATAATCCCATTCTATGTTTTATCATATCTATATTTATAAAATTTTCCAGATTTATTTTCATTTTCCAATTTTTGGAAAATGACATGTTTGGGAAAATGATTATATAAAAAGTTGGTCTTTTTTATTGTTTTTAGTTAGGAATCATTGTCTTTCATATCCATGTTATACAGGTAATTGTATGTGATTTTTAATAATATGTGAAATGTTTTCCAATGAAAAACTTCAATTCCATTAACAATATTTAAAAAAAAATTAAATTGATTATTTTAAAAAAGATCTTTGAATAATTATTTTTTACTTTAAACATAATTTTAAAAAGAATGTTTTCGCTAAATGTTAATAAAATTAATGATATTGACTACTGTGAATACTATTATACTAAATATATATCCATTATAATACAAAAAATTTATTTTCAAATAAAATTATTTTCTGAATTATTTTTTATAGAAAATTTTATCAAAATAAAAAGATATTTTTATATTCTGTTTAATGAATGGTTTGGGTGTAATTTTGAAGAGTTTTTTCATCAATTTTAGAATACATTGATTCATACTATGTTTGGGAGGGTATATAATTTTATGATACCATCCAATTTTATAGAATAATTTTTCTTCTTATGTTCTATGGATGATTTCATGAAAATTGTTTCTATCTAAGATGTTAATTAAGATATGATGAGATAACTATTCATATTATGATAGCATCCACAACCATTTACTCTATGAATTGAGATTTTATGATGATGACATATTAGTCTAACAATTTATTTTTTTAATGGTTATTATTTAAGGATATTATTCATTTTTTGTAGTGAGACGGGTTTTGGCCCTATCAGACTTTGAAATATTTCTATGAATAATTCCAATGCTTAGCACGAACACAACATGTGATTCTGAGGCTCGGTGTGCCCGAAATAACTTTTATAAAAATATTAAGTATTTTTATATTGTGCAAGTGGCTGGGGTGTGATATCTCCTAAATGGTAGCTCGGAATGGGAATATGAGGGCACGGTTGCGTCCGAAGTGTGTTGTTTACCCCAGGCAGGGTGTAAACATTTGGGGTGCGGGATTGCTATGAGAAAAGACACCAGGGGAATTTCTTTAAATAAATAGAGAAGTTTATTTACGATCTTCAGATCGAGTAACACCTGAAAGGAGTCTCATATCACAATTTTGAGTGCGTCGTTGCGTTCAGAACATCATGTTTACCCTAGGAACAACATAATTTTAGTGGGCGTCGGGTGTCGGGTCAGAGGCGAGTTGGCGGGGAGTTAATTAATGTTTTTATTCAAAAAAAGAAAGAATGGAAATCAATCAAGATACACTCCCTCAACTTGTACGTGCACTCCGGATAAAACCCTCTCCTCTCCCTCTGTTCTTTGACAGATCGAGCCCCGAGCGTCTGTTTTCAGTGTCGATCATCAGCAGATCGAGCTCCAGCGCGTCGCATGCGTCGTTCTCCACCTGAAGCTTCGGCAATCGACCAACAGGTAGGTAATTTGAGTTTAAAAATCCCAGAACCCATTTATGTGTTTTCTTCTTCTGATCGTTATAACGTTTGTATAGTTCGGATCCTAAGGTTTCCGAAACATGTTTTAGATCGGATTTTGGAGCACCGGGGTGCTCCCGGGGGTTCCTAGAAGTTTTCCGGCGGAGAACCCGGATTTCAATATCGGCCATGGCGGAATCCGGCAATGGCAGCGGTGGTGTAGTGGTGGCATGGTAGAATCCTATAGGTGGCATGGTGGAGTGGTAGTCTGGCATGGTCTGTGCGGCGGTGCGATCATTTTTCCGGCGAGCCAACGTTGGTCCGGCCAAAATATTCCGCTAGCTATTTGAACCCCCATAAAATGCATGTCGTGAGTCAAAATCATGAGCCGTTTGTGGAAACACAATCCTTGTGTCAATATGGACCTTTTGGGTTTACTTTGGGAATTTTATGAGTTGGGTTCGTGGCCCGGGGCTATGAAACGTTGAAATAATAAGAATATTTTATTATCATTCACCTTCGACCCACCATAACTTCTGCACTGAGTGTCAAAATGACATGTCGGCAGTGGCATTGAGTCCCTGATGGTATAGTGGACTTTTTGAGATAGTTTCCGAGTGTTGGGGATGAGAACAGGGTGTGGTCCCCACGAGGCTGGATTCCGGTGTTTACAGAGAAACGTGAATTTTTTACCGGGGGTCCATTTTGGACGATCGAGTAGTCGATCCAGTGTGTTTTTCAGAGGGGATCACAACAGTGTGATCCTCCTGGGGAGCTTCAGGATAATAGTGTGGGCCCCACACAGGCTGCCTTTGGTGAATAGTTCCTTTTTTCACCATGTGTCCATTTTGGACGATCGAGTAGTCGATCCCGTGTTTTTTTCGAGGGGATCGTAGTGGTATGATCCGCCTGATGAGTTTCAGGATCGCAGTGTGGGCCCCACACGGACAAGCTATGATGAATAGTGCCTTTTTCACCAGTTGTCTGTTTCGGGAAAGTAGACATCTTATCCTTTATGTTTCTCCACGTGGATCGTGATAGTGGTCTCGGTATTAGGCTTGCAGCTGGGCGGTATGGTGTTGTGGCGGGTCACTCGGGTTAGCGACGTTAGACCAGTAGGGGTTGAGGGTACTCCCTTGGTCTATTCCTATGAGGGTTCACATGGCATCACAAATTTAGTATAGGTTTGTGATTCTGTCGATGGGATTTTTACTCTGTTAGAGTTGTGGAATCCATCCGGTGGGGTCGGAGTGGGATACTCTTGCACCGTTTCCCTAGATCGGGTTCTTCGTATCGTTGTGACTGCTTATCCTAAGGCAGTGATCCCCAATCTAGAAGGTTAACTCTATAGGGTTTGTGGCATCATCGGGAATATGACCCCCTACGCAGTGGGCCATGGTCAGTAGGGTTGTGGTGTTGTCCAGTATATGATCCCCTAGTCCGCAGGAGAATTATAGTAGGGTTGTGGTATCGTTGGTTATATGATCCCCTACTCAGAACGTGGTATCGATAGGTTGCTTCACTGTCAGTTTGATCCCTTACAACGTGAGATGTGTCAGATAGGTTTACGGTATCATCATGACCATCATGACACGGGTGATGATCCTTTATCTAAGTGACGTGTTTCTGTCGAGCACCAGATCGGGTTTTGGTATCCCCTAGCGGATCCTAGGAGTGAACTCCTATCTATGAGCTCTGTAATTGCCAGATCGGGTTGTGGTATCCCCCAGTGGAGCATGGGAGTGATCTCCTATCTGTGAGATCTTCATATACTGGTGTGGGTTTAGGTATCCCCTAGCGGACCCTAGGACTGATCCCCTATCCAAGGAGTTTGTTGTTCTTTCTTTTTCAGCATGGTTTTCTCAGTGACGATATCCATCGAGCGTGATCTCTCAGGTGAGCGTCAGAGATGTTTGTGTGGGACCCGATGGAGTGTATCTCTCAGAATAGTGTCATCAGGGATTACCATGACCATGGAGTCTTCTCTCCTAGTTGTGAACCGTTGCTAGTGGTGAGGTCGATACCTCCTGTGGCTTGGTGCGTGAGATGAGTATATCTGTATGTTCAAGATGTATAGATGGGAATAAAACTAGTTTGAGATGACTAGTTGTGTTTAGCCAAGGATGCTCATGAGATGGAGTTTCTCTCTTGTCTGGGTTTCCTCTGGCTAGGACGAGCGGATTGTTGCCTTTCATTTTCTTTCTTTTGTTTTGGGATTTTGGGGTGCCTACTCATTATTTTTATACTCACCCCTACATGGGCTTTACATTCATGTGTTTGTGTCTTGTGCAGACCAAAGGCCTTTCGACAGAGTCCCAGGAGGACCCGGAATAGGCGAAGTTGAGTGAGGAAGTCTGAACATGGAGCCCTACTAGGGCTATGCCGTGGATCTTACCGGTGGGTCCTTTTTATAGCGATCCTCTCCTCCTAATCAGGTTGGACGCTTTTGAAGTTTTCTTTTAGTGGGCCTTGTTTTTTCCTTTTTTACATTTTCTATACTCTGGTTTGAGATAGATGTATGCAAGAATTTTCTTTCCAGTTTTTATATATATCTCTACACTAGTACATGGAGGTGTTTTTGGGTGTGTTTGTGTGTACAGGTACCTTAGGCTAATTCCTCACATGTGTGTGATAGCGTACTCGGCGCTGGACGCCAGCCCCTGGACTATCGGAGGTGGGCTTGTGGAGTCATATCTCGAGCCTCGTTGGGTTAGGTCATGACAGAGCGGTATCAGAGGAGGTTCTACCTTTGGGATCTCATAGTGTATCTCATCTAGCTATGAGTTTGTTTTGGGTTTCATAGCGGCAGTGTCATGGTGTTTCGAGTTCGGCTTTCAGGCCAGGGACTCTAGTGTTGGTGCAGCGGCTGACGTATCCATTCACCAAGATACTGACAACCTTCCTTTCAACTCAACATGTTTGGACACTAGTCGTAGGGACATAGGGTGATATGCATCATACAGGAATGGGTTTCGGGTTTTTCCCTTGTTCTCCATGAGTCAGCTCACCTGATACACTCTTTGACTATGATGCATCTTGAATGTCTTTCAGAATGCCTCCACGATGACAGACATCGAGGGTTCTTCAGCAGGATTGTGGTGACGATCCACCCCATGTAGAGGCTTTGGACCAGAGCACAGGTTTTGAGGCTGGACCTCCAGGTGGTCCGCCAGTTGAGAAACCACCTATCAAGCAGCTAGTTATGCCGACAGTGCAGGATGAGGTTGTGTGCAGGCTGAGTGTGTTGCACGAGTTCCATAGGTAGTATCCTCTAAGGTTTCGGGGTGATCTAGACCCCCAGGCAGTTGATGACTGGCTCAAAGTAGTCACCCGAGTCTTCAACCTGGTGAGGACAGCTCCATATCAGATGGTGGTCCTAGCAGCGAGCCTTCTTCATGGTTCAGTCGTTTGATGGGGGAATTTGGTGATGAAGTCCCACGATGAGGAGATGATCACATGGACAGAGTTTGATCGTCTCTTCAGGGAAGTGTTCTATACGGTGACGATGAGGCCAGTGCGGATCCAAGAGCTTCTGCAGCTTTGGCAGGAGGGTATGACTTTGTCGGAGTTCTCAATAAGGTCTACAGAACTGTCGCTTTACTCCCTAGATATGGCTTGGGACCCATTATTTAGGGCTCAGACCTTTGAGTTGGGCCTACGCAGAGACATCTAGGTAGGTGTGGTTTCCTTTTGTTTGTCCACATATCCTGGAGTGCTGGAGCTGGCCCTAGTGGTGGAGAGCTTTTTGGACAAGAAGATCCTTCCTATTACTGCTGGGAACGTGATAGCTGAGACTTCATCAGTCGGATCAGCATCTGGTAGCCGACGACAGACTCAGGTGACTTGACATGGGCGAAGTTTTAGGAGGCGACCTTATAATGGAGGATCTAAGGCTTGAGGCTCACAGGGCTCACATGCCAGTTTTGGTCAGCCACAGGAGAGGCGGTGTTACGCTTGCGATGGATGGGGACATATTGCTAGAGATTGTTAGACCCGTCATGCTAATGAGAGGGAGTCGGTCGATAGACCTCCTTGGAAGAGGCAGCGTCTCGAGCAAGGAGATCCGCAGGGTGGAAGACGTGGTGACGGAGCTAGTGCATCAGTGGGAGGTGGTAGGTGGAATTAGTTTCCACCGCCCCCACCCCCAAGTGGTCCATGCAAAGCTCTGGGAGCTGGTGGCTGAGGGCGAGGATAGCTTCATTCCCTAGAGGCTGTTGACCCAGAGGCTCTATGAATGGACCTAGGTACGCCTTGTGTCCTTTCTACTTTCTTTAGCAGTTTGATAGACACTGTTTAGCGGTACTCTTTCTTTTTCATTGTTTGCTCGAGTTTTGTTTAGGGCATTGGTAATACCCTGGGTGGGTTTTGTTCGAAGTTCTTCGAATGTGTGAGGAAGAGGGATCCTTCCCCCATCGAGATTCATTTTTTGATGCAAACAAAACTGTGTGACCGAGTAAGTGCCACCCAGAGTGGATAGTGTTGAGGTGTGTTGGATGAGTCCCTCTGACTTATGTGTTCAACCAAGGTTGTTTGTTGGTGAACTCGCTGGCATGGGAGACCCAGTTGAGAGTCCAGTTTCTTTCATCGTGCATATGGCCTTTTGGGGATGAAAATTTATAAGGTAGGGAGGATATAGTGATTTGGTTTTTGGACCTCTCAGACTTTGGAATATTCTTATGAATAATTCCAAAGATAGGCGCTAAGGCAGCGTGCGATTCTGAGGCCCGGTGTTCCCTGAATAAATTTTATAAAAATGATAAGTATTTTTATACTATGAACATGGGGAGGGTGTGATATCTCCTAAACGGTAGCTCAGAACGGGAATCTGAGGGCACAGTTGCATCCGGAGTGTTCTGTTTACCCTAGGCGAGGTGTAAACTTTGTGGGTGTGGGCCTGCCGTGAAAAAGCCACCAGGGGTGTTTTCATAAATAAATGGAAATGTGTATTTTCTAGAGTTGGCTCAAATAAATCCTGAACATAGCCTCAGATATAAATTTTGGGTGTGATGTTGCGTTCAAAATGCCATGTTCACCCTAGGCGTGACAAAATTTTAGTTGGCACCGGGATCTGGGTCGGAGGCGAGTTGGCGGGGAGTTAAATGTATTTTTTTTAAAGAAAGGAAATCAATCATGATCCCCTCCCTCATCTCATAAATTCACGCCAGACGAAACCCTCCCCTCTCCCTCCTCTATTCACTGGATCGAGCCCTGGGCATCTGTTTTCACCGCCTATCGTCAGTAGATCGAGCTCCAGCGCGTCGTAGGTGTCGTTCTGCACCCTAAGCTTCGACAATCCACCATCAAGTAGGCGGTATGAGTTTTAAAATCCCGAACCTCGTTTATGTGTTGTTTTTCATCAAATATATATAATGTTTGTATAGTTTGGGTCTTGAGGCTTCCGAAACATGTTTCGTGTCTGATTTTGGAGCAACGGAGTGCACCATGGAGTTCCCTGAAGTTTTATGGTGGAAAACTCAGATTCGGACGATGGCCATGGTAGAATCCGATGAGGGCGGCAGCAGCAAGGTGGCGGAATGGAAGAATCCGGAAGGTGGTGCGGCGGTTCGGTAAAGTCGGTGTAGCGGTCCGGTAAGTTTTCTTGCAAGCCAGCATTTGTTCGGCCAGAATATTCCTGGGGCTCTTTAAACCCTCGTAAAATGCATGTCGAGAGTCCAAATCCCAATCCATTTTCAAAAACGTGTTCCTTGCATCTAGGAGGACCTTTTGGGTTTACTTTGGGAATTTTATGAGTCGGGTTCGTGGCTCGGGGCTACAAAACTTTGAAATAATTATAATATTTTATTATTATTCAGCTTCGACCCACCAAAACCCATGCAAGAAGTTTCCAAATGATGCGTCGTTAGTGGCGTTGAGACCCTAATGGTACAATGGACTTCTCGAGATAGATTCCGGGTGTTGGGACCGAGAATAGGGTGTGGCCCCATGAGGAAGGGTTTCCATGTTTACGGAGAAATGTGAATTTTTCACTGGGTGTCCATTTTGGATGATCGAGTAGTTGATCCCGTGTGTTTTTCCAAGGGGATCGTAATGGTGTGATCCACATGAGGAGTTTTGGGATCATAGTGTGGGCCCCACATGGACTGGCTTTGGTGAATAGTACCTTTTTCACCGGGAGTCCGCTTGGGAGGATCGGGTTGTCGATCCCATGTGTTTTTCGAGGGGATCACAGTGGTATGATCCACATGATGAGTTTCGGGATTGTAGTGTGGGCCCCACACAGGCAACCTACTGTGAATAGTGGATTTTTCACAGGTTGTCTGTTTCAGGAGAGTAGACAGCCTATCTTGTGTGTTTTTTTGCGTGGATCGTGATGGTGGTCTCGGTATCGGCCTTTGAGGCGCGTGGTGTGGCATTGTGGCGGGTCACTCGGGTTAACGGAGTTTGGACCAGTAGTGGTTGAGGGTACTCCCTTGGTTCATTCCTATGAGGGTTCATGTGGCATCACAACTTTAGTATAGGTTTTTGACCCTCTTGATGGGATGCTTAACCTGTTAGAGTTGTGTCATCCCTCCAGTGGGACCGGAGTGGGATTCTCTAGCATCGTTTCCCTAGATTGTGTTCTTGGTATCACTGTGACCGCCTATCCACAGGCGGCAATCCCCTATCTGGAATGTCAACTCAGTAGGGTTTGTGGCATCATCAGGAATATGATCCCCTATGCAGTGGGTCATGCTCAGTATGTTTGTGGCATCATCGGGTATATTATCCCATACTCAGCATGACGATTATAGCTGGGTTGCGGTATCATTGGTTATACAATCCCCTACTAAGGGTGTGGTGTTGGTAGGTTTGCAGCATCATTAGTTAGATCCCCTACAACACGAGATATACCAGAGAGGGTTACAGTATCATTGTGACCATCATGACATGGGTGCTGGTCCTTTATCTGAGTGATGTGTTTCTTTCAAGCGCCAGATCGGGTTGTGGTATACCCCAGTGAATCCTGGGAGTGATCCCCTATCTATGAGCTCTATGAATGTCATATTGGGTTGTGGTATCCCCCAGCGGACCCTGGGAGTGATCACCTGTCTATGAGATCATCGTATATTAGTGTGGGTTCAAGCATCCCCTAGCGTACCCCAGGAGTGATCCCCAATCCAAGGAGTTTCTGGTTCTTGATGTTTCAGCGTGGTTTTCTCAGTGACGAATCTATCGAGGGTGATCTTTCAGGTGCATGTTGGAGATGTTTGTGTGGGACCCGATGGAGTGTATCTCTCGGACGAGTGTCATCTGGGATGTCCATGATCATGGAGTGTGCTCTCCTAGTTTTAATCCATTACTGGTGGTGAGGTCGGTACCTCCTTTGGCTTGGTGTGTGAGGTGATTATATCTCGATGTTCGTGGTGTATGTATAGGAATACACTTGGTTTTTAGTAGACTAGTTGTGTTTAGCCGAGGATGGTCACAATATAGAGTTTCTCTCTCATCTGGGTTCCCTTTGGCTGGGATGAGCAGACTGCTGCCTTTCATTTGTTCTCTTTTTTTGGGTTTTTGGGGTGCATACTGAGTATTTTTATACTCACCGCTACATGGGATTTTCCCGCACTTGTTTGTGTCTTCTGTAGACCACATGCCTTTCGATGGAGTACCAGGAGGACCTGGAGCAGGCATAGTTGAGTGAGAGGGTCTGACCGTGGATTCATAGCAGATTTTTGCTAAGGAGCTTACTGGAGGGTCCTTTTTACAGTGATCCTCTCCTCCTGAGTAGGTTGGACACTTTTGTTGTTTTCTTTTTGTGGGCCATGTTTTTCCCTTTTGTAATTTTGTTGTACTCTGATTTGGGATAGATGTATGCATGCATTTTCTTTCTAGTTTTTATATATATCTCTGCACTATTTCATGGAGGTGTGTGTGGGTGTGTATGTACAGGTACCTTAGGCTAATTCCTCCTATGTGTGTCATAGCCTACTCGGTGCTGGACGCCAGTCCCTGGCCTATTGGAGGCAAGCTTGGGGAATCACAACTCGAGCCCCGTTGGGTTGGGTCATGACATTTTTTATGATCTTCTGTTACACATTTCTATATTTTTTATTATGTTAAGGTTGGTAATGGAATTATATGTTCCAATAATACATTGGGTTATTATTGATATATCATGAGATAATATAGACTATAATGGGGGGTTATAATATTTAATTAAGGGACACTAAAAATAATGATAGTATTTTTAATGAGAATTAAATATAAAAATTATTTATTTGGTAGTGAACCTAATACACTATGAGACTATATCCACTATGACCGTCTTATAATTTATCCTTGAAAAAGGTAGTGATTTTCAATACTCACATATTTTCCTAAAAATATATTTATTATGATTATGATATATTCACATTGATAATTATGAATTCTTAATGATTCTACACTCTTTTAACTTTCTTATTTATTTTATGCTAATTAATTTTTTTATGACTCATGACTATTGATCATTATTTGATTGTATAATATAAAATATCACAAAGTCTTATATCTAGTTCTAAAAACATAAATATTACATTCATGGATTTGAAACCAATGATGGTAAGCCAATATTTCCCATCCAGAACATATTAATTCAAAGGAGAAATTGGTTTAATTTCTTTATCACAGACCTTTTATGTTTAGGGAATTTCATAAATATAAGAAATTCTAAATATCATAGATTCAAAGACTTTTTTTCATAATGATGATTATATTCTCCCTTAATACACTGAATTTCCTATTCATCATTAGGCTATCATCATCATCTATATGAGACCCTTTTAGCCATAATTCAATTAACATCATTCATGTTTCCTTAGGGATAAGGTAACATAAGAAGGGTGAGGTCAAATGTTCAATAATCGTAAACATAAGCTTTATCAATTTAATATAACCATTGAGATTTAGAAGAAGATATGGGTATTATTACATAATAAAATATCATAACAATAACAAAAGTATTTTCCTAAACATCAAACAATATATCAATAAATATGTTGCAAGGAACAAATAAATACAAAATAAATGATTGAGCAAAGACAAAAAATCATGATCCATGTGAAGTCAATCTTGATCAATGGAATTATTTAAATCCTATAAAAATTATAAAGAAAATAAATTTATATCTTGAAACGCTCTCTTCATATCACTCTATCATTTGTAATAAATTGATAGTTGACTTCCATATCAAGATAATGTAAGGAATTACAAAGCTACCATGGACCCACCCATCAATATTATATCAAAAAAACCACCAATCATTGGTTTATCATGGAACAACTCATCCATGGTTACTAAAATAACCAATAATACCTAGATTATAATTGGAACAAATATCAATGGTTCACAACATAAAAACACATCCATGGTTTATGATGGAACCACACACACTCATATATAACTTCCACTAAACATATCATAAATAATGTGAATATAACATTAATTTCATTATAATATTATAGAAGTAACATTTATTATTTTGAGAACCTGATTAGTCTATATAAAAGAAGTAGGATCCATAACAATATATTTGGAACATTATAAACACATTAAAAAGAAATGGGTATATAAAAATTCCTTTCAAATAAGAATATCTAGTGGAAAATGACTGACTTGCATTATGATATCATTAAAAACTCATAATACATCCAGAGAAAGAATGAGGATGGTATCAATGAAAAATATCCCCGGTAGAGTATAATTATAATCATTGTTTATTTATTTTGATAAATGGTGATTCAATTATTAGATCAATAAAAAAATTGTAAAATGAAATTTTATTTTAGAGTAACATCTGATGATGTCATCAAATAATGAAAATTATTTTGAAATATCAATTATAATATTTCATGAATAAAATATCCATTGTATTTTGAAAAATATATATTTAATATGAAAAAATTATTAATCAAAAAGGAAATAATTTTATTTGAAAATAACCATTGAAACATGAAAAAAGAATATTTTAAAAATTAAATAGCCATAGAGTACTGAAAATATGAACAAGGGGTAAAACAATAACTCAATGAATTTTTTTTGGTGAAAGGACCTTTGAAATATCATACCATTTAATTTGATTATTTATCAATCAATATATTATATGTGTAAAATCAATATCGACAAAAAAATTTAAATTTATAATTGAATATTAAAAATTCATCAAAATAAAAATCATAATATATCAATGGAATGGAAAAATTAATACAAACCAATGATAATAAATTGAGATATTAAATTCTTTACCTCTTGTAATCATTCATGTCAAATTATAATTGAAAATATAATTCAAATTGAAAACATAAATTACATTATATATGATATATTGATTATATAATACGTATATTGGGGATTATATACTACAAAAAATTAAAATAAGTTGTGAATATATTATATGACTCAAAGAAATAAAATGTGAAATGAGAAACCCATAACTCAAGTCCATACATTCTATGTATATCATTTAGCTCATGTAAAATAAGATTATATCAATTATATTATTTGTTAATATAATTTTTATATTTTAATATAATCAAATTGATTATTTTATTTCATTCATTTTACTAAAATATTTAAATATGTAATCAGTTGTGTCTTTGATAGGTGTTTTGAGGATTAGTAGTATATTTTTTAAATCATCATTTGTGTATTGATAGTTATTAAATAATTAATTTTATCAACATATAATGAATTATAATCATGAAATATCAACCATATTTATACATAAATTAAAATTATATGACCAATCATCATTGACGGTTGAGAAAAATGAACTATTTTCGACCATGGAGATGGTGGGCCCTATGTACATATGTGTAACATTTCCATTTTTCAATTTTCATTAAAGAAAGAATGTTTGAATTATACTATCATTACTAAATTATAATTATTTCATAGTTATCATAGTATTTAGATAAATATTCATATATATATATCATGTAATGTGGTGATGTAACAAAAGAATCACATTTTTTGTGGAGGTGGTAGTCCACTATATTCCGAGACATCATTATCATTTTTAATTATAATAATGAAAAAGAAATATACTCTATTCATAATTATAAATATTTTATTGATATCATAATTAATTAATTTGTATAAAATAAATTAATTTTATTTTTCATGATTTCATTCCACGTAATGCGTCCGGGAAAACAAGTTCATATTACATAGCGAGTCTAAACTCTACCGTAAAAAGGAAGAACGTTATCGTATCCCCCAAAGAATTGAAATTAAGAAGGTATTTGTGATATTATTACTTAAAAAGTATAAATATATTAAAAATATTATATATATATATATAAATATATATGCTTTATATCCATCATTATAAAAATATATGAGAGATGATGATGGAAAAAGAATGACACTAGTTCACGAGGTGGTAGTCATCCACACAAGTTAATGATGAATTTGTATCACATTTGATAGAAAATGAGCTGTATTTTTTGATGAAACTGAAATTTGATTATTTATATTTATTTTAGATACTAGTATCATTATATCATGAAAAATTAATATGATTTTAATGATTTGGAAGAATAAAAATAATTAAACTGATCGATTAACAATGATGCCTCTTTTCAGAAAATCACTTTAGGTTTGCCCCAAAAGCCAGATTATAATGTATATATGGTTAAAAAATTTATCAAGGTAGTGTTTAGGAATGTTTTCAATAAATGTAAATGTTCATTAACATCCTATGGTGTTTTAATTTTTAGATATAAGAGGATAAGTGGTGACCTTTTATATGTTAATTGTGTTGTACACTAGTAATATTTTGTAAGAAAATGGTGTATCCCACATTTTTCAAACGGACTAAGGCTCCAAAATATAACATTATAGATCCATATTCGTTATAAGGTATTTTATATATGTATAATAAATTTTTATACATGTTTTAGATAATTTTAACCCTTATCTTTTTTGTGTTTACCCGTGGGTAAACTTAATTTCACCATAACCACAGTTAATAATTTTTACGATTTTCACTATTATTCATGCTCAAAAATTATGTTTAAATAATTGGATAATATAAATTATTATAAATCATAATAATAAAACATTTTAATGAAATTAAATTAATTAAATGTGATGATTTTATTTAAAATATAAACGCCCATAAAGGATAAAAAAGATAATTTTGAAGAAGTGTATTTTTCATGAACAAACCTATTTAAAATTAAATATATGACATATATTAATAATTATATAATAAAAATAAATATTATCTTATATATAATCTATAATTACCATTGAAATAATTCTTTATTAGGGATTTTTAATTAATAAAAAAAGAGGAATTATGTATAGTATAACAGTATTATAAAAATACCATTTTTAAACAAAAAATATATACATATAAATAAAACAATATATATTTGATTCAAAAGTAATTATGTTAATTAAAAATAAATTTTTATTAATAATATCTATTTTAATAATATTTAAAAAAGAATTTTAATTTTAAATTACTTAATTTCTTTAAATAATATCTTATTTTTAAAAACATATATATTTTTCACTATTCACTTAAAAGCAAATAATTAATGAAAAAATAAAAATATATTACCCAAATTTAATTTTTTTTTTGACTATTTCAAAATATAATTTAATTTTATCTTTTTAAAAAAATTCAGAAATAAATTATAATATTTTCTCAAAAAATTATATTAATATCATTTTTGAAGAAAATATATTATTCAAGAATAAAATTTACTTTCTAAAAATTCTATTGGCTATTAAATAATGATTTATAGATAATTTATATTATGTTTTCCAAAAATATAAATCATAAATTAGTGAAAAACAATTGTACCCACTTATTTAATGGATATGATATAATAGTTATATATTTCACTGGTTCTTTAGACTCTATGTTGTGTGTGAATATAATAACAAACATAATGATATTGTTTTAAAATTAAGGGATTTTAAATTCTCATATATTTAATAAATTCACTCGTTTTTATTTTATCATTAAATTGGTAATAAATGGTATGGAACTAGAAATATATATATATATATATATATATTGTAAATTCATATCATAAAATGGTTTTATAAAAATCCTCCTTTAAAATGGAAAAAATCAAGTATAAGGGTTTCCATCAATAACACATTCTATGATTCCAATTTTGTAAAAACAGTTAGGATTTGTAGATTTTTACATGGAATAAAAGTTACATGTCTGTACAATATAGGAGAGTTATAGATATAATTTATCATAAGAATGTGGGTGATCGTGGGAAAATAAAAAACCACAGTACCATTAACATAAGAGTTGTGAAAATGGTCATTGATATCACCAAACTTTATGGTAAAAGTAAAACATTTTATTTCAAGTTCATTTTCCAAGAGTTAATGAATAATTTTTACATCTAGAATAGATGCATAAGGATACATTCTTAATTGATGAGTAAAATTTTATCCTTTTATCATTTTAAACAACAATATATTTTTTTCTCACCAAATATTGAGTATTAAATATGAAATTTTACTCATTTTTTAAGAAACAAAATAATCCTATAATGGACCTAATTACCCAAATAATATTAATCATGATATTCCATTAGTCAGCAAACAAAATTGATTGAATATGATAGGGTGATTAAAAAACTCAAAAAGTACTCATATATTGAAGTAATGCATTAATGTAAAAAATTGAATTGGAACACCAAATGTCCAAAATAAATATTTACATATACAAATAACCATATGTCACAAAATAACACAATTTCTATTACATGAAAGGGGTTACAAACCTAAAATTTTATCATGTACAGTTCATATTATAGGCCCAAAAATATTACAAAACATCTTTTGAAATAAAATTTCACACATTTCCATGAAATCATTTAACAATCCCCTAATTATGTATATGCTAAAACTTGTTTACCAATAATTAAATTAATATTAAATATCACATAAATGGTAAATGTTACTAATCACATAAAACATATGTATATATAGTGTAATGGAATACTTCACATTAAACTAGAAAATTACATATACTTAAACCTATTATAAAATATACTATGAACACATCAATCACCTAAAAATAAATATTACATAATACTGATAATAGGCTATCTTAGAATTGGTCATATGATTGAATTTAAATGTAATAACAATTGATGGAAACCATAAATCTAATAATTAATAAATACCAATATCTAATATTTTATATTCCCTCTATTAAAACCAACTGTCACTGCCCAAAACCCTTATTCCATGATGACACACTAAAAACATAATCATTACATTTCTGGATTTGATAATGATGAATGTGACCCATTTTTCTTCATCAAAAAAATAAAATACAAAAATGAAATATTTTGTCACATAATGTCTCACAAACCATTTAGGGTAATTATTTCATATAATTTAGACCAAATTTTAACGTCATGGATTCATAATGATTAACATCATTTCCCACCATACAATGTTTTTCATATTTCACATTTAGTCATAATAGGCATTTTTATGAACACCATATAGAGATAGTTCATTTAATATGATTCTTTATAACTTTTTGAAAAGAAAACATGTGATGTGTGGGACCAAATGATCAGTAAGGGTAAAAAAAAGATTTATCAATTTAATTTCATCACTAATAATTCTATGAGAACATGGGTTTGATGACATAATAAAAGTTAATGAGTATAAAATAAAACAATTATACACATAAATACTAGGATCAATAAATATTTAGAATGGGAAAATCATTATCAATTGAATTAGTCAGGAAAATCTATAAATCATGATCAATGTGACGTCAATATTGATCAAAAGAAACCAATAAATCCCATTTAAGTATAATGAAATTATATTGAATTATATAACAATTTTCACTATGTCCCTCTTACAAATTTAATAACTGCTATTTTCCAATTACATCTCTAGACTACTAAATCCATTATGCAGATATCACAGACCCACTAATAAATAGTTTTTCATGAAACTACCCATCATGTGTTTTTAAATAACCACCCAACATTGATTAATAATGTAACCAACCATCATTAGTTTATTATTGTATTACCTATCATTGTATAATAATGTAGCCACCCATATTTGGTTTATAACGGAACCACATATCATCATAAAAAACTCATTATAAATTTATTAGTGATAATGTATCTATAAAACTAAATTAATCATAAACTCCTTGAAAAATCCATTTTGATTTCAAACAATTATTAACCCATTGAAAATAAATAGGTTCAATAAAATTCCAACTAAAACTAATAAACTAATTGAAGAGAATATTATTCTATAATAATATCTTTGATACATGTTTATCTTGTGGAAAATAAGTGTTATAAAGACCAATCTATTTAAAATAATCATAATACTCCCATAGAAAGAATGAAAACATTATTAATGATACATATGTCTTATATAGAATATAAAAATAGATGGATTTTTATATTGATTAATGTAAATACATTTAAATGTTTAATAATATATTTTTGAGGAATTTTTTTAAATAGTTGAGAAAATCATAGGATGATCACATAGATTGAAAATGATTTTAAAATAACAAATTGAACATTTCTTGATTTTTATTTCCTTTCCATTTTTGAAACAATTTGATAAACATAAAAATTTATTAAAAATTAAATATATATCTTTATTTGAAATTAATTATGAAATACTAAATGGTATCATTAAAACATTCAAATTTCATGACATTGGTAATATCATTACATATTTTAAATGAAAATAATATATATTTATCTTAAAGTTTTTTGAATAGGAGAAAATGATACACATGTTGAAAACAATAATAAATTATAATTATAAAAATTAAAATAAGTTCTAAGGCCATGAAAAATAAAATTAGGAAATTATTTTTTTAGAAAAAAACATTTTTAACATATTTAAGAACTCAATTATTTGTAGTGGAAAATAAATGATCTAAAAAACCCATGATCAGTATCACCTACAAAAGAAATTTTGTATGTTCATATAAATAGTAATATGTGAAATGGAAATAAAAAATGTTAACTAAATTTATAACAATAACAAAAGAAATATATTTGTTTCAATAAAATTAGAAAATATTATTTCATCCAATTAAACATTAAACTAAAAAAATAATCAATATAAAAATATTTAAATCTATAACCTAATCCAGTATGGTAACTCATTTATAATAATATCCATGAAATATTAACATCAAATAAAGGATTAAATATAAATAAAAAATGGAGATAATTATATGATGTTTCTAAATGAAAGTATATAAATCTCACAAATTATTATATGTTCATATCATAACTGTATGTTTATATGAAATATAATTGTATATGAATAACCCATTCAAATATCATACAATTTAATTCAAGAATTATTCAAATAATATAATATTTATATCAAATTTAGATCCCCATAAAAATTTATAAATACAATATAATATAGTAAAAAATTATTTACACACAAAATCATATTATATGAAATATGTTGAGGAAGAAATATAATCCAATGAAATGAAATTTAATTTTTCAATTAAACACCACATATTAACTAACAAGTAAAATAAAATTACAGCAAATAATTTATATCGAAACATAAATCACCATTATTTAAAAAATAATTCATGATTTTAATTGTAAAATGTGAAGTATAAATACAAGAAAATATGAATAAGTGGGGAATATTGAATTCATCCCATATATTTTAAAATTTAAATGAGGAACCCATTTCTCTAGTTGAAATATTCAATGTTTCTCATTTAAATCCAGAAAAAAAAAATATGAAATATTTTTTTTCTTATATAAAATTTCAATGTTTAATACCTTAAGCATAAATCATGTACTTTATTTAATTTAATAACATATTTAAATGCTTAGTTAGTTATGTATGCATTATTTGTTATGAAGACATTAAGTTTGTTATTTCAAAATGGATTTTGGGTGTTGATTGTGGTCCCACGTGTGATTATTTCATAATATAAATAATATTAATCACTATGTATTTATAATACTTTTAAATTAATTATTCTTTTATAAGAAACTATGAATGATTTATATAAAAATTAAATTATGTTACCATCATGATGATTCATAGATGTACATATGTTAGAATAATATTTCCACATTCCAATGATAATTATGGAATGAATGTATGAGTTATATTTTCTTTATATAATGACAATTATATCATTAATGTCTTATTATTTCAATAGATAAATTAAATATATATCATTCATTTGATGGACTGATGAAAAAAATAATCACATCGCTTCATGGGTGCGGTAGTAAAAATGTATAACTGAACAACATTATATTTAACCTGTGTAAAATTGATATATTAACTCTTATGAATTATTCATAAGACATGAATATCATAATTATTTCATGAATATCTAATATATATTTGTTATCATTTTCCACATTACCTTCAATGTGAATTTATAGTGAAAAGGAATCATATCGATTTGTCACACGATAGTCATCTGTACAAATGAACAAAGTTATCACATCCCCCTTAAAATTTAGTTAAAGAAGGTATAAGTGATATAATAACTCAAAAATTTTAATATTTTTTAAAATATAATATATAGACTTTAAATTAATTCTTATAACATTCTAGGAGAGATGATGATGAAAAATGTATGAAATTAGTTCACAAGGATGTAGACCACTGTATAAAAGAACGAGGATTTCATATCTCATTTGATGGATGTAGAGATTGATATATTTTATTCTATTATCTTAATAAAATATTAATTAATGGTAGATTCTAATGTTATTATATCATAATTTTATATGTACATGTATAGGATTTTTATGATAAAATAAAATTGAAATGCATGGTTAAGAATGATCTCTTTTTTGTGGAAATCCTCGTAATGTTGGAAAACAACATAAATGAATGCATTTCATTTCACAGACCAACTCAAATATTATCTATTATTTTTAAATTTTCACTCTTACCATTTTTTATGGGATTCCTTCATTTTTTCTAGGATAAAAAATGATGGTTATTTTCTTACCGATAAAGGCACACTATTGGTGTACAGTTAGAATGAAACCAAGAGTGAGCCTAGGTAAATCCATGTGGAATGTATAGTGTCTCTCTACTATATACAATGATTGGTTTCCAAGATTGATCAAGTACCTACAAACCATGAATACTCTCCTCCTTCTCAGGTAGAGTCTCCCTTCGTCAGTACATGGTCTGACTGCCCTTGCGGCCAAATCGTGCGACCATCCGATTCATTAATAAATTGTTTCATTATTATTATTATTATTATTACCCATATTTATCATATTTTTATTTCTATTTTATATTATTTTTTCTAATTTACTTTCCCTTAAACATTCTTCTATGGGTCAAGTGCCGGCCACATTATAGAAGGATCATAGTTACACTCCTCCTCCTCCTCATCTCCCTCTAATAGAATAATTTTTCTTCTAGTTTTTGGTGTGATCATCTATTCTCAGTATTACTTATTCCCATATTTCTTATCCTTCCACTACATCACGGTTCTCTTTCCTTAGTGGGCTGGGCATGACTTGATACAACCATAAGCATGTTTTTGGGTCATCCTCTTATTGTTTCTTGTTGTATAGGGTGATGAGGTTACATTAATAAAAATATATTCCATGACCATTAAATGAATTGGATTCCAAATTTGATACTAGTAGATATTCTTCAATTATTAAAAAATATTATAATTTTAATTTTTTTCTTCTTTTATTTTTTAGTTATTAGTATTTTTCCTATGTGCATTTTGGATAATCAATCATGAGGGTGTCCTCTAAATATTTTCAGGTTTATAGAATATATATATATATATTAATTGTACATATTACCTCATGGTGAGGGTAATGTATAAATTTCATATAGGGTCATATATATATATATATATATATATATATATATATATATATATATATATATACTCACAAATCATTGAGCATATAATCATAAAATAGTGGAACTAGATTACTAACTAGATTACTTTTATCAAACCAGGATGTCTTGAGGTAGGTTCCCTATTACCAAAAATTTAATTTGGATTATGTGATTTTGTGGTATTTTAATAAAAAAACTTTCACAATTATATGATATTTTATTCTATAAAAAGTGAATTTTATTTCAAGAACTGAATTTTATATCAAATTCAACACATTTCCAAAGCATCCAACATATGATTCCCTTGTATTATAATTTATTCCAAACCTATTTTAATTTTATAGTATTTTAATATTTTTACTATATTTCCAATTGTATTTGAATGTATAGTGGTTAATTTCAAGGATTTTTTGTGTGTGTGTGTGATGAAAGTGTAATAGGATTCCACTAGGTCTATATTGAATGACTGTTCTTTGAATTCACAACGTTAGTTTTTAATGATAGTGAGTTTTTGTGTTTTTTTAAAATGTGAAACATCCATAATTTAGAAAATTAAATAACATGAAATCCTAGGGAGTATATTTGGGTCACAGTGGACTAGTATGCAATGTTATTCTATAAAAAATGGCCAAGAATCCCATACATGTTAACATTGAAACACTAAAAATGAAAAATATTGATCATTAAGGTCAACTAGAACTCTAGTTGTGACATATCTTATGGTTCATTCATGATAAATAACTATATTTATTGATATATATGGCATAAGGATCAGATATTCCAAATGAACTAGTGGATTCATGATTTACTAGTGTGTTTTTTCCTTTTTACAAGTGTTTTTCATGGTACTATCTTAATAGATATTTTCTTAGTTCTATTTCCTTGTATAAAATAATAAAAATTATCTTTACTCGCTCATCTGTAATGAATACTTATTGATATACCCATTTTTTAATTCTTGTGGAAACTATTTTTAAAAAACATAATTGAAATGGTTTTACATTATCATGTATGATTGATATTTGTTTTAAAAACAATGGAAAACATTTTTTCTATATGTATTATTTTCATACTATAATGATTTTGATTTCTCATTAAATTGAATATATAGGGGTAAATTATTTTGGTATGTAAAATAAGATATAATACTCACCCATATATAATTTTCCTTGTTTTTATCTTTTGGTTTTTCTTTCAACTAATCATTAGTCGCCATGGAATGATGTTGGTTTCATTGAAAATGGAAACTTGCAGGGTCACATAAGCACATTTTGAGTGCTTATGTTTATTTATCTAGTTCATAAAATTATTTTCCTCTATCAGTTATTGGTTTTTATTTTCTTAATTAATTTCATTCTTTAATTTATGGGAAAAAAGTCATTTATTGAGTATATCTGATACCTGACACTCATTTCCATCCTTTTAAGGTGGAGAGCACCTCTCAGGCCTTGTCGATGGCCTATTCGGTTGACCAATTTAGTGATTAAAAATGTTTTTTTCTTAATACAATGTTATCATTGGAGGCATTTATTATATGGGATTTCTAGTATATTATAGATAGTTTTATCAGAGTTAAAGAGGTATGTAATGGGTCAGGTTCTGATCACAACCATTTTTAATGAGATATAATTTACCATGGATGTTAGGGTTTTGAGTCTTAATTTTTTGTTTTGAGATTATAGGGATACAGTTTGTTTGGTTTGGTGACCATTTGTTTTTTTGGAGGATGATAATATAAGTTATTTGGTTCTCCATGGTGTTCTCATATGGTTTAGTGAACCGTAATTCTCTTGATTGCATTGTACAATATTCTTCTAGTGGATAGTGTATTCTATATGAATGGACTTATAATCTATGTGGTTAGGTTATAGATGATCACTAGTTCCCAAATTCTGTTATATTTCTTTGGGTGGTTATTTGGTCTAATTTTTGTGGGAGTGAGAGTATTTTTAATGGAAAATAATTTTTCAAAATGTATTTCAGAGTGAGAAAATTGTTTTTAAAAGTTGAAAATGACTCATATCAAATGGTATTCTTTGTTTCAATGGGGAAGTATAGGTGTTGTCATAGTTTTAGAGGTGGATATGTTGATATTTCTTATATCCATTAGGCCATGAAGTGGAAAACTAGAGTAGAAAATAATATATGGTTTCATGGATGGTTTTGGATGAGGAAAATATTTTAATTTTGATATTGGGATATATATTTGAAAATGTATGAATTTGGAGATTGTGGGTTTTCAATAGGGTTCATGTAATTTTTTTGTTGGGATTTTTGTTTTTATTCGGTTGGTATTTGATTTGGTATTTATATGGTTTTGTGTTATATGTGTTTTTGATCTTTGTTTTTGGATTAAAATGACAACTAGAGAAGTTTTAGTTCTATATTTATTTGGTTTTATTCTTAACATTTTTATAGTATTGATACTAGAAATACTAATAGGTATTATAAGGATTTTATTCTATTAATTTTCCTTGTAGAAAAATCTAGTGGAAGGGTGTATCTTAGATATTGCCAATCTTTTATCATCTTCTATTGTATTCATGAACTTTTAGAGGTTGTGGATTGTCTTGAGGATATTGAGAGTTTCAAATTGGTTTTGGAAAATCCAAAATCGATTAGGGTGTAAGTTATGTTTATCATGTTTGAACGTCCATTATGGATCCAGTGGAAGGTGGTAATTCCATAATTGATTTGTGTTTGGAAGGCCTAGGTGATCTTCCAAACCACTGTCATCTAATGGTTTATTTGAAGAGGAATTGAATTTATATAATTTAGAAGAGCTTGTTGATTTTCAAGATAGTTAGAAGACAATTATAGGGGTATGATGATCATTTAATTTAACTATAATCCTTATATCTAGTGATTTAATTTAGTAGTAAGATACACTTTTTTTGGGGGTATTTTTCTAGGGTTTATGGACCAAGTTCATTTTTCTTAGAATGTTTCTTAGGAAAGCATGTGGTATTTTATAATATCCTTTATTCTTTTTTATCCTTGATGTTCCCTATTTGAATAGCAGTGTGAAGAATAAGAACCTCTTCTAGATAGTTCTATTTTTCTATTCCTTGCAATTATCCATCGATAAACGTTATTTTTTTTTCTTCTAGAGTGGTCGGTTTTATTACTATATACCATCATTCCATATTCCTCCCTAGGAATCTCATTGGTTTGGCCTCATGAGATTCTTTATGATGTTAGTTAAATTTCATTACCAAATGTTTGAGTGTTAGTAAGATATTCGAATCCCCTATCTATGATTCAATAAATGATTCAAGTCATGAAATCTCCAAACAAATGTATTTTAGTCTATGTTTTCACATAATGCATTAGTTTCGTGGTGTGGGGGATTTAAAAACAAAAAGTTATCACCAATGTGAGAATGAATTTTTTTTAATGTGTTCCCTAACTAGAGTTTTCTATTCTTACGAACCATTCATTTTGGTGTTCTAAATGTCCCCTTTCTTGAAATATTTTTTTGTGACTTTTGTATGTGAGATGTTGAATGGATAATCTTCCTTTTGAAAGAATTTATATTTCATGTTATTATAATTGGGATAAAATTTCTTGTTATGGATACTAAAAATAGAGGTTTGGTGTACTGTTTGGATTGAATTCCATATGTTGGGTCACCCATATTTGGGGGATGGTGCAATCACTATTTTTGGTTTCGTAAAATGGTGTGGAGTCCACTCCCGTACAAATCATTCATGAATTGGTTTCCATGTAATCATGATGGGGAAGTTATTCTATTCTCCCAACAATGAATTGAGTGGTGTTTGTTTAGCATAGATAATGTGTCATGTGATAAATTATCAAATAAATCCCAAACATGCCATGATGAATTTATTAGGTTAACTCTGTGTTAGAGGTCATGATGTTCCGTTTATGAAGGTTTTGTTTGGATATATTCATCTCTTATTTTTGGTCGATTTGTTTGGTTGTTCAATTCCTTTGGTCTCATCAAATCCTTCTCTAATGGTAAATATATTTCCTTGATAATGGACTTATAAGCCCCTTGTATATTTTTAGTTTCCACTTTTGTGTTTAATGTTATATTTTGGAATTCTGTATTCCAGTGGTTAGGTTTTATATTTTTGTATTGTCTTGTTTGGGTGCCAATTAGTCATGTCTTTTGGGAATATCTGAGGGAATAAATTTATAGTGGTTGGGAGAACTGTCACACCTAGAACTGAAAAATATCTATTATTTTTTTGATTATTTTAATACCTTAATTATATGGATTATCATGGTGATTATAGGAAAACATTATGGTTATAGTAAAATAGAAGAAGGATCATGATTAGAACACCTTTATATGATCCTGATCAATAGCCTATAGAAGACCATGATATCCCCACAGTGTATTCTTCTAGGTTTCATGGTACAGAATACATTCGTAGGATAACCCCCAAAAAAATGTAGTGTATCCTCATTCAAAGAGAATAGGCACCACATAGTTGACTCATGGTCTAGTAGACGATGCAGAGAAACTGTGATACCTTCTAGGTCTAAAGAATTTGGGTAATATTATTATTTTAATTAAATCATGTACTATATTTTTTATATTAATATTAATATTATTAATTATAAAAAAAATTAATTTTTTTTATTTCCATCTCCCTGCCCCTTTCATTCCTTGGTCAAAGGACACCCACTCCCTGTATGGATCTCGACAACATGCCTCCTCCTTCTACTCTCCCTCCTATAAGCCATTTTTTCATTCCAAATTTTAGTTTAATCATATCCAGTGAGTCTCTATAATTTTTTCCCTTAAGTGTCCTTCTTTTATATCATGATTTTCATGATATTGTATGATTTGTGAGCCTATGTTGCACCCTTTCATGATTTGGGTGTTCTTTTAACAGATTCTTGATGTCTATGGTTATCATGTTCTATTTTGAGAAATTCATTCCATGCCTACTAAATTTTGTGGATACCAAATTATTTTTTGTACTGTTTCTTCTATTATTATTTTTTCCTTAATTTTTATCTAATGTTTTTGTGTGTTTTTTTATTATTTTTATTATTCTCTTATGTGTGATGGACCACATTATTTAATGGGGTAATACACACTTATTAATGGGTCTGGGGAATATATATCCCATATTTTTTATATATTCTCTCATAGTTAAGGGAATATCAATATTTCATATAGGTTTGTATATATATATATATATGAATAAATTTATTTGTGTGTAGTCATAAAATAGTGGATTTATAATAGATTCATCAATAAATTTTGTTTGAGGTTAGATCTCAATGCCCAAATGTACAATATGACCTATGATATTTTCTATTATTTTATAAAAAAAATTTATTATTATATGAGATTTATATTCTATGTAAAGTGACATTGATCCCTAGAATTGAATTTTTACTCACATCCCATCATTTTCCAAATATTTCTACAGAGGATTTACTTATTTAATCATGTATCCTAACATTTTTGAAGTGCAGAGTATATTAAAGGTCTCGTTTGTCTTATAAATGTAATTAAATATTTAGGGGGTAATTTCAAGGATTTTTTGGTTTTTTTGATTATGGGTAAATGGATTTTTTGAATGTCTATATTGAATGTTAATAATTTGACATGAGAAATTTTGTTTTTAATGATGTTAACATTGTGTGTGGTTTGGGTAAGGGAAACATTAATGATATTATTAATGTTAACACTTTGGAACCTTTGGGGACTAGTTTAGTTATAAAGGAGAATTACACTAGCTATGTCTCTAGGGAAATGAATTGGGACCCTTGAAAACATCATGTTATGGAACTATCTAATATAATGATGATGATTTTGGGGCCATTAGAACATTATAAATTAACTCTCTTTCTCCCCATGCATTTGAATATAATTTATTGATTGATCAAAAATGTACAAAGATATTATAGGCATAAGTTTTCATATTAATAGCTATTTCCCATGGAGATTTCTCATTTTTACAGTTTTTCATGATATAACATTAAATTCACTTTTCATTGTTCCCTTTACTTGAATAAAATAATAAAAATAATTTTATTTTCTATAATTTTAGGAATCCTTATGAAAAGAAATATTATATCTTGTTTTGGATACCCATTTAATAAATAAAATTATAAAATGGGTTTACATAAAAATGGAGTCATGAAACATAATTTGAAATGAATGGAAACACTTTATTCATTATTATTATTTTAAAAATGTCATTATTTATATTTATCATTATGGTAAATTTATAAGATGATGATTTTTTGAGAATTCCTACTATGTTTTGATACTCATGAATATATATTAATCCTTGTTTTCATCTTCCAAATTTTCTTCAAGATATTTCATGGATTCCATGGAGAGTCATCGGTTTAGTGTGATATAGTGACATGTGGTGTCATTTACTGGTTTTTCTATTGTATCCTTTTATTTATTATTTTTTAGTCTTCATTCCCACTATCAATATGGGGTTTTCTAATAATTTTGAACATATTTTTATATCATTTATTGGATAAGATCACTTAATTGAATGCATTCTATTTCTGACACTAGTTTTTATCCTAGTAGGGTTAGAAACGCATATCGGTCAATGTCGCAAGATAGCTAGGGTGAACGGTTCAGGTTGACCCTTGTTGATTCATCACATTTATAAAAAAATTGTATATAGGTCATGGATATGGGTTTTAGGAATAATTATTCTTGGTATTTGAAGATCTAATAAGATTTTATTATGTTTTGTGAAGAGGGGAGGGGTTCCCTTTTATATGTGTGGGGAGTTCGACAGATCTTATTTTATTATGATAAAAAGATGTATCCATATTTTTCAAAGGTCCAATGGATCCAAAATGAACCATTATTGATAATTATAAATTATAACCAACAACTATTTACATATAAATTATTTTAGAAAATTAAATAGGTATTTTGACCCTTAATCATTTTAATCTAACCAATGGTAAAACTTTTTTCTTCTTGACTAGGGTAATTCATTTCTAGTGTTTCACTATTCATTATGATAAAAAAATTGAACTAATTTGATAATATAAATTATGATTTTTTAAAATATGGTATAAAATTTTCCAAATTAAATTCAATGAATTGAAATTTCTTATTTTCAAATTAAAACCATATAAAAGATTGAAAATGTGTTCTCAAAAAGATTATTTTTTTTTAATTTGCAAAATAAAAATTAAGAAATTTTTGATATAGTAGAAACTATTATAAATATACTCTTTAAAATGTTTTTAGAAATGTCATTTTTTTTAATCGAATAATATACTTATGATAGAATCCAATATAAAATTGATTAAAAATTAATTAGGTGGAATAAATAAAACTATAGAATAATTAGGTTACAAGAAATTGTATAGAAAAAATAATTTTATTTTTAAATTACTTGATTTATACAAATGAAATGATATTTTGAGTAAAAAATATATTTATTCATTATTCACTGAAAAATCAATATTTTCTGAAAAAAATCTCAATATTACACAAATGGTACATATTTTTATCATTATTTAGGAAATTAAATTAATTTTTTGAAATATATATTCCTAATGTTCTATAAATTGGTTACAATGTTTCTCACAACAATAAATAAAACTCAAATTTGATTAAAAATGTAGATTATGAATAATATTAAATTACAAAAAATTAATTGATAATTTACAATGTACTTATCAATTATTTATATATAATATAATATATTTTTGTGTGTGTGTGTATACTGAAGTAGTAAATACTATTAATAATTAAAAATTTAAGGGCTATGTTATAATAGTTACATATTTCACAGGTCATTTGTGTTCGGTGTTTCATATTGAATACACATTCTAAAACAATAATCTTCATTTAATATATCATGATTTGATAGATTGGATATGAATTTTTATAGTTATTATGTTATTCTCATGACATTAACCATCCCAGATACCCTAGAAATGTGATACCCGACAGGGATCCAACATCGAAAAAATGGAGCTCCTCATCCCCATGGGATAGCGACTAGAACTTGGCATCATCTAATAATAAAGATAAATTTTTTTTAGAAAAAAGATTGGAATATAAAAAGATAAAATGTGTATACCAAAAATCATGAAGGAGAATGTTCTAGAATTCAAAACGAAAAAAAGGACCCAAGTAGATAGATAAATAACTGAATAATAACATCTACCCAAACAACAATCAATAAACAACTTTTGATTCTAAACATTGGTAATAAGTTCACCTTATCTCCACTATTAATCATCATCACTCCATAGTCCCAAGGGTCGCGAACATCCAACACCTTTAATTGGTTATTTTCTATAAGTTATACATGAAATAAGAAAACCTCAAAATTCCCACTGAAAAATGTATAATGTTATCAAAAAATCCATGTATGTTCTCACCAATTGTTCTATAATGTAGTTTTAATACTAAACCAATAGTCATTGAAATTTAAATAATATATTTCATGGAATAATGTATCATTTAGATATTTTGAAAAAACATTCATTCATTTAAATAAATGGAAAACATTTCAATCATGTCATAAATTAAATCATTACTTATATGAATTCATATATATAATATGGAGTATGTAAAAAAGTTCATAAATCAATGAATTATATAATAAAATCATAAGGAACAAGAACCTATGTCGTGTTTTCTAAATTACATTAGTTATCAATTATCTTATCCTCACACTTCTCAAATAAGTGGTCATGAATAGGCATGTCTGCACATATCCCTACGGCTGAGGCCAAACAGGACTCATCAATATCTCATTGAGGATAATAATGTGTAATAAGGTTTTTTAGTGTTTTAATCATAAATATATTTATATGGGATGAACATCCATTCATTCTCTTTCCCAATAACCCACAAACTATGAAAAACCCCACGTCTGGAATCAATCTATAAATAATTCCAAAATATACTCATATCAAATCAATCATCATTATAATTAAATTTTCATATATTATGTTTTAATATTATAATTCTATTTCAAAACCAAAAAATTTGGTTTTCATAATTTCATGAATTTTCAATCCAAACCCAAATATGGGTTTTCCTCATTTCAATTTAATTGATTTTTTTCAGAATAATTTTCAAACATTTCATCTGTTTCATTGGTTTATAAATTCACCCCACCATTCCATTTACATTGAAATTGAGGGGTTTTCAATAAAATATATTCCACTTAGAATTATATTTCCATGTCATATAAAATAAGGATTTTATAAATCTATTGAAATATATATATTTTAAATAATTAAAATAATGGTTTATATAAAATAAAATTTCTCACAAGAAACCACATACCATTAATCAGGGATATAAAACAAATAACAACCTCAACATGAAAAAAAATGAATATAAAAGGAAAGTAATATCTAGGAATTAGAAACTATAATATGATATATGAATAAAATAATTAAATACAATAAAAAGTGGTCTATATCCATCAATAACAGAATTATGAAACAATCTTTATGGAATAGAGAATGGAAGAGTAGAGGAGATCACCAAAGATGACATCCACTAAATTGGAGTGAGGTAAGATCATCCATGGACATGTTGATTCACCAATGGAGGAAACTGAAAGTCATACCCATTCTTAAAAGGATTATCCATGAAAATATAAATTGATTTATGGATTAATGGCAGGAATGGGAAATATAAATGAGGGAGTCTGATATAAATAATTTATTTTTTGAATAATTGATAAATACATTCACAAATTTGGGGATATCAGGAACTAATCGTCTGTACTTACTATTTTGGGAACATGGTTTCCCTTGGGTGACAATGGAATTGGAAACTACTTACCAACTTTTTATTCCCCACAATATAGTGGGTCAATAGTATTCATTTGGGATCCATGGTTTGGGAAAACAATGAACCAACCATAACCAGCCCAATAAGCTTCAAAAATATTAACAAAATACCACATAACAACCCCAATAAAAATAGATTAATTTTGATTAAAAAAATCATGGAAATCTATAAAGAAGTTAAAATTATGTTACAACCTCCACATGATGATAACATCTTATCACCATAAAGGTTTTCAGGATGTTTCCCTATCAAATAGTTGAATCCACTACGCTCTTATCAGTGCCTCACACTCTCATGAATCCTTTGAATAATAACCATGATTACATAGAACAATTATCAATTGTATCGTACAAACATGAATAACATTAGACTTAAAATCATAAACACAAACTGAGTTCCCAATAACATTTAAATTTGACTCAATGCCATGATAATCTTTAATCAAGACATTGATGGGTTAGAGATATACTTATAATGATGCATTACATGGAGCACATTCATTGTCTATTTCATCTATGGTGTTTGTGATAATTTCTTTTCCCAATTTTCAAATCATATTGACATCCAGAAAATGTCCCACAGACCATGTTGTAACATTTTCTTGTCTCTGAAGTCATCAGTTACCTAACTGAGGTTAAACTCCAATGTGGACCATGAATCCAATTGATAAATCCAGTTTTATATGATAATGTTTAGTATAGGATATATATAGTCACTAATTCATTAACACAATTTAATGAATCATCTGAATAATAGTCATTATCTATTTCCCCAAACACGATCCTACCTTCAAAAAATCGCATATCATTAACCAAAAGAACAAATATTTACAAGGTTGACCATGAAATTCATTTATAGTATCCATAAGAACGTATGAATCATAATTATTGTTACAAGAAAACTCAAATACTCTATTGTGGATATCCTAGGATCAAGAAAATTAGAGGGACCAAGCACAATGCATGTCTTCCAAAATATCTATATCACATTCTATTTAGAAATCCATATGAGGAGGATACATCATTCCAAAGATCAACTAATATCTCATTGTATTTGAGAGGCCTCTCCAAAATTGATTAGTGATCTAAATAATGGAACACTATCCCTCCATAAAACCTTCTTTATTTACAAGGATCCCATGTCTTCAACTATGGATTTATAATTGATGGGTATAATGTGAGATGATTTTGAAAAGTGATCAATCAATAAAAATTCACATTATCATTCCAAGAGGATATGAGTAAAACCAACTATTTAGTCAAAAGAAATCTTAACACACATCTAATTCGAGATATAAAGGGTTTGGTGATGACCTGAATACTTCTACTACTCGACCTTGACCTTTAGGAATAAATAGAAATGTTAAATAAAGTCAGTGATGTCCCATCTCATCAATGAACGGTAGAATCATAACCACAAATCATATATTATATTCATGGTACTAGGGATAATTCCCTCTTATAAAAATGATAGTCACCCATCACAATTGTCCTTATGTAAAAAGGCACAATGAACTAGTTATAGAAAAAAAATTTACCCTCTATAGATAATGAACACATAGTGCTAGTATCCCCAACATAAAGAGAGTCTCCAACACCATAGAACTCATCAATACAATGATAATCCTAATGAATCATATAAAATAGTGAGAATTTAAATAGAAATGTTTACAAAATCACCATATACGAATTCTCCAGAACTCATAAATTCCACAGTGCAAAGAGATCAATAAAATTTCACTTTTATTATGATTATTTCATGGTCGGGGTTTGAATTTTTTTTGCAAAAATCATCAGCAGTGACATTCTCCTTCCGAGGGTATAGGAAATTTAAAATTTTAATGACTATAAGTGATCTATCCAAATCCACTAGTATATATTCAAATATATTTGAGAAAATATATATCTCAGGATATTGTGGCAAAAATACATTATAAACCTTTCTTCAAAAAGTTAACGTATCAATCTATTAATAATTTTCATCACAAATGTGGGATCAAGATCATGTGTCATATAGTTCTCCTCCTGTGGTTTATGCTACTAAGAGTCAAAGAATACCATCTGGAAGCCCTGACTAATAAAACAACCTAAAATTAATCCTAATTCATCATAAAACAAACATGCCATGCTCATTACCATTTGAAGTCACAAAGGTCACATAAGTCAAAAAAATCATCTCATCAAGTTAACCCTTGCATTTTAATCCTAGATGACCATTTCTCTATTTTGAGTGGGAGTGGTCATTAGAGATTAAAACATCAAGAAATACTATATCAACCAATGATGATACCCAGCTAAACCCATGAAGAGTAGTATCTCAAAAACATAAAGTGGTTTTTCCTATTTCATAACCACTATCCCCTTTTTATATCAATTGAGATTCCATGTTCTGATAACATGTTCCCTAATAAAAAAACTTTGGAGTCTATGAATCCAATTTTGATATCTCTTTCTAAAGTCAGTGTGTTATCATCGGTTCTTGAACTTCTCTCAAATAACACATGTGATCCTCACCAAATATATAGTAAATTAGGATGTCATCTACAAATTACACCATGAATGTATCATGATATAGATACAATTTCATGTTCATTGAGTACATAATGATTGTATGATAATTATTTAGTCAAAATAGAATTAAAAGTCACTCATAAAGGTTATAGCTTATTAGGAAGGAGGAATTATAAATTTTAGATTCTTTTATTATTTAATGGTTATAAATAGGTCAAAGATGAATATTAGAAAAACAATTTTCTCTTAAAAAATAGTCATTTAGAACATCAATTAGTATAAATGGTTATATTTCAATAACTTTATCTTGATTGATTTTCTGATGATCAACAAAATATAAATATCACTATTGAATTTCATTGTTAATATAACATGTGATGCCCAATATGACACTCTCAAGAATATATATCCCTTCCAACTAAAATCATCCAACATATTCTCCATATCTTTTATTTAAGCCAATATATATGGTAAGAAGTAACTGATACGAGTTGAGTACAATGTCTTAAACCAGTAGAAAAAAATCATCTTATACCGGTGGAAATTAGAGAATGATGAAGGAAAGATTAAGGAAACTCACTAATATCTAGAGGTAGTTTCTCACTCAAGTATTCACCCAACAATTGTAATGAAAAATTCTTATATTACATTTCCTAATGTATAAAATATTTTTCATTTACAATCTATGTCAGGTCCCATTCTATCAGAAATACATGGCTCATCCCATCAAGAATGCTAATAGAGACCCACTAAATATAACATTCAATTTTGGATGGATAAGAGACCATTAAATACATCCATGGAATTAAATTGGGACACTTTATTAAATAAAATCAAAATAACATGTATTTTCAATCTCTTATAACACAAAAACACAAGAAGGAAAACATATACCCTACATTAAATTCTTTTTGTAGGACATAGTAATATCCATCACATGAGATAACAGCTCTATAGGATGTGTTACCAGACCTATTACATGGATCTATATGAAAGAGTGAGATACACTTTTATTAAATTAATAATTATGAGTCTATTGTGATAGTACATATCACAATTTCATGACATGTCTCAACTTCCATTGATATCTATTCTATTTTATGAAGGAGATTCATTATAGAATACTATTTCTGGAACCCATTTGTTATCGAATAATTTTATTTCACTAAAATAATATTCGGTGATGATTATCCAATTAAACTAAATATGGTATAAAAGATATCACATAACTTTTATAAGTGACTTTAGTGAAAATAGGAAGTAAAGGTCTCGGATGCGATTATACAAAGTTTTTTAGAATTTCATGTCAATACTCATTCGAAGCATGTCAAAGGAAATCAACATGGTACTTTAGAAGCTGTATATGAACAATGATATCTAAATATACCATGAGAATCATAACAAATCCTTTTTCCTCTAATGGAACCAATTTAACTAACCCTATGTGAAAAATGATCTCCCGTCAACCCTGGCTTAATTTCCATGTAATTCTCACCCTTTGTGGTTTTATTTAGTAAATCAGTATAAGAATTTAGTATTATAGTTAAATCCTAATATGAAATATCAACTCAAATTTACATTTCAAATCTTCATTCATTTAGATTATAAATAGTAACAATCTCAACAGAAAAGTATAGTAGATTTATAGAGTAGTTTTCATACTAAGTCACAGTCTTTTCACTTTTCTGGAGATTAATAAACTCCATATACTTTTATAAAACCATATATTCTCGATAGTACTGATCAGTAAAAATAACCTCAACGTCTTCCCATTAATATCCTTATTTCTTTTTCTTCATCAGTATTGAATCTACAACCTTCTTCTAGGGACATCAATTATTAAGGTATTAAATGTAAAATTTATTTATTCATGTTTTTCTATGTACTCAACAATCCACTCAATAACATTCAAACAATTTCCAACCTCTTGAGTTTCATAAGAGACATGTAAAGATTATGGAATATAGAGAAGAAACTATTTCACATGATCTATAGAGTCATCGCTTCAAGGACCCATGGTTAGATTCTGAATGGGAACATGTGTGGATTCTTATCATACTGCTTGTGTAATATGCACTGGTATCTCATTTAAATTATGGTCAAAAGAAGTGTTTCCTAGACACAGTTGATTAGAAACACTATCCATAGGTCAGTTGAAATGGCATCTCTAATTATGATTATACAAACCATAAACTGTAAACAAGAAAATATTAACGAAGACACTCAGATCAACAAAAAAAACAGTGGTCAAAATTTTCAACACAAAATGGATATTCAAAAGACTCTAATCAAATAAATAAAAGACTTGAAAAAATCAAAATATTCATCATATACATCATTCCCTAATCTCCCATGGTGACTTAAGGATTGTTAAGAAATTGATCTCTTGGAACATAATCAACACAATCTAAAAAGTCACATAAATCCAATATCCAATCTATTGGGACCAACTAGACCACATACTAGCTTCATGTAATAATGTTTAACACTATACCATTAATTACACTTTGTCTTGAACCAAACTAAATACCGTTTTACCCTGATAGTTTAGCTTTCTATTATAGTGACCCATGCTTAACCTACAAGTATATTACATCATTTAAAATTAATGTAGTGTAAATTACAAAAATACATTCTTGAGGGCTATAATAGTTTATTTTCATTGGAAATGTGGAAAAAAAATCTTCAATCCCAGTGAAGTATCTTCACCATATCCCATAATGATCTCAATATTTTTTAATTCTAACTATAACTATTCTTAAAAACTCATGTAAAGGAAAAAAATGAAAGGGGTGATCTCAGAATATTAGTAAGGGAAGTTAATGGTAATATGTAAGCTTAACATAAACAAAAGGTGTGGAAATTAATCATAACAATTAAAGATCATACGATGGATACTGGATATCATAATAAAGAATGGCAGTTTGTAAGACATGAATCATTTGGAAATTAATAACATATGATAATAAATCATAAAATAGTCTTAATAAATTGATTTTTGGAAAACACATAAGCACATAATAAATTGATGTCATGTCTTCCTATAAAGACATTCGTAACACGTTATTCATTGGATAATCTTTGAGGTACCTACTTAGGGAATGGGATGCCCTCCAGTGTACCCTCCTGTTTTAAGAATTGGATGACTTCTTATGTGCCCTATTATTTTTGGGATGGTATTTACTCCAAATTTATATCTTGTTTTGGGAATCAAATGTCTATTGTTTCAGGATTGGGATGTCCTCTCATGTACCCTTTTATTTTAGGCTTGGGATGTCCTCCCACAAAAAATCTTGATTCAGGTATGGGATGCCCTCAGGTGTAAAATTTTATTTCTTAAAACATTTATAATTAATGAATGAATATGATAGGGATATATGTGACATCTGTAACATAATTAAATCATACATTCTTCTATCAAAGAACATCCATCATATCATGACACATGAAAATAGATGTCTTTTATAAACATCAAATCATATCTAATGAAACAAAATTATATCATTAAAATTTCCTCAAAAGATAACCCATAGAAAATAGTTATATTTCATTATCATTTCATCAAATCATAAACTATGAAGAGAAATGGGTTCCAAAATCATAAAACCCATCGAAGAGAAATGGGTTTTATAAACATCATGACATTAAAGCATTAACAATTCGGAGAAATAATATAAATGTAACCTTTAGATTATATCCATTAAAGGCGTAATTCTCATAAATGAATGTCATCATAGATGTTAAATTTTTTTCGAGATATCTTTAAAACAAATTCCAATGGGAAAATATCCCTTATTCTTTGAAAAATAATTTTTAAAACATTGAACCTTCTGAAAACATTTACTTTCAAAATACTATGAAAACATAGAAATAATGATTGAAATAATTTTAAAAAATTTATCCCTGAAAAACTATGAATGAAACATAAAAACATTTTGAAAAAAAATTTCGATGAAAACATATAAAATAATGATGAATACATTTTAAAAAAACATTTATTGGTAATCACTTTGAAATCATATAATTAATGATTGAAAATGTTTTGAAAACCATTTCATTGAAGATGATTTGGAAACATATACATAATTATTTAAAACTTTTAGAAGAATATTTCTTTAAAAATAACATCAAAAACATATAAATAGATATTTTAAAACCATAAAAACTTAAATTCATTTTCCCATGAAAATTATCTTAATATATCATTTGAAAAAAAAATTAAAAACATGGTTTTGAAATAAAACGGATTTCCATCCTAAGAGAGATATACAATCATATTTTTCTTAAAAACATTATAAAAATTATGTTTTTTACTAAATATTGGAAAATAATAATAATTCAGGGATTAATATTGAATTAATAGAGGATAAGTAAGCTTATGTGTTTTCATGATAGATGTATCGTATTATTTCATCAAAATATTAATAATATTTATTAATCTCTAAATATGATCAGATTGTTTCAATAAACTATTTTCAGTTGGTAACATGTTATAATACTCTCAATTTATGAATAGGAAATTTCATGAACCATAAATAATTAATAAAATAATTTGATTCATGATATAACATGTAAAAGTGATGTATATACAACTTGAGAAATAATTTAGTTTCATAACAAAACATGAGTCTCAATATATGAAAATTGAGACAACAATATTTTATATATTTGGAAACATTTTAAACATAAACCCCATGAGATAAATATCATCTAGTGTGTATTTAAATAAAAATAAATATAGTTATAATAACCATATAATTCAACCATGGGTAGTATATAAACCATACAAATATAATGGGTGGTGAATAAACAATGAATCTCACATAAATAAAAAGTGAGACGAAATAACAATACCTTGTGTCATGAATCTCATCATACTCTTTAAAACCACATGTATACTAAATATAAATTATTTTTAAATATTTTTAAGAACCATAGTATTATATAAAATATCATATATCATTTTATTATGACCTTCTATTAGCTTCATGATAACAATACTATGTTAAGTTTTCACTTCAGGTAATATCTGCTTTGTTCATTCCATGTGTCTTAATTAGTTATATCATCATTCCTTATACATATATAACGATTACATAATTTAAACCATCATATAAACATAATTTATATTCAATATATGTCTATTATAATAATTTGTAGAGTATATATGTGTGAAATGGAATACACCATTCATGGAGACGGTGAGCACTACGTACGCATGATCATTGAATCCATTTTTTTATCATACCAAAGGAATGATAGAAAATTAAATATATGTTTATATGTATATAATATCCTTACTATATCATTATAATGTTATATATAATATATATTTTCACTAAACCCATATTTAATACATATGGTGAAATTTGTGAATGAATTACATCGCTTTGATGGGGTTATAGTCCAAACTTCATCAATGAAATTATTTAATTTAAACCAACTATAATGTAAAATAATATGTGTTATAAAATTAATATATATGATTAAATGAATAATAAATATATTATATTATGTATGTAAGCATATTGTCAATCCAAATTTCTACTATGAGAGTTCATAAAGGAAAAATGAACAATCATTGTTTAGTGTGGTGGTAGTTCATCGTACATGTAAACAGTATGTTGGTTACCCATTAGATGGTGGTGTGTGTAAGTGTATCTGAAACCCATAGCATAAATAAATACAAGTATATTTAAGATTGTTATATTTTTATTCAATAATAGAATAACGTGAGTGGAGGGTGGATAAGGAAAATAACAAAATGATCTTGGGTGAAGACATTACCTATTAATCGAGTAACTCATTCTGGTTTATGTCCAAATCCTTCTGTGGATTTTATTCACCCATATTAAAATATTCTAATTTAAATAAAGTTATTTTTGGATATTATTTTTGATGATTTTAGGCTATCTATGTGGATTGAGAGGTTTGAGAATATGAGAGAAAAGAAGTTCTTTTATAGTGGAGGGGGAGTATCACTCTTTTAAATATTGGATGAGAGAATTCCACCCACATTTTTCATTATGAATTTAATTATAATAATTGAAAACATTAGATATGGGGGAGTATATTGTCAAAATATGTCCCTAAAATTGCTATTGGACATGTTTTAAGATATTTTGAGTCTTAAATTTAAGTATTATTCCTTAAGTAAGCTACATTATACCATAATCGATATAATTACGTTCAATTAAATTTACAGCTATTTTTGATAATAAACTAATTAAATATTATAAGATATTATAAATTATGATTATTCCAAATATGGTATCCATTTTCTGACATTCCAATCACAGAAGTGATAGATATTAATTTAAAGTTAATCTCATTGATGAGACGATTTTGCTGGTTTTTAATGTAAACTTGATCAATAGTTTTCTATGTTTTTGTGTCCTATTTAAATGGGAAATTTTTTCCAATGAACTAAAATTTATAAATTTAAAAAACATATAATCTAATTAATCTTTCAAAAAAATTATGTATAATTAAACCTTATAAAAAAATAGATGGAAAAATATATTCGAAATAAAATTCAGTATTTTTTATTATTCATTAAAAATATACACATCACATAAAAATACAAAAAACATACCCCAAAAAAATATTATTTTCCACATTCAAAGATTAATTGAATATTGAATTATTAAATATTTGAAAGTTCCAAAATTTTGATTTAAAATGGGTTCTACAATAAAAGGCTGTAAAAATCCCATAATAAAAATATTTGTTTTTAGGCATACTATTGGGATTGTTTTTATCTTATTTATACTTAATATTAATATTATATATCAAAAATATTTAATTGAATACATATCATATATATTAAATTAATATCACCCAGTAATAAAATTAATTTTTCATGGTAAAATAGTTCTTAGACCATATTAATAGTTTTCTTTATATCCAATCAGATTTAATTTATAATTTATTAGTATCCTAGAAATTTTCCTCACTCATTTAAACATATATTTTTATAAATTAATAAATAAAATTTATAAAATATTATCAAAATGATAGGTTTTATCTTATTATAATAAATATAAATAATAATGTTGGTAAACTCGGCCTTACGGGTTACGCAATCCATCGAGGAATGACATTATTGTGTGAAACTCAATCTAACCTCGATGATCAATGTAGAGAAAGGTAAAATTTATATTCCATTATGTGAAGGCTTAACATGTTGATTCATATAATGCAATCCAAACATTGCTCTTTAATAATAAATATTAATTTTTCAGTGTTTTATGAAATGTAACATTTCAAAGAGGTTAAATTAATTCAAATAAAAAATAATTCACTAAATCACGGAGTGTTACATTCTACCCCCTTAAAATAAATTCTCCATCGAAATTCATCTAGGTTACCAAATGATTAATATGTGAGAGTTTCACTCATATAATCCCACATCTTAAAAATTATTACTTATACATCCCTCAAAAAGGTAATGTTGGGAACATAATGGTTACACAAAGTAACATATAACTAGGGTTTCAACATAAGAGAACATTGGGTTCTAGTTATTATTGGACATGTATGAACAGTGTAAATATAATTAGGGAGTTATTTAGGCCATAAATTATAAACAATTTAATAATGAAACAATATTTTTGGTCCTCGAAGTCAAAAATCATTGATGATTTAATGGCCATCAGTTCAACAAAAAATAATGAATTAGGATAACCCATTTATTTTGATCATTTTATAATGTTTTTTAATTATATTATTGGACATCAATATAAAGAAATATACATAGATGATATATTTCTATAAACAAAATTTCATTCTTTAGGTGTAATTTACTCAATTTCTAATTCATCCATTACTTCATGAAATTGATGTCAAGATATTATCATCGATTACAGAATTATGAAAAGTCACTTTTAGCAGATCTTATGGCCCATAAAAGAATGAAATGTATTACTATTTATCTCTAAATATTAATTAAAATTTACATGGTGAATACATTAATTTGAAAACATAAAATATAACCCTATTTTTTCCTCATAGTTAATTATTCATCAAAAGTAATTATATATAACAATGACATCACATAGGCCATTGGCAGTTGTGAAACCCTTATAATAATACAGTCTTTTATTCAAGACCCATAACATTTACAAACATGATTGGTTGTCACCCAAAAAACATGATTTAGTTTTATAAAACCACAGGAATATAATTTCTAAAATAAATAAAATTGAAATACTTAAGAAAAGGTTGGTCACTAAATATCCATTTAACAGAGGTTTTCAATACAAAAAACAGTGCATAAACACTTCCTCCAATGTTTATCTTATGATATTTAGTTTTAGCTTTATATCCATTCTGAATGGTGAAAAACCAAATCATTATAAATAATTCCTTGGAATCCAATTCACATTGATCCCCCGTATATGAAAATTTAGATCTTGTTTTTCACATTATAAACATGTGAACACCCTCGTATTATACTACCGTGAGACATGGAAACAAATTTAATTACCACAAAAACATATGTAAAACATGAATTCATATATATTCAAATTAATAAATGATACATCCTATAAATCCAAAAGTATTTAAACTTTATCCATGATGATATAGAATATTTTAAATAAACAGTTACTGGGTAATATGGACCATTCAATTTAGTTATCCATATCAAGAATATAATTATGAAATAATCATTATCCTAAATTAATCCAAAAATTAATGGTTCTTTTTACCTCATTAGTGTGTTTTATATGAAATTCACCATTCCACTAAATAAATTTTATATTCCATCAGATCGATTCAATGTATTCTTGTAAATAATTTGTTGAAAAAAACATAAATTAGAAAATCCCTATTTATATTTCACCTTAAATAATTATTTAATAAAAATACCTAAAACATAAATTACACCATCCTTAAGCCTCTAGAATGGCTACATCATCCTATTATATAATACATCTTTCCATTCACATTTCATCTATTGTCACCTCATTGTTAGCATTGTTAACATTACACACACCACCTTGCTGATTCTCTTTATGAACCTTCCTATTCAGACATTTATTTTCATAATGACTATTTATTCCATAATTAAAACACAAAATATTTTATGATTTCATTGGTATTCCAATATTATCATGCATTTCTTTGACCAAACACATCATTTATTCCGTTGTAGTCACATGATTTGTGTCCTTCTTTTCCATAGTCTAAAAATCTTCATGTTCCACTAAGATCTTTACTTCAATGATTCTTTCTGCATTTCTAACACAAGGAAAAAACGAATCTTCTTTCCTTTATTGCCTCCATTACCATAACTCCAAGTTAACTCATTATTCCTATTTATTCAGTAGTACGACAGTTAGTTAATGTACATATTGTCAATCATGTTCTATGAAAAATTATTAGGTCTGATCAAAACAATTTTTACTCCAGTAATCATCCCACTTGATTTTTCATAAAAAAAAATAGTCCATAACATTCATCATTAGACTAGTTCCTTAGATTTCTATCCATTTATGAAAACCATAATAATAGTGTGATAATTACTTATCATAGTTTTAAACAACATAGTGAGGAACATAATTACATATAGGATGTCGACATTATATTAAATTAGTTATTATATGAAACTGTTGGATTATCCAAGGTTACTCATATATACCTTATATTTAAACATTTCATGATTGTTAGTAAAAAGATGTATGAATTACTATAGAATATCCCTCATTAGTATCAAACCAGAAGTGCCGAAATGTCTGTTTTCATGTACAGATTCCCTCAAGTCAGGCATAAAACTTCTTTTCTTAGTTGTTTCTCCTAGGTACATATATTCTAGAGCCACACCAACATGTAATATCGATATATATATATATATAGGAAAAAACTCACTCTATCCTTTACCGAAAACCCAAGACATTTACCTAATTGTTATTGCATACTTATAATTATCCTTAGAGACATTCTCAAAAAAATACTTAGAAATATATATTCTATTATCACTAATGATTTATCTTCACAGTTTCAAAATAATTAATATATCACTAATTCAATAAAAACTATAGTGATCTAGGCTTAAGAAACATTGATATTACCTAATTTTAGCTGAATTTTCAGTATATTATAAAAACACGTCCTAAGGACCATAATAGTTTAGTTTTTTGGAATAATAAAAAAAAGATATTTTATCATGGTGAAAGATCATCAAAATCTCCCATAAATATATCCTCCTTTATTAATTATACCTAAAACATTTTATCATAAAATGGGGAAAGGAAACATAAGATATGGGTGAGATTAGATGCTCAATAAGGGTAAATAATGGAAATGAATTAGGTGAACATGAAAAAAATGGTATGGACCATGATAATAACATTTGATAATCATAACGGACATGATAGACACCATAATAAATATTGAAATTTCATAATACATGAGTCATAATTAAATAATTAACATTATACATGAAATCATAACATACGAATAAAACATTTAATTATGGAAAACACATAATCACATAAAAACTCAATGTCAAGGCATCCTACAAAGACCGTCATAACAAATCAGGCTTGGGATAATAACTAGTGTATGAACATTGGGAATATGATTCCCTCCCATATACCCCCTTGTTTTGGTATTTGGATGTTCTCTAGTGTAACCTCTTGTTTCAGGTACAATATGTCCTCCCTTTTACCATCTTGTTTTGTGCATTGTTTGTCCTCCCATTTACCCTCTTGTTTCAGTTTTAGGATTCCCTCACATATATTTTATTGGTTTGATCATGGGATTTCCTCCTATATAACCTCCTGTTTTGGGTTTGTTCTCTACCATTTACCCTTTGATCTCATAATACATTTCTCACTACCCAATTCATTAGAGAGAGATATAGGTTCCACCAGTAAAAAAATTAAATCATAAATTCTAATGATAAAAAATAATTAAATCATGACCCATAAAATAGATAATTTTTAAAAACATCAAATAAAAAAAATCAAATTGAATGGGTGTCATTATATTTTCATCACATCATAACATATTGAAAAGAAATACATTACATAATAATTTTATCAAAGATTTTCCCATGAATAGAATCAAAATATAAGAGCATAAAAATAATTTTTGAGAAACAAGTTTCATAAAAACCATGAAATAAATTTATAAACAATTAAATGAAAGAATATGAAAGGAAATATTACATCATTTCCATGAAAGGCATGAATAACATCAACAGATGTCATCTTAGATTGAAAATTATATTAAAATATCCTTTAAAATAATTTCTTTAAGAAAATATCATGTTTTCATTGAGAAAGTAATTATAAAACAATGAACCATTTGGAATACATTTCCTTTTGGAATACATTCAAAAAAATAAGAATAAGGATTCAATTCATTTTGTAAACAAATTTTTTTTTGAAAACATATAAAAAACATCAAAACATTTTGATAACCCACATATATTAAAACATATAAAATATGATTAAAAAGTATTTATAAGAACATATTTCATTCAAAATACTTTAAACACACATAAATAATTATTGATATCGTTTTGAACACTATTTTATTGAATATACTTTGAAAACATAGAAAGAAATTATAAAAACATTTTATAACACATTTAATTGAAAATATCATTTAATACATATAAGAAAATATTTGAAAACCATAAAACATTTATAAAATTATATTTCCATGATAATTAAATTCAATTATGATTTGAAAAAAATATTAAAAACCTATGTGAACACATGGTTGAAAAATAAAATAGATTTCCAACTGAAGAGATAGATATTGTGATGTTTTTCTATAAAATTTTGTCTTAATTATCCTTATTACCAAAGATAGTATATATGCTGCTAATAAATGGATATATATTTAATTAAAATAGGATAATACATCTCTTGAGTATTGTTGGGAGGCATATCATAATATTTCCTCAAAATAATCATAATCATTAACTAACATGAAATGTGATTATATTATTTCAATAAACTATTATCACATGGTAACATGGGATCATAGTCTCCACGTATGAAATGTATATAAAATAAATCATAAAGTATCAGGGAATTAATAATATGAATTATATAATAGGTAATATTTAAATTTATAAACCTCAAAAAAGTAATTAGGTACATAACCAAACATGAGTCTTAAAGAAGAATAATTGAGACAAAACTATTTTACCAATTTGTTTACATCTGAAATATAATAACTCTGATTTAAAGATCAAAAGTAATAAAATACCCATTAATATGGTTATAATAATAAAATAATTAATTGATTGTTAGTATAAAAACCAGATAAATGTGATGGGGGGTGAATAAAGCATTTATCTCACAAATATAAAAATTGATATGAAATTACCTTTCTTATTGACTTGACTCTCGTTGTACACATTCAAAACACCTATATAATAAATATAATTTTATTCTAAATCATATATATATCCATATTAATATATTAAATGTCATATATGGTTCTATAATGAACATATATTACCCTCTTGTGAATAATCATATGTTAAGGTGTCACATCGGGTAATTTCTTCTTGGATTTTCACCTGTGAGTTAATTTGTGATAACACATATCCTTATAAATATATATTTATTAAAAAAGGTAAATATATATATATATATTTTATATTTTTTATATTGGTATTTTATTAATTTATAAAATAAAATAAATGAAATGAAATACACCGATTAGGGAGACTGTAAGTACTATGTTCGCATGAACATGTTTCCATTTTTATAGTCACATTGAAATAATGAAATAAAATTTCGTATATTTATATAGTTATATAATATACATAATATATAATTATAATGTTATATATATCATAAAATTTTACTAAATCCATTATTAATACATTTCATATAGTGTTCGAACGAATCACATCACATCGAGCGGGCCGTAATCCACACTTCCTCAAATAAAATTATCATATTTATAATAAAGGAAAAGTAAAAATATATGTGTTTTAAAATGAATAAAGAAGATTAATTTCATAATAAATATAATATATGAAATAAATAAACATATTTTCTATCATAATTTCCTCCATGAAATACGGTAAATGAAAATTTTGTAATCATCTTTTAGTGAGGGGGTAGTTCTCTGTACTTGTAAAGAGTTTATTTGTTACCGATTAGATGCAATTTTTTGTATGTTAATCAGATAAAATATATTAAAAAATATTATGGTATTTATTATAATTCTGTTTTAATACATTCATAGAATAATGATAACGGAGGGGTGGAGAGAGAAAATAAATGAAAGGATCGTGAGAGAAGGTGTTGCATCTTAATCAGGTAACTCCATTTGGTTTTTTCCAAAATGATTACATGGATTTAATTAATACAATGTGGGGAATTATATGAGTAAGTAAGAGATTTTTTTAATATTATTTTATCATATTTTATTCAAACCATGGTGCATGTGAATTATGATGAAGTTGGAGGAGAGGAGACCTTTTACAGTGGAGGAGGACTGCCACTTTTTTAATGATTTGAAATGAGGATTCCACCCACGTTTTTCAAGTTTCATGTTAATAATATATTGTAAAGATTTCAATAAAATAATTTATATCTTATATATATTTCTTTCCAATGGATCTTTGATATGTTTCTTGGTAGTTCTTTTTCTTAAATTTATGGTTTAGTGTTTAGTTAATCTTAAACTTACATTAATAGATGTAAATAATTTTAATTACCATCACTTGTTTATTTGGCCAAAAACAAATTTGACATTTTTAAAAATTATAAATTATGTGGATTCCAAATATGGAATCCATATTTCGATATTCCAATGAGGGAATTGGACAAAATTAATATAATTTTGATCCCACTAATAGAATGATAAAGTAGGTTTTTAAAAAAATGATCTTAATCTTGCTATGTTTTGATATCATATATCATGTTAATATTTGGTATGATGACCTAAATTGATTTAATAAGAATATATTATAATTTAACCATTAATCAAATTTATAATATAATTTTTCCTTATAAATAAATTAGATTATAAAAATGTTATGAACTAAAATTAAGTATTTTTCACTTTTCATTTATAATTGAAACATCATTGAAAAATATCAAAAATTTATCTTGAACTAATTACTATGTGCTTATTTCAAATACAATGTTTATTTTGTCATATTAAATAAATTATATTTTTAAAAATTGGATTTAAAATTTGTTCTCTTTATAAGGATTTTAAAAATTCATTAATTAAAGCATTGGTTAGTAAACATAAAATTGGGTTTGTTCTTTTCTTATGTCTATTAAATATATTTAATGGATATTAAATATTTTTTATTAAATATTTATAATATATATTACATTAATATCACTCAATAATTAAGTAATTTTTTAATGTAAACATCACTATGGTAATATTAATATTTCTATTATATTAAACTAGTTTTCATTTCTAATTACTTGTTTTCCTATGAATTCATATTATATATGTATAAACAATATATTTTGATAAATTAATAAATAAAATTCATAACCACTAATTAAAAGGCTTTACACTTTTAGTAAATTAAATAACTGTTTGGTATAATCTATCTTATATGTGACGCAAGCCATCAATGAAAGTCACTGTTTCATGTAACACAAGCTAACATCATTGATCCTTATGGAAAAATAGATAATTTTGGTTACATGTAATGTATTATTAACATGGTTTTGTGTATAATAGAATCCAAAAATAGAAATTTTATATAAAATAAAATTTTTTAACTATTGCGTGAAATGATGATTAATATAAAGTTTAAATTATTTCAAAAAACATTAATTCAAAAAATCATTGGGTGTTACATATCTTCCATGTATGGTGTGGTGTTCCCCATTAACACATACCGGAGAATATCACCAATAATCCTATAATACTAAAGAGGTAATGTATTCCACTAAATAAAATTATATAAGATGATAGATGCCAGTATATTAACACTCATACAGGATAAATCACCAGATGTCTAATATATAAAATGTAACAAAAGATCATAGATAAGAAAGAAAATAAAAACATCAACCAAAATAATGATAAAAAACTACAATTCCCCTAAACCCTATGTAATAAGTGGGCCAAAGATGAATATTTCACAACTACCACTAAGCAGTCCCTAGGATAATGTAAATCCATGAAATAGATAAAACCCCATTTATCCATTAATTTGTGCCAATCTGGTGTTTGGGTTGTTATGGGATGTCAAGGTTACTCATTTCAACAAATTGAAAACAATTTGTAGTTATCTAATAGTTTATCATGCCAATGGTGTGTCACCCTAGCGGTGTCACCCTGGTGGTGTCCCCCTGGCTATGTCGACCTAGCGGTCGCTCGCTGGTGGCATGTCACTCAGCGTTTCCTCATATGTTATGGTTTTACATCTAGTGTTGTTTCACATGATGGTCTCTCACATAAAGTTACAGGTGTTTCATAATATGGTTCCTTTTTCAATGGTACCTTTTACGATGGTACATCGTCTCATAGTTCATCACCCAGTGGAGCCTTGTTTGGAATTACTTCATCTGACAGTGCCTCTCTTGTGGTGCTTTTTTGAGCTACGCCTTGTCCAATGGAGCCTCGTACGTAGTACATCATCCATTGGTGCCTATTCTAATAGATCCACACAAAATGTTTGATCGCTGGTAGTACCTCTCCCAATGGTGCCTCAACCTTCGGTGTCTCACAAATAGTGATTCTGTGGTCCTACTGTTTCACCCCTTTCACATTTTCATTGAATTAAAAAAATTTCAAGCCTAATTTTATGGGATTTGAGTTGAATTAAAATCACATAAATCATATCATAAATTTCCTATGTTTATTGGGGATTTTACTTCGTCAAAATGTGATATCTTGACCAGAGCAACCTTCGATGGAAAATCAATTACATATAAAACCACTTCTCTATTTAGATCTTTAAAAATATGAGATATCCATTCCCCTTTGTTATTCAATCTCATTTTCCCCATATATAATATTCCCCAATCCTTTCATCATGTTGGAGTCAAGAAATCAGTATGTATCTTCTGGATTGTGTTTCCAAGGTGTTTTTCCTACAACATACATGCACCAGTTTTGGTGAGACCCTAAAGTACATATTACCTATCCTTCCAAGAAGGTTTTCCTTCATATTTCATAATTGTGTATCATGATGGGTGTGTGTATTAATATTTCTTTTGTTAATATATTGTAATACTAAAAAAATAATTATAATTGAACTTGTTTATGTTCAATAAGCATGGGGCTTGGAAAAGTTACAAAAGATTCTATTTTATTGTTTTTTTTTGATATTGTGATCTTTATCGCCTAGCTAGCCACTAATAGTCAAGGACATTAGGGGTATTTAATTACTCATTGGATAGTTGTGGATTGGATGATGTTTGTTTTAGTATATTTTTTATTGAATGTTGTTAACCATATATATATGGATAATAAATGGATACCCCATATAATACATATTGTTATAACCCTTGAATTAACAAGTGGAACTAAAGAAAGAAAGACTTATTAAATTTGTATATGTTTCCCACAGTTCTTGTGGTGTTGTGGTTGTTGGAACGAATATTTATAGGGGTTGGTTTTGTTTATATGGAAGTATCAAGGTGGTATGGATGTGAATTTGGGTTACATAACTAGATATGGTTTAATGTGTAGCTAGATGTGGATGTGAGTTGGTGGTTGTTATAGTTGAAATGACTGATAGAGGTATGACATTGATGAATGATAGTAGTGGCTGGTGTTTGTTCTCTCCCATTCATAACATGCAAAAAAACCTCACTTTTTATCTAGAGGTTGATATATTACATATCATGAGGGGTGTTAAATATGAAGGTTGGCAAATGATGTGTAGAAACATAGAAATTCCATACATAGTTTAATTGTATAAATATTATTTTAAATTTATTAATTTAATGTTAAATTAAACAAATATTAATTTTTTACTTGATTGTAATAATTGAAAATAATTTATTAATACTTATAATTAATATTTTTCATATTTATTAATTTTGATGAGATTATTTTTTTTAGATTTATTTTATTAATGTATAAAGAAATTTCTTATTCTTTATGAAGAATAAACTTATTTTAATATAAACATTATGTAACTATGGTATATTAAATAAATTGAGTATAATCAGAAAATAATGATGATAGAATAATAATAATAACAAATGAATAAGGAAAAAAGAGAAGAAATCTTGGGGGATGGGGGTTAGTGAATCACACGAGGACACCCGATGGGATTCCAAGGAGAGTTGGTCATGGGTCTTCATGAGGCCACACCATGGAAAGTAAAATTGTGTGGATGTCATCTTTGTGAGCCTATAGAGATCGGCCTCCAGCGAGGTCAACATTGGAAGTAGGGTCAAAATACATCGTCGTGCTGGGAGGAAGGTCATGCATGGAGATCCTAGTGTCATCATCTTTGGATCTGGAGAACAGTTAGTTTGTGACATTGGTTTGAGTGGTTTTTTCTTCTTCACATAATTATTAATTTAAAACCTATGAAAGGAAGTTTAGTTTTTTAGGATTCTTATTTTCTACCTGTTAAAATATAGATTTTGTCATTTTATTCCCAATTTCTACATCGATCATTGTCATTTTTCCCCTGTTTTTTATTTTTGTTATGCATATGTTTTGTAGGTGGAATCCTAAAATTATTTTTTCATTTGGTCCACTTTTCTGTGTCGTTATTATCTGATTTCAACTATGTATCCAACATGGATAGAATGCTTTTGTGCATTGGCCTAAAGTATCTCTATCAACATTCTTTTATTTTAAATCACTCTACTATTGGTTATTGTTTTTCTGATATCTATGTTATGCCAAATGTATAGATAATATATATATATATATTGTAACAGCCCGAGATTTTATGAAAAATATTCTTTTTAATTTCATTAATGTCTTGTGTTGTACGCTACACCAAAAGGAGCTTGCACAACACGCATCCTTGACTTTTCTCGCATTATACGTAATCACGACCTTCCTCGATAGCGTGTGTAGTACGCAATAACGAGTTTCACTAAACAACAATATGCTATTAAAATATTATTAAATCTAGCCGTTATGAATAGTAATAACCAATTTTTGAAATTTTTTAAATTTTATTTTTCAAAATGGACTTCATTTTTGGATTCGGAATATCGAAATTAGCTTAGGGTGAAATTTTGGTACTTTTTGGATAACTTTCATATTCTGATGAATAGTGAAAATTACTAAATTTTAATTAAAAAGAACTTTTTTAATAGAAATAATTAATAGTGATAAATTATTAATTTGATTGGTTTTAAAGTATATTTAGAATATATTTTTAAAATTTAATAAAATTTTGGTCATTGGATGTAATTTCACATTTAAACCAGTCATAAACAAGTGTCAATCTTTTGATGGTTATTATCTCTTAAAAACACGCTACTTGTTTTGACGATGGGAATTAATTTTTAAATTAATTAATGAAACAAATATGTTTTGAATTTGGTAAAATAGACATCATTTTTGAGTTCATAATATCAAATATAGCTTAGGCCTAATTTTTGGTATTTTTCTGGAAACTTTATTTTTTGATGAATAGTGAAACCACTAAGTGGTAGTTAAAAAATGAATTTTTCATAAAACTTAATTTTACCGCTTCTGTGAGTGTAATTTCAAAAATCCGAAAGACACGGTTGATGTTAGTAGGTAAAATGTGATCAATGAGATGAAAATAATTTTTGGTGAATAGTAACTTTTTACTTTTTTTTACCACGGTTAAAAGTAAATAGGGTAATTAAGGGTAAAAATGATATTATTATTACCCTAACACATGACCTAATTCTATTTGAAAAGTTTAATTCGACCAAAAACAACCTTATGAATAAAATATGAACATTTAGGTCCACTTGGATTAGATTAGGACATTTATTATTAATTTATTTAAAGAAGGGTTAAAATAGATAAAATCAAAGTTTAATAAGTAAATCATTTTTAATATGGGGTTATACATAAGATAAATTCGAATATAAATATTCATTAGAAAGATAAAAATATTTCCTACATAATGGTATTTTATTTTTAATTTTTAGTCATTAAATAAATTAATTTATTTATGACACAACGATGATACAGTAATTATCTTATTAATGAAATATTGACATAATTGATGTTATAAATACACAAATAAATATAATTTGAGACTTTTTATGAATTAAACGGGTTTTCTAGATTCATATGACATGTTAGGATTAATTTAATTAACTTTTGTCGAAGTAATAATTCTGTTATGAGTTTCAAAAAAATCAACTATTGAATAGTGTCAAAATTGAAATAAAATAGTTTTTAAAACAAATATTGTATTATTAATAGTTATTTTATTCCTAAAATTATAAGGTTCGGCCAAATGACTTAGATACGGTTATATATATTAATAAAACACAACTTGGGGGTCGCTTGGATGTATATGGTATGTTTATTAACTATATAATATGAAAATACAAAGTGACATGGTAAATGTCAATCTAATTAACTAAGAGTTAAAACTAAAAGATAAGGTTAATATAATGACTTAAACTTGTCTAAATTCTATTGGATGAGAGGATTTCGACCCATCCTTACCTTATCTTAGAAATAACTCAATTTGGAGCTATTTAAAACCGAACTTGACTTTATAATAAAATAATAGTTTTAGTTATTCCAAAGGTGCCCCTCTCCTCCCTTATAAAAGGGCACCTCCTCCCCCTCTTCCTCACACCACATTGAGCCTTCAAGCTCGGCCAACCCCTACCAATTTCTTCTCTCCACTTCCCTAGAAACATCCTAGAGGTTCTGGTCTTCTTCAAAGACCTATTTTAGTGCCCTAAAAGGAGGTCTCAAAGAAGTACTTCAAAGAAGAGGTAATGTCTGTTCCGATTCTTTCAAATTTATTTCTTATTCCCCTTCTTCTTCTTAGGTTGTTTCATTATTAAGTAATAAAATCAGTATCAATCATATACTGATATGTTATTATAAGTATGAAACAACCATATTTTACCATCTATCCATCCTACGGAAAATGAAATCACCGCGCGTGCGTACGTACGGAATACCGTCTCCACGCCGTGGTGTAATCTATTTTCCACCACCACCTTACTTGGATGGGTATAATGGTGTAAATAATAACTATATATTATTATTGTAAATTTATATTGATTCTTAAATAGTATACATACACTACAATACAATTCAACGATCATGAGAATGATATCATCGCTCGTGCGTACGCACGGACTACCGTCTCCACGACGCGATGAGATTAATTCTCCATGATAACCATTCATTAATGATTATAAAGTATATATAATAAGTATTCATGAAATATATGACATAATAATACTACTTCATTTATGTATATATATATTTATGTCATCTACTTAATTCCACTCAATTCAATAAGGAAACGAAAACAGCGTTCATGCGTACGTACGGCCTACCGTCTCCATTAACGGTGTATTTCTTTCCATTTATAGATCCATTATATATATGTATATTATGAATATATACTATATATAAATCTTGTATTATATTCTGGAATTAAGTAATCATGATCTAATTAATCATATGAATAATTACAAGTTAGAACACGAACGATAAATGAGACGATTTTACCCAAAACACTACTTTAACATGAATTTACAAAAGAACTGGTAATATAAAGTCATAAGTGAACCATATATGATATAATAAAAATGAATATGATTATGTAATAAGTCAATGAAATTATTTAAATCATTATACAGGAGGTTCGGACACTTACAAAGCAAATCGGACCTAAGGTAAGGGAAATATCACAATCTCATTTTTATCCGAGATTGTTTATAATTTTGTTTTTACTAGGGTGTTTTTTATCAAACACATAAATGTTTCCTCAATATGTAATATTATTTAAATACACCTACAATATTTTATATCCAATTTTACCCTTAGTTGAGTTTTTAGTAAAAGATATGAAAGGAATCTTTTGTCGTTTTTCATACGAGGTACTTTTTGACTTTTCCGACAAAAGTACGAGAAGAATGTTTTTTTAACTTATATGGCATGAATGGATTTTTAAAACATTATTTCCAATAAGCTTCCTTTACAAGTTTTCAAGTTTATTTTTAATCAACTTCTTTTAATTTAGAATTGTATGACATGTTATGAAAGGAAAAGTGTTTTTGAAGTAGAAAGGATATTTTCCTCAAGAATGGAGTTCAAGTGTTTTATCAAAATTATTTTCCATCTAAGATAATATAGGGTTCTGTTTCTACCCCTATTATTAAATTTACTTGATTATTTTGTGATGGAATTATTTTTATGAATTCCTTTATCTTATATGAATTGTTTTATGATGTCATGTTGTTTAAGAATCCCATTTTTATTACATGGATTATGCAATGATGTATGGTTTATGATTTTGTGGCACACATAACAATGGTATCATTATGATATGGGTGGGACCTATATCTCCCTCCAATGAATTGGGTAAATATTTTATATCTCATGAGATAGACATGGCTGGAATGGTAGGTTATACCGGTTCAGTAAAACAGGACTGAAACAAGGGTGACTCGGTTCAGAAATGGACTTTGTCCACTAAGATAGTCTTGGAAATGAGTCTTGACTAATAAGATATGATTCTCTATGATTATGTGTGTATTACACAATGTTTCATGATTTATGTTATGATTATTGGGATTTCATTTCACTATTATGATTTATCCCATGTTATGAAATTATGCTCTCTTTTGCAGGTTAAGATTTCCAAAATGTTATGTTCTTATGAAAATGATGTGATTGATATTTCGTTTGTTTACCCTTACTGAGCATTTGAGATCACCCTTTTATGTTTTATTTTCCCCAGTATATAAAGAAAGGTTTTAGGTAAAAAAAGGAAGATCATTATGGGAGATGTTGAAGATCTTTCACCACGATTAGAAGATTATATTCCGAGTTTCCAAAGACACTAAACTATTACGATCCTTGTGTGTGTGTTTTTGTTATGTACTAAGTATTATGAAAAAGTAATGTAATGTCCATATACGTCAAGCTTCGGGTCTCTACAGTTGGTATCAGAGGCAAAGGATGTAGGAATGTATCTGATCCTTGGGAACTCTCACATGTGAGCATTGGACGAAGCATGGCTCTCCGCCCAAGGGCTTCATGAGGAAATGGCTGCCATTCGGGATGGTGGTGTGTCCCGCCCAGGGGGTGTAGACACCCATGGAGTGCCCTGATAGGTATCAATTATAGTCCACTGGAAGTAATTCCAGACTGCTAGAGTTGGTATTAGAGGAAAGGTTTAGTCAACCTTTGGAAACTAGGATGTGAAAACGTTAGTGAGATCCCAGAGATATTTCTATGGTATGTCTAGGGATGTCCCTAAGGATAAGTATACGTATAGGATACAATCCTAGAACTATGGTAACGATCATTTAATTTGACCTAATATGTTAGATATTGAGGATACTCCCCCTTTATTATGTTGTTTTCCCTAGCATGATTTTTTCCTCTCACACAATTATTTTTGGGTTTTAGATGATGGCTGGAACCCAAAGGAACCGTGTTGATCAATGCAATGGACAATGCAATGATTGTCCTCCTGAACAAACAAATGTTATGGGAGATGGAGTGTAAAATTTTGTTGCTATACTTACACAAGCTATGAATCATTCTAGACTTCCAAATGAGCAGAGAAGAGAACAATATTCTATTGAGTCCTTCATGAGGCAACGTCCACCTTCTTTCAGTGGGTCTTCTGATCCACTTGTTGCTGAACAATGGATCAGTACTACTGAAAAGATATTTTCAGTTCTTCAATGTTCTGAACATGATAAAGTCATCTTAGCAGTATATCGTTTGGGAGTTGAAGCTGATCAATAGTGGAATCTTATCAAGAATACGAGGCAAAGAGATGAAATTAAGTCCATGGAATGGGATGAGTTCAAGAAATTATTTTTCAATAAGTACTTCCCTCGTATTCATCGAACAAAGATGGAGAAGGAGTTTCTTGAACTAAAGAAAAAGGATGATGAATCTATTGGTATATACGAAGCGAATTTTACAAGGCTTGCAAGGTATGCATCTGGATTCATCATCCAACCTGAAAGTAAAGTTGATCGATTCTTCAGTGGCTTAAAAACCAAATCTTCGAAGGGCATTAGCTATAAGAGACTTCAGTAGCTATGAATAATTTGTGCGTTGTGCTATCAAGGTAGAAATGGAAGTTGGTGTTACTTATCCATCTCATAGTTTTGACAAGAAACGAAAGATGGAGTTCAAGGAGAAATCTCAGAATAATGGTGAAAAGAAGATGAATGTGTCCTTATGCTCAAAGTGTGTAAAGAAGCATGGTGGAGATTGTCTTAAAGGGACTAGAAAATGTTTAAGTGTGGAAAAGAAGGTCATCGAGCAGTTGAGTGTCGATGTAATGGAAAAAGGGTTTCTAATGATGTGAATAAAGAAAAAACTGCAGAGAACGCACCAACAACACATCAATGCTTCAAGTGCAAGGTAATGGGGCATTATGCTAATAAATGCCCTAATCCAAGGGTTAGTGATGATCGACGTAAGCAACCAATTAAGGAAAAGGACAATGGGAAGTCAAATGCGATCACCATTGGCGATTTTGAATATGATAACGATGTGGTGGAATGATTCATTGTTTATGTAATGGGATTCCATAATAATGTAGTATATAGTATCGTGGAATATTGGAATATTTATGTTTTGGTCTATTGTGGTTTTCAATAATTTTATGGCATCGGTAACCATGAAAAGTGATTGAAATATTTTTGTAAAGCAGATGATATTCACATAATTAAGGGATAAGGAGAAAATTAAATGTTTGATAGTATTCATGATCTCATGACTGATATAAGGAGAAGGTTATATCATGGTTTGAGTATATATAATTTTTCGATTTTGGTATATGTAAAGTGTTTACTTTTAACTCCATTCATGTTTTCACTAAGGTTCAATGGGTATTCAAGAGAATACATGATTAAGGCCTTTGAATGTTTGTAATGTGACCAACAAGACATATTTATTGATATATGGGGATCAACGATGGTATTGAATCTCTAGTAATCATTTTCACTATATTGTGAGAATGGACTGCAGTATTATGGATAAGCCTAAAGATTGGAATGGATTGTATTGGACATAAGTTAGTATTGTTTAAGGATAGAAGTTTTTTTCGATATTATTGATGGGATGTTATAGTAATATAGTTTTAGAAAAAGGACAACCTGCAGGACGGGCGACAGCCCATCGCGTCGGATAAGGTCGTAGGAATCGAACCCACAACCGAAGTGCGACTGGCCTTTATCACCTACCACTGGCCTACATGAAGTCCCTAGTTAGTAGAAACTAGTTTTATTTTATTAAGAGGTATGATATATGAAGTATAAGTTCATTTTAGGAACCATATATGATTAATCTCACTATAGATGGACTTATGTATTTTTTGATAACTTTTCTAACCTTTTGTTTGAGACAGATGGAATGACCCATCATTCTATCACATGATCTACTAACACATCACGAATAAAAAAATCAACTTCATTTCTTTAAGATATGAAGTGAAAATTTTCCAAAGAACGACAAACGGTGATACTATACCAAAATCACGAAAGTATTTCTTCTAATTCCAATTTCATCAACTTTAGGGAAATGATATTGAAAACCAAAAATGTTGTCCTGGTGATCTTATATATGATGAATCAGATGGTACCTTAGATCGTCACAAATTTATGGCTTTGTGATTGTTGGCTTTTCCATAGCCATGTTCTCTACCACTCTCCATCAGTACATGATGGTTAGATTTCTCTTCCATATCCATATTTTCACCTATGTGGAAACCCAGTGATTACTTTATTTGGGTAACCATTACGTTTCATACTTTTTTTTAAAGATTGGTTTTGGTATTCCATTTTACGATGTGGGTTTCTATTAAAGAAACTTTTGAATAGTAAACCATTAAAAACCCGACGAATTTCGAGGGCGAAATTCATTTTAAGGGTGGTAGAATGTAACAGCCCGATATTTTATGAAAAATATTCTTTTTAATTTCATTAATGTCTTGTGTTGTACGCTACACCAAAAGGAGCTTGCACAAAATGCATCCTTGACTTGCCTTGCATTACACGCAATCACGACCTTCCTCGATAGCGTGTGTAGTACGCAATAACGAGTTTCACTAAACAACAATATGCTATTAAAATATTATTAAAACTAGCTGTTATGAATAGTAATAACCACTTTTTGAAATTTTGTAAATTTTATTTTTCAAAATGGACTTCATTTTTGGATTTGAAATATCGAAATTAGCTTAGAGTGAAATTTTGGTACTTTTCGGATAACTTTCATATTCTGATGAATAGTGAAAATTACTAAATTTTAATTAAAAAGAACTTTTTTAATAGAAATAATTAATAGTGATAAATTATTAATTTTAGTGGTTTTAAAGTATATTTAGAATATATTTTTACAATTTAATACAATGTTGGTCATTGGATGTAATTTCACATTTAAACCAGTCATAAACAAGTGTCAATCTTTTGATGGTTATTATCTTTTAAAACATGCTATTTGTTTTGATGACGGGAATTAATTTTTAAATTAATTAATGAAACTAATTTGTTTTGAATTTGGTAAAATATAAATCATTTTTGAGTTCATAATATCAAATATATCTTAGGCCTAATTTTTGGTATTTTTCCGGAAACTTTCATTTTTTGATGAATAGTGAAACCACTAAGTGGTAGTTAAAAAAATAAATTTTTCATAAAACTGAATTTTACCGCTTCTGTGAGTGTAATTTCAAAAATACGAGAGACACAGTTGATGTTAGTAAGTAAAATGTGGTTCAATGAGATGAAAATATTTTTTGGGGAATAGTAGCTTTTTACTTTTTTTACCACGGTTAAAAGTAAATAGGGTAATTAAGGGTAAAAATGATATTATTATTACCCTAAAACATGTCCTAATTCTATTGGAAAATTGTAATTCGACCACAAACAACCTTATGAATAACATATGACCATTTAGGCCAACTTGGATTAGATTAGGACATTTATTATTAATTTATTTAAAGAAGGGTTAAAATAGTTAAAATCAAAGTTTAATAAGTAAATAATTATTCATATAGGGTTATACATAAGATAAATTAGACTATAAATATTCATTAGAAAGATAAAAATATTTCCTACATAATGGTATTTTATTTGTAATTTTTAGACATTAAATAAATTAATCTATTTATGACACAACGATGGTACAGAAATTATTTTATTAATGAAATATTGACATAATTGATGTTATAAATACCCAAATAAATATAATTTGAGTTTTTTTATGAATTAAACGAATTTTCTAGGTTAATATGACATTTTAGGATTAATTTAATTAACTTTGGTTGAAGTAATCATTCTATTATAAGTTTCAAAAAATCAACTATTGAATAGTGTCAAAATTGACATAAAATTGTTTTTAAAACAAATATTGTATTATTAATAGTTATTTTATTCCTAAATATCTACGGATAGGCCCAATTACTTATATAAGGTTATATATATTAATAAAACACAACTTGGTGGTTTCTTGGATGTATATGGTAAGTTTATTAACTATATAATATAAAAATACAAAGTGACATGGTAAATGTCAATCTAATTAACTAAGAGTTAAAACTAAAAGATAAGGTTAATATAATGACCTAAACTTGTCTAAATTCTATTTGATGAGAGTATTTCGACCCATCCCCACCTTCTCTTAGAAATAACTCAATTTGGAGCTATTTAAACCTGAACTTGACTTTATAATAAAATAATAGTTTTCGTTATTCGAAAGGTGCCCCTCTCCTCCCTTATAAAAGGGCACCTCCTCCCCCTCTTCCTCACACCACTTTGAGCCTTCAAGCTCGGCCAAACCCTGAAAATTTCTTCTCTCCAATTCCCTATAAACATCCTAGAGGTTCTGTTCTTCTTAAAATACCTATTTTAGTGCCCTAAAAGGAGGTCTCAAAGAAGTACTTCAAAGAAGAGGTAATGTCTGTTCCGATTCTTTCAACTTTATTTCTTCTTCCACTTCTTCTTCTTAGGTTGTTTAATTATGAAGTAATAACATCAGTATCACTCATATACTGATATGTTATTATAAGTATGAAACAACCCTATTTCACCATCTATACATCCTACGGAAAATGAAATCACCGTGTGTGCGTACGTACGGAATACCGTCTCCACGCCGTGGTGTAATCTATTTTCCACCACCACCTTACTTGGATGGGTATAACGGTGTAAATAATAACTATATATGATGATTGTAAAGTGATATTGATTCTTAAATAGTATACATACACTACAATACAATTCAACGATCATGAGAACGATATCATCGATCGTGCGTACGTACGGACTACCGTCTCCACGACACGATGAGATTCATTCTCCACGATAACCATTCATGAATGATTATAAAGCATATATAATAAGTAGTCATGAAATATATGACCTAATAATACTACATTATTTATGTATATATATATTTATGTCATCTACTTAATTCCACTCAATTCAATAAGGAAACGAAAACAGCGTTCATGCGTACATACGACCTACCGTCTCCATGAATGGTGTATTTATTTCCATTTATCGATCCATTATATATATGTATATTCTGAATATATACTATATATAAATATTGTTTTATCTTCTGTAATTAAGTAATCATGATCTAAGTAATCATATGAATAATTACAATTTAGAACACAAACGACAAATGAGACGATTTTACCCAAAACACTACTTTAACATGAATTTACAAAAGAACGGGTAATATAAAGTCATAAGTGAACCATATATGATATAATAACAATGAATATGATTATGTAATAAGTCGATAACATTATTTAAATCATTATACAGGAGGTTCGTACACTTACGAAGCAAATCGGACCTAAGGTATGGGAAATATCACAATCTCATTTTTATCCGAGATTGTTTATACTTTAGTATATACTGGGGTGTATTTTATCATACACATCCATGTTTCCTCAATATGTAATATTATTTCCATCCACCTACAATAGTTTATATCCAATTTTACCCTTCGTTGAGTTTTTATTAAAAGATATGAAAGGAATCTTTTGTCGTTTTTCATACGAGGTACTTTTTGTCTTTTCCCACAAAAGTAAGAGAAGAATGTTTTTTTAACTTATTCGGCAAAAATGGATTTTTAAAACATTATTTCCAATAATCTTCCTTTACAAGTTTTCAAGTTTATTTTTAATCAACTTCTTTTAATTTAGAATTGTATGACATGTTATGAAAGGAAAAGTGTTTTTTAAGTAGAAAGAATATTTTCCTCAAGAATGGAGTTCAAGTGTTTTATCAAAATTATTTTCCATATAAGATAATATAGGGTTCTGTTTCTACCCCTATTCTTAAATTGATTTGATTATGTTGTGATGGAATTATTTTTATGAATTCCTTTATCTTATATGAATTGTTTTATGATGTCATGTTGTTTAAGAATCCCATTTTTATTACATGGATTATGCAATGATGTATGGTTTATGATTTTGTGGCACACATAAGAATGGTATCATTATGAGATGGGTGGGACCTATATCTCCCTCCAATGCATTGGGTAAAGATTTTATATCTCATGAGATAGACATGGCTGGAATGGTAGGTTATACCGGTTCAGTGAAACAGGACTGAAACGAGGGTGACTCGGTTCAAAAATGGTCTTTGTCCACTAAGATAGTCTTGGAAATGAGTCTTGACTAATAAGATATGATTCTCTATGATTATGTGTGTCTGACACAAAGTTTCATGATTTAAGTTATGATTATTGGGATTTCATTTCACTACTATGATTTATCCCATGTTATGAAATTATGCTCTCTTTTGCAGGTTAATATTTCTAAAATGTTATGTTCTCATGAAAATGATGTGATTGATATTTTTTTTATTTACCCTCACTGAGAATTTGAGCTCACCCTTTTATGTTTTATTTTCCCCAGGATATAAAGAAAGGTTTTAGGTAAAAAAAGGAAGAACTTTATGGGAGATGTTGAAGATCTTTCACCATGATTAGAAGATTATATTCTGAGTTTCCAAAGACACTAAACTATTACGATCCTTGTGTGAGTGTTTTTGTTATGTACTAAGTATTCCGCAAAAGTAATGTAATGTCCATGTACATCAAGCTTCGGGTCTCTACATATATTCTATTATACTATCTACAATTTCATGCATTGAAATATTTTTTCTGGTCTACATATAATAATTTTCTAAATATCTCTATTTTACAGTATAAAAAGTGAATGTAATGGCTATAAAAGTCTTCTATATGAAAATTAAATTAGGGGAAAACCAATATAAATTCCATTGTGTACGTTTATGAGTAAGTAGAACATTCAACATACTCCAACCTTCAACAAATCAATTCAGGTCAGGGTAAAATTATTTTACTTTTATCCAATGCTAATCTGTTTGTCAAAGATAATTATTTATTTTGATTACTAAATTGAGTAAGAAGATATATTGATTTAGTTTTTTCAAAACCTTACCTATATTTCATCTTCCTTAAGATTTATATTTTTATTCATTCCAAAATTTTTGTTTTAATTTTATAGTATTATGTAAGGTATCAATAATTCATTTATATTAACACAATAAATGCAATATATGTAACAGTAAGTTTGAATTCATTTTTAGAATACATGTTCTTGATATCCATATTTATTAAGATCAGAAAGGGAAATTATTTTTGTTCAAATTATCAATTATTTTTCAAATCCATTTTATTCATTCATATATAAAATTAGTAAGGGAAACATATTATTGTTTTCGTATTTTTTAAATAATTATTTTCTGTATTTTTAAATTATGCTTGAGTAAGGGCTTAATTTCATCTATTTATTTTTAATATGTAATGTTATATATGTATTCACACTCATCTATCTATATTTTTATAAATTTATAATGTGTGTAAAAAATATTTTGGATTGATTTTCAAAGCTATTTGATTATTTTAAAATCATCCAAGGGATATATTGATTTTATTTTTTATTTTCCTTAATGGATATATATATATATATGTAACTTCATTTTAGTTATATATCAAATATATGGTCATTATTTTTTTCAATATATTTTAATTTATGTTTTAGGGTTATATTTATTTTTTGAAAATGATTTTTATTTTAAAAAAAATATCTTCAATTTTAAATTATTTTGATGCTAGAGTTCTTATTTTTTGGGAGGACTTTATATAATTAAAATTAGAATGTCTGACTCTTTTAATGATTATATTCTTTGTTCATATCTGGTATTATATTCATTAACATATGATACATTCTATCATAAATTTTATAATTATGAATTAATTTTTTTACTTTAATTTTTGAAAGGTAATGTATGATTTTCATGCATGTGTTCATATATTAAATCAAGGATTACTATTCCAGTAATTATTTCATGCTTATGATTTTATATATTTTAAGACGTAAAATTTCATGTTTATATATATAAATATGTATTTCCATTATTATATAATTTGAAAATAAAGGGTAAATTATTTCAAATTAATATGTCACCCAAATTATAATTAAGCATGGAAGATTTTTTTTATTTTTATAAATGATTGGCTTTTAATTTTATGTGTGACATGTGATCTTGCATTCAAAATTATAAGTAAATTGTATGTTCCCCTTTCTTGAAATTGTTCCATAAAAGTAAAAATGATATATATGTATACATATATATAATAACATATATATATATTGATATATTTATCCATTAATGCATTGTCTGAATGAAAAAATAATAATGTATAAACATGGAAAAAATCATATTATGATCTTGTACAAGACATTATATGAAATTCACTCATGGATGAAATATTTGATTCAAAAATATTAATTTATATTTTTATATGCATGTGTCTAATTTCTACCTATTAATCCAAACTATTATGCACAACAAGCTACCTTGCATTCATAATAATGATTTTAAAAAAAATAAGGTTTACTTCCAAGATGAATAATAATATCATTGAAATGGTTTAATTAAGATGTTTATTTGTAAATTTTATATGAATAAGAATCATATTAATTTTATATTTATTAGAATAAACCTCAAAATGGATTTTTATGGAAGAAGTGTTTATGTGTATGGTTGACAATTGATCTTTCATGTAATTATACAATATGCATGTATCAATATATTTGGTTGTGTATGTTTAATAATTGGGTTTCCATGAAAGTTTAAACATAAACATTTATAAGTAACCATATGTGAATTGGAGATTAATTATATATATATATATATACTTGAAGTCATTTATGTTCGTATGAAAATTTTTATTTTTAAGGGTATCAAGCTAAATTAAAAATCTTGTTAAATATGGATAATTTTATTCATCAATATTTTTATTAAATATGATTTTATTTCATGAATTAGAGTATTATAAATACCATGTCATATAAATATATATATTTATTTAAGGGAAACATTATGTTCAATTATTTTATAAAATTAAACTGATGATATATATATATGATTATAAATATATAAAGGTTATACTGTTTATTGAAATGTTATAATACATAGCATCATATTTTAACGAAATGTTCATAATATGCCATCGTTTTTTTACCTAAGGATGTCATAATTGCATACAGTCAGGGTAATGTTTCCAGAGAAACATCGAAACATCTTTCATTCATAGTAAACTCGTGGTTTCAAACAAAATTCCATGATTATCATGCACATGGATTTCTTCAATGATTGAAATGTTTTAATAATAATTTTATGTGTCAAACATATATATTTATTATAAAATTTTATTTTGAGAAGGAAAAACTATATATGGGTTTTTGATTTAATGTGTATTTATTCCATTACTCATTTTATTTATGGAATAAAACTACAGAGAATTATTTCAAGAATGGTATTAATATGTTCATGAAATTATATGGATTCAGAATTATGCTTTTAAAAGTGTAATAAGACACTATGGATTGTTTATATAATGTGTACCTCAATGATTTATTAGTGAATTTATTTTCATTTTTTATTATGATTTTTATAAAAAAAAGTGGAATGGGACACTTTGATTTAAAGACATATTTTTATTAGACATATGAGAAATGTATTGAACATATTATTTGATGGGTGAGGCCTGCAATAACCACTCTGTGAATCAGCAGGTCTTATGATACGAACTAGCGTCCTAGCGTGAGGCCTTGAAAAAATAATTATGTTGTCCAAAATTATGATTTCACACATGAATTGGACTTATTTTGTGATATTTTAGGCATGTTATGGCCTTTAAATGCATCAGTAGGTCTAATGAGAAAACCTAGGTCTTTCTATATGGCCTTGAAAAAATTGTAATGTATGGTATTGGCCTAGGGCCTAGAAAAATTGTTTATAAATTCATGCATTATGAATTCTCTCATTATGAATCTAGTATGTGAAAGTACAAATGATTATTCAATTAGTAGAATAACAATGGTTATGAATCATTCTCTTATGAACAATTATTAATAAGTTATATATTTTAATGTTTAGATGGAATAATGTTATATATAAATATGTATATCATTTATTAAGAAGGGTAAATTATACATTTCAATTCCATCATTAAATTTTATGAACTTATCTATCTTCTTGTTATTTGAATACATGTGTTTTGATGTTATTTTCTGAAAAAATCCAATGACAAACCATTTCATGTACAAAACTATATCCGCACACTGATATTTTCATACATAATTAATTATTGTCATTATTTAACTTATAAGTGGAATTTCATTCAGTTCTACTCAAGTTTTAGAATATTTTATATTGTATTTTATATGTAACTCTAAAATATGTTTTGCTACTTTGATCATTATTTTATCCTAAAAGATGTTTGAAAATCACACAAAAAAATAACGATGACTTGAAATGATAAAAGTTATTTTCATTATATAATGCATGTGTGTTAATGAAATGTTTTAAAGAAAAAATATTTCATAATGTTATTGTTTTAGAACCCCATTATTGTCATATAAAATTCTCATCCCTTGTTTAAAATTATTTTACACACGTAACTTTAATGTCCAGTGTTGAATGTCATCATTTTTTTACATGTGCGGAAGTGAAGATTGTATTTTGTTTGTTTATTTTTTTCATCTCTGATAAATTATAATGTTTTTATATAACTCTCTAGAACCTAGACTGGTGAAAGGTCCACTTCTATTTATTGTTTATGGCTAGGTCCTTATAATTGGTATTAGAGGAAGAGTCAAGACAACTTTAGATATTAGATATTATCGTCAAAGTAGTAGAGTTTAGAATTTTATTAGAACTAGTGTTTCTTAATTCAGAAGATAGAAATTCATAATTGTTTTAGTCCAATGAAATGAATTGAGAGGACCTAATTATTTTGAGGGTAAATAATGTAACAACCCTTAAATTCGGTTCATATTTTAATTGTATAAATATTATATTATATGAATTAAATTATTGATAAAATAAACTAAAAAACTATTTTTCATTGAATATAATAAATGAAATCATGTTTTAATTCTTATAATTAGTAGTTTTCAAATTTATTAATTTTGTTTAGATTTTTTTTAATAAACTATTTTTCTTAATAAGAATGAAATTTCAAATTATTTCAAAAGAATAAACATTGAATAAAAAACACTTTATAAAAATAATTTTTATTATAATAATTAAGTATAATGGTATAATTATAGTATTATTAATAAACAAATTAGAAAAAAATGTGGAGAAAATTTGGGAGAGGGGGGAGTTTTGATAGTTTTGTGAGGGGACCAAATGGGTTTCCAAGGGGAGTTGATCGGGTGTCTTTAAGAGGACACACCAGGGATGGATCCACTATGAAGATGTTGTTAACATGAGACTGTAGAGATCAGCTGTTGATGATGTTGAATTCGGAATTATGGTCGAAATCCATCATCGTGTAGTGAGGAAGGGCCAACATTGAGATCTTGGCATCACCATCATCGGATCTGGAATTTGGTTAGGCTTCAACCCTAGTTCATGTGGTCCATTCTTCTTTACATATGGATTAATTTAATACATATGAGAGGTGGGTTGGCTTTTAAAAGATTATAATTTTATACCTATTAAAACATTTATGTTTTCATTCAATCCCAATTTCTACAATGATCACTATCCTTTTTCCACTAACTTTTATTTTTTGGTCTGTATATTTCGTTGTTGATAGAATCATAAAATGTGTTTGTGTGGTCATTTTTTTGTGTCATTATTTTTCAATTTCAACTTTGTATCCAAAATGCAGAGCAAGATTGTGTTTGTTGTCTTAACGTTCCTCTGTCAACTTTATTTTATTTTTAATCTTTCAACTATTGTTAATAATTTTTTAGATAGCTATTCTATACAAAATGTATAGATATAAAATATTTTTTTTTATTTTACGGTTCTAATAAATTTTCATTGGAAGATTTTATCTGTTCCACATATAAGAATTATCTAAATATCTAAATTGAGCGTTATAAGTTGTGAATGGAATGGCTTTTTAATACTTCTATTAGTAAATTAAATTCAGGGATAACCAATATATATTCAGTGTGCATGTTTCTGAGGAAGCAAAATGATCGAAATATTCTCACCATCTGTAAAGAAATTTCGGTAAGTGTAAAATTATTTTGATTTGTTGTCCAATTTAACTCTTCTTTTCAAAATTAATTATTTGTTTCAATTTCAAAATTGTGTTAGGATATATATTTATTTATTTTTATCAAAACAATACTTGAATTTGTTCTACCCTAAGGGGTATTTTTTTGTCATTCCAAAATTATTATTTTAATTTTATATTTTTTTAGGGGATCAATTAATTCATTTATTTTTACACAATAAATTTATTATTTGTATAGGTAAGGTTAAATTAATTTGAAAATTCTAGTTTTTGATATCACTTTTTAATAAGATCTACAAGGGAAATTATTTGTGTTCAAAATCAATTTATTTTTCAATACAATATTATTATTTCATATTTTAAATTAGTATAGGAAATGTATTATAGTACTAATATTTCATAAAGAATTTTTTTTAGTTTTTTAAATTTATTTTTCTGTAAGTGTTTCATTTTGTCTATTTATTTTTAATATGAGAAGTTATATTTGTTATAAAATTCATCGATAAATATTTTCATAAATTTATAACATAAGGGAATAATATTTTGATTTATTTTTCAAAGATATTTTGTTATTTAAAAATTAGGTAAGGGATATTTTGATTTTATTTATCATTTTCATTAATGGATATGTATACGAATTTAACATCATTTTAGTTCTTCTTACAAAAATTTAGTTTTATCGTATTTCATATCATTTTAATTTGTGTTTTACCATGACTCTATATGTTTTTCAAATGAATATTATATTAAAAACCACATCTTCAATTTGAATTTATTTTATCATTACAGTTTTTACATTATGGGAGAACTTTATCTAATTAAAATTAGTATGCATGACCCTTTTCATGTCTAAGTTCATATAAGTAGTTATATTATTTTATATACGTTGTAATATCTCTTAAATGTAATAATTAAGATTGAATGTTTTTATTTTAAATTTATAAAGGATAATGTTTTATTTTCAAGCATATGTATAAATATTCTTTCAAGTAATAATATACCTATAATTATGTCGAGATTATTCTTATTTATATTATAAGACTACAAATTTCAATTATATATATATATATATGTGTTCCCTTTATTATATAATATGAAATAAATGGGAAATGTATTTAAAATAATTATATCACCCAAATTAACACTATGCAAGGAAGAATTGTTATTATTTTTATAAATTATTCTATAATAATTTTATGTGTGACATGTGATATTTCATTAAAAATTATAAGTTAAGGGTTTGTTCTATTTTCTTGAAATTATTCCATGAATGTAAAAAATTATTTGTATATATAAAAATACACGCACACACACATATATATATAAGCATGTATATAAATATATAAATATATATATATATAGAAAAATTTAACGATTAATGCATGATATGAATGAGCAACCAAATAATTTATAAACATGGACTAAAAATCATATTAATATCTTGTACAAGAACTTATTTTCAATTTACTCATGGGTGAAATATTTGATTAAAAATTTTCATTTATAATTTTATATTCATGTTTTTTATTGTTATATATTAATATATGTTATTATGTACAATGACATACCGTGTATTCATTGTTACGATTTCAAATAAATATTTTTGATATACTTCTGAGATGAATAAGAAAATAATTGAAAGCATAGGATTAAGATGTTTATTTATAAATTTTATATGCAAAAGCATCGTATTAATTTTATATTTATCAGAACAACCCCCCAAATTGATGTTAATGGAATAATTCTTTATGTTCATGGTTGAAAATGATATTTCATGTAATTACACAATGTGCATGTATAAATAGATTTGGTTCTGCATGTTTAATAAGTGAGTTTCCAGGAATGTTTACACTTACATATTTATAAATATATATAAGTGCATGGGTGATTAATGATTGCTTAAATCAATATATATACTCGAATTCATTTATGTTCTTATGAATTTTTTTTATGGGTATAATTTTATATTCTAACTCTTGTTATATAAGGATATTTTTAATTGTCAATGTTTTCATTAAATGTAAATTTATCTTGGGAATTAGAGTATTATAAATTCCTTTTCATATATATATATGTGTATATATATTTATATATGGGAAACATTATTATATTTTATTTAACAATACTTAACTTATGGTATATATGTGTGTGTGTGTGTGTTTGTATAATGGATATAATATTTATTTACATGTTATATTACTTAAAATCATATTTTAAAGAAACACACTTAACAATTCATCGTGTTATCTTCAACCTAAGGATGTCCAATCTTAATAAAGTCATGGTCATGCGTAAAACGTAACATCGACGTATCTTTAAACCATAATAAACTCATGGTTTCATGTAAATTTTCTGAGATTATTAATCACATGGATTACCTCCACAATTGAAATTCTTTATTTCTTATTTAATATGGAAAACATATATGTTTATTGTAAAATATTATTTTGTGAAGAAAAAACTATAGATTAATTTTTTTAATAAATGTACCTTTATTTAATTAATCATTTTATTGATGGATAAAAAATAAAGACAATTATTTCAATTATGGGGTTAATATTTTTATGACATTATATCTATTAAGTGTTAAACTTTTCAAAGTGTAATGGGACACTTTGGATTCTTTAAAGAATATATACTTCAATAATTTATCAACGAATTTATTTTCATCTATGATTGTGATTTAAATAAATGAAAGTGGTAAGGGAAAATTTCATTTAATGACATATTTTTATTGGACATATGAGGAATGTATTGGACATATTATTTGATGGGTGAGGCTCATTATAGGCTCTCGGTGAATCAACATGTCTCATGAGAGAAACTACCATCTTGGCATGAGGCCTTGATTGAATTACTATGTTTTCCTACATTATGAATACACACATGCATTGGAATTATTTTGTGATGGGTGAGGCCCGTTACATCCTCTCAATGCATCAGCAGGTATCACGAGGCAAACTAGGTATTGGAACGAGGCCTTGAAATAATGGTTATGTGTGGTCTTTTCACGAGGCCTTGAAATAATTCTTATGATTTCCTGCATTATGCATTACCTCGTTATGAATCATGTAAGTTAATTTTAATGCTATTATTTGACTAGTAGAATGACCATTGTTGAGAATCATGCTATTATGAATGTGTATTAATCAATTATACATTTTCAAGTGCACATTGAATAATGTTTTATACATAAAAATATCATTTATTAAGAAGTTTAATTATTCATTTATAACCCATAAACAATGGTTCAGAACATATATATCATTTTATGGTTTCCATACATCTATTTGGATTTCATTTTCTGTACAAATCTAAAAATGTAGCATTTCATTAGAATATTGGTATCTTCACACGAATATTGTCATACATAATTATCCATGGTATTTAATTAACTTATAAGTTTAATTATATGCATTTATTATCATGTGTGTGAAAATTTAATAATTTATTTCATTTGTAACTATTAAATATGTTTATCTCGTTTGAGCCTGAGTTTATCATAAAAGTTGTTTAATAATATCTCAAGAAAATGATGATAGCATGAGATGAGAAATGTTAATTTCGTGATTTAAAGGATTTTTTTAATGATAAATTATTTATTAATGGTCTTTTTTTAGAACCACAAGATGGGAATATCAAATTCTTACCCCTTGTATAATTTGTTTTTCATATATCACTTTGGCGTCCCTTGTTGGACACCATCATTTTTTAACATGTGCAAAAGTGAATTTTGGTTTATTTATTTATTTATTCCACTCTAATAAATTTTAATTTTTTTATCTAACTCTCAAGAACATAGACTAGTGGATGGTCTTCTCTTATATAATTTTTTATTATGGGTCCTCATATGATGAGTGTTTAATGTGATTATTCTATTATTTATCTGGATCTTCACCTTATGGAATTACTGCTTCTTTGTTCCATAGTTTCCTTGATTGTGATAGAATGGTTAAACTAATTTCTTAATAAATAATTAATGGTGATAAATAAATTGTTTGGGTTTGTTAATTGTGTTGTGTCATTTATGTGGTTTTTTTGTTCTATAGGTAGCAGGAAAATTGGTCATCTTTGTTTTTCTGAGACCTTGTAGGTTGGGTATGAATGTTTGGAATCATATATGAATGTATATTTATTTTTTCATGAGATTTATATATAAACCCCACCCTAGATGAAAAATATGTGTTGAAACCCCCATCACAAATGGGGGAGTATCTTTCCCAAGGATCACAGTGGAAGGATGGATTGTTGGGAACCATCACTTCACTGCTCCTTCATCCAATCATTGATAGCACTGGATTCTTGGGGAAGGATTTGATTTGTGAGTCCCTAGTTTTATAAGTTATTTCTCATTTCCTAGCTGTATTTAGGAAGAGATTTGGTTTTTGGACTATGTGTTTTCATAGGGAATATGATCTGGTTTGTGGCTCAGGTGTCTTCTTGTGGGATGCGATTTGGTTTGTGGCCCAGGTGTCTATGGGTGGGATTTCATGTTCTTTTTTGACCATGTTTCTAAATGAATAATGTGATGAATTTTTTGGCCTAGGTGTCGGTGGATGGTATGTGATGTGGTTATAGGATCAGGTGTTTCAAGTCATGATTCAATATGGTAAGTTTTGAAGAGGTAGGAGCACCAGTACGATTGATGTTAGGGTGTGAAAGTTGGTAATTAGAGGAAAAGTGGTGCAGGGTACTCAATTATTGATATGATTTATATTATATAAACATGACATGAATTATTTGGTTAGCATGTATTGGTGATGTTGGTGTGGTTAGTTACCTAATCATTCACTATTTTAGTTTTGTTGTTTTCTTACAGGTGTATTTGTATGAGTATTCCCCATGTGCATGACAGACCATGGATTTCTAACTAATTATACATTTACTCTCAACAAACTTATATAATGTGATTCTAGGTTTCTATGAGGATAACATTGACCATGATAGACCTTTATAGTCTGTATCTTGGTAGTTATTGAATCCCTATGGAGCTTTAACTTTGGTTCATTACTTTGGATAATTTTTTTTTGTATCAATTTTATTTTTCACCTGTATTTGGGATGGATTTTTTATTTCCGTATAGTATGTCATGGATTTTTTTGTGGATGATTCATTCAATATCCTAATATTTTTTTCTTGAAAAGGTTAATGTCTCCTTTATTTTTGATATTTTTATATCCTTGGTGTTAGTCGCTAACCCATGGACTACTGGAGGTGGTGCATATGAGCCATTACCTTTGTTAATTCATTTAAATCCTAGGAGGGGTATCTTTAATGTAAGGGGTTCATGATATAGTGGTATCAGAGGCTGATGATTGAGATATATGATGGAGAAAAGAGTAAGGAATAGTGAGGATAATAGGGGATGTTATATAAATAATTTCAATTAACGACGGTGCGTGACATAGGATAGGGAGACCAGATAGGAAATAAGATTTTAGGGCCCCCAAAAATCCATTTCATACACTCTCAACATATCTAATGGCCATGTGATATGGACCTTCATGTAGTGTAGAGACCTAGGAATGATATATGTATCATAATGACTCATTTTCGTCTTTGAATTAGGTTATTTTTTGGAATGTTGAAATGGATACCAAAATGAATTGAATGAATTAAAAATTTTCAAAATATAATTACATAATACATGGGATTAATAAATCCTTGATTACAATTAAACAATGGATCCTTGTATTCTTCTACGTGTGGCTCAAGTAGTGGATGTTCAGGAGGCTAACCAAATTGATCACCATAGGGTTGATCAATCTGGGGAGGATGATTAGTTTCATACGATGTTATGTAATTTCCATCGACATCCATTATCAATGTATGATGAAATTATTTTAAATTTGGAGACCGAAGGATGGTTAGAGGAGCATGAGAATTCATTTCGATTGATCTGGGCCCCAACATGATATTCGGTCTAGTTTCCAATCTGTTATATTTGGGGAGATGTGCTTCAGTAGTATAAATTATACCGGGGGGAGTGCAAGGAGGTAGTTGGGTTGTGGGTCAGCTTTAAGAAAGAGATATGAGATGATTTCCTTTTGTTTACTAGGAAGGAATATAAGTGACAAGAGATACTCGCTATTTATTAGGTTATTATGTCAGTGTAGTAACTTGGGATCAAGTTCAAGGATCATCTCCATTTTTCCCCATATCTCGTTCAAGATGAGGAGTCTCGAGTGAGTCCTACTGAGGAGGTCATCCACCCATATATCCATTATTTTGTTACTCCTTTTATATTTCTAACATTTCTGTAGAATCACTATAAGGTAGAGGGGATTTATAATATGAAATCACGAGGACTTATACCTATAAATGGGAGCTGGTAGATTTCTTCAAGAGGCAAGGTAGATTTATATAGGTCTTAGTCACCTTGAATTTTGAGGATTCAACTGGTATACAGTCGAAAAAATTAGATTCATTTCTATCCTTCTAGTTCGAATGGTCACCGTGGAATTTAAATATACTGGTTTATTCCATGTATATTCTATGGGATCATAACATCTTTATAATTACTGCCTAGTGGATGACTGAGCACAGTTTTGTGGAGGTAGACTAGAACAACTTCAATGTCAGCACTAGTTCCTAGAGATACAGTTTCAGCACCAGAGATAATAGTCTTTTTCTACGCTGAGGGGGGAGGGTTAATTAGGTAGATTCTACCAAATTATGTCCCTAGTGATTAGGAACCATGGACCTATCATGGTTGTGGATGTGGTATACATCAGAGATATAGGAGAGCAGTGTGTGGTTAGTTTCACACAGCACATGTATCAGTTCCAGCAAGTCCATAGAATGTTAGTGGTATGATCAATTTGTTCAGTACCTTTTCTTCTTCTTGTATGGAATTAGGATCTTTACACTCTTTTTTTTCACCCACTCTATCCCATGATTTGGTACTATATATATAAAGGGTTCTCATTCCCCAGGTCTTGAGAATTCAAGTTGGTGACAAGACAATCATGTTTGATGTGTGTCAGGGGTGCAGATTGATGATAGGGCTACATCATCCCCATGGATATCTCTTCTTATTGTAGATGGTAAAATATGATTTCATCCCTGGTATTGACTAGTTGTATTCATTACATTCCATTATCGACTACTTAAGGAGTAAAGGTATCTTTTAAGATATTGATCGAAATATTTTTGTTTTCGTTAGTGAGTGGGGATTTCAGGAATGTATTTGGTGTGTGGACACCCTTATTTCATTTCATGGTTGATTTATCAATGGATTTAGTGTATTCTATGATATTTGAGGCTCCCCAGGTCCTTGGGATGTTCATGTATGTTTTCCTGGAAGATTTATTGATACTACCCCTCGAAATTATTTCTAGTTTGGGATAGACATGAAGACTGGTGGTTCTTCAATTTTTATGGATCCTTATCAGATTTCACCTTATGTATTGTGATATTAAATGATTCAGATAGATGATCTGGTGAAGATGTGTTTTATCTGTCCTAGTTTTAAACTGGGGTGTGCTCTACTATTTTTCACAAAGAAGGTGGATGATTCCATGTGGAATTGTATTAACTAATGGTGGTTGAAAAATGTTATAGTCAATAACCATTAAAAAAAATTTAGAATATATTATATTTTTGAGTAGCTGATAGGGGAAGGATTTTTTATACTCGATTTTTGGATTGGATATAACTTTTTGAGAGTGTAGGAGGGTGATATACTGAAGACTAATTTCATATGCATATATTGGCACGTCGAGTTCATGGTCTTTCCATTCAGTGTTATGAACACACCATCCATGTTCCTTGGACTTATTTACTACATCTTCCTGGGATTCTATTTTAGTTATTCATCATATTCATTGATGATAACATGATCTACCCAATATCATAGGATGAGCACTCTTGGAATCATAAAAATACTTTAATGTTTCTTTGGCGCCACTATATTTGTCAAATGTTGTCCCGGTGTATGTTCTAGACATAAGAGGTGCATTTCCATATTCATATGGTGTCTCCATAGGGTTTTTCATTAGGTCCATCAAAGTTTGAAAAAGTTCTTTATTGGAAAGCACCCAATATTGTCGCATAATTTCGTAGTTTCTGTGGTTATGAATGATATTATCGGAGGATCATAAATGATTTATCTCTATTTACAACCTAGTTGATAGTTTGGATGAGTAATGAACAAGATTTTATGTGGTGTGAGTAGTTATTGGAAGTGTAAAGTTACCCAATGTAGTAGTTGGTCAATGCTCCAGTTTCGACGATTCAAGAGGAAGGGGTGATGTTATAGGTGTTTTGTTATTCTTATCATCTAGTTTTGGGATGTTTTCTGATATAGAAGTGAGTATTGATCTATTATGGGTCTTGGAATCTATGTCCCCAAAAACGTAAATATTCCACCCATGACTTGGAGTTAGAAGAATTTGTGTTCGTGTTAAAGTTTTGGCGTCATTATCTCATTATGTAGCATTTAATTGTCTTCCAAGATGACAAACTTTTGAGGAATATCTCTTCCCATCATGATCTAAATATTAAAAAATGGAGTTTGATGGAGTTTATTTTGGACTATTATTTTTAGATCACTTAGAACTCAAGAAAAGGAAATTTCATGGAGGATTCTTTGATCAAAAAATGAAAAATATGATGTTTGGGAATCTATAGATGCTTCGAGGGAAATGGAGGATTTGGAAGCCTTGTAATTATGAATGAGTGGATGATGGTAAAGGATATTTGTTTCATATGATAGTGTAGTCTTCTATGATGTAGTAGGTGGTAGATTCTTAGTAGGGAGAGTCATAGGTTGAGGTGTTTCATGATCGTGTTGGCCAAGATGATGATCCAGATGGATGGGTGGAGGAATGTTGAAAGAAGATGTTTTCCCTAGAAATATTTTTGTTCTAATGGATATTTTTAGTAGATTACATCACTAGTTTCATAGAACATCATTAGCAGTAAACATGGGAAATTATAACATGTACCATTGGTTGATAATGTTGTTCTGGTGGACATGGATGAAGAGGGAATCAGTAGAGTTTTTTGTAATGTGATGGGTTTTTCAGTAGTTGATGGATGAACATTGTGTCATTGGTGGTTTGTTATAGCCTTTGGATGTCCCTGAGTGGATGTGGGATGAAATACCAATGGATTTTATCATATGGTTAACTAGGGATCATGGATGTTATGATTCTATATGGGTGATAGAGGATCATTTGACGAAATTGGCTCACTTATTTGAATTCAAGGAGCCGATCACAATGTATTCCATGGAAAGGTGGTATGTGGATAATGTGGTTTGGTTTCACGGATGACTAAGTTACATTGTTTCATAAGTGGATGTGGAGTTTTCCTCATGATTCTAGAGGGGATTGCAGTGTGCCATAAGTTCCCAGTTACTCATTAGTATTGCTTTCCACCCTCAGAAAAATGGGAAGAGATATTGGACTATCCATTCATTGCATGACATGTTTCATTCTTCTTTCATGGACACTGTTAGATCCTGGGTATATCCCTTTCCCTTAGTGGTTTTCTCTTATAATAATAGGTATCACTCATACATTGAATGTCTCTCTTTTAGGTGTTGTACATGACACCGTGTTGTTCCTAGTTGTGCTATATGGAGGATAGGGAGACATTTTTTCTTGGTCTGGATGTGGTAGAGAGAACAAAAATGTATGTTAAGAATATTAATTAAAGGATGAAAGATGAAAAGTATTATAAAATGTATTATCTTGTACATAAGAGGAGGCCCTTGGAGATCAATGATTAAAACCATGTGTTTTTTATTGTTTCTCTTCCATGTGGGAAGCAGTGGTTTGGAAAATGGAGTAAGATGTTTCTCAGGTTTATTGGATCCTTTTATATGTTGGGGTGAGTTGGCAGGTTGCATACTTGTTTTTATTTCTAAAGTGGTTGGAGAGAATCTATGACATCTTCCACATCACTCATCTCAGTCGGTATCTTCACAGTGACTCTCATGTCATTTTATGGGGGGAGTTGGATATTGAGGTTGATGTGGAATTCATTTAGTGGCCAAGGGAGATCTAGGATCTTCGAGATAAGGTGGTAACTGGGTAGACAATTCCCATGGTTTTTGTTTTGTATAGGAATGGTCATTAAGAGGAGTTTATTTGGGAGAGATAAACACATATTCCATACAAGTACCACAAGTTTTGTTTGAGTTTTTTTCTCTTTTTTTCAATGAAATTTTATTTTTGAACCCTATTATATATTAGATGAGATTTTTCCCATTTTTTTTATGTCTGGGATTTAATGTGTTATTATGTCATTATATAAAAATGGGGTTTCCTCACTCCTAATCAAGAAGAATTAAATTTGATGCTATTAATATCTTGTGGGAGAGTTAGTTCCACTGGTATATTATTGTATCTTCACATGGAGGATGTTGTTCCCTGATTAGTGTGGTTGGGAGAGTGTGGTTACTATTATTTTTTGGAGTATTTTGTGACTTTTTGTGTTGATGTTCTTGTCAACATATGTCGAAGGAGGTGTCCTTGAATGTAGATATTTATGCTACACCCTTCAAACAACACTATGTGTTTCATCATTAAAATATGATGTTCTTAGATTATCAAGAATCAAAATAGTTTATGTAGATGGTCAATTATAAGAGGGGGTTGGCTAATTTTAAGTTTCAAAGCGTTCATTTTTAATATTAAGGAAAAATATGTTTAAAAAAGATAAATAATTTAAATTCTCAAACCATATTTTTGTTCTTAATTATCAAACAAACTTGTTTAGGTTCCCAAAAATTATACCCAGAAAAGAATCGTAGGAAATAATTTTCATAAAGAAATATTCTACCTTAAAGTGTATGAAATCTTATTTATCAGAATAAATAATAGTTCATGACAGTATAAGATAGTTATACATTTTTCCTGTATCAAAATACAGTGAGAATTACACATGAAACAAAAACAAATAACAAGTATGAAATATTTGTACCGAAAGAGTAGGGTATCCAACAACAGACATAGATAATGGTCAATTCATTTATACTTTCAAGAATGTGTGTGTTACCCTCACCAAGGTAATCCCTCTATAGGAATATTGGAATATATCATGTTATCCCAGCAATCCCTTGATCATTATGGTAGTTATCACCTATGTCTTCATATCCCTGGAAGCCCTTGATTGTACTAAAAACAATCAGATTCGCACTAAAAAAACTAAAAAATATGTTCATGGTTGAACAAGTTTGTAATGAAACACACAAAGAATGAGAGTATTTCTCTTTCCAGAAATCCCTTCACTGCATCACACCACATAATCTCTAGAGAGATCAACAGTCCTTTGTGAGCTATTTCCAATGAGATCCTATTTATAGGAAAAACTCCCACGGTCAGCTCCCTCCTCCAACGGTCATATTTTTCATTGAATTTCAGAGTGACAAATAAATGTATCACTCAATCAACGGTTAGTTAGAAACATATAGTACGACATCATTTCATAATAAAAAATTGTGTATATAAAATGAATTATCATAACCAAATACGAATATTTAGAGTCTAATGAAAAATATAATTGAGTGTCTAAACATAAAAACATTCATATTATAGAAACATGGATATTCTAATTATTTTTTTCAAAGAATTCAAAGTATAAATTCTAAGGATTGCAGAATATTAATTATGAGGAATTAGGAGTCTAAATTTTGAGGAATCCGGAGACTATATTATAAGGATTTCAGAGTCCAAATTTTGAGGAATTCAAAGAAAGAATCTTGAAGAATCAGAGTACAAATTATGAGGAATCTGTAGTCTGAATTTTAGATAATTCAGAGTCCTAATTTTAGGAAATTCCGAGTCTGAATTTCATATAAGTTGGAGTCTAAATTTCAGAGAATTTGGAGTCTGAATTTAATAGAATTTAGAGTCTAATTTTTAGAGAATTCTGAGATTGAATTTCAGAGGATTCAAAGTCTAAAAACAGAAGACTCTACATCAGAGGTACTATAAGAATCTGTGGTTATCGATAAAAATCGTAATTTTTAACTTCTTAATAAAATGAGATTGGTTTGGAGAAGTTATAAAATGTGTCAATGAAAACCAAGGTAAGGATAACAATTTCCTTATAGAAAGGAAAATTTCATTAATAAAATAATACTTAGGGAAATAAAATGTTCTATAAGATAAAGTTTTTGTGATTTTGAAAACATGGAGGAATGGAAAATTCCTAAGGAAACCTTACTGACTCAACAATATCCCCCTTTTTGGAAAGCTCAAAAAAACACTCGAAATAGATAGTGAGGAATATGAATTTTCTTTATAAACTTTTCAATGAATAACTTATCTCTCTTTAATTATTAATTTTGATGAATATGAGTAACTCCCTCTAAGGTTTTGAAATCCCTGGGGATCATATTCTTGAATTCCACAAAGATATTTTACTTTTTCTTGCAAAGGAAAATCTTCTTTATGAAAAATCCCATTTAACTAAGGGATTCTATTCTTTTATACTTATTATTTATTTTATCATCCTTTTCTCACCCTTTTTTATTTTCAAAAAGGAATATATAGAATGAAAAAAATGGTACCTCAATGATTTTAACTATACAAAACAAAACAAATGAAGAGAAAAAAAAATCATTGTGATTGGAAAAATTCATACAGGATAAACAATTTCAAAAAAAAATTGGAATTGAGAGGAAAATAAGTATTCATAATTCTTTTCCTTCAGCATGGTATTTCTCAAGGTATCCTTAAGAATCTTCATATCCTTATGATCTTCCATAAACCTTTTGAGAAACTATTCAGAATCTATATTTTTCATTTCCAAAGCCTTGATTTTTAAATCCTAAGACTTCACTATCTATTCTTGCTGATTGAATTTTTCTGGAAACTCTTCCCTATGTTCACTTTCACTCTTCAAATTTATGCAAACTGAATTCAACTTATCATTGTGATCTTTATCCTCTTTATTTTAGGCTAATTTCTCAAGGTTTAGCTTCAATGTAAAACTCATTGAATGAATTTTGATTCTATTATCTGATTTATGAAAATAATTTTTAACTAAATCATGGAATTCCTCAAGAATTATCAATTCATCAATCGTTCTTTTAGTCCTCTTGGTCATTTTCTTATATAATCTTCTATAAGCATCAAACCCAAAAAGAAATTTTTGGAAATCTGCCAAATTAATGATGAAAATTTCCATGAGAATGATTACTGAATATTAATTTTGATTGAAACAGTGTGGAAGCAATTGGAATCTCAAATCATACCTAGGAAATAGGGGAATGGTGCTCACTGATTTCTTCAATGACTGGACCAGAAAATCCTAACACATGGAAGATGATTCAGAATTTGGTTCCCCTACAAGAGAATATTCTTTGTCTATATCTTTGGTCTTCCTCTTGGATGAAGCATGAACATCCTTCCTAACCATCCCAGCCTTCATAGGTGTATAATAAACCACCTATTTTCCATTTTATACATTGGATATAGTCTTCTCAGCCTTTGGAGATTCATGGTCACTATCTAAACATTGGAAAATTTTATCTTCATCAACTTTTTATTTCTCAGTATCTCTTTTAAGATCTTGAGGTTAGATGTAGTTTTGATTTCTACTTTCACCATCAGTAGGTTTTCCGACCTAATCTTATCCATCATCCACTTTTCATGGAGAAACCATCTTGGTTGACTTGACCTGGGATGGTTGGATCAACATCTTCTCATAAGGAAATTTTGTTTCATGATATTCTTCCACTTGATTTATAACATCATTAATCTCATATTCTTATTCATCTTCGTCTTATTCTATTTCTTCCTCTAGAAATATATCCTCTTGAACTTAAGATTCTATCATTGAGAATTTTTTCCCCAAAGACTCGATTGGTACTAGTTGTTGGTGAAAATTTTCTGGTAGCTACAACTATTATGTGGATTTCTCAGTATCCTTGAGAAGTTTTTGAACTAACTCATCTTCCGATATTTTCTTTTTGAGCTTATTTTTTTTCTTTCATACTCTTCAGTACCTTGAGTTTTCAAGTCCTTTGCCTATGCAGGATCTAGGCCAAAACATAGATCTCCATCTTTATTATTCTTCTTTTGTACCCTCCATTTATATTCCACATCATCAGGGAAAGACTTTTTCTTTTTGGCATTGGTGGAGTTGACTGATTATCTAAAACTATACTCTTCTCATTGGATTTCGGTTCTTTTTCCATCTCTTCTTCTGTGATTTATTGGATGTCTCTCCCACTTCCACTTTATTATATATATCTTTAAACTCACTTTCAGAAAGATTATAAAGTTATCTCGTCTTATTATTGAAACCAACATTCATTATCATTAAGGTATCATCACTTATCAGTAAGATCATGAAATTTCTTGGTTTAGAGATGCAAGTAATTTTGAATGATTATAAGAATAGAACTATGATCTTAGAAAAAATGGTCAGTTATATGATGATGTTGGATTTGAGAGTTACATTATTGGTATTTGTGATTTTAAAAAGGATATACATCACAAAAAATATCTTCATTAGGTTAACCAAAAAACCCAAAATAAAGATGTGACATTTCATTAAGGATTCGTTGTATCCTTTTCTCGGAATGAGAAACCCTTGTGCCCACAAGGATTAAATCCTTAGATTTATTGAGTGATTGTTTTCCTTTAGTGATTTTACTTTGACCATTCCATGGAAATCAATTCCCTTCTTCTTCTCAAAACATCATGACTGGTTTCACAATTTGGGAGTGAAGAAAATTGAATCACCTTCATAAGGAAATCCATGAATATTATCTTCCATATTAAATCAAATGGTATAAGTTTTCCCATAGATATTTAAAAAAATTCTCTTCCACCTTCATTATAAAAACATAATGAATCATATAATTCTATAAAAATTAAGGGTAAATCGGATCAGACTCTTTATCTTGTCTATGAAAAAACTCTCATGTCCTTTGAGATTAATAGTTATCGTAATAAAGGAATTATACTTTTCGAAAAACTTTGGGTCATCAATCCTTTCTCTGTAGGTTTTTTAGTTCTTGATTTCCTTAATTGTAGACATCTGTTTTTATGGGGAGGCTTCCAGTGACATCAGGCGTCTATGAAAACATGGAAAAATAGAACATGCTTTTGGAAGAGAGGCAGATCATTGGCACAAAAATACATGAAAAATAATGTGGGGAAAGGAATTGGAAGAATATATATAGGCATATAAGGGATGTATCGAATTCTTGATTTGATGCAACTATTGAAATAAGAAAAATCTTATTTGATAGTTGACATGAAATCCATAAAATGATTTGGTAGGTTTGGATATTTTGAAGTTTAATGAAAAATCATTTTTAAGGAAAGTGAATTTGATAATTTTTTAAAAAAATATAACAATACCAACATGAATAAAAATTGTTATGATATTTTGAATAAGAAAACATATCTTCTAGAATGATAAAAATATTGTCAGTAATGAATAACATTCTTGTTGAAGAACTTTAGGTTCCTGAAAATTTTATTAGGTAAAAAAATATTTGGGTTCCTTAATTTTGAGTTCTAAAAAAATTTCAATGAGGAATGAATATGGTTACAAAAAATTTGATAAAAAAAATTGGTTATAAAAAAGTAGATAAATTTTTTTGGATCTGATGAAATTGATAAAAAAAAATTAAATACTTTCCAATGAAAAATAGTTTCTTAATGTAAAGAGATAGGATTAAAAAAAAGTAAATATGGAAGATTACCTTAAGGTTATCATTCCAACACATTTTTTTAATGTATTCAAATCTATCATAGGATAAATATTCTGTAAAAATATTATAAAGATGATCTTTCATACTGGTAAATTGGAGAATGGTATCTCTTTTATGTGTGTGATCCCTAAGACAGTGGCATCTAATATCTATGTGTTTTTTATGAGAGTGATGCGTAGAGTTTTTACATAGGGAAAAGGAATTTTTATTATAAAATAGTATTTGTCTTCTAGTCAAACTCATGACATAGTTAGTGAGTTTTTGTTGCATCCACAACACATTTGGACATCAACTTCGAGCTACTAAATGTTCTGCTTCAGTAAGGGAAAGTGATACAGAGTGTTTCTTCTTGCATGACCAAGAAACTAATGAATCTATGATGAAATGAAAATTTAGGGATGTTCGTTTTCTATCCCTTATATATCCACCAAAATAAGCATTTAAAAATATCTTTAACAAAAAATTATATCATTAACTATAGAAAATTCATAAATCCATTGTCCCCTTCAAATAACAAAAAATCTTTTTCACTTCTTTTAAATGATATTATTTTGGATTAGATTGATATCTTTAATATAATAATACTAAAACCATTATATTGGGATGACTATCATTCAAGTATAGTAATCTTCTAATTATACCTCTAAATGATGTTTGATCTTCTGGTTTCCCAGCTTCATCATGATCAAGAGAATTTTAGGTACGGATTTCAATGCATATACTTTTAGTGTTGTAATATAAAAACTTTTTAAGAATATATTTAATATTCTTATGTTGTGATATGTATGCTCCTTCTGGATTTTGAGGAATTTGAAAACCTAGTAAAAATGTTGACTCACCCATCATACTCATTTCGGACTCATATTTCATGAGATTCACAAACAAATCCGTTAAATATTGATAAGTTTATCCGAATATAATGTCATCAACATATATTTGAACAATCAAAACATTTTTCTTGTCATTCTTAATAAAATTTTAGGATCATCATTTCCAATAACATTATTTTTTCTATCAAATATCAGGTAATTCTATACTACCAGGATCTAGGGGATTTTTTAAGTCCTTATAAATATTTGGAAAGTTAGAAAGAAATTCATGATGTTTTGTGTCTTCAAAACCAAGAGGTTGTTCAACATAAACATCCACATAAACATATATGTTACAAAAAAGAAGAATTCAAATCCATATGAAAAAAGTTGACATTAAAGAATGCTACAACAGCATGTTAAATGCAAATATATTCAATCCTAACTACTGGAGCCTAGGATTCTTCATTGTCTATTCATTCTGGTTGATTAAATACTTTAACAACTAATCGAGATTTATTTCTTACTATTATGCCATTTTCATCACACTAATTTTGATGACCCATTTTACTCCAATTATATAATATTACTTAGTTATTTCAAAAAAAAGTCTAGACTTTGTCCCTTTCGAATTCATTTAGCTTATCTTTCACAACATTAATCCAATCATTATTACATGAAGCTCCATCTATGATTTTTGGTTATAATTGGGAATGGAATTATAGATGTTCTAATTCATTTTATAAAGAAATTATATTACTTATAGGTAGATTTACATCACCAATGATACTATCACTGAGATTATTCTTAAGAAAGATCTGATTTGGGTTTCGTAAAACTGGTTCATCAATATATGGTAGAAAATATTTTAGGGTAAATGCTTCAGAAATATTTTCATGAACATTTTAATTATTAGAACAATAATCTATCAAAGGTTGAAAATATTTTTTTCAAAATACATTTGAGGATGTAGGTTTGGGTTGTTTAAAAACAAAAGTATCGGTTTCATCAAATTTTACATTCAATGTTTCTCGAACATTACACGTATTTTTATTGAAAAGGCAATAAGCATTATATGTAGTTGAATGGCCTAGGAAAATTCTTTCATCAAATTTGGGTGAAATTTTATGTTAGTTATCTTTAGTCTTTAGGATGAATACATTGAAACCAAATACTCTGAAGTAAGAATGTATAGGTTTTCATCCATTCGACAATTCATAAGGTGTTTTTTTAAGAAACTATATAATTAAAACTAGATTGATAGTATAAAAGGATGTATTAACAACATCAGCCCAAATTTTTTAACCAATAGAATATTCACTCAACATGGTTCTTGTTATCTCTTAAATAATTTGATTTCTTCTTTCAACAACACCATTCTATTGAAGAGATCGTAGAGATGAGAAGTTATGATTAATTCATTTCTTACAACACAATGTTTCAAAATCTTATTTTTGAAATTCTCCTCCATGATCACTATGAATAGTTATCAATGGAAGGGTTTTTCCATTTCTAACATGGTCTATAAATGTTTTGAAATAAGTAAAATCTTCAGATTTCTTTGCAATAAAACAGACCCACGTTAATCTAGTGTAATCATCAACAAAAAAAATAGATAATATTTCACACTAATACATTTAGTTTCTGTCTGACCAAAATGATCCATATTCACTAACTATAATGCATCAGAATTTTAGTCTTTACTGATTGATTTAAAACTTGATTTATGTAGATTTATAGATTGACAAGGATAAAAATCATTTGAAGAATCAAATCTAAGCCCAGGTAAATCTATAATTATTCTTTCCTTTGAGAGATTTCATTGGTTCTTAATAGTATAGTGTTGTTTGGTAGTTCCTTGAAATGTTTGTTCTAGTTTTTAGAATCTCTGTTTCTAGGTGGTTTCCATTTGATTTATTAATGGAACCGGAAACTTCCAACTATTCTTTATCAAAAGAGGTCCTACTTTCCAAAGGCAGCTGCTTGTTATGTTTAAACTTTACAATACTTAATAACGTTAATTGGTTGAGAGGATATGAGGTCGGAATCATCACACCCTTTGGGGGAGAATTATTTTCTAATCCAGGACACTCTTTGTAAATTTAAGATATTTCCATTAATCCTTATTAATTAACAACTAATATCATAAGTATCTCTTAGAATTTACAATCACTTATTAACATGTGTAAAATATAGAATCATCAGTATGCATTAAAGGTTCATCATTAATGGAAATGATCATTTTTATTATAGGTTTTCCATCAATGTCATACTCCAATATACATATTATAGATTCTATTAATCATAATTTTTATGATACTGGTTTTTAAGCCACTTAGTGGGGCACTCTGGAACTTCGTGTCATCCGAGGAGACGAAGGTTTGTTTTGATATTGGGATTGTGCCCATATGATGGGCTACCTAAGTATCCTTGTGAATGGAATCAGAACCCTAATACTTTTGTGCCACTGAATGGGACACATCATACCTTTTATGGACATGTGATAAGGACCTCTAAGCGGAAGGTTCATAGTCAAAACATAGTGTGGGAATTATGATGAAGTAGCCCAAGGAACTTGGAAAGGATATGGGTTTCCAAGTAAGATCAGACCCTGTTGGGTATATGGCCCAAGGAGAATATAGTTGATCTGATGTGTTGGGTTTGAACCTCAAGGAGGATTCCTACATATCCCATATGGATGGGAATCAAATCCCACATAGTTCAATAAATACCATAAGAGATAATGGACGTTTGAGAGAGATGATTTTGGGATTACTTCATGAAAAGGATTCCAAGATGATTTGGGGGTTAATTTGGGTCTTATTTCTAAGGGGAATTCCCATATTAAGGTAATTAGGGTTGGATTCCTAAAGAGTATATCCAGTGAGCTCGGGCCTTGAGAAGGCTTCCTACGTATCATGGTCAAGGTGGGAATCAGATTTCTCGTATTGTTTTCCAATGAGTGTTTGTGCACATGTTGTATCCATCACGTATCTCTAAGCCCACGTGAGACATGATCAGTGTGAGAAACAATAGGATGTTAGTGATTCAACAATGACACATCACACTTTTCCTTCTTTTCTGATTAAAGAGGGTGTATCGACTATGGAAGAGAAAGAGGAAATCAGCCTTCCCTCTATTCTCTTCACATTGGACAAGGGTCCAATAGAAGGAAAGAGGGTTAAAGGTTAGGGGCTTACACCAAGATGGTTTCCCATGGTGACAAAGCCCAATAGGAGAGGGAAAGGGAAATGAAAGTACATGTTCCCATCTCCCATTTGGTCTTTGGAAGAGAAGAATAGAGGAGACGCAATGACGCCACCTTCTGCATGAAAGGATAAGGGATTATGCCAAACTGGTTGCACTAAAATTGATCTCGGTCAGAGTGGGAGACTTCTCCTTTATTTTTAAAAGGAAAATTTGTTATGAACCATATATTCCCCTACCAGAGACATTAGGTTCCGAGTCATCTCTTTGAGAACTGAGAGGCCTAAAACCAATCCTCCTCGAAACTGGGAATGTCCCAACATTGTTTCTGTGAGAAAGGTACATGTGACTGTGGATATAAAAACCCACAGACACACCATGAATCCCAAACCCATTGTTAAAAAAATTTGGGAAACCTCTGACAATGTAAATACAAACCCAAATAGAAGATATTATGATGTGACTTTCCCAATGGTTTGATAATTCAGGTGGTTTTGGTGGAGGTCTCAATATAATCCCTTTCAGACAAGGGATCCAATGAATAAGAAGCCTTTCCATGAATGGATTTGAGGAAGTCTTGATTGCAAGTAGACTGAACAGAGTGCAGAATGTAATTGAATCAAGGAGGGGAACCCATGTAGACAAGGGAGCGCAAGTATGGTCACGCAGGTAGGTATGGTCGGGCAAGTAAGGGTACACAAGTAGGCTCGGGAGACCTGATGTTCACTTAGACGATGAACAACCTATAGGGTAATACTTGGGTGAGACCTTGCTCAAGCCTTAAAGAGTATTCACAGGTGATCCAAGAAGAGGGTCGCTCATGTTCCTGTCAGTGGAATGGGTGACATGAAATTATTTCTGACATGGGTATGTTGGGAGCTTTAGGTGAAAAAGTTTTGTGGTTTTTAAAAACTAAAATGACTTAAATCCAATGATACTCCCTTAAATACTCTACTCATGGTGTTGAAGTACTACATTGAATGTTTCTGAATACTGGGTCGAAGTTCTAGGGAGATGAGAATAGCAATTGATCTCCATGAAAATATGTTCTCACAAATGGGGGCCCCAAGGTTCTATTTATAAGAAAATAAATAACATTGGGAAAAATAAGTTTGGCGTGCAAGTGGCTTGCACGCCAAATTGGGGCGTCCAAGTACCATGAATGCCACTGTTGTTTTGGATAGACTAGGGAATCACCTTTAGGACATATCCATAATTATACATTAATTTTTATCTATCATGGTGGTGTATAAGTGGGCTACGTGACATATAGTGGCATGTAGGTAGGCTGCGCTCCAAATGAGTACAGGCTAAACTAAGGAGGCCAAAATCTTATGCCTTTTAAATTTTTTGACTTTTCTTTATCCATTCCCTCTTTTCTTTCTAATGGATTCCCTTCAGCATGAATTTTAGACTCTTTGAAGGAATGGAGTGTCAACAAAATCCACCCATCAGAATTAGATCCGAAAATGAAAAAAGGATCTGTAACACCCCAAAATTTCATAGTATGTTATTTTCGTTAAATTCAATAGCTTGGGCTACACGCAACACCAAGTTCCAGCGCACCACGACATACAAAACTAGCAATTAAAATGCGGTTATGAATAGTATTAACTGTATTTTGAATTTTATATACTCCATATAATTTTAAATTATGTATTTGTTTCTCTTACACATATTATAAGAACAAATTCAATTTTTAGATAAAAATGGATTTTTCAAAAAAATCAATTTTACCACCTTTTAATGGAAAACCCTAATTAAATCCAATAGTTGACCCTTTTTCATAACCATTTTGAAAAAATTAAATTCTTCTTTAGAATCGACACATCAAAATTTACGTTGGATGGAATTTTGGAATTTTTTTATTAATATTAATTTTATTATAAATAGTGAGAAATACTGTATTTTAATTCAAAACTGTGCTTTTTTATATGGTTAGATTATATTTTAAATTAGTTTTGAATAGTAATTAGATTATATTTTTACCCTTTAATTCAATGTAGGTCATTGGAATTAATTTCACTTTGAAATTATACAAAAACAAGTAGCAATCTTTTGATAGTTATTGTTTCTTAAAAACACGCTATTTGTTTTGACAATAGGAATTAATTTTAAATTAATTAATACAAATTCAATGTTTTAATTTGGTAAAATAGACATCATTTTTGAATTCATATTATCAAATATAGGATAGGCTGAATTTTTTGTATTTTCCTGAAAAACATCAATTTTTGATGAATTGTGAAACCACTAAGTAGTAGTAAAAAATCCGATTTTTCATTTAAATTAAATTGTACCACTTCTATGAATTGAATTTCAAAAATATGAGATACATGGTTGCTATTATTAAGTAAAATATGGTTCAATAAGATGAAAATAATTTTTGTTTAATAGTAATTTTTGACTTGTATTTAACTTGGTTAAAGGTAAATAGGGTAATTCAAGGTAAAAATAATATTATAATAATACAAAATTACCTTAACACTTGTCCTAACCTTATTGGATGAGTAATTATCAACCATGGGCATCCATGGGTATATTTTGGGACCCCAAGGAGCCACATAAGATTGATAATAACACTTTATTTTAATTAACATAAAGTAAAGACAAAAATGACATTAACAAATATCTTTTAGTATGTCAATTTTTAAATGGGGTAATATAAGTCATATTTTAGACTATAAATAAAAATTTCAAATCTAAAAATATTTCCTACAGTATGGTAATTTTTTTATAATTTTTAGACATCAAATAATTTAAATTATTGATGACATTATAATGATGTAGTATTTACCTCATTAATAAATTATTTAAATAAATATGATTATTAATATTAAAACAATATCCAAAACCTATTCAATTCTTATTGGATGATTTTATTTTGACCATCAGTCATCTTATATTCGAATTTAATTAGTTTTGGACCTTTAAAAACTGAATATCACTATATAATAAAATAATATTTTCACACATTCCTAAAGATCCCATCCTCCCCTTTATAAAAGGAAACCACTTCTATCCCATTCCACACACCTCTCCAGCCCCTTGGCTCGCCCAAACCCTGCCCAAATAATCTATCAAGACCCGCATATTCCTTCTATAATCCTTAACTTAGGCTGAATACACTTCAGGAAGTCCTTTTTGTTTGAAATAAAAGGAAGTTACCCAATTTAAAGGTAACTCTTTCTATTAAATTCTTCTGTTTTATTTTGTTTTATTTTGTTTTATTTTGTTTTATTTTGTTTTATTTTACTCCTCCAACCCCATAAACACTTTTTATTCATTTATTTTATAACAACACCAGTATCCTAAATATAATAGTATGTTGTTATGAGAAGTATAAAAACTACAATTACACACACCTCCATCTAATTGGTCAAAAACATATTGTTTCTGTGGTTGACAAACTAACGCCTCACAAAAAAATGACTGTTCGATTATCTCCTACCACCTATCATGGTGGTAATTAACATGGAACTATATTTATATATGATATATATTAGTTTTATGTTTTATTTATGATTCTGTATTTTCCATTTATATCATTATTTTATGGTTTCCTTTATTGGTAAAACACGATAATTTCATTTGAGGAAGGGCGGACTACCGCCCCCTCAAAGCAATTTGACTCGTTAATTCCTTACTTGGGACGTATAAAGGATGGATTTAATGATATTATATCTGATATTATACTTGAATTATAATATACCTATGTATCATTATGTTGTAATTCCATTAAAAGACAAAATTGAAATGAAAGTAGTGTTCATGCGTACGTAAGGTTTACCGTCTCCATGAACGGTGCATTTCATTTCTTATCTCCAAATGTTTTGTACTTTTATTAATACATATATATAACAGATATAATATATATATATATATGATATCAAAATCATGTATATCATTCTAGGGATAATTTAATTTTGACCACATGGAAAAGTTGTAAGTATAACAAGTTTATTTTGACTCAAGTTCCAAACATAGATAAAATATCCAATATGAACTCAAATAATTAACTAATTGTTATAACAAGGTAATAAGTGATATAAAATGAATAATAAAGTTGAAAACAGTTTTTAATCAATTATAAATTAACTTAAGTTTATTTTTCAGGAAGAACAAGGAACATACAAAACAAGTGGGACTTGAGGAAAGGGGTTTCTTATCTAAATTTTAAATCTGTGAGATTTCCATTGTTCAGCACTTATTTATTGCATGTGGTGTATTGTATACTTCCATTTGATATATATTATCATGATTCTATTTATATTCATGGTATTTTTTGATTCATATGGTGGTTATAATTTTTTTTTCAAATGACTCAATTGATTACAACGTGATAAGGGTTTTTAATCTCACTTTTTATTCACGTGAGATTCATGCTATATTGACACAATTCCCTTTTGTGTGGTGTATGTACTACCCAAGATTATATTCATTCTATAATGTACATAAATTTATGGGTATTTACATCTTCCTTTTATGATCCTTCTTTCATGGGATGTAAGTTTCGTATGTTACCAAACAGGTAAGGGAACCTTTTAACCCAATTTTCATTCCTTGGGTTAGTCTTCTAATTATTAATTATTTCATGCTATGATTATATGTTGAATCACTATTTATTTATTTATGTTGAAATTTCCACTCCCCTTCTTGTGGATATACATTTGATACACATAATCACTCCATTGATAAATTCTCAAGTCATCGATACGAACTTGCTAAGAGTAGTTTTAACTCAATTCCCATTCATTGAGTTAAACATCCAAGTCATTGGTTTTGTCTTGAAAATAATATGTGTTAATTTCCTATGATTGATTTAAACTGAATATCCAATAATATCGAGTTTATTTATATTTTTCACACATTATTATTTCATTGATTTATCCTTAACCTAAGGATATGGTCTTTATAATGGAATTCATCTCAACTTACATTCCATTGAGACTTATTTGTTGTTATGCACCAATTCACTTTTATTTGGTGTATATACTTTACTTTGAAATAGTATATCATGAATCCCTTTATTCTCATGATATTATAATGTTTTGATTACCTCAATTATTTTTATTCAAGCATCTCTAATTTGGTTAGGAACTCTAACGTAAATATCATTTTAAATGTTTTAAAAATTTATTCTTTTAAATCATTCTCATTAATGTACATGTTTTAAAAATGGTTTTATGGTTTTATTTATATGTAAATTAATGTTTTAAAATTAAAATTCTTTTTAAAAGTTTCAAAGTGGTATGGGTCACTTTTATTCAAAAATCTATTTTGAACAGCTTCTTGATAAATAGTGATACTTTTGAATGTTTCCACGAAAAAGGGGGATACTTCCCACAAATAGATTTGATGATTATTTTCATATGTGTAAATATCCATCATTATTCATGATTGAGGTTAATTTATTATAATACAATCTTCCATATTGTATTGAATGAGTTATGTTTGACTGTGGATGTTCAATTTTTATACCATTCATGGTTTATGGTTAAAGTGTTGCAATTTCATATGCTAGTTTAATACGAATATTTATGTTATGTTTAAACATTTTCATATGAGGAATTAATTGTACTTAGTTAGTTATTGGTGGAGCCTGATATATCTCCTCGATGAAACGGTAGGTCTTATGAGACAAACTAGTGTCTTGGCACAAGGCCTTTACAAAATCTTATTTGTAGTCCTGGCATGAGGCTTTGACTATGTGGTTATGATGTCTGGAATTATGCATTCCATCATTATGAGATTAGATATTGATATTTCATGAGGTTATTCGACTACTAGAATACCCATGACTCTGTTTTATTATGGAATTATTTACTGAGCTCATATTCCTGCCACAAAGTGTTCATTTTTACTATTTGTAAAGGCATGTGTTTTCAATTATTCACCATGACTAATGTTTATGTTATATTCCGTTGTATTGCTTACTCTTACTAATAATTTGATCTCACCCCATTATTATGGTTCATTTTCTTAGGATATAAAGAAGTTAGTTATGAGTGACTTGCATGAATAATTATGGATGCTTGGAAGTTTCTAATGGAATAAAATAGGGTTGTTTTTCGTTTCATGTTGTAATGTTAAACATATGTATGTATATTGTTTCCAAGACTACTAAACTGGTCAATCCTTTGAGACAAGATTCCTTCTAATCATGGCAATGTATTAAAATAATGCACCAGTTCCTGGATTCTGGCGTCAGGGCATTACAGTTGGTATCAGAGGAAGTTTAGTACAAACCATGGAAATAAGATTTAGATAAACTCTAATTAGAGCACATTACCCTAAGATAGATGTTGAGGTTTCATATAGAATAACTTCCTAGAATTTTGATACTGTAGATATTTTCTGAGTTTTCTAAGAAATGCATCACTGTATAGATACGATCAGGTAGAGGCGGCTCTAGCATAGATATACCTAGGGGTAAAACCCAAAAACTCCACTTTGAGCTAAGCTCGAACCGGAACTGGTGCACGACAACGGTCCTTGCTGCACTCTTGGTTAAGACACTCTCGAGGGATATGATTAGGATAATTTATAGTTTATTTACAAATTTATTTCAAGGATTTTAATATAATATGGGAATAAATAACCTCGATTAATCATAAGGTGTTTTAAATTGAAAATAAGGTGTCATGATATTCTCAAAATGATTTAATGACTTTTATTTCTCACACAATGCTTTCTGGTTTTGGTCAATTTTTGGATTCCAAGGAAGTTATAGAAACTTTGAGCATGATGTATAAGGTTTGAGCAGTGGTGGAAAAAAGAAAAGAATGGAATCTTGATAGGTGTAAAAGTTATCATGTTCATGTAGAATATATTTTCCAAAAATATGATCAACAATATATATATTAACAAGCTCTTAGACTCAACAAAGTATATGAAAGTGGTGAATGATAAGAGCTCCAGCAGTGAAGACCATGGAGATGTGAAAGCTCATTTTCCATCATGTAGGAAATGTGGAAGGAGACACCGAGGAAGGTGTCTTAATGGAAGAAAGAAATGCTTTATGTGTGGGAAAGAAGGACTTGAAGTACATAATTGCAAAGGAAAAATTAAGAGTACTATGGAAGAAAATAAAAATGGTACCAAGAATCCATTTACAGTCATTTGCCATAAATATAGGGGACCTTTCCATTACCCGAGTGAATGCCATATTCTATAGGATATCCTCTTTGTCAAGGAAGAAGCTATGTGGAAATAAATAGACGGAGAAATTTTTAAAAAGTATTAGTTCTCTTTGTTGATGAGATTACTTTGGAAGACTTTTCTCTTGTAGTTGTAACCCTATAGTTTTTCATGTGAAAATTATATTTGAGGAAGAATTATCATTTATCTTGTGAATATAAATATAAATAACTATTTGGTTTTATATGATCCTTGAGTTTGAGGCAATTACAAGTTATTAAATTTTGGAATGAAAATGCGATGTATGAGATAAAAATTGTGATGAAATTATGTTATATTTATTTTGAGGAATATATCTCAATTTTGGGAATATTATAAAATTATATAGTTTTTGAAAAAGGACAACACACAGACCGTGTGGCAACACGTCACGTCGGTCAAAGCTATGGGAATCGAACCCACAACCATAGTGTGATTGGGATTTATTGTCTACCACTGGATTACATGAAGTCTCTGGTTAGAGTGACAAATTATTTTTAGTTAAATGAATTTATTGAAAAATAATTAGTTGATTTGGGATCTTATGTCTTATCAAATGGATATCCTTTGTATAGGAAAATGATTTGGTGATTAAGTGATAAATTTTATTTTGGAAGATGTTCACTCTATTGGTAATACTATATCTCTAAGGAAAATAGAATACTCTGGGATTTCATTTGAAAAGTAATAGAGGTTTTTTACCTATGTTTTTATTTTTGATTTATAGAGATTTTGGTTATTTATGGAAATGATTAACCTATCATAGAGAATATTTTATTAGGTTAATTTCTTTTAATTATGTGAATTTAAGAGTAGTCGATATTATTTGGAGATACAATTTAACGTGGGAGACCACAAAAGAAAATTCTTCTGAGTTTTGGGTTTCAATATTAGTTTGGATTATATTCAAATATTTTATGGACTATTGTTTATTGAATGGTATTTATTGAACTTTGGGTATTGTTAGTTAAATTTTAGAAATTAATATTAGTAACTTTTTCTCTAAAGTACTATCCTTTTTGGGGATTATTTGATATTTTACTAAACATTTTGGTTTTGGTTAATCTCTAAAGACAAGGGGAATATCTAGTTCATCCATTGAAGATTATGTGATTCTCTATAAGTTTATTCTATCACTTCAGTTGTGACTAAGTCATCTTTAATACTCATCATTTGGAGTGAAAGATGAGTTTGTGGTAAAAAATAGATGAATAATTAAACCCAACTTGTCAAGTATATTTTTGTTTTCTTATTATTTTAATAAATTAATTAGTAAACTTTAGGGAAGGGGACTTAAAACAAAAAATGTGCTATCCTAATGCTTTATGTTTTTTTAAACAAATTATATTTTAAATCTTCATAGATTGATGGATTTAAGGCCCTCAATTTTACACTAGTTTTTGATTGATGACCTCAATCAATCCCTATATATATTTATGTTTTTTCTCCAATTATGTGTCTCTAATTTCCACCAATGTTCTCCTAATCGAGATCATATTTTGGTGGTGACTTTTTCATCTCCGTTTTCCTCTTATTAAGACTATATGTTATTTACCCAATTTCTGACGTGGGTTTTCCACAAAGGTATTTTTCTATTTTTAACCTTTTATTTTCAAAGAACAATTTTGAATTTTGAGGACGCAATTTATTAAAGGAGGGTAGAATGTAACACCCCATGATTTCATAATAATTTATTTGTTTAAAATTCAATAGCTTACGCAACATGCAACACCAAGTTCGAGAGCACCACAACTTACCAAACTAGCCATTCAAAAGCGGTTATAAATAGTATTAACGTTATTTTTAATTTTATATACTCCATATAATTTTAAATTATTTTTTTTAGACATATTATAAGAACTAATTCAATTTTTCAGATAAAAACTATTTATTTTTCAAAAAAATCCATTTTACCACCTTTTATGGAAAACCATTTTTAAATCCATTATTTTACCCTTTTTCATATTAATTTTGACAAAATAAAATTCTTCTTTAGAATCGGGACATCAAAATTTACTTTGGATGAGATTTTTGTATTTTTCTAATAATATTCATTTTTTTTATGAATAGTGAGAAATACTTTATTTTAATTCAAAACTGCCCTATTTATTTATATGGTTAAATTATATTTTAAATTGTTTTTTATGTGTAATTAGATTATATTTTTACCCTTTAATTCAATTTTTTTCATTGGAATTAATTTCACTTTGAAAGTATACATAAACAAGTGTCAATCTTTTGATTATTATTGTTTCTTAAAAACACCATATTTGTTTTGACAATGGGAATTAATTTTAAATTAATTATTTCAACTTCTATGTTTAGAATTTGATAAAATAGACATCATATTTGAATTCAGATTATCAAATATATCTTAGGATGAATTTTTGGTATTTTTCTGAAAACCTTCAATTTTGATGAATAGTGAAACCACTAAGTAGTATTTAAAAATCCGATTTTTTCATTTAAATGAAATTTTACCACTTCTGTGAATTGAATTTTGAAAATTTGAGATAAATGGTTGTTATTAGTATGTAAAATGTGGTTAAATACGATGAAAATAATTTTTGGTGAATAGTAAATTTTTACTTTTATTTATTGAGGTTAAAGGTAAATATGGTAATTCAAGGTAAAAAAGAATATTATAATAATACAAAATCACCTTAACACTTGTCCTAACCTAGTTGTATGAGTAATGGACGACCATGGCCATCCTTGGGTCGATTTTGGGACCTCATAGAGCCACTTAAGAATAATAATGACACTTTATTTTAATTAACTTAAAGTAAAGTCAAAAATGACATTAACAAATATCTTTTAGTATATCAATTTTTACATGGGGTTATACAAGTAACATAATCGACTATTAATAATAATTCGAAAGCTAAAAATATTTACAACATTATGGTAATTGTTTAATTATTTATAAACATAAAATAAATTAAATTATTTAGGACATCATAATGATGTAGTATTTACCTCATTAATAAATAATTTAAATAAATAAGATTATTAATATTAAAAAATATCCAAAACCTATCCAATTATTATTAAATGATTTTACTTAGACCATGATTCATCTTATATTCGATTGTAATTAGCTTTGGACCTTTAGAAACCGAATATCACTGTATAATAAAATAATATTTTCACACTTTCCTAAAGTGCCACTCCTCCCCTTTTTAAAGGACACCACTTCTAACCCATTACACTCACCTCTCAAGCCCCTTGTCTTGTCCAAACCCTACCTAATTAATCTCTCAAGGTCCACCTCTTACTCCTAGAAGACTTTATTTAGGAATAAGGCACTTCAAGAATTCCTTTTTGTTCAAAAAAAGGATGTTACCCAAATTAAAGGTAATGCTTTCTCATAAATTCGTTTGTTTTATTTTGTTTTATTTTGTTTTATTTTACTCCTACTACCCCCGAAACTCTATTTATTCCATTAATTTATAACAAAACCAGTATTATGAATATACTAGGATGTTTTAATGAGATGTATATGAACTACACTTACACACACCTCTATCTTATGTGTGAATAACAAATTGTTTCTGTAGTTGGAAAACTAACGCCTCACGAAATGATGATTGTTCGATTATCTCCTACCACCTCTCATGGTGTCAATTAAGATGGAACTGTATTTATATATGATATATATTATGTTTATTTTTTATTTATTCTTCTGTATTTTCCATTTATATCATTCCTTTATGGTTTTTATTATGGGTAAAACAGGATAATTTCATTTGAGGAGGTGCGGACTACAGCCCCCTTAATATGATATGACTTGTTAATGCCTTATGTAAAACATATAAAGGATGAATTAAATGATATTATATATGATATTATACTGTAATTATAGTATACCTATGTATAATTATGTTTTAATTCAATTAAAATACAAAATATAAATGAAAGTAGCGTTCATGCGTACATACGGCTTACCGTCTCCATGAACGGTGCATTTCATTTATTATCTCCAAATGTTTTGTACCATTATAAATAAATATATATACTGGATATATAATATATATATATGATATCTAAATAATGTATATAATTCTATAGATAATGCACTTTTTACCACATGGAAGAGTTGTAATTATAACAAGTTCAGTTTGACTCAACTTCCAAACATCGATAAAATATGCCATATGAACTCAAATAATTAATTAATTGTTATAGAAAGGTAATAAGTGATATAAAAGGAATAATAAACTTGAAAAATTTTCTTAATCAAATATATATTATCTTAAATTTTTTATTCAGGAAGAACAAGGAACATACAAGGCAAGTGGGACTTGAGGTAACGGGTTTCTTATCTCACTTTAAATTCTATGAGATTTCCATTGTTCGCCACTTATTTATTTCATGTGGTGTATTGTATACTTCCATTTGATATATATTATCATGATTCTATTTACATTTATGGTATTTTGTGATTCATTTGGGGGTTATAAACTTTTGTTCCAATGACTCAATTGATTACAAGGTGATATGGGTTTTTCATCTCACTTTTTATTCCCATGAGATTCATACTATAGTTGCCACGATTTCCTTTTGTGTGGTGTATGTAATTCCCAATATTGTATTCATTCTGAAATATACTTCAATTTATGGGTATTTACATATTCATTTTATTATCTTTCTTTCTTGGGTTGTATGTTTTGTATGTTACCAAATCGGTAAGGAAACTTTTTAACCCAAATTCCATTCCTTGGGTTAGTCTTCTAATTCTTAATTATGTCATGATATGATTATGTGTGGAATCGATATTTATTTATTTTTGTTAAAATTTCCACTCCCCTTTTTGTGTATATACTTTTAATACACTTAATCACTTTATTGATAAATTCTCAATTCCTCGATATGAACTTGCTAAGAGTAATTTTAACTCAATTTCCATTCAATTAGTTAAACATCCAATTCATTGGTTTTGTCTTAAAAAGAATTTGTGTCGATGTCATATAATTTATTTACACAAAATATCCAATAATATTGAGTGTATTTATATTTTTCACACATAATTATGTCATTGATTTATCCTTAACCAAATGATATGGTATTTATAATGGAATTCCTCTCAACTTACATTCCATTTAGACTTCTTTTTTGTTATGTGCGAATTCACATTTATTTGGTGTATATACTGTACTTTGACATAGTATATCATGAATACCTGTATTCTCATGATATTATAATGTTTTTATTACCTCAAATATTTTTATTCAAGCATCTTTAATTTGGTTAGAAACACTAACTTAAATATCATTTTAAATGATTTAAAAATTTATTCTTATAATTCTTTCTCATTAATGTCCATCTTTTAAAAATGGTTTTTAGGTATTATTTATATGTATATTAATGTGTTAAAATTAAAATTCCGTTAAAATGATTCAAAGTGGTATGGGACACTTTTATTCAAAAATCTTTTTTGAACATCTTCTTGATAAATATTTATACTTTCGAATGTTTCCAAGAAAAAGGGGGATACTTTTCTCAAATAGATTTGATGATTATTTTCATCTATGTGAATATCCTTCATTATTTTTGATTGAGGTTAATTTATTAGAATAAATTCTTCCATATTGTATTGAATGAGTTATGTTTGACTGTGGATGTGCTATTTTTATACCATTCATGGTTTATGGTTAAATTTTTGACATTTCATATACTAGTTTAATATGAATGTTTATGTTATGTTTAAAACTTTTCATATGAGGAATGCATTGGACTTAGTGAGTGATGTGTGGAGCCCACTCTAGCTACTCGATGCATCGTTAGGTCTCATGATACAAACTAGTGTCTTGGCACAAGTCCTTGACAAAATCTTATTTGTAGTCTTAGCATGAGGCCTTGACTATGTGGTTATGATGTCTGGCATTATGAATTCCATCATTATGAGATTAGATATTGATATTTCATGTGGTTATTTGACTAATAGAATACCGATGACTATGTTTTATTATGAAATTATTTACTCAGATCATATTCCTTCCATAAAGTGTGCATGTTTACTATTTGTAAAGGTATGTGTTTTCAATTATTCACCATTCCTAATGTTTATGTTATATTCAGTTGTATGGCTTACTCTTACTGAGCATTTGAGCTCACCCCTTTCTTATGTTTTATTTTCCCAGGATATGAGGAAGTTAGTTATTAGTGACTTGCATGAATAATCATGGAATCTTGGAAGTTTCTAATGGAATAAATTAGGGTTTTTTTCTTTTCATGTTGTAATGTTGAACCTATGTACGTATCTTGTTTCCAGGACTACTAAACAGATCAGTCCTTCAATAATTGATTCTTTGTAATCATGCCAATGTATTAAAATAATCCACCAGCTCCTGGATTGTGGGTTCGGGGTGTTACAGGATCCTATACAGAGGTAAAGAAATGGAGGAGAGGGAAAATTGATAAATAAAAGAGCACTGGGGAATGCAAGTGTTGGTGCTCTGGTGGACTTGGGCGTGCAAGTTCGCAATGTGTAAGATTTCTTGCATGAAGGGTTACATGTGTTGATTATATATACTAGCTTCACTTCCATGAAAATTCTCACAACTTCTGAATTTTCATCTCTCGGTGTGCAAGTCTTATTCTATTCAGACACTTCTATTTCTCTGCGCTTCTTCTATAATTTTTTATCTTCACACCGTAATTGGGGATCCATAAGTGGGGCGCCATACTTGTACACTGACTAATACTTGTGCGCCAAGTATAAAACCTATGTTCCTTAATTACTTTGTCATTTTTTTGTAAAATATCAAAAATGAAATTAATTTTTAATAATGATCTCTATCTTTTATGTTGGTTCAATGGATCCCAAGAGAATTGGAACTGCTGATGAGCTCACGAGTACGAGGATTGATGACATGATGAATGTCATTGGTCATGATTTATTTGACATTTCAAAAACCACCCTTCCAGAAATAGCCAAATATTTGAAGAAGTAGCATTTCAACGTTCCATGAATCATCTATCAGCCTTTGTATAGCTATGGACATGTGTAGGATGCTAAAATTCCAGATCCAAAAAACTATGTCCCACATTCGTGGTTTCAGAATTATACCAAATTATCATTAGCCAATGTTTCTATTGGGGGGCCCATTTTCGAATGTTGGGATAGTAGAGAATGACCATATTATGCATCATAGCCCATGGTCTCCAGATTTGAAGGCACACACACCAATGTTGCAACTACTCTGCTATTCATCCATCATTTGAGATTCCCAGATAGATCAGTCGAAGGGATGGAAGAAAATTTGGGGTTTCCATCCAAGAGGTGGTGTAAAACCCACATGGATGTGGGAATATTGGGTGCGAGAGACATGTCCAAAATTTTCAAAAGATTTGAGAATTTTCATGATTTATGATGTTGTGTGGGTTGGGGAAACCTATTTGTATAGGAATGATGATTTCGTGCCAGTTTTATTTATTCAGTGGAGTCCAGTGACCAATTCCTTCCATTTAACACATGGAGAGGTAGGTATCAGATTGTGGGACATTTACAATATTCCTAGAGCTCCAATCCTTGGAGACATGTATGATGAGTTTATTACTCCCAAGGTGAAAGGGAATGAACTAGAGAATACACAATATTTGGTTCATGAGTTTATGAAAACTTTTACAAAACTCAACAATCCAATCAACAAAAAAATACATAGCAGGTGGGATATTCATTCGGTGGAATGGATGGAATAATTTTTTATCATGAATAAGGAAAAGGGGCCCACACACACCCATCCAACTAGTTAACCAGTGCAGAGAAGAGAGTCACTCCTGACACCTTTTTTCCAACATTGGAGAAGTGAGAATTTGAAACATGGGGATATGATATCAACCCAAAAAATCCTATAAGGACACGTTTGGAAAGTTTCTTATCCATGTGTCTCATTGTGTATTTATTACCAGTCTGAGACTCCAAATGAGGCATGATACAAGGAACCTTTGTTATTACAGCTAAGCTGATAGAGAAAAGGATGGTAGGGTTGGCTACTCCTGTTTTGGCCAAAATTCAGAGGAGTTTTCTGCATATTTTCAAAGTGAAATTTCATTTAAAATAGCAGGACCATTCCAAGTGTTGGGGGGATGTATTTCTACACATTTTAGAACTTATGATATATAAAGTTGAGTGTATGTTTTTGGATGTTCTTTCTGACCTTATACTCCGGCCTATTCTGGTATTTTACCCTTGTCTTTGAATTCTTATGACAACAGGGATAGATTGACCATGCATAAGGAATTACATTTCATTCATTAAGGAAATCCGCCTACAGAGTGATTTTTTGATGATGGTACTGAAAGTGTAGAATTGAGGGGATATATTCTAGCTTGTAGAGATGGCGTGTTGGACACCAGAATCGACAAATAAATCATATGTGAGGCCTATGATCCATATAGTTTTGTGTGTCAATTAAAATGTCTAAAACAGAATATTGTATCCCCTCAAGTGCATGTCATATTAGAGAAACACCCAATGGTTCCCTGATAACTATGGTTGTTGACATCTGCATAAAGCAATAAGGTAGTATTTAATTTACCTGTTGCAAATGTATTAAGCACATTGACCATCTAGTATGTTGAAGACTGGGTTGCATCTTAACCTGAAGGGATATTAAATCATACAGTCCCTCGAGTGGGGATAAAGAGAAGTATAAGGAAGTAACCCCATCTCTTGGAAGATAATTCGTCATCATCAGGGGCCGACTTGAAAGAATCAGAGAGTGGAGGTGATGATGCTCCATATTCACATAAAAGACCATGCCCTAGATATAAACCACCAATTAGAATTACGAGTGGCACTCCATCAATCCCTACTGAAGTCGTATCATGGTGATCTAGTTTCCATTATTATGAATAGTGGAAAGTACCATTTTCCAATCCTTCATCTGTGATTATGGGTGCTGGGAAGAATCTCATGTCCATGGTTGTAGAATCTTCCTCACAACCCTCATACATATATTCTGAATATATACGATCGGAGGCTATTTGATCATGGTAGAGTATGTACTGTGACACTGAGACTATGTGGATGGATCTGTACGAAGGACTACATATTCAAGGAGTAAGGGATTTGGGGGATTCTTCTCACATTCTTTTTAAATATAATCTGAATAATGTAAGGACTGACATTGGAGAGCTGGAAATGCTCATTTATTCCACTGATGACTCAATTCCTACCACAAATTGGGTGAAGGAAATGATAGATCGTGGTACCACATATGGGATTAATCCTTCATTATATGAAGAGTGGAGTGACATTTTAGATCCTGAGGATTTAAGTACCGTTTATTTTTCATCTTCTTCCATTTGGAAACGTGAATTCTAATCAAAACATTGTTACATAGGAGAAATATTTTCTTAACTTACAGTTTTGTAAAGGAAGGACAACTGATGTTCCTTCACCACAATATAGGCCAGGAGACACCGCTCTTGGAGCTACCGGATCACCCTGTGAATCAGGAGAAATATCTTCATACCAATAAACCATGGAGTAAGAAATAGAGAGGGTACTGGGATCTATAATACTTGACTTTATAGATGATGATGAAATCCCTCATAAAAATACGAAGAAACAAAATCATCGAAGAAATAACACCATGGTTAAGGGCTTTCTTAGGATTGGTATGTCTCCCTGATGATCATGAATTTTAGTCTTTATTCATAAAAAAGTTTCTAAAATTTTTAAGAGTATAGGGGATTAATCTATTTATTCTTTGAAAGAAACTAATGATAATATTCTAGGAGCCGTAGAAGGTGCTTTTGAGCAATCAAAAATTCCAAATCCAGTGGTTTATGAAGAGGCATTGAAGCCAAAGGAACAAACTTCTATTCCGAAAACTATTGTGATTCCCTCTATCAGAGGAGAAGAAGCTTCTGGTAAATCAATAATACTTTATAAGTCAACAAATCTTGCAATCGATTACTTCCATTCTGTGATACATTTAGGTTCATAACATGCACCGGAACATCTGTTACAAACTGTTATTGGCCCAACAATTGTTGTTGAAGAAGCTATTCAGGGTCTAAGCTTATCAGAGGAAGGTTGTGAAGAATACATTCCATGTGCTCTCATAGTTGAGACTAACCTGGACTCTGAGATATCATTGAATTAAATGATGAAACTTGTCATGTATTTTGAAGAAAAATTAGAACATGTTAATATATCAAATGATTAAGAAGATTTTGGAGTTCCTTTTATAGAATCAACTAGATGTGAGTTCTCGTTATTCATCCTATTAATCTATTTATGAATAACAACTAACCATGGCTGATTGAAATATGTCGTTCTATCAAAAGAAACTATTGGCGCAACGGTACTTGAAGGAACTGTTGATATTAATGTCAACCATACCATTGTTAAGACATTGGATCAATTAGATCTTGAGATAGTAGGTTATCTTAAGATTCATTCTGAAAATCTTGAGCATACTAAAGATAGAACTCCTCATTCAGAGATATTAAACAAACTTTTTGAAACTGAGAACATTGGGGAGGATTCCTCTCATTATACTGACCTACTTCTAGGTAAGAAATGCTAATATTGTGATTACATTCACTTTTGTTACGCCTTTAATATAATAATGCTTCTTGATTTACCATACATGTATATCACCAACAATGGATAGGCATGGAGGTGAAGCCTCTACATCATCCCAAACAACATTGGAAGGTGGAGAAACCATTGTTCAAGAATGAACAGATTAGGGAACTTCTTTAAGTACATTCGTCCCAGAATATATGCCTCCTTATGACAGTGATTCTGAATAGAACCAAGAACTACAAAAGTATCTTTGTCCTGCTCATCTCAAAGCATTAAAAAATATCTGGAAGATAATAGTTGAGATTCCCCTTGAGTAAATTAATTCAAGAAGTCCACTACTTTCATCTCTTTTTATCACCTAGAATTTGGTGGTTTTGAATATCGTGAAATTCATACTACGGTGAAAGATATTATCTGGAGGAGGGAGAAAGAGAAAAATCATCAACAAAACTTGATAAAAGCCAAACTATCCGTCAATATTGAAAAGTTCCAAGAAGCACTATCCCAAGCTGAGGGTAATAATAATAGAAAGTTGGAGGGACTGAAGTAGATAATTGAAGAAAAGACTGTTCAGCAACTGCACCTTCAACAAGAGTTAGATATCATTACAAGGGATCTTAACCAGATGCATAGCTCATTAGGAGAAGTCCAAAAGTAATATGAAAAATCCATCAAAGATGCTAGAGAATCACTTCATCATGCTGAAGATAGTGAGGCTCATCAAATAGATAAACTCCAACCAGCAGTAGATAGGGCTCAGGATTCTATTAAAAAAATTTGGAATTACACAGAAAGCCTTTTTAAATTTTTTAGAGAGACTCCAATTTTTGGATGCTCCACTGTGAAAATTTTCATAAATGAAAAGTATTTTGTCTTTAATCATTTATGTTTTCACTTTTGTTAATTTACTTTATTTTACCAAGGCCATTGGGCCCAGTAATCATAGTATTATTTTTTCCTAGGGATATATGGGCATCCCCACAAACTTTATATCTCTTGAATTTTTATTTCTCAGTATTACCTAAACCATACAAAATGCACGTTAAGTGAGTTGGGACATGACTTTTGTTTAGATTTCCCTTTGTGGGTTCTCAATATAATGAGTACCAAGTCTTTTTTTGTTTGGCAGTTTAGATTCATGCATGTGGGACTATAATGGGATAACATTTAGGGTCGAATAGCATTGGCCATAAACATTTAATTAGATCTCCAACAAAACATTGTGGCTAAGAGTTACTTTAATATTCTTTAAATATTTCCAATTGGAATCTTGAAACATGATTTTTATGGTCACCAAATCTAAAACATGTATCAACATAACGGGTTCCTTTTCCAAGAACGAAGTTACCATTTTTTGAAAAAACCCATTGTGGGGGATGTATAATGTATGGCCAACATGAGTATATGTTGCATATCCAAATAGTAGCATCTTTTTACTGAAAGGCATGTTATGTAGGAAACTTATGCAAGGCCGCCTAAGGGAACGTGTTGTACAGTCTGGAAAGAGAGTTCATTGAAGTTTAACATTTTCTTTTTGACAGATATGGGAAAATAATATTTGGGTTACTCAAGACAACAATAGCTAGTTTTTTCAAGGAAAGGAATTTCGATAATGAAAAAGGCTATTATAGACCAAAATAAGTCAAGAATAGGAAAAAAATTCTATACAGATTTAGTGTATGAGTAATGGTTAAAATTTATCAGAAAGGGGAATTTATGATATCATATTATGCAGTTTTAAGTCATGTAGTGAGGGAATTGGTACTCTGCAATTTTAAGTCATGTAGTGAGGACATTGTACTATGGAGTTTAAAGTCATACAGTGAGAACGTTGGGTGGACTTAATTTAAGGTATTTATCTCTGACCAAAGGTATGAGAAAACACTACCAATTTCTTGATAATTTATTTTGGAAACATACTATCATATTCATGTATAGAAGAAGATATTGTAAACTATGCATTGGGAATTTCTAGAACTGAGGAATTATATCGGAAAAGGGGCTAAAATAATTAGAGGAAGTCTTTTCCAAGAACAAAGTTTCCATTGCATGAAAATTCCATTATAGATGTTGTATTATGTAGGGCCAAATGAGGCATATGATGCATATCCAAATAGTGGAATTTTTTTACTGACATGCCTATTATGTAGGCAAATTGTGCCAGGTCACCTAAGGGAATGTGCTACACAGTCAAGAAAAAGAGATCTCAGAAGTTTGACATTTTATTTCTAAAAGGTGAAGACTATTTATGGATATTCATATATTCTAAATCACAGTGTTTGTTTTATGGAGATAGGAACCTAAATATGGAAAGGGTATTTCCAACCAAGATGTCCAAAAAACGGATAAGTAGACCTTTTACGAAGGTCTGACCCAAACATAAGTGATATGGTGTCTTATGTTTTAGGTTATACAACAAGGACCATAAATGGAAACAATATATAATTTGTGGCCATGTGATTTCAAGGTTATTTCATAGTGCATTGAACACATGGTAAGGGAAATATTTAAACCATGGACTTGATGATTTTAAAATTTTGGGAAATATAATGGGATAAGTAAACTTGAATGATTGTTTTAAAATATAGATTATTGTATATTATCATCAATGATTAAAGGGGACAATGATACTATAACCAAGAACAAATTTACCATTATTTGACAAACCCGTTATGGGGGATGTATTATGCAGGTCCAACTATGGCATATACTGCATAGCCAAATAGTGGTATCTTTTGACTGAAATGCCTATTATGTAGGAACTTATGCAAGGCCACCTAAGGGAATGTGCTGTATAGTCAGGAAAAATAGCTCTCAAATATTAGAAACCCTTTTTTTAGAAACCTTAAGAAATATTATTAAGATCTAAAAATATTCAATATTAAGACTATGAAATATGGAAAGGGTTTATGTTAAATGAATATGAGAATTATTTGAACCAGTATTGTCTATGAGTTTGATATCCTTTATATAGATCTGACTCATATGTAAAATGGATACTTTCTTTGTTTCCACAGAATAAATATTATGATGTTATCTTTAAAGTTGTGCAATGAGGTCATTTTCACCGCCATAAAGAATTAAAACACATTACTTATATAAAGAAGCACGCTATCCAATTCCTATGCTCACTTGAGCTATGCATGGTGTGAGAAAAAAGGAATAGTAGGGGTATCTATTATAATACAATGGTGACGCAGATGAAGAATCGGGGTGTCATATTTCCATACAGTTTAATGTCATGCGGTAAGGAAGAAAATGAATTGATCTGAAAGGAAAGATATAGTGTAACTATTTTAAGGGATAAAATCCAAGTGTCACTATATGTCTTACTGGGGAAAGAATCAAGTCATATATAGTTCTTAAAATATTCTCTATACAGATTTTATTCTTATAGAAGAAATAAAGAGTTTTTTATTATGGTTGTACCCAAGATTAGAGATCTTGGAATCTCTATATATCTCAAAATAGATGAGAATCAAGCCGTATATAGTTATTTAATTTATCATTCCTTAAGCTAATCAAGTTTTTCATGATGAATGAGGGATTTTATCTAGTTTTGGGAGAATGGTAAATCTTGATACATGAAATGGTATAAGGACCAAATCATATGTCTTATGGAAAAACTCTATATAGACCTGATTCATATACTGAAGAAGAAAAGAAAATAAGAAGATTTTATGGTCATAGCTGGGACCAGAATTGTAGATTTAGGCATCCCTACGTATCTCATTGAAAATGATAATCAAGCCATACATAGTTCTTTAAATTAGGTATCTATGGAGATTTGACTCAGACATAGGAATGAAATGGACTCATGTACTACTAATGAGTACGTATGATGTCAATTAGGTTTTCTTATGGAATATTTTAACATCAAATTGAGATAATCTTAGTTTTACAAATGATGTCATGCAGTTTAACATCATGCAACAAGGACAAAGATGCTACGCATTTTAATGTCATGCAGCATGGACACTTACAGTTGTTATGTAGTTTAAAGTATTGAAGTGAGGACTACTGTGCACAACAACACAAAGTATTTCTTCAAGAATATTGAATTGTTTGGAGTTGTAATAAGCTCTCCATCCATTGAGATTAAGGCATAAGCTTCATTTGAATGGACCTTATGTATGGAATAAGGTCCTTCTGACTTTGGCTCCAGTATTGGAGGTCTCTTCCCTAGTATCATTGGAGTCCTAAGAACAAATACCACTTCTCCTTTAAGAAATAAACGGAGGAAAACATTCTTGTTGAAAGCACACTCTATTCTATTCTGAAAGACTTCTAAATGATAAAAATTATGCAATCTTTTCTCATCTAATCATTCAAACTCATTTAACCATTTATGATATCTCTCATCTGTAGCTAACTAATCACATATTGAAACTATGAGCGAAATAAATTGCATTTCAATTGGAAAAACTACATCGGTTCCATATACTAATGAATAAGGTGTTTCTTCGGTAGAAACATGCGTAGTTTTCCGATAAGGCCACAAAGCATTCAAAATTTTATCATTCCATGATTTCTTAACTTTATCCACCATTTTCTGGATAATATTTGATATGGTCTTGTTGAAGGTCTCTATCTATCTATTGGCCACCGCATGATAACGAGATAAATGGTTGGACATGTTATTATGTTTCTAATATAACTTTTTTACTTCAGAAGATGAAAAATTGGTTCCATTTTCCATCAAAATAGTATGAGGGACACCAAATCTTGTAATGATATTATTTTTTACAAAACTAATAATTCTTTTGGCTCCGACTTATTTGAGAGGTATTTCCTCAACCCATTTAGAGAAGAAGTTAGTAGCAGTGATAATATACTTGAACTTCTTAGACGTGTCTTGAGGATAAGTCCCTAATACATTTATTCCCCTTGTAGAAATGGCTAGAAGTATTTAGCTATATGTAGAAACTCTGTGGGATGATGAATAAAGTTGGAATGCACAAGGCAGGGATGAAAATTTTTAGTAATATATGTACAATCATTCATCATTGAAGGCCAAAAGTATCCAAGCCTTCGAATCTGATCAGAGAGTCCGTGCCAAGACTGGTGGGCACCACAAACTCTTGAATGTACTTCTTTTATAACTGTTGTAGTATCTTCTCCATCAATACATATGAAGAGAATTACATCAAATCCTGACATGTAGAGGATCTTTTTGTGGTCTATACTATCATAAATATTGAAATTAGCATCTCATTATGGGATATGTTCTTTTTCATCCCTATCTGGTGAAAGTACCCTATTTTGATGATATTCCATGATGGATATTCTCCATATCATGGTATGACCATATGGTTCAGAAATAGGGAAAATTTCATTAACTTCCTCCATTATGGTTTGAAAAAATGGTGATACCACACAACGATTGTAACACCCCAATATTTCATAGTACGTTATTTTTTCAAAGTAATTTGATAACTTGAACTACACGCAACACCGAGTTCAAGCGCACCACAACTTACAAAACTAGCTGTTCAAGAGCAGTTATGAATAGTATTAACTGAATTTTGAACTATATATAATCCTTATAATTTATAATCCATATTATGAGTTTCATATACATAATCTAAAAACTAATTTATTTTTTCAGATAAAAGAAGTATTTTTCAAAAAATGCACTTTTACCACCTTTTAATGGTGAACCCTTTTTAAATCAAATATTTGAAACTTTTATATATTCAATTTGAAAAAATAAACTTCTTATTTTGAATTGGGACATAATAATTTAGTCTCAATAATTTTTTTTGTGTTTTTATGATAACTTTCATATTTGGGTGAATAGTGAAAAATACTATATTTTAACGGAAAACAACTTTTTTAATCAAAATAATTTTTAGTGTTAAATTATAAATTTTAATGGTTTGAAAGTAAAAATAGATTATATTTTTACCATTTAATCCAATTATAGTTATTTTAATTAAATTCACTTTGATATTGGACATAAACAAGTGTCAATCTTTTGATAGATATTGTTTCTTAAAAATGCGCCTTTTAGTCTTAACAACGGGATTTAATTTTAAATTAATAAATGCAACTTCTTTATTTTGAATATGGTAAAATGGACTTAATTTTTGGATTTGGAATATCAAAATTAGCTTAGGGTGAATTTTTTATATTTTTCTGAAAACTTTCAATTTTTGATGAGTAGTGAAAAACACTCGGTTATAGTTTAAAACCGAAATTTTATTTAAATAATTATTTATTAAACTTAAATCTATTTTTGGTAAAAATAGAAATATAATACCTATATAAGTTCAATTTAATTCATTTGAGCCATTTTATAATAATTTTAGATATATAAAAAAATTATTGAACTTTTCACCATCTTTTACCCACATCTTAAAAGAAGTTTCGAATTCACATAAAATTTAATTTTACCGCTTCTGTGAGTGGAATTTCAAAAATCTGAGCGACATAGTTAATATTAATTAGTAATATGTGGTTCAATAAGATAAAAATATTTTTTTGGTGAATAGTAACTTTTTACTTTTATTTACCATGGTTAAAAGTAAATATGGTAATTAAGGGTAAAAATGATATTATTATGACCCTAAAACATGTCCTAATTCTATTGGATATGTTTAATTCGATGAAAAAAAACCTTAGGAATTAAATATGATCCTTTAGGTCCACTTGGATTAGATTAATACATTTATTATTATTTTATTTAAAGAAGAGTTAAAAGAGTGAAAATAAATGTTTAATAACTAAATCATTTTTAATATTGGGTTATACATAAGATAAATTCAATTATAAATATTAATTAGAAATATAAAATGATTTTCTACATAATGGTATTTTATTTATAATTTTTATACATTAAATAATTTAATTTTTTTATGACACGATGGTGATGCGGTAATTACCTAATTACTGAAATATTAAAATAATTGATATTATAAATATCCAAATAAATTTAATTTGAAACTTTTAATTAATTACAAAAAATTTCTAGATTAATATGTCATATTATAATTGGTTATATGAATTTTTTTCGAAGTAATAATGCTATTATAAGATTATCAAAAACAAAATACCCAATAGTGTCAAAATTGACATAAAAGAGTTTTTAAAAATAATATTCTATTATTAATTGATATTCTATTCATAAAAATCTAAGGATCGGAAAAATGACTTGCATCATTATATGTGTATCATTAATGGACCACTTGGGGGTCTGTTGGAAGTATATAGTATATTTATTAATTATATAATATAAAAATACAAAGATACAAGGTAAATGTCAAACTATTTAACTAAGAGTTAAATAAAAACGATAAAGTTCAAATAGTGACCCAAACCTGTCTAAAACCTATTGGTTGAGTAGTTTTCGACCAATCCCCACCTTAGCCTTTAAATAATCCATTTTGGAGCCATTTTAAAGCGAAAATTTTTTATTATAAAATAATATTTCTAGCTTTTCCTAAGGTGTCCCCCACCCCTCTTATAAAAGAGAACGCCCCCTTCTCTCTAATTCACGCCATCAAAGCCATTTGGATCAGCCAAACACTGACAAAATATTCTCTCAACATCTATCACTTCAACCTAGATTCATTAGTTTGATCATAAAGTCAACCTAAGGATCCCTTTGGATCAAATCAAAAAGAATAACCCGAAGAATAGGTAATGTTTTCACCACCCTCTTTCATGTTCCATTGTTTTTCCCCTTATTCTTTCTTTGTTATTTCCATTCTAAAATAATAACTCGAGTATCTTCTATATAATGTGATTTTTTTATAAATATGTTACAACCATATTCATTATTCTATCCATCCTCTTAATGACATTTCACCATATGTGTGTACGTACGGCTTACCGTCTCCACATCGTGGTGTAATTGTTATTCAATACATTATTATTTGTATGGGTATAATAATGAAGTGTAATTCATGTAAATAGTAAATATAACATGATGATGATTTTTTATATATGATACACCATCCAATTATATATTATTTTAATATCAAAATAATGATATTGTCGCTTGTGCGTACGTACGGACTACCGTCTCCACAAACGCAATGAGATTTATTCCCCATCATATCCATTCATGACTAATTTCCATTTTATGATTAAAAATAATGTTTAAGGACTTGATATCATTCTGGATATGAATAAGATACAACCTATGGATAACAAGCACGACTTATGTAACAAAACATATAAAATAAAACAAGTGAACACCTGAAAGGACGATAATACTAAAATATTATTAACAAAAAAAATATTAAATGATTGTATATGATATCATATTTATGTATATGATTGTTGAATAATTTAATAATAATTATTTAACTATTATATAGGAGGTTAACCTACCCTCTACCAAAGAAAAGTACAAGGTAAGAATTTATTTTACAATCTCTTCATTATCTGAGGTTTTTTATACGTAATTATCTACTAGGACCTCTTTATCATCCACATCCATGATTCATAAAAATGTATTTCAAAACATTCTTACTATTTTACAGAATATGGGTTAAAGTCATTTATATCCTTGTTTGACTTTTAATAAAAAGTTTATAAAGTAATCTTTCTGTCGTTTTCCAAACAAGGTTCTTTTTTAACCTTTTCAACAAAATTAAGGTGAGAATGTCTTTTTAACTTATACGGTAGGTGTGGAAATTTTCCGCCGTTATAAAATCGTCGAAGTTTCCCTTACAAGAATATAAGAATATTTTGAAATTAAATGTTTTGTTTTATAATTATTTTATTTTTAAATTATTTCAAAATGAATATTTTAAGAATTTTTGAAACGTACTCTTTATCAAGATCAAAATTTTAAATGTTTTATAGATTTATCTTTATAAATCTTTTTAATTAATTTCCATGTTTTAAAAATGATTTTAAGGATTTATTTATATGGACATGAATGTTTTGAAATGATATTTATTTTCAAAAGTTTCAAAGTTTTATGAGACACATTGATTCAAAAATATCTTTTAAATTACTTCCTTTATAAATGTGTGCCTTTTCAATGATTTTATAAAAACAGAAATTTCTCTCAAATAGTTTTGATTTCATCTATTTCAACATCCTTTGATATATTTTAAGCTTATTTGAAATTGAGTTATTATGATACAAAACTTCCATATTGTATTGCAGGTTTTGTGATATGTTTGACTGTGGATGTGTTATTTTTATACCATTCATGGTTTATGGAGAAATTATTGACATTTCATATGCTAGTTATAATATGAATGTTTATGTTATGTTTAAACCTGTTCATATGAGGAATGCATTGGACTTAGTAAGTGATGGGTGGGGCCCGCTATAGCTTCTCGATGCATAGGTAGGTCTCATGAGACAAACTAGTGTCTTGGCACAAGGACATGACCAAATATTATTTGTAGACTTGGCCCAAGGCCTGGACTATGTGGTTATGATAGTCTAGCATTATGAATTCCATCATTATGAAAGTGTCTATTGATATTGCACGTGATTATTAGACTAGAAGAATATCAACGTGAATAAGTAAATGGCATTATTTTGTTGTATCTTTTCCATATTATGCTGAAGTTTAAGTTTAAAAATGCTTTTGTTTTAGTCTTATACATTTCCTTAAATGTTTATGATTATTTATCAAAGTTTCCACTATATTGTTATCCTTACTGAGCATCTGAGCTCACCCCTTTTATGTTTTAATTTTCCAAGGATGCAAAGAATTATTTTATGACTAACCTTTTGGTATAGTCCGAGGGGATATGAGTGTGGACTATGGAGAATATGTTGTTGTAGGTTTTTACTTTATTCTGTAATGTAAGACTTATGAATGTATCTAGTTCTTCCAATGATACTAAACTAATCGGTCTTTCGAGACTTGATCTTTTGTGATCATGCCAATGTTATGTAATAATGCACTGACTCTGGGTAACAGGGGTCCGGGCGTTATAGTTGGTATCAGAGGATGTTTAGTACAATCCATGGCATCTAGATGTAGATAAACTTTGATTAGAGAACATAGCCCTAAGATAGACTTTGAGTATTAGTATAGAAGAACTTCCTAGAATTTTGGTATTATAGAGATTTTGTGAGTTTTACGTGTAATACATCCCTGTCTGGATACGAGAAGGTAGAGGTATCTCTGGCACAAATATACCTAGGGGTAAAACCCAAAAAACACCGCTTTGAGCAAGACTCGAATGGGAACTGCTGCATGACAATGGGCCTTACTACACTCTTGGTTATGAAACTCATGGGGGATATGCTTAGGATAATTCTCAATTTCTTTACAATCCACTATGAAGGGTTTACAAGTATATACATCTTTAAAGAAAACATTTTTTGGATTATGGATTATATCCATAAACTATTCAATTTATATTAAGTATTTTACATGTTTAGAATTATGAATTGTGATTCATAAAATAACATAGTGTATTTCTTTGTTTAAAAATGGTACCTAGTAGAGGGAATGAGAACTCCAGCAATACGTATGATCCAAAGATAAAGAAGGGTCATATCATTCATGGTATTAAGCCAACATTTATAAGAGAAATGGTATCCCATGTATTATCATCATATAAATAAATAGTATCATAAGATTAGTAAATAATTCTCTGAATCCTTTGTCTTTTATGGGAAGCAAGAGAAGAAAAGGATGGTAGAATGATAGATGGATAAAGGGAATAATGGAAAGAAGGATTTTCCGATATGTGATAAATGTGAAATGGATCAACATGGTAATTGCTTGAATGGAATGAGAGTTTGTTATAAGTATGGAGAAAAAGGACACCATGTACGTGATTGATAGGGTAAGAAAAAGTTTTCAAATGTAAAATGCTTCATCTGCAAGGCGTTGAGACACTGCACGAATCAATATTCTATTCATAAGAGTATACCACTAATGATGTTATTAGATAATAATCATGTTAGGATACTAACTCAGATGAAGAACAAAGACTAGTGATATTATGTTGTTATTATAGAATTATTTCATTTTACTGTTGTATCAATAGTATACTGGTCACATGAATTATGGAGATAAATAATGATTGTACTACAGTACTATTTTATTGAGGATTTTAGATTATATGGTTCTAAAAAAAGTGACTAAATATTATGCTACACTTTTTGTAAAATAAATGGTTGAAGGAATGGTAATCCTTAATATGGTCCTGATAATGAGGCAGTGATTTTGGAATAAGAGATGGATGATTTTGGTAATTCAGGATGTTGCGGTGTTGTAAAAAATTACATGATGAAGGCATTCACATGTTATTACCTGGAAAAAATGATTCTCATTATGTTTAACTTCCCAATAAACATAGTACTGAGAGTTTGGATATAAGTATTTTGGATAATCCTAAAGTTTGGAATGGATTAAGTTTAAAATTGTATAGTATTGTTCAGTTTATGTTTTGGATTTCCATAAAAAGGACAACCCGGAGGTCAGGTGGTAACCCGTCACGTCCGGCAAGGCCACGAGACTTGAACCCACAACTGAAAGGAGGCCAGGTTGTATCACCTATCACTGACCGAAGTGATGTCCTGGATGGAATAATGTAGTTTTTTTAAAGGGTCTGATATGTGAATTATAAATTCATCATTTTTGGAACCCTATACGATTAGGATAAATAGAATATTTTTAAGTTCTATTATCTTTTAGAGTGAAAGATGAGATTGTGGTAGAAATTAGTTAAAGGGTGTAACTCTACTTTCCAAGTATACTTTTTTTCATTCTATGAAGAAATTAATTCTTAAAAATTAGGTAAGGGATCTTAAAACTAAAAATTTGTTATCCTAATACCTAATGTTTTGTTGAAGTGATGATATTTTAAATCAACATAGATTGATGAATTTGAGGACCTCAATTCTACAATTGTTTGTGACTGATGACCTCAATCACTCCCTATAAATATTTGTGTTTTTCCACTAATTATGTGTCTCTAATTACCACCAATGTTCTCTTAATTGAGATCATAATTTTTTGGTGACATTTTCATTCCCATTTTCCTCTTATTAAGACTAAATTTTATTAACCCAATTTCCGATTTGGGTTTTCCCACAAAGGTATTTTCTATTTTCAACCATTTATTTTTGAAGAATAATTTCATATTGCGAGGACACAATATATTAGAGAAGGGAAGAATGTAACATTCCAAGATTTCACAGTATGTTATTTCTTCAAAGTAATTCAATAACTTGCACTACACGCAACACTGAGTTCAAGCACACCACAACTTACCAAACAAGCTGTTCAAAAGCTGTTATGAATTGTATTAACTGAATTTTGTACTATATATTATCCTTATAATTTTAGAATCCATATTTTGAGTTTCATAGACATAATGTAAGAACTAATTGATTTTTTTCAGATAAAAGAAGTATTTTCAAAAAATGCACTTTTACCACCTTTTAATGGTGAACCCTTTTTAAATCCAATATTTGAAACTTGTATATATTCAATTTGAAAAAAAATAAACTTCTTCTATTGAATTGGGACATAAGAATTTAGTCTCAATAAATTTTTGGTGTTTTTTTGATAACTTTCATAATTGTGTGAATAGTGAAAAATACAAAATTTTAGCGAAAAACATCTTTTTTAATCAAAACAATTTATAGTGTTAAATTATACATTTTAATGGTTTGGAAGTATAAATAGATTATATTTTTACCATTTAAACCAATTCTAGTCATTTTAAGTAATTTCACTTTGATATTGGAGATAAACAAGTGTCAATCTTTTGATAGATATTGTTTCTTAAAAATACGCATTTTGGTCTTAACAACAGGAATTCTTTTTAAATTAATAAATTAAACTTCTATGTTTTAAATTTGGTAAAATGTACTTAATTTTTGGATTTGGAATATTGAAATTATCTTAGACTAAATTTTTGGTATTTTTCTGAAAACTTTCAATTTTAGATGAATATTGAAAAAACACGAAGTTATTGTTTAAAATCGAAATATTATTTAAACAATTATTTATTTAATTTACATTAATTTTAGGTCAAAATAGGTACATAAAAACTGTATAATTTCAATGTATTTCATTGATGTCGGTTTATAATAATTTTAGATATATAAAAATTTTAATGAACTTTTCACTGTCTTTTACCCACATCCTATGAGAATTTGAAAATTCACATAAAACATAATTTTAACGCTTCTGTGAGTGGAATTTCAAAAATCCGAGAGACATGGTTAATATTAAGGTGTAAAATGTGGTTCAAAAGATAAAAATAATTCTTGGTGAATAGTTACTTTTTACTTTTATTTACCATGGTTAAAAGTAAATAGGGTAATTAAGTGTAAATATAATATTATTATTACCTTAACACATGTCCTAATTCTATTGGATAAGTTTAATTCAACCAAAAAAATCATAGGAAGATAATATGATCCTTTAGGTCCACTTGGATTAGATTAATACATTTATTATTATTTTATTTAAAGAAGAATTTAAAGAGTTAAAATCAAAGTTTAATAACTAATACATTTTTAATATATGGTTATAAATAAGATAAATTCAATTATAAATATGAATTATAAAGATAAAATGATTTTATAAAAAATGGTATTTTATTTATAATTTTTATACATTAAATAATTTAATATATTTATGACACAATGGTGATGTAGTAATTACCTAATTAATGAAATATTAAAATAATTGATATTATAAATAACAAAATAAATTTAATTTTAGACTTTTTATTAATTCCAATAATTTTCTAGGTTAATATGACAAATTTGGACTGATTATATGAATTTTTTTTGAAATAATAATGCTGTTATGAATTTATCAAAAACAAAATACCCAATAGTGTCAAAATCGACATAAAAGAGTTTTCGAAACTAATATTATATTATTAATTGATATTATATTTCTAAAAATATAAGTTTCAGTCAAAGTAATTGTATCATGATATATGTATCATTAATGGATCACTCGATTGTATGTATATAGTATGTTTATTAACTATATAATATAAAAATACAAAGAGACATGGAAAATGTCAATCTATTTAACTAAGAGTTAAATCAAAACGAAAAAGTTAAAATAGTGCCCCAAACCTGTCTAAAACCTATTGGTTGAGTATTTTTATACCTATCCCCACCATATCCTTTAAATAATCTATTTTGGAGCCATTATAAACCGAAAATGATTTTATTATAAAATAATATTTCTAGTTTTTCCTAAGGTGCCACTCACCCCTCTTATAAAAGGGCACTCGCCCTTCTCTCTAATTCCACCTTCAAATCCATTTGGCTTGGCCAACCCCTACCCAAATATTCTCTCAACTTCCCTCACTTCATCCTAGAGGCATTGTTTTGATCATAAAGTCAACCTAAGAATCCCTTTTGATCAAATCAAAAGAATGAACCCGAAGAAGAGGTAGTGTTTTCACCACCCTCTTTCAAATTCCTTCCTTCTTCCACTTCTTCTTTCTTTGTTATTTCCATTCTAAAATAATAAATCCAGTATATTCTATATACTTTGATGTTATTATAAATATGGTACATCCATATTCAGTATTCTATCCATACTTTGAATGACATTTCACCATACGTGCATACATACGGCTTACCGTCTCCACGTCGGGGTGTAATTGTTATTCAATACATTATTATTTGGATGGGTATAATAATGAAGTGTAATTCATGTAAATAATAAATATAACATGATAATTATTATGTATATATGATACACCAACCAATAATATATATTTTTTAATATCAAAAGAATGATAATGTCGCTCGTGCGTATGTACGGACAGCCATCTCCACGAACGCGATGAGATTCATTCCCCATCGTATCCATTCAAGACTAATTTTCATTTGATGATTAAAAATAATGTTTATGGACTTGATATAATTGTGGATATGAATAATATACATCATATGGATAAAAAACATGGCTTATGTAACAAAACATATAAAATAAAACTAGTAAGAGAACACTTGAAAGGACGATAATACTAAAATATTATTAACAAAGCAATATTAAAAGATCATATATGATATCATATTTATGTATATAATTATTATATAATTTAATAACAATGATTTAACTATTATACAAAAGGATAACCTACCCTCAACCAGGGAATAGTACAAGGTAAGGGTTTATTTCACAATCTCTTCATTATCCGAGGTTGTTTATAGGTAATTATCTACTGGGACCTCTATATCGTCCACATCCATGTTTCTTAAAAATGTATTTCAAAAAATTATTACTATTTTACAGAATATAGGTTAAATTCATTTATACACTAGTTTTACTTTTTATAAAATGTTTATAAAGGAATCTTTCTGTCGTTTTCCAAACAAGGCCCTTTTTAACCATTTCAACAAAATTAAGGTAAGAATGACTTTTTAACTTATACAGCGGGTGAGGATATTTTCCGCCATTATAAAATCGTCGAAGCTTACCTTACAAGCTTATAAGAATATTTTTAAAGTAAATTTTTTATTTTATAATTATTTTACTTTTAAATGATTTTAAAATCAATATTTTAAAATTTTTTGAAACGTACTCTTTATCAAGATCAGAATTTTAAATGTTTTAAAGATTTTTCTTTCTAAATATTTTTAATTAATGTCCATGTTTTCAAATTGATTTTAAGGATTTATTTATATGAACATGAATGTTTTGAAATGATATTTCTTTTCAAAATTTTCAAATTGGTATGGGACACTTTGATTCAAAAATCTCTTTTAAATTACTTCCTTTATAAATGTGTGACTTTGAAATGATTTCGAAAAAATAGATATTTCACTCAAATAGTTTTTATTTCATCTGTGTCAACATCCTTTGATGGATTTAATATTATTTGAAGTTGATTTATTATGATACAAAACTTCCATATTGTATTGATGGTTTTGTGAAATATTTGACTGTAGATGTGTTATTTTTATACCATTCATGGTTTATGGAGAAAGTATTGACATTTGATATGCTAGTTCTAATATGAATGTTTATTTTATGTTTAAACATGTTCATATGATGAATGTATTGGACTTATTAAGTGACGGGTGGAGCCCTCTATAGCTCCTCGAGGCATCGGTAGGTCTCATGATACATACAAGTGTCTTATCACAAAGCCTTCATAAAATCTTATTTGTAGTCTTTATACAAGGCCTTGAATATGTGGTTATGATAGTCTGGCATTATGCATTACATCATTATGAAAGTGGATATTGATATTGCATGTGATTATCCGACTATAGAATATACATGTGAATAAGTAAATGGAATTATTTTATTATATATTTTCCATATTATGTTGAAGTTTATGTATAAGAAGGATTTTGTTTTAGTCTTATAAATTGCCTTAAATGTTTGTGCTTTTTTATGAATGTTTCCACTATATTGTTATCTTTACTGAGCATCTGAGCTCACCCCTTTCTATGTTTTAATTTTCCCAGGATGCAAAGAAAAATTTTATGACTGACCTGCAAGGATCATCTAAGGGGATATGAGTGTGGACTATGGAGACTATGTTGTTGTAATTTTTCACTTTATGATGTAATGTAAGACTTATAAACGTATCTAGTGTTTCCAAGGATACTGAACAAATCAGTCTTTCGAGACTTGATCTTTTGTGATCATGCAAATTTTATATAATAATCCACCGACTTTTGGTAACTGGGGTCGGTGCATTACAATGATGGTCTGTGTTGATTACTATCTCATCCCGATTTGGATTTTCCAAGGTTGTAGCTCTATTATCCAGTGCATCTGCTTGGGAATTTTGTGATCAAGGGACATAAGAAAATGTCATATCTAAGGTAAATTCATCCATTAACCCTCTAACATAACACACAAAGGGATTAAATCTTCTTTTCTGATAGAATATTCCCCATTTATTTGTTTGATTACCAATTTTGAATCACATTTCACCTTTAAATGATCCATTTTCACCTGAAGGTCCAATTCCAAACCTATGATGAGAGCTTGATATTTTTCTTCATTGTTGGTACCACCTTCGGATAAGTAGAAGGAATAAAGTAATACGTCTTTTTCTAGGGAAATAGGGACAATTCCTAACCCTGCTTTTTTGACTTTAGGGTTTTCCAATCTCTTTCCTATTGGAATTCTGGAAGCCCCATCAAAATACATTTCCCATGTTTGGGAATTATCCTGAAAATAGAAGACCTATTAATCAAAGAGTTCAGTATTAAATGATGTATCTTCCAAAAATGGATGCTCAGCAAGGAAGTCATCCAAAACATGGCCTTTTATTTCATTTTGAGGCACAAACTGGATATCAAACTATTTCAAAATAACTTTCCACTATGATAGATGCCCTGAAAGAATAGGACGTGTGAGGATAAATTTGATCGGGTTGTTGCGATATACCGATTGGACCTCATGACATTGCAGGTAGTGCCTCAATTTCTGTACTTCAAAGATTATTAGAAGGCAGAAATTTTCAATACTTGAAAATTGAGTTTCCATATCTAGCATAGTTTGACAGAGATATTAAAGGTTTTCTTCATTCGTAGTATCATTCTTTTGGGCGTGGAAGTCACCTAGTGATCGCTCTAATGTTGTCACATAGAGAAAAAGTGGTCTTCCTTCAAAAAGGGTCATTTATACTGGTGGACACATGAGATATTCCTTCTAGGTATCAAATTATTCTTGGAAGTCTTTGGTCTATTGGTAGGTGACTCCCTTCTTCATTAATCTAGTGAAAGGAAAACACTTTCCTTCTAAATTGGTGATAAAGTGTCGAATATAGGCCAAGTGTCCTTGAAGTCCACTTAATTATTTCAAATTTAGAGGTGTTGGAATACCTAGGAATGATTTTTTTTTCTCAGGATCAATTTCGATACCACTATGGCATACAATGAATCCAAGAAACTTTCCTGAGTTTACACCGAAAGCATATTTCAAGGGGTTCACCTTCAGACTATGTTGCCGAATTTTGTTGAATATGGTTTCCAAATAAGCCAAGTGATTGTAACATTATCTATATTTGACCACCAAATCAGCCCCAAAACATTCAAAAAATTTATTAAGAAGGGTTTGAAGATATGGTTCATGGCACGTTGGAATGTTGCATTAACAATCATTAAGCCAAAGGGCATTACCTGATAGAAAAACATGCCTTGAGAGGGTATAGAAGTTGTAGATTCTTCATCCTCTAGGGCCATTCAGATTTGATTATACCCAGAGTAGGCATCCATGAAGGAAGGAGCATCATATCTACTTCTTGTATCAATTAGAAGCTCTATAATCGGAACTAGAAAATCATCTTTAGGAAAATGCCTATTAAGATCTCTGAAATCAATGCAGACTATAATTTTACAATTCATCTTTTTCACTAGGACAATATTGGCTCGCCATTTGGGATACTAAACTTCCCTAAAAAAGTTGGCCTTTATAAGCTTATCAACATTAGCATCAATTTTAGAGGCATGAGTTGGGTGTGTTCTTCTTGCAGTTTTCTTGAATCCACGATGTTCTTCTAGAAAACCCAAATGATGGGTGGAAAAAACAGTATTAAGACCTAGAATTTCTGTATAATTCCAAAAAAAATATCTCGATGTATATTTAGGAATGAATTATACACATCTTTCACTTCAGCAGTCATGTTATCACTAATTAGAGTGGGCGTGGATCTTCTTCTATACCCAGATTTATTTCTCTAAGCTCGTCTGTGGTGGTAGAGACACATTCCTCAAATGTTGTAGGAGATTCCCCAAGATCTCCCTCTTCTTATTCATTATGCATTATCTTTTCTATTTCAAATTTCTTAGTATATGATGATGCTAAACTCCAAGATTTATAGGGGAAATCATTATTTGAACATCCCGAAGAAGAGGCCACCATATCTAACCCTACTGGTGACGAAGGGTCTTCCTGTACTAATAAAAATGGATTGATTGATTGAGAATAAACATCTTTGTATTCCTCTAGAATTACCACAATATCTTCTACTCTATTTGGAGAAGTATAGGCTTGATGTAGTTCAATGGAGGAAATTAAAACATCTCCATTTATACTTTCATCATTGCTTGATAGATCAGCAGTTTCTTCCATGTTATCATGCTCAATTGCTGTAATTGACTTTATGGAAGTTACTTGATGTGTTCCCAAATTAGGGTTTACCTTTTCAATTTGTTTCATGGGTAACACATAATATGTACTCAAATGCATAAATGGATTTGATGGGATATTTTCTAGCCCATTTGGATCATAAACTCTGGTTATTTCCATTGTCATTGGCTTTGTTCCTTTTGTGTGATAAAACTCTGCCTCAATGTATTGATATTCACATGTTTTGAATGGAGCCTTGCTGCCATACAATGTCCAAATTTAACCATTGAAATAGAATTTAAGACATTTGTGGTATGATGAAGGTGTGGCTGCATATTGAAGAAGCCAAGGAATTCTATGTAGAATATTGATGGTTTTGTTCTCATGAACATTCAAGAAATCTAAATTGGACATAAGATATCCAAAATGAGTTCTGAGTGTAATTTCTCCCAGTGGTTCGTGTTCATTATTATCATATCATTGAAACATTAAAGTCTAAGGAGATAAGTGATATTTATTCAGGACCAATAGATGATGTTTATGAATAGGAATGAGGTTAACACTGGAGCCATTATCAATAAAGGCTCGTCAGATTTCAATGTCATTGACCTTGACATACAAGTTCAAAGGTCTGACATGTACATGACCAACATCATCTTCATCTTCACCTATAGAAGATATGATTGAATGACATTCTGTAGGATCATTCTCTATACGGTAAACCTTATTAGAAGCAACATCAGTTTCAAACTCTTGAGGACTTGAAAAATCCTCAATTAGTGCTTCTTGAAGATCTTCTGACAGATTAAATGCATCCAGAATTGATAACATGGTTGGTATATGGGCCAATTGTTTCAAGACATCATACTTTTGGTCCAAAGGTCTGTGTTTCCTAGCATGGGTATGTGGTTTTTCAAGTTATTTGTACGTTGAAGCTTCGAATGTAGACATACTCTATGTCAAAGCAGAAGCTGGAAATACTATTGGCTTTGATAAATTAGACTGACTACGTCTATTCATTTGCTGAGATGAATACGGTGTGGCTTCTAATCGGTCTTCCGAAATAAATGTGTCAGAACCGAACCTGTCATTCATGGAATAAGATCCTTGTCCAACTTGATCCCACTGAAGGTCTATTCCATGAGTTTCTACTGCATATATGGTTCGATCATAGGTAGAGTTAAAATAGTGGTTTCTAGAATTCCCTTGTATTACCCTGTATCCACGACAGTGACCTCTTCCTCATGTTCCCAAATTAGTTACATGTAATTCTGTATTATTATAATCTGAATCATCAGTGTCTTAAGGATCCATTAAATAGATAACATTAATAGAACCAAATATCTATTCTTTTTCTGATGAAGATTCTTCTTGACAGGCCAATTTTGGTTGTACTGTTTGGTGGGGCAGTACTTGTGATTTTGAAATAGATGGCATAAAATCTTCTTGGGTTAAGGATAACTTTGGACTTGACACAAGCTTGTATTCTTCTGACTACACTTTTTCTTTATAATCACTTCACATTATTGAGGAATGACATTTTGATGAAGGTGGTTTTTCTATGGTAAAAGTGGAAGAAGACATAATTGGTTGTTTCAACTATGTTCATAAAACGACCAGAGTCTAGTTGATCATTTTCCTGATCATCCAATCATCATATTTCTACAAATTTTTACTTTTGACTTCTTTCCATTCACCCTCTTCCTCTAGATCGGTAGCAGTAACACATGCTACTTGAGATGATAAGCTTTTTAGTTTTACTTTCCCAGAGTCTACCATCTTTTGCAGAAGGTCTATAAAAACAAAACACTATTGAATGGGGTGTCCCAACATCTGGTGAAAGGGACTATAATTCAGAAGTTCTTCATCTCCATCATTATTTGGCTTCTTTGGCCTTGGAAACTGAACCAAATTGTTTTATAAGGATAAGATGAAGTATCCAAGAACTAGTTCATTCCTGAAAAAATAAAAATTATTCTTTTATTCCTCGAACTGTTCCACCTTTTTTATCATTGATCATCTTGATGAGATGATCATTACTAAAAATGCTCATGAGGCAGAGCCCTTTGGTATAATGAGGGTCTTGAAGTAGAATCATGTACAGGTGTATGTTTGAGTGTGACTGTAGTAGCTTCTAGTTTTCCTATCCTCTTCCCCCGAACTGATGGAATTACATGAGTTTTAGCCTTAGTTTCTATAATAGAGTCTTATATCTGTTGGGTGATTGAAATAAGGTCTCAAAACCCTCCAGTATATTTCACAGGGATAAATGGTGTGCATAATTCATCACCCATATTTTCCACACAAATTGTTAGCAACTCTTCTTGAGTTAGTGCTAGACTTAAGTAATATGTTAATCATTTCCATCATATAATGAAATCTGAAACACTTTCATTCTCCCATTGGTTACCATTGGTATGATAAATACCTTTAGTCTTTGGTAGTGTTGAGCTAAATTGAAGGAATTTTTGATGGAGATCTTCCCATCCAGTAATTGATTGAGATTGTAAACTTGTATACCAAACAGAAGCTGGTCCTTGTAATGATGGCTCAAAACACCTAAGCTTAATTGGTTCTTGTTGTTGTGAATTTCCCATCATGGGATCACAACGAGAAACAAAATGTGTAAAGTATTGTTCCAGATCTCCTGAACTATTAAAGATTGGGAATGTGGTATTCACAAAATTTGGTGGGGTAGGAATTGCATCCACCCATTTAGGTTAAGCTCTTGTTTTCTGCTAAACCGGTGCATCCCTTTCTTCAATAGCTTGCAATTGAGTGGTAAATGCCTCAATTGTGTTCATAAGTATTTGGGGAACATCAGGATGATCTAGATTCTATGCAGGTATAGAATCTAGAGCTTCAGTTAATGCAATGAATAGAAAAACCACTGATGGTGGTGCTGATATCTACCTTGGATAACCCACAAGAATAGGCCTATCAAGATGTATATGGTCCTTACTTGATTTTGTACCCATTGGAAGGAATTCATTATCCACATCTATAGTTACTACAAATTATATTTTATGAGGATATTTTATAGGATTTTCATGTTGAGGACTTTCCTAGGAAGTACATCTAGAAGAAATTCTATTTGGAAGTAACTCTATATTGAGTTTTTCAACTCCTTAATTTCCTCTTCTTGCTGTGAAAATCACTATTTATGCCAAATAGATTGACCTTCTCAACTGTAAAAGTGAGAAGAAATCTGGCTTATTCTTTTCCCCTTGTTAGATGTCTTTCGTAGAGGGGGGAGTTGGTTATTTGAAAGCATACCTAGATTCTAGGTAAGCCTCTAATTTTGGGTATGCACACCCTATTCATTTTCCTCGTTTTGTATTGTATTATGGACAAGAACTTCATCTTATAATTCCCCAAAACTAGACTTATTTTCTCGGGGATCTTCTAAAATGGTGTGAATGACATTTACTGATGCATAATGCATCAATGGTATTATGTCAGTGCTACTGCTAGATCATATTCCTTTGTGTCTTTCATTAGACTGAATTCTCCTATATGATGAATTCCCTAGAACTGTTTGGTGAACAGTAACCCGAAAGGAATCCTTGGATAGTTCAGTTGTATGCTTTCCTTGTAGATTTCCCCTAATCGGGGGAAAATTTACTTCCATTGAGGAGGGGATTGTAGATGTTTATAATCCCCCAGACCTACAGGCTCGGGCTGTTACTATTATTATTATTCAAATCATTGAATGTTTTTTAATGATTTTTTAGGTTTAATTAAATGATCCCCCATCCTTGAAATATGGGGTGATTCTTGAACTTCTATGGATGAAATTCAAGAAACTTCTCTTCTGATTTTGCAGATTTTGGTTCGAACATTAGATGGGTGCATCATCTGATAATCATTTAACTCACCTATTTTAGATGATTTCTGTGCTATTTCAGAAATTTTCATTCTCAGACACCTAACATCGTTTCAAAGGTATGCCTTCTCAAGATTCTCAGATGCTTGATGTAAAAGAAACTCAACAACTTCTTTACTTTGGTCCTGATTCTTATGAGAATTGATTGAGGCCTGTTCTTGAGCGTATATTTGATTACATACATAACCTATTGATTGTGGCTAACTATGGGAAATAAAATTGAATGAGACCACTACTATAGGACTTTTATGATTTTGGAGTGCACTGAAATAAAATGCTTCATATTAACCCCATCCTCTGATACAAACACTAGATGGGGAATCATAAATTAACTAGTGTTGTCTCTATAGAGCATTGAGACATGCACACTGAAGTATTCTCTACTGTTTTTCAAACATTGGATGTTTGGAAACTGAGAGAGATGCCATTTTAATTAGGAAACATTCTATTACCATTACTTGATTTTGATATTCACCATATGGTAATACTTTGGTTTTCAAATAACGGAGTGTTTTCCATAATTTGAGAAATATTCTGTCATCAATTATGGAATGTTATATTGAGAATTTTCCAAAGGCCAGAACATGACTGGTATTTCTCCATTAGCTAATTGTTTCTTCATGTTTAACATATCTTATTTATATTTCACTAGAGGTTTCTCCACTTGGTCTAACCAATGATAATGCTCTATATTAGATGAAAAATGACCATAAGGAGGTTTGGAGAATGACAGTTTCCTTAAGATGTCTTCTGGTTGAGAAAGTGTTTCACCTATAAAAGATAAGGCATTGGACATGAATGGCCTTGTGTTTTCAAGTGCCTCAAGAATGGTGGATTTTCTCATCACTACATTGTCAATTACAGAATTGTCTTGAAATGTGAAATACAAATATAGAGATGAATTATCATAGGTAATGCCATCATGGGGAGGATCACCATGATGGATTACATCAAGAGATAAATATTCTTGATTCTTGGTCTTTTGTCCACATGTAGGGTTGTCGTGGCTCTCATCTGGAGATAGGCACTCTAGATTTATTGAATTTTCATGAAGAAAGATATAATGATGAAAATTTCGATGAAGAACTTCAGAATTATAACTACAACTCTCATGATTTGGTAATGAAAGGGTAGAATCTTGAGCTACAATAGATAAATGTCTGAGGGCTTTAAGAACTCCAAAATGAAGTGGATCCAAATAACATCATGACTCTTGATTTTCCAACCATTCATGGAGGGACTTCTTCTTGGATGTTCTCTTATACTTAGTGGGGACACATGCTCAGAAAAGTGGTCATCATGGCCAGGTATATGTGCCTACCTAGTAATGGTTACTGGAACAAACCGATTACCACTAATTAGAAAAGGAATATATTCCCGATCATTTTGCCTATATAATATGGGGGAGTATTCCCCATGACCCTCCTGGATTGGAACAAATGTTTATATCTGCTCCGGGATGGATTTTCGATGTGTCATTACATGTGTGGGGATAGATTTATGTATCTGTTATGCTGATACAGCTGTAGCAGTTATTAAAATATCTTGGCATGCTTCCAGAATATGGGAAGGGATATGCATCTTCCCTTTCACCATTGATAAGATGTGTTTGGTGACTTCGGTGGCCGAAACAGGAATATACATCCATTACATATCGTGATTTGATGTATGTGTCTGCTCCTGTCCTCCTTTTCCTATCAAATGGATATTGAAAATACTTATTCATAGGGGAGAGAGTTGGGTCTACCCTAAATTTGTCGTCAGAGCATTCCGACTTACTTCTTTGGGTGCTACCAAACATGATAGTTGGCAGAATTCATGAACATTGGCAAGTGTATGTACCTACTAGTTGTTTCCCATCAAGTATGGTTGATGGAATTCCTTCAATACTAAAATACAAGACTACTGACAGAATTAGTGATTGTAAAAAGGTGTATGTTCTTGTTTACCAGTTTCCACCACATTATATTAGAGGGATTCCTTAAATGCAGTCAGATGAGCCTGCTGACTGGATGATGACTTGTAAGTAGGTTTATGTTCCAGTTTATGGTATTCCACCGTGTTTATCTGGTGGTATAGGTGGGTTGTTATCAGAGGAGTCTGCTGAGCAGTAAAATTAGGACATATGGATGAATGTGCCCACCCATTGTTTTCCATCAAGTTAAATTGATGGACTTATCCAGAGGAAGAAGAGGTGAGAACCTACTCCCTATTGACCAGACGTTTTCCTGGGTAGTTCATCTCGCATGCCCGGATCTGAGAAAATTTGGCCAAACATCTAGAGGAAACATTCCAATCATGTTCGGGGTACCCTACCACACGATTCTAGTGGAGACTACTGGTGGGAGTCACCAGGAAGGACTCCTGCATTCTTGAATTGAGGTTTTTAGTGACCTCTTGATCCACCTACTTGTATTAGGGAAGGGATTTATTATTGCATTCTGGAGATAATGTCCCGAAATGGTTGGAGACGATGGTTGTCACTGTTTTCTTCTTTATCATTGGTCACCGTTGGCTAGTTGATCGAGGATTTTTTTTGACCTGGAGGGTCTGTCAAGTAGCCTCCAAAGTTGGGATTGTGTCATGACGACCATATTCCTTTACCATCACATTAGAGAACTAGCATTGAAGATGCTGGTTTGGTGATAACCTCCTTCTTGTGGATGGAGATCCAGCTTGATTAGTGGTCGTGAAGTTCAAAGATGTTGTCTTAGAGAAATCCATTTTTGTAATGAATGGAATTCTAAGAATAAAAACATTGAAAAAACAACAAAAACCATTAAATATATTTTTTTTATAAGGATACTTTCATGATTGATTCCTTTGTTTATCCTTACTTTAATAATTGATAGGTTCATAACAAGTGGGTAACAGTATCAACATGGTTAAGGATTCATGTCACGTTCACCATTTATGTTCTGTAGTTCTTTGAAATGTGTGTTCTAGTTTTAAGAGCCATTGTTTCCTAGTGGTTTCCATTTGATTTATTCATGGAACTGGAAACATTGAACAGTTCTTTATCTATTGGGGAGATTTTTTCCAAAGGTAGTTGTTCATTATGTTTGAAATTTATGATACTTAAGAACATGAATTGGTCCAGAGGATGGGAGGTTAGACTCATCAGACCCTTTTAGGGGGAATTATTGTCTACTCTGGGACACTCTTTGTAAATTTAAGATATTTTCATGAATACTAATTAATTCACCTTGTATATCATAATTATCCCTTAGATTTTAGTATCACTTATTAACCTGTGTAAAATTTAGAATCATCAATATGAATTCAAGGTTCTTGATTAATTAAAATACTCATATTTATTCGAGGTTTTAAATCAATGGTATCCTCTAATATAATTATTATAGGTTTTTTTAATCATTGTTATGATGATATTGGTTTTTAAGCCACTCAGTGGGGCACTCTGGAACTTATTTTCATCCAGGGATATGAAGATTTGTTTTGATCTTGGGATCGTGTGCATAAGATGGGCTACCTATGTATACTTTATAAAGGAATCAAAACCATCGCAGTTCGGTGACACTAAATGGGACACATCAAACCTTTTATGGTCATGGGATGAGGACCTTTAAGAGGAAGGTTTTTAGTTAAAACATAGTGTGGGACTTATGCTGAAGTAGCCAAATGAACTTGGAAAAGATATGGGTTTCCAAGTAGGATCAGACCCTATTGGGAATATGGACCAAGGAGAATAGGTTTGATTTGAAGTGTTGTGTATAAACCTCAATAAGGATTCATACCTATCCCATATGGATGGGAATCAAAGCCCACATAGTTCGATAAATCCCATAGGAGAGTATGGTCCTTTGAGAAAGATGAGTTTAGGATTACTTTATGAAATGGATGCCTTGATGATTTGGGGTTTCATTTGGGGTTATGCTTAAAACGAATGCCTAGATTTAGGGAATTAGGGTTGGAATCCTGAAATGGATATCTAGTGAGCTCTAGCCTTGAGAAGGCATCCTATGTGTCCCTGTCATGGTGGGAGTCAGAGTTCTCATAGTTCCTTCCAATGAGTGTTTGTACACATGTTGTAACTATCACGTACCTCTAAGGCCACATGATTCATGCTTGTTGTGAGAAACAAGAGTATGTGAAAGATTCAATAATGACACTTCTCAAATTTCCTCCTCTTCTGATGGAAGAGGGTGTGTCGACCATGGAATAGGGTGAGATGACTAGCCTTCCCTTTGTTCTCTTCACATTGAAAAGGGTCCAATAGAAGGAACAAGGTGTAATGTTTAGAGGATTACACCAGAATGGCATCCCATGGTGACAAAGCCCAATGGGGGGTGAAGGGAAATGAATGTCCATATGCTGATATCCCCTTTGGTCTTTGGCACCAAAGAAGAGAGGAGGAGCAATGATGCCACCTCATGCAAGAAACGCAAGGGGATTACATCCAACTAGTTTCCCTAAAATTGATCCTGGTAGGGGATGGAGACTTCTCCATTATTTTTAAATGGAAAAGTTGATATGAACTGAATCTTCCCCTACAAAAGATTTGATCATTGTTATGATGATATTGGTTTTTAAGCCACTCATTGGGGCACTCTGGAACTTATTTTTGTCCTGGGAGATGAAGATTTGTTTTGATCTTGGGATCGTGTGCATAAGATGGGCTGCCTATGTATCCTTTATAAAGGAATCAAAACCATCGTAGTTCGGTGCCACTAAATGGGACACATCAAACCTTTTATGGTCATGTGATGAGGACCTTTAAGCGGAAGGTGCTTAGTTAAAACATAGTGTGGGACTTATGCTGAAGCAGCCAAATGAACTTGGAAAAGATATGGGTTTCCAAGTAGGATCAGACCCTATTTGGAATATGTCCCAAGGAGAATAGGTTTGATTTGAAGTGTTGTGTATAAACCTCAATAAGGCTTCATAACTATCCCATATGGATGGGAATCAAATCCCACATAGTTCGATAAATCCCATAGGAGAGTATGGTTCTTTGAGAAAGATTAGTTTAGGATTACTTTATGAAAAGGATGCCTTGATGATTTGGGGTTTCATTTGGGGTTATGCTTAAAACAAATGCCTAGATTTAGAGAATTAGGGTTGGAATCCAGAAATGGATATCTAGTGAGATCAAGCCTTGAGAAGGCATCCTACGTATCCCTGTCATGGTGGGAGTCAGAGTTCTCATAGTTCCTTCCAATGAGTGTTTGTACACATGTTGTAACTATAACATACCTCTAATCCCACATGATTCATGCTTGTTGTGAGAAACAAGAGTATGTGAAAGATTCAATAATGACACTTCACAAATTTCCTCCTCTGCTGATGGAAGATGGTGTGTCGACCGTGGAATAGGGTGAGATGACTAGCCTTCCCTCTGTTCTATTCACATTGAAAAGGGTCCAATAGAAGGAAGAAGGTGTAATGTTTAGAGGATTACACCAGAATGGCATCCCATGGTGACAAAGCCCAATGGGGGGTGAAGGGAAATGAATGTCCATCTGCTGATATCCCCTTTGGTCTTTGGCACCAAAGAAGAGAGGAGGAGCAATGATTCCACCTTATGCAAGAAACGCAAGGGGCTTACATCCAACTATTTTCCCTAAAATTGATCCTGATAGGGGAGGGAGACTTCTCCATTATTTTTAAAAGGAAAAGTTGATATGAACTGAATCTTCCCCTACAAAATATTTGAGGTTCTGGGTCATCTCATCGATAAGGGAGAGGCCATAAACAAATCCTCCTCCAAACCAGGAACTTCCCAATACTGTTTTTGGGAGAATGGTCCAAGTGAATTTGGATATAAAAACCCACAAACACTTCATGAATCCTAACCCCATTGTGAAACAAATTTTGGAAACCTATGACTAATGAAATACAAACCCAAATAAGAGACATGTTGATGTGCCTTTCCCAAAGGTTTGATAAGTTAGGAGGTTTTTGTGGAGGTCTCAACAGAATCCCTTTCAGAAAAGGGATCCAATGAAGAAGAACACTTGCAATGAATGGATTTGAGGAAGTCTTGATGGCTTGTAAACTAAAGCGAGTGAAGAGAGTAAGTCAATCAAGGACGGGTTCCCAAGTAGAGAAGGGTGTGAAAGTATGGGTGTGCAAGTATGTAATGGTGTGCAAGTAAGGGCATGAAAGTAGGCTTGGGTAACCTGATCTTCACTTAGGCGATGAACAACCTGTATGGTAATACATTGGTGGGACCATGCTCAATCCTTCAACAGTATTCATAGGTGATCAAAGAAGTAGGTCTCTCAAGTTCCTGTGAGAGTAATGGGAAGCACACAATTATTTCTAACATGGGGAGGTTGGGCGCTTTAGTCACGCAAGTGTTATGGTTTTCAAACACTAAATAGACTTATGTACAATGATCCCCCCTTAAATCCTCTACTCAAGGTGTTGAATAACTACCTTGAAAGTTTCATAAGACTGGGACAAAGTAATAGGACGATGAGAGAAGAAATTGATCTTCAAATAAATTTTTTCTCACAAAATGGGGGGCCCATGGGTCTACTTAGAGGCAAATAATTGACCTTGGGTCAAATAAGTTAGGCACACATGTGGCTTGAATGCCAAATTGGGGCACACAAGTACCTTGTGCACCACAGGTGTTTTGGCTAGACTAGGGCGACACCTTTAGGTCTTAGTAAATATTATATATTCATTCGTCTCCAGTATTGTGGTGCATAAGTGGGTTGTGTGACATATAGGGGCGCCCATGTATGTTTCACTCCAAATGTGTTTTGGAGACACAAATGCGGCCAAAAACATATGCCTTTAAAAAAAATTTACTTTTCTTTATGTTAATGGATTCCCTTGGCCATGCTTTTTATATTCCTTGATGGAATGGAGTGTCAGCAAGTGTCCTAACCTTTTATTCCAGAACAAAGATTGATCTTCTATTTCACTAAACAATGGTAGATCGTGGCTCATATGGTCTTTTATGTTTAGTGTGTATACATTCCCATGCCAATGGGAAGATTTAATAAAATCTTTATTTGAATTGTGTACTAAGCATTTATCATTCTGAAAATTTACAAGGTAACCTTCATCACATAATGGACTTATACTAATGAGGTTGTTCTTAAGACCATTAACAAATAATACATTTGAAATTAATGTTTTTCCTAGAAAAACAATGTTACCTATACCAAGAATTTCTCCTGGAGAATTATCTCCAAAAATTACTTTTCCTACTTTTTTCATGATAATCATTTCAAAGAAGTTCTTTTTACCAATCATATGTCATAAACATAAACTATCATTGTACCGTGTATTATTTTTTGTGCATTCATTATTTTCATGAAAATAAAAGTTATAGAATTTTTTAATACAAAATTTCTTCCATCCAAAAATGTTGGAACATAAAACATTAGGCACCAACAATTTCATGGAAAAATAAGCTTTATAGAAACGTAATGATTAGGTTTTTTTTCAAGTAACAATTCCTTTCCCAATGTCCACAACAATGATATTTGGTGCAAAAAGGATCACTCTAGGGAACAAAATAGTTTTTTATGAACACATGTTTTTGGTGAGAATAACCAATTTTTGAACTATTTCTTAAAGGAAGAATTTGGGAATTTTACTTGCTAATGTATTCCTTACCATAGGTAATGTTTGACAGGAATTTCCTTAAAGATAATATTTATGACATTAGTTTACTAAAAAAGTTCTTATCTTCAATATTAACATCTTAGGATGGTTTTTCTCACCAGTAAGTATTTTAAGATTCATAGAATGTTTATCCTTCTCAGAATTTAATTTCTTAAGATTTTTAGAAAATTACTCTAGATCAAGATTTTTCTCATCATGATATTTATAAAGGTCTGATACTTATTTGGTATGTATAGACTATTTATAATTTTCTTTTTCTTTCTTTTTCTTGGGTTTATAATTCTCATTTTCATGTCTTTTGGAAAACCAAGACAATTATTTAATAATAAGGTAAAGATTTATCTTCATAAAAAAATATTCTTCATCTGAAGACTTATAATATTTATATTCTATACAATTTTCATTCAAAGATACCTTAGTGATAGATTCTTCATTGTATACCTTTTCCATTAGACAATTATTTTCAATGGGTATTTTGGCTAGTAGACACAGATTCTTTTGACTATAAGATTAATACTATGAGGATTCATCAGATGATTCACCCCTACTAGCACTCCATGTATCATGATCCATCAAGACATTCATGGCTTTATATTTTTAATAGTTCTTTATATTCCTCTACAAATGATTTTCTTTTCTATCTTTTTTTTTTGAGCTTTTGATAATCTGGCATGATGTGTCCTACTCTTTTTTATTCATAGTAAGTGACTTATGGGCCTTTATTTTCCTTTATTTATTTCTTCGTATATCTATACTAATAGTCTTTCTAACCCTCTATCTTGTTAATCCTTCAAGAAAGATTAGATAAGTCATTTTTAGAATGTTCACATTCCCTAGACTTAGATAGAACAATGACTTTCATAGACTATGATCTTTTAACCCTTTCCAAGGTCATGAATTTATTTGTAGTAAAATCTATACTTCTATTTCTATTATTATTTTTATTTATATTAGCATATTTTTTCATTCATGTCTCATATTGAATAAGTGTTCTGAAAAGATCATCAAGAGTAATATCAGAAACATTCTCATTCTCATCAATGGTTGTTCTTTTGGATTCTCACCTGTTGGTCATAATATCAGTAATCTTATCCATAAGAATTTCACAATCTAACCAACATTCACCCATAGATTTAATACTGTTTTCAATGGTCACAAATCATTGATTCACCTTTCAAACACATTCTCCATCAGTAAAAAAAAATCGATGATATTCTTCACTTAACATTCTTCTTCTAGTCTCTATATCTTTTGAAGTTCCGAATTGAGTAACATCTAGTTTCATCCTTATATTTTTGGTGGCTTCACATGAATAAATTTGGCTATATATATTCCAACTCACAGAATATATGAAATTATTTCATTCCTTGATGTTTAAGTTCATATTCCTCCTTTTCCTGGTTTGTAATGTTTCTGATTTCCTTATCAAGAATATTATATTCACCAATAACCATAACTTAATTATCCACTCTGGTGTTGATAATGAAAGTCTTCATCATATATTTCCAATATTCATAATAATTTCCATCAAATATAGGAGGTCTTATAGAATTTAGATTTTCAATCAAACAAACATTTATTCTTTCTATTTTTAAGAAGACAAAAATTAAGTTTCTTTAAATAGGTTAGTATAGTAAGTATATATTAAAAACTATATGAAAAATTAAGCAAGATAAACTAAAAATATTTATATGAGTATGATAATCTAAGTAAGATGATCTTTAGTAAATAATTTAAAAAAATCATGGAAACATGAGTATGTAAAACTGAACAAGGAAATATTGTGCAAGAAAACTTATATGTGATTATAAATATTTTTGGGACCTAATCTGATTCCAATTTTAGGAAAAAAATAGTGTATGTAGATGCTCAATTATAATAGGGGGTTAATTGTAAGTTTAAAAAAATTCATTTTTAGCCTTAAAGAAATCTATGTTTATCAAAGGTAGACAACTTAAATTCACTAACCTTGTTTTAATTATTAATTATGAAAAAAAAATTCTTCATGTATAGAAATGTGGATCTAGAAAAAAAATTAAGAATAATTTTCTTAGAGACCAATTCTACCTTAAAGCATATATATTCTTACTTATGAGAGTAAAAAAAGTACAAGAATGTATATGAAAGTTATACTTTCATCCTTTATCAAGATACAATGAAAATTAATCATGAAAACAAATAACAAGTAGGAAATCATTTAAACCCAAGAGTATGGTATCCAAAAACCTTGGATACAGGTCCCTTGTTTATACTTTCATGAAAGTATGTCTTTCCCACGCCAGGGTAAGCACTCAATAAGAATATCAGAATCTGTCTTCATATCCTTACAAGCCCCCAATCTTTAAGGTAGTCATCACATCTGTCTTCTTATCCTCAGAATCCCTTGATTGCACTCAACAAAAATCTGAGTATCACTAAGAAAGGTGAACTAGATGTTCATGTTAGAACAAGATGTTCATGAAATTCACAAAGCATGAGAGTTTTTCTCTTTCAATAATTCACTTCACATCACTAGAACATGTAATTTATAGATAGATCAACAGTCATTATTGATCTCATTCAAATGAGCTTTTATTTATAGGAAAACCCCCAATGGTCATCTCCCTCCTCCAATAGTCTTTTTTTTGAATTTTAGAGATCTTGTACACATATCACTCATCCAATAGTTAGTTAAAAGGAGATTGTATGACATCATTTCATAATAAAATCATGTGTAAGGAAAATGAATTAGATTAACCAAATCCGAATAACTAGAGTCTAAGAAAAAATAGAATTTATAGTCCAATCATATAAAAATTAAGATTATAGAAACATGGATATTGAGATTATGTTTTTCAAATATTTCAAACACTAAATTTTGAGGAATTGAGATTCTGAATTCGGAGGAATTCAGAGTATTAATTTCAATGATTTCAGAGCCTGAATTTTATAGAATTCAGAGTCTAAAAACAAAAGACTCTATATCCAAGGAACTATAAGATTATGAATTTTTATATATGAATCTTAATTTTTGACATAGTAATAAAATGATTTTGGTTTTGAGAAGTTATAAAATGAGGCAATGAAAACTAGGGCATGGATAAAAATTTCCATAGATAAAGGATATTTTCCTTAAAAAATTAATCCTTGGGGAAATATAATTTTCCTTAAGATAAAGTATTTTTTATTTTTAAAACATAGAGGAATGGAAAAATTCATTAAAAACCTTATTAACTTAGTAGACTATAGAACTGTCTGAAGTGTAGCTGGATCCTTTAGAGGTATCTTGAGGGATGTTTTTTCGGACCCTTAAAATCTTTCTATTCTAGTTGGTTTTGATTTCTCAAGGATGAGAATTATTTTAGAAGTATATGATGTAATGGATCGGACCAATCTAGTCCTTTACATTATGATAATATGGTTTTTGGGATTTTTTTTGGGAGTTCATGGTGACTCATTTCAACACATTGTAAAAATATCCATTTTCTATGTTTTTTAAGGTTTCTCATACAAATAGTGTGTCACATTTAAAATATCACCCTAGTGGTGTCACACTGGGAATCTATTTCTTGGGGTTTTTTCCCAGTGGTGCCTTGTGCTAAACAAAATGAAATTTGGAGGTGTCTCACTGAATTTTATCTCACTGAAAATACAAGGTGATTCATTTTAAGGTGCCTCAACTAGTGGTGACTTTCCTAGTTGTACATTTTCTAATGGGGACTCATCTAATGGTTCTTTGTCCAGTGGTACATCATCTTATGTTGCTTTTCTAGCGGTGCATCATCATGTGGCTCCTTGTATGGTAGATACACTCTAGCGATTCATGAACTAGCGGTGACTCGTCGAGTAGTGCCACACCCAATGATGGCTTACTGGGGTGCTTCACCCATTGGGTCCTCACCCAGTGATGTCTCATAATCTTTTTTCCATCATCATACTATATCACCCATTTAATGTTTTCATTGTTATAAAATATATCTAAATCCTTATTTTAATATATCTGATAAGAACTAAAATGTCATAAATTCTATCATAATGGTATCAGGTCCTTTACATGGTCAAAATGTGTTATCTTGACCAGATATGACTATGATGTCAAAAAATAAACATATTTAAACCAATTATCTATTTGGATATTTCAAAATTTGAGATATTCCTTCCCCATTTTACATATTTATAATGTAAACTAGTATGAGATTCCCCAAACCATTCATCCCTTATGGGTCATGTTATTGGGTGTATCTTCAGGATTATATTTCCCAAGTGTTTTTCATACTTAATGTGTTCCACTATTTCTGTCCAATTGTGAAGTGTAGATCACCTATTCTTGCAAGAAGGCTTTACTTCCTCATTATTAATTATGTATCAGGTTGGGTGGGTGTAAAAATGTTCATTTTGTGAAGATAGTTGAAGCTAAATCAAATAATAATAATTGGACCAGTTTAAGATCAATATGCAAGGGGATGGGAAAAGTAATTCATGGTTAGATATTATCAATTTTGTTTATATTGTGATCATTATGGGATTACTACCTACTAAAAATAATGGTTTTTTGGGGTCATTGTTTGTGCATAGGATTATTATGGAATTAATGTTGTTGTTTTCTCTAATTTTTTAAAAAATTGTTAAATTGTTTTAACAAGCAAATAAATGGATTTCCCTATATTATACATTCTTTGATAAAAACTTAATTAGACTATGTAATTAATGAAATAATTCCATGTTAAATCTGAATATGTTTTTCCTTGGGTCGTGTGGGGATGTGGTTGTCGGCATATATGTGAATATGGGTTTGTTGTTTTTGATATGGTAGTCTTATTGTCGTATTCTTCAATATGAGTGTTGTGGAAGTAGTTTTGGCTTAATGTTCTCCTTGATGTGGTTATGAGTTCAAGGTTATTGTGGTGATGAAAATGGATTAGGATTGATTACATTGAAGAATGATGGTAGTGGTTGGTATTGGAGCCTCCTTATTGATAACATGAACAAATCGTCACTATATATTTATATAAATATATGTGATATATCATGAATGGGTGCCACGCGGGGAGGTTGTGGAATGATGTCTCATTAATATGAAGATGCCTTTATTTATCAGGCTCATTACCTATACAATGGCAGATTCTATGTGACTTTGTTTCTCAGATAGTAATGGAATGTTTAAAGGAATTGTTTAATAATGAATGAAAGTGGATACACAAATTGATTAGGAGTATGAATTGGTTTGTGGATTTTGTGTGGTGTTATGCATATAAGGATAGGAGATCAATTAGAAGTGTTGGATTGTCTATGAACTCATAGGTTTGTTTTGAGAGTATGTTATCTTATATGATTGTACATATATTTTACTTAGAGATTTATATATGCACTCCTCCCTGGTTGATAAGTATGTGTTGAACACCCCTATCATCACATGGGAGGGTATATTCCCCAAACTTACTAGTGGGATGATGTATGGATGGCCACCCGTTATTCCCTGATCCTTCATACACTAGGTGATAGCCCAAGATTCTTTGAGATTGTTGTCATTTTTGACACCCATGTGAGTTCGGGAAAGTTGGGATTTCCCAAATTTCTACAGGATGATAGGTTGTTTGCGGTCTAGGGTCAATAGGAGTGATGTGATGTGGTTTATGGATCAGGTGTTGGTGGGAGTGATGGGATGTGTTTTTTGGCCCAGGTGTCTGTGGGTGGGATGTGATGTGGTTTTTGGACCATTTTTTGTGGGTGTGATGTGAAGTTGTTTGTGGACCAGGAGTATGTAGGTGGGATTTGATATTGTTTTAGGCCTAGGTATGTGCATGTGGGATGTGATGTGGAATGTTCAGAAGAGGTGGAAATGCCATGATTGTTTCCCTTAGGGTGTGAGAAAGGATAATTAGTGGATAAGTGTTGTGGGTTAACCTATCATCAATGTGATTTATATTATATTATGTGACATGCGTTATTTGGTGAGTGTTACTTGGTGAGGTTAGGGTAGTTAGTTTACCTCCTTAGATGATGTTTTGGTTCTGTTGTTTTCTCCTGGGTGCATTAATGTTCCTCTTTCACATGTTCATAAGAGACCATTTTTCTCCTACTGAGTATACTTGTATGCTCACCCTACATATGTATATTGTTTTTAGTTTTCAATGAGTATTATGTGGACCATGTAAGACCTTACGAGCATGCATCATGATTGTTGTTGTGTTGTTGCTTAGCTTTACTATTGGTATATTACATTAGAGACATTAGTTTTGTATTAGTATTATATTACACATTCATTTGGGATGGATTTACCTTTCCTTATAGTATTTCATGGATTTTTCCATGGATGATTCATTTTATGTTCTAATTTTGTTTTCATAAAAATATTAATGTCTACCATATTTGTGATATTTTTACACCTATGGTCTAACATTCCTAACACAGAAGACAATGAACTGATGCACTGAGCAGGGTCACCACAAGACCTCAAGTGTGCCTCACTGTACATTAAAGGTTGTTAACTATCAGCGATAGTGTAATAGGTCAAATTGGTAGACAATACCCTCTTTACCAGAGTAAGCGATAATAGAACACAATTTAAAAAGATGAAACAATTAGAAAAAATTAATAACCTGCCCAAATAACCAACTCCCAAAATGTCTACAACCATATACAAGAATAAAAATTGCATTGCATTCTACAATACCAAGTGGACAACACTTCAAAAGAAAGAATAATAGAAAAATCCCCAAAATAGTTCAGACTCCATGTTTGGATCCTCACCCATACATGTCCCATGTCGAACTCAACTGACTAGCATAGGTCAATTTCCCTTATCCTAACATGCAAGAATAAAATCTACCCGGGTACCCAATAGAGTCCTGATCAGGGTGTGAGTATAACTTAGTAGTCCACCACCAACGAGGTCTACAAAATTTAAAGTAATAATAGACAGTTAATGCAAGTGATTAATAATTGGAAGTAAAGGTAAAAGTTCAATAGTCTATTCTAGACTATGTTCCTTGAAATTACTATAACATTGAATCTAGGATCACTACATAGGCATCTCATGGATTAATATTCCTTTTTCACATGTTTATAAGATTATAATTGTTCAATATTATCATGAATATGGGAATAAGAATCATGTCTTATATAACTAGGAATCACATTATACTAACCTCATAATCCACACCTCGAATCCCTAATCCGAGTGGAATACAACCAATATGGGAACATAAGTCCTTCCCTTTCTCGAACTTTTTTATTTAGGTGTGGAGCTAGAACCTTGGTCCAACTCGACTGATAGGCATAGAACCTCACGTTTATACTGCACTCTAACAAGCCATGTCCACATTCTTACTTATCTTTCACCTAAATTAACAACATCACAACATGAATAACCAATATCATTTGCAACATCACCCAAATATAAATAAATGGGAAGTTAACATTTTTCCTCAATCCATTAACACATTTATCATTTATATCACTTTACCCTTTACCCCATTTCCCATTTCTCATTAATATCTCACTAATCATATTCAAGTGTATACATAATTCCTTTACATATTACCATCTATTTCATTTAACACATTTAAATGTCTACTAAAAAATCCATTAGCCTTTAACCACATTAAAAATAGCAGGCCACAATCTATTGTGAATCATTATATAAACAAATTAATATAGTCATTAAATATCTACATCATTGTGAGTCAATTTCACACCTTATACTCATGTTATCCCATTTTAAAGGGTCGGTGCACCCCAAGGGTGTCCCTAGAAATAGTCACGACATCATTCATGAATCACATGTGGATCATGAGGGATCATTTAGTTATTTAGGCACTCAATATACCACATAAATCCAATAGCACCAGGAACACATCAGTATGAGAACAAAAATAAAACCCTATAAGCACAAATATAAATATGAAGTATGTGATATAACATATAGACCACATACATTGAATTTATTGGTGTACACACTCATAATCAATCCCTTAGATTATAATTCATGCACCCTATGTAGCCTCAACCTTGATCTCACAATTAAAAAGTGGGTTTTAGAGATTTCGATGGACTTTAGGAAGATATGTAAACCCCAAACAAGAAAGTGATGTTTGAGTGGGATTAGCCTTACCAGGATCCTCATTTCAAAATGGAAGACACTCCAAACAACCTATTATTGAGAGAGAATAACCCTTGGGATAACTTGGTATATTTGGTTCGTTCCTAGGGTTTCAAGAGGGGAGATGGAAGAAAATCCTGAGTGGAACATAAAAATACTATGATGGAATTTTTGTAAATTTCCCTAAAGTTACTAGGCCACACAATTTACCCGCACAGTTTTGCAGACTGTGAAGAATCCATGAGGATGATACTATATGAAAATGACCCCCTCACACTGTTACCTAGGATTTATACATGGTTTTATCTATCCATGTGTAAGACATGAAGCATACCCCAAACCCCACTTTTTATTCCTCTTCTATGTCTTGAACCCCCGTAACTCCCCCATATATTCACTTGAATGTTAGAAATAACATATTTAACCAATATAAGTAACATAAACATAACATAAACAAAAAAATACCTTAGGGAGATCTGGGACCTTACAACCTCCCAAGAATATGATGGCTCATACTCGAGACTCTCTTTCTGAGCATCATTATGCCCCTATAAAAAATTGATCGAGAAACTAGGCCCGCATATCTGATTGTCTCTCCCATGTTTCCTTCTGAACATTTTCATGATGCCACAGAACATGAAACAAAGGTACAACCATTCCCCGCATGACCTTATCACCATTTTCCACATTATGAATTGGATTATCCTCAAAGAACACATCAACCTCGACCTCGACACCATCGGTGTTGATTATAGGAGATGGATCATGGTGATTCTGTTAGAGTTGTGAGTCATAGAAAGCATCATGAATCCCAATATATGGTGGTGGTAGAGATAATCAGTATGCCATAGGTCTTATCCTCTCCACATTCTCAAATGTACCCACATACCGAGGTTATATCCTTCCTTATTTTCTGATATAGTGGTGACCCAACCTTTGTGACACCCGAAAGAATGCACTATCACCCACAAAATACTCGAGAGGTCTATAGTACTGATTACTCTATGGATTCTGCCAACTCTTATCTATTTTCATATACTTTTGAATCAATCAAACCATCTCTGACGTCTCCTAAACAAGACTCCTTCCTAACAGGTTAGACTTCTAAAACTCTAACCAACGTAGTAGAGATCTACACAGTCTCCCATAAAGAGCCTCAAAGGGAGCTATTTGATTTTTTTCCAAGAAATGGTCATTATAGGAAAACTCACAAGTGACAAGTGAATTTCCCTTGAACCAATGATGTCCAGAAAACATGCTCTCAACATGTCTTATAATATTTTAATTGTACTCTCTGACTACTCGTCAGTCTGTGTGTGGTACGTTGTACTCAAAAACACCTGGGTAGTAATCGCCTTCTATAGTACCTTGTTGATGTGCAAGGTTAAATGAGTATTGTGATATGAAAAAATTGTTCTCTATAGACCATGAACCCAAAGTATTTATTGAACACTGAACTCCCCCATCTAGTCGGCTATTTAGGTCTTCTAGATCGGTAAGAAATTAGCCACTTTTGTCTGTCGATCTACCATCAACCAAATTGCATCATTGTTCGAAGGAATCTCAGAAGATACACTACAAAGTCCATCATTAGGTAATTCCACTTCCACTCTGGAATATGAAATGACTACAACAGCCCTCCAAGATGTTAATTTTCTGACATTACCTGTTGAAAAATAAGTCATCACACTAAAAAATTCACAAATTTTTTCTTCATCCCCTGCCATCACAATTTCCTACAAATATCTCACTACATTTTCATCAAGATAGGTTGCACTACTCCCATGGAAACATGAAACAAATTCATAAAATATTCATATTAAATTTCGGTAACAATAAAAAATCCATGAACATAAGAGATTCCATCTGAACCAATACCCAAACTATGAGGTGACTCCCCACCTTTAAGGATTTCTATGATAGAAAAACACTCAGGATCCACCAACTGACTCTCTTTAACTCGGATCAAAAGTGAGGTTCAACTAAAATTGACTCATGTGTGATCTACCAATTCCTATCCTCTACCCCAAAATGTATCTCAATAATCAATGGAATCATCTTGAACTCAAAACTGGATTCCTAAACCACCTGATTCTGAGTCTTCTAGTTTGGGGAATCAGCCACACTATTCCCTTTCCCTAGTTTATAGAACAACTCAAAATTGAATTTTTCCAGGTTTCCAACTCTTGTTCACTATATAATATTGAAATCTTGATGAAGAATATTTACTTGATACTTTTATGGTCGATAAAAACCATAATTGGTTTTCTAAACAAGTAATGACTCCCACACATCAAGGCATGATCCAAAACAGTAAGATCACGGTCATGAGTAGGGTAATTTCTTTCATGTGGTCTCAACAACCTCAACCCATAATCTAAAACCTGATCATAATGCATAAACACTTCACCAATTCCAAAACTAGACGCATCATCGAACAAGGTGTACTTATTATGTGGTTCGGGTAAGATCAAAATCAATGTGATGGTCAATAACATTTTTTGGTCCTGAATAGCATTCTCACAAGCCTCTAAACATTCAAACATAACCTCTTATTGGTTAGGCCTTTGAGTGGAACATACAAATGAGATAAATATCTAATAAACCTTTAGTAATAACCTGAAAAACCAATAAAACTCTGAACATCAAATATTTTCTTGGGTTGTACCCTAGAAACCACAGCATGAACCTTTTCTAGATCAATTGAGACCCCTGACTCCAAAATGATGTGCCCCAAAAAGTTCACCTCATCAATCCAAAACTGGTATTTTGATAGCTTGGTGTAAAGCATATGATATTTTGTGTACTGAAGACAATGTTAATATGTTTAGAATGATCATTATGATTTGTAGAGTACTAGAAGATGTCATCAATGAAGACAACATTGAAAAAATCAAGGTATGGGTGGATTATCTGGTTCACCAAGGCCATGAACACATCCAATGAATTTGTCAATCCATATGGAATCACAAAAAATTCACACAAACCATACTTTCTTTGGAAAGCTATCAATGGTTTGTCAAAAGGTGTCACTATAAAATAATGGTATCCAGATCTCATATCGATCATAGAAAAAAATGATAAACCACTGAGCAGATAATCATGTCATTTATTCTAGGAAGAGGAAATTATTTATTAGCACTCTTCATGTTCAATTTCATATAATCAACACATATACTCTTTGATATGTCATCCTTCCTAGTAAACATCATATGAGATCCCCATGGTGATGTAAATAGATGTTTAAACAGCTTATGTTCCAACTCCTTTAGCGGAACATTGATTTCATAGAGATCATACGGTTCCATTCGGTATGTAGGAATCGAAACTGGGTCCACCCTAGTTAATAATTTGATCATAAACTCAAAATATCTCTTAGGAGGTAACCCCTATATGTCATTAGGAAAAATATTTTGAAAAAGGAACACAATAAAAGGGAAGACTGGAATCACATTCTCTCCATCATCCAACATAAAGCATTCTACATGGGATATGAGTTCTCCTAATGGTAGGGGTAGTAGCCCTATGTGGCCTCCTCGAGTATCCCACTCACGATGATGGACATAAGTTCTTCTATCGAGAGATGTGAATGTCAACTGACATCGATTATAGTCAAAATGCAATTTATATAACACCAACCAATCCATCCCAAAGATTTTTTCAAAACATGATCTCCCTAGGATAAACAGATCCCACAGAAAACGATATCCAACAACCTCGAGAGAAAATACCTTACACTATCTCATATCCTCAACTAATACACCTAAAAGATTATTAAGTGACATTAATCTACAAGATATTTCCTTGATTAAGCCCAAAACAACTACAAACTGAGATGATATAAAATAACTCATATCACATGTATCAAATAAAGCACAAGTGAGAGTGGATGATACTAGAATCATACCTCAAACAGTAGATGGTGCTACCTCACCACCAATAGTTGTCATATAATCTGCATAGACATGACATACCCCTTTACCCTAGGCTCTATCCTGAGTAAACTACACTGCACAGCCATGTAGATAAGGTTGATCTCACCCCAGAGTTTCGCATCCACTGCTTCCACTAGTATGTCTCATGGAGCTCCAAATGTCTGCCTAATATGGGGTAGTTGACCCCCTTCCTACATTGCGCATATTCCTCTTACCCTAATAATTCCTTGACTATTGAGGGATCCTTTATAACCCCTTCATATGACCTATCCTACTGCATGCTCTCCACTCTACTAGTGGGAGGGGACACTGGTCACACTTGTTACTCATCCTGGCACACCGACAACAAAGGACCTGGTCACCACTCTGAGAAGACGACCCCTCTTCTGATTAACCTTTTTTCTTCCACCCTTATGAAGATTCCAAAATAGTGCTTCTTACTCTCCCAGTCGGCACAACATGGGGACCCAGCTAGAACCAAAATTTCACTATCGAAATCCCCTTTTAGGGTCCCCTCTGAGATAAGGTCTTGGTTTACAACATCAGCAAACCTTTTTAGAGGGAATATATTTGCTTGATACCTGATATAATGTCTCAACCCATCCAGGAAATGTTTTTCCATGGCTCTCTCATCTCATGTCAACATTGGAATGGAGCATCTGAATTCAGTGAAATGAAAAGCATAGTCCATTACTGAAATTGTCCCATGTGTCAACCTCATTAAATCTACATCCTTCCTTGGCCACAAGGGTCATGTGTAAAAGTGATAATGAATCTTCTTTTAAAAATATTTCCACATCATTCCTTTGGCCAGGTCTGTCTAAACCATTATATCCCCCCAACTCTTTTCTTGAACACTTATCATATAGGCTGCCAACATGAATCTCTTCTTGAGAGTAGTATCCATATAGTCATGAATAGTTTGGATAGACTCTAACCAGAACTTCACTGCCTCTTTCCACCATATTTAGAAAAGTTTGGAGGTTTCCGCAATTAAAACTCAATGGATAGCTCAAACATACTCGATGTATCCTGCCCCAGGGTCCCGATTAATCATACATGTAAAACATGTAATGTTCCAATGGAACTAATCTTCCCTATCATCCCAAGGGAACATTTTCTCATACTCCACTACTAGAGGAGTGTTCTTTTTAACATCATCCTATTGCATAGTCGTCACATTTCTTCATGGTGGAATTTCTCTGAAATGCCAAACACGAGATTTAGAACACATCTATAATGCCTTTATGAAAAGGAAAAAAGATATAGCTAGGTTCATCAAATTCCATAACCAGGACAGATAACATACACTACCCAAACGAGCCTACTCACAACCAAATCACTATGGTTTTCCATTTATCCTTAGGCCATGGATTACACTGGTATCTAATTCACATGTTTATAATCCTTATCTTTTACCAAATTCAATACAATTTACACATCCCAATTTACTCTTTCAACAAGATAATCCACTATCCCTTATTTATTGAACACCATTTTTAAATTACTACATATCATTTTCAAGTCCTTTTTTCTATTCATTCCATCCAATTAAGAACAATTTCATTACTTTTATGAAAAAAATTCATCTTATCCTTTATATCATGTACACCCATCCCGTGTGTGTTCCTACCATGATGCATGTCACTTATCTACGTAGGTTCCTAGAATGATCCATGAATGAACAACCTCGTACCCTTCCGACCATAAAAGAAATATAACAATACCATAAAATCTCACAACATGTGCATCACCTGATGGTTAAATATCATCAAATATAACAACACACAATAAGAACAACAGTCCATGCATAGGGTGACATGGGTTTTCCCTCATATTCATGTTAGCTACTCCCAAGAATGAGCTCATTACCAAGTCCCCACAAATTCATAACCTCTTATCTACCAACTCACAAATAAAGAGAAATATAATTAACTCCTTTGATTCCACTTTTTAACATTCTTGACCCAGGATCCACTAAACCAATGGCCCAAGTTGAGTCTCCACATGACATCAAGCATGCCTCCCCATACACCAGAGGTTTAATAATTTCAAAGATAGTATAATAGGTCATGTAGGGATACTATACACTCTTTACCATAGTAAGACACAGTATAACACAATTTAAATAATGGAAACAATAAGAAACAATTATTAGGATGAATAAATAGCCAACTTCCAAACTGGGTACAACCATATAAATTAGTAAATATTTCATTCCATTCTATAGTTCTAAGTGAAAAAATTCCGAAAAAATAAAAATAGAATAATCCCCAAAATATTCCAGACTCCAAGTCTAGATCCCCCCCCCCCACCATACATGTCCCATGTCCAACTCAAATCCCTATCCTAAGTCCATTTCCCTTGTCCTAGCCTAAAAGCATGAAATCTGATTAGGTTTCCAATGGTAGCCTTAGCAGGGTGTGAGTATAACTCAGAAGGTAACCACCAATAGTGTATAGTAAATATCTAGTAAATGTAGATAGTTCATGTAATTGATAAATAACGACAATTTAAGGTAAATAGTTCAATAGGCCATTCTAGACTATGTTCCTTTAAATTATACTAGTATTTATTCTAGGATCACTACATAGGTATACCATGGTTTAATAAAACTTTTCTATTTCTGAAATGGATTAGGCATGTTCAACATTATCAGTCATATGGGGATAACAATCAATTTCAATATCACTATGAATCACATTATAATAACCAGGTAATCCTCACCTCGAAACCTCACACATGGTGGAATGCAACCATCAGGGGAATATAACTCTTTCCCCTACCTAACCATGGGAATTTCACGGTGGATAAAGAACCTTAATCCAACTCAACCTGTGGGTGTAGAACCCCAAGTATATACCCACACTATCAAGCCATGTGCACATGATTACATATCATTCACCATAATTAACCACATCACAACAAGCATAACTAATATCATTTTCATCATAACAAAAATATAAAAAATGAGAATTTAACATTCTGCCACAACCACTAATGAATTCATCATTTATATCACATAAACCTTTAGCCCCATTTCCTATTTCTCATTTCACAGGTCTGCCCCACTATTCATATTAACGTATAAACATAATTTATTATCATATTCCCATTAATATCATTTAAACCATTTAAATGTCATCCAAAAAATACATTGTACATTAACCACATTAGTCACCATTATCCACAACACATTATAACTAATTACATAATCTAATTAACTTACTATTTATGTCTTATATCATTACGATTCAATTTCTCACTTTATACCCCAGATAGGCCATTCGATACGATCGGCGCACCCCATGGGTGGATCTAAAAACACTCCTGAAATCCTCTATTCATCTGACAGGGGTCAAGATGTTCCATTTATTTATTTTGGTACTCAAAATACCACATGTTTCCAATGAAACCATGAACAAATCATTATGAGAACAATAATTGAACCCTGCATGTTCAATTCTAAATATGAACTATGAGATATGCCTTGTAGACCACCTTAATTGAATCAAACGGTGAATTTACTTTTAATCGAGTCCTTAAATCCCAATTCATCCACCCTTTGAAGCCTCAACCATGATCTCTCTAAAAAAAGTGTTTTAGATTTTTTTCTTGAGGGAAGAAAGAGATGAAAACCAAAACCAAAAAGGAAAAGAGAGAGTGGGATTACCTTTACCCAGATATTCATTTCTCAACAAATGACACTCCAAATGACCTAGAGTTGAGCTAGAATCACCCTTAAGAGATCATGGAGGATTTGGTTTCATCCTATGGTTGCAAGAGGGTAGTAGGATGAAAACAGAACATAAAATTCCCTGATTTCTTTTTTTTTGAAATCTCAAATGTTACTAGGCTGCATGGTTTACCCGCATGGTTTTCCAAACCACGCGCAAATCATGTGGATGTACTATCCAAAACAGCCCCCTTACATGGTTACCTAAGATTTTGGCATTGTTTTCACTAACATTGTGCAAACTATGTAGAATTCGCAGAAACCTCATTTTTCTTCCACTTTAGTGTTTTTCAACCCCCGGAACCACACCAAGTATTCACATGAAGTTGTGAAAAAACATATTTAACCAAAATAAGGAATATAAACTTAATGTAAACAAAAAATACCTTATGGGAGATCTAGTATCATACACATGATGATAGTCACCAACCATGGATTTCAAGAGGTCAGACTCATGGACTATTATCTCCCTTTCATCATTGCCAGCCTAAGATGGGTATGATTGGAGGAAGGGGACATGACAATTCAATACCTCCAAGTGGTGTATTTCATTTTTTTTAGACCATAAATATGAAAAATATAAAAATATATAAGGTAAATTTAATTTTTTATCTATAAATAATTAGAAGGTCTCTCCAATTGTTCCATAATATATTCCATAATAAAAAACCAATCATGTATCTTATTTAAATGAAATGTTGAATGAAATAATGTGTAATTTTAATATTTAAAAAAAATCATTCCATCATTTCATTAGTTGAAAATCATTTCAAACATGAAAAAAATAATCAATTTGTATAAATTATTTAAAATAAATCATTAGGAATGATTAAAATAGTTCAAGAATTGATAGAATATATTATAAAATAATACACATGAAAAAGGGTAATCTACTATAATGAATGTTAGATTCTTGAAACATAATCCTCACACTTCTCAAATCAGTGATCACGGTTATACATCTATGCACACTTACCTTAGGTTTATCTTAGATAGGACTCATCAATATTCCATCAAGGATAACCATGCCAGATGTGGATTTGTTATAGTTTTAATTGTAAATATAATAATAGAGTGTCATGATCCAAGTGTGTGAGTTGAAAATAACCCACTATCCACAGCAGATATATTCTACTCATTCAATAAATAATCACTGAGAAAATTATATCACATCAAAACAAGCATCGTTTTAAATAAAATTTTCTGTTTTTCAATTTCCATATTACAATTCAATTTGATAACCAAAACATATCTATTCTATCATTTTATGACTAACAAATCCAAAAACCTTATTGAGTTCTCATATTTCACATTATTCAATTATTTCATAAAAACTCTCAATAATTTCATTAATTTCATAATTTTGAAAATCTAGAACACAAAAGTAATTCCAAGAAAAATGAGGGTGTTTCCCAAAATCCATTCCATTGAAAATAATTGTTCGAAATCATGTAAAATAGGGATTTTTAAATCGATTGAAATATTTTTCAGGAAAACCAATCAAATAAGGGTTTCAATTACATTTAATATCTACATTGGAACCACCAATTTTTAATCACCTAAATCATATGATCAACACATGTAATGGGGTTGACAATGATGATTGATGGCAAGGAGGATCTAAAAATAATATCTAGATTCAAATTATATCATGACAAGGATTATATTAAACAAAAGTTAGTTTACATGCATCAATAACATGATAATATAAGAATTTATATAGATGGGAGAATGGAATATTGGAAGAGATCACCCAGGAGAATATCCACTTACTAGATAGGGATATGATATTCCATTGACACAATTGTTCACTAATTGATGAGATTAGTGTAGCCAAAATCACTTATTGGGAACTCCATGTAATGTAAAATTGAATTAGGGACACTGGGAGTATTAATCTACATAAATGGGGGTATTATGAAGTTTAAATTAATTTTCAAAGTAATTAATAACTGAATGCACTATTAGATAGAAGAGGAAGAAATTTATGTGAAATCGTTCAATACACATTTTCCCCTAGAGTTTTAAGTGCAATATTTCAACTTGTTGACATCATTCTTTTCAAATTTGTGCTAAAACACCACATTACAAAATTTCTATGTGGTTCACAGTTTCCCCTGATGGTGAATGGTTTTGTAAAATAGTGCACCAATTTTTTACAACAAAACAATATTCAAAAAAATCCAATAATTCATTGGGATGACCCCAAAACAAGCTCCGACATAATGGAAATAAAAAAAGATAAGGATTTCATGAAATAAGGTAACAAGTAGTTACATCTCATTATCTCTTTCATGTCATATTATCACTTGTGATCATTGAATAATATCTCTTATATTTACCTTTATAGATGACTTGAGGTCATCATTTCTTACATTCCCTTCTCCCTTAATTATGAAAAAAGGTTTTATGTATTGTATGTCTAATAAGGGTACAATGTGAGAATAACATTATGTTAGATGTTGAATAATATTCACGAAATATGTTTATTTAGAATTTAATTTCTAATGAAACAAAACATTTACATTTTGGGACATGTATTATAATGATATGAATTGAATATTACTTTAAAAAAATATAATATTTATACATTTAATTCTTAGTCTTCCACATAAGGTTTCTTTCCTTTGAAAATTTTATCATGTGATATTTTAAATAGTAAAAAAATATTTTTAATACGAAATGAATCTATATTAGGAGGATATAATTATGGAATGAAATTGAGTCTATATCTTAAATTAATGATCATAATTGGGTTGATCATGCGGAATTCAATAATATTTTGAGTCTCAATGAGAGAATGAGACTTAACGTTAATCAAAATTCCTCTCAGATGTTCCCATGTTGCATTAACCTGTGCAATCTTCTTTAGGTCCCAGTTGAGGGAGATGACTTCACTTTCATTAGATACTATTAGAATGGAATGAAAACTAGTAAAAAATAAATATTATAAGTTTAAATGGATGACAGAGTTTTAGAAAAATGGAGTTATTAGTTTAACCATTCCAAAGAAACACCAAATCATAGCCCCATTTGTGTTGATGTCTCGACACAATGGTAAAGGTCAACTCCCATTCGATTGAAATTTAATAATTGATGTATGGTGACTCATGGAAGTAGATAAAATCGCAAAGAGGCTTAGAAAATTGATCTCATTCGTAGTCCATTCCATTATATGGATATAATATTAAAATATACTATGGAGTTAATTAGGGAGATGAGCATAAAATCATTATAAACGATTGACCTGGAAATTAAGACTTGTAAAGATGATAATGTTTTTTTTCAAATTTAGAATCCATATCATAATACCCCGTATAGTGAATAGTTACATTCAAACCAAAATCATCATGTCCTTTTAATAAAAAAGGAAATGATGGAAAAAATCAGTTAATTATGGAAAAGGCTAAAGGATGGTGATATGAACTCATTGTTAATTCTTATATTTCATAAAGAGAATAGGAAAAAATATGGAACAGTGGAAATCAACATAAATGGGATCCTTTAGAATAGTAAAAAATAAATCTATTTGGATTTGATAGAATATTTCAAGGTTCAGTATTTTGATAATGTGCATGTCAAAACACAAATATGGCAGAAAATATAGAAACATTCCTTTGAGAGCATCAAAATTGAGCTCTTATTATGGTTCCATCCAGAAATGAAATTATAGCATCTCTATTCTATCTCAATATTGAGTGTTCTTCTCAAATTGTTGGATTCACTGACAAACTATTTGTGTTTTATTGGGTTATTTGTTAGGATGATATTAATCATACAATAAATGAATTCTTAACTCAAATCTCAATTCTATATTGGGAAAAATTGAGATTAATTTCATTAATTCCAAAGAATGAGAATGCACTTGATTTTAAAGACATCAAGTATATTTCCATTGGAACCATAATTCCCAAACATATCAAAAAGATCTTTATGAATATAATAAGATAAATTATTAATAATTCTTCCAATCAATTTTCTTTCTATTTTTTATTGGGAGTAATATTAAGAATTCTATATTCACAAAATCAGAATGTATAAATTTAATGAAGATAAAAACAAAATAAGGAAACTTTGAATGAAAATTTGACATATCCAAACCCATTTATATACTAAAATGGATATTTTTGTCCTTAAGAGATATGGTTTCTCAAATGAATTTATAAATATTATTATCATTATTCCTAGATCATCAAGGATATCCATTCTCATTAATGGAACACATATATATATATATTTTGATGTGAAAGGGATATGAAACTAGGTGTTATTAATTTATGGATTTTGGTTCAAATTTTTAGAGACTATATGAGTTGATTTACCAATGGTATTAATCAAACTATATTTTATAGGCAAATCAAAGTTGTAAGTCATAATTATGCACCAATATATCTTCTGTATGCTAATGATATCCTCTTTAATTAGAAATCCTTAGGAATGAACATACCCTTATTAAATGTACCTTTTCACATTATGAAGAAGTTACTAGAAAATCCATAAGTTGAGAGAAATCCATCCTTTTCATTGGTGATGGGATTTTGTTAGGAAAGAAAAAGGGGATAAACAACAACATTAGAGTACGTAGGGGAACTCTTAATTTCAGTTAAATTTATGTTCCCTTATTCTAGGAAAATGTTTGGAGAAATATCAGGATGCAATATTCACATTAATTTTTAATAAAATATATAGGTGGATAGGTATACCAATTTCCTTAGTTGGAAGGGTGTTCCTTGTAAACTTTGTGATTACATCGATCTTTTTTTACAAATTTTCACATTATTGATGACCTAGATGTCTCATTAAAAAACATCATGGAATAATCAAAAATTTAATATGGACTAGGTGAACAAATGAAAATAATCTGATTACAGTTTCATGTTAGGATGGAATTAATCCCATTTAAATGGAAATACATTGGATAATAGACCTCATGATTTGTATTGGTGGTTTCATTTGGAAATTTCCATGTAAATTTCCATCTAATGATTCTCTATTTGACATTCTATCAAAAATAATTAGAATGGAAATTTATAAATGGATATAAAATTATAATATTTATTGTGTTTTTTCATCCATTATGAAATATATTAATTTTATCATAAATTACACATAGAGGCTCCTAAGTATGAACTCCAATCTCAACTAATGGACCACAGATTAGATGGGTATTCTATTTTATATCACAATATGAATACCCCATTATTTTTTATTAATACATATTGTTGATTTAATTATACAACATCAAATATAGTAAGACCAATAATACCCAATGTTATCAAGTACATATGATTAATCCCACCAATCAATGCATAAAAAGTTTTATACTTCATTGGTGGTGAAAATAATAGGTATTATTAATCTCATTAATGAAATAAACACTCTTATTATTTGGGGTGAGATAGGAATACTGATAATACCCAAAGTAATAAATTACATATTATGAATCCTAGCCATCTACTCAAGGATAAATTTCAACATATATTGTTATTCTTCTGTAATTCCTGGACCCTCAGGTTGTTGAGTTTTTTTTTCAAAAACATTTTGGTTCTATTAATGGTTGAATCTATCAGTTCACTAGAATTTTGGTGAATATGATGTAGAGATATAATCTATTGTATATGTTTCTAGATATTACATCAAATATAATTTTGACTGATTATAGTTTGATTTTGACTCTGAAGTTTCTATCAAAGACATTCAATCATGAATACAAAATGTGCCATAGGAAATCCTGCCTAATTTGATTTATTATATTGGTAATTTTACTCGGTTCAATTGGATTATATCTCAAGGATAATGAGTAGAAAATAAATTGGATGACACCCTATCAATGATAGTGGTCATGGTGATGAATAAGATGGTGACCTTCAGGTCCCTTGATTATTTACTTCTAATTCTGGATGCATACATGTGTGGTGTACTACATTTCAAACATTATAATATATCTTTCTAACACTTTTCTTTTATTTTCCTTTTTTTTAATATTTTCATAGGGCCACCATTGACTATATCATGTACCTTTTGGATAAAATATCATATTTTAAAGAATTTCAAAATTAATAATTTAAATATATAACTTATTGGACTCAACCAACCATGAACCCATATAGGATGATAGTAGGATAGGTGTTTCACCTCAAACTAATCAACAATATCTTAAGGGATAGTGACTCACAACATGTTATAATATCAGATATGATAGTATCTCTTATAAAAAATATATATAGACACATATCACCAAATTGGATAATAATAATATAAATAAATTCAAATAAGAAAAAATAATATAAAACTCTTGAGAAAAAGATATGATCTATATCATAGAACAATATTATAATCTATAATGTAAAAATTTTCAACACAAACATTCAAAACAAGCCACAAAATAAGAGCTCACATATTCAACATAGGTTAAGGGATATGTGTAATTAACAATAACAAGATGTGAATTTCATTAGATATGGTTTCCTCTAAGCATCATTGGGCTCATATTCAACTAACACCACATCCTTTATATTCCCCACAAATTTTATTTTTGATTTACATTGGAAATGGAAAATAAATGTTAATCACTAATCTAGTGGTGATTACTAGTACCCTTTAAAAGCCCCCAAAAACAATAAAAGAAAATAAAGGAGTTGTCATCAATAACAAATCCATTATCTAAATAACAACCCACTCATGAAATAAGGGTATTAAGATATATAATCCTTGACATGTTACAGTAATATAAAATAAAATACATTAATTACCACTCCCCTATATCCTAGCATTTCAAGAAAATTCATCACCGGACTAATCCAAGAGTCAATGATTCTTATCTAAACAAATTCCATGTCATCATGTTCCCTATGGTGGGGGGACTTATGAAATCACATGATATGTCTCATTAATGATAGAATTGAACCACTAAGAGTGACACTCCTTACAAAAAATTGTTATAAAATAATGGATAGCCTTTCCACAGAAATAGATTAATCGGTCCCCAATGACTCAAAGAAATTTTTTTGGGGATTAAAAACTCTATTAGAACCAAGTCAAACCCAGTCCATTTAATATTTATTGAAATAATGAATACATTCCCAATTTTTATAATACATCGACATAATTAATGTGGGGTTATACCGAACTTTAAGTCTTTGTGGGTGATTGACTGTATATACTTAAAATGTAACCAAGGGAACTAGAAACCCAAATGCATGTTCTTATCAACACTTAAATACCAAGCCATGAACTCTATGGATCTAATGATACTAGACTACCATACAACCCCTTATCTCACATTATATGTTGAATTGGGATGTATAATACTATTTTAAAAAAATCAGGATTCTCTATCATCATTTTTAATCCATCACATGAGTTAGAAGATAAACAAATTCATATTAATGGATTGTGTTGGGTCACCCTATCTAAGGTTTATCATAGTCAATTCATGATTTATAATTCCAATCCACAATTCCACAGCCACTGTTTTCACAATATAATTGACACTCCAAATTCCACTAGTAATTACTATATAAAACATCACCATAAAAGGACCATAAATCCACACCTCTGATTCCACCTTCATATCATATCTAGAAAATTATTGTCGCAAAAGGCAATATATAATAGTAATTATTAACATATGGTATTGTTTTATGATGAAATCCCATTTACCCATATAATGAATTATGGATGTGGTGTTCACGGTGAAAAATATATTGTTGGTGAGTGAAATTAAATTTAATAGAATGGGATAAATTCAATAAATAATACATCATATTGTTTCACAACTGGTCAGAGTGAAAATTTACCCTACCAATTTAATAATTTATACAATAAATTTTTTCAAAAAAAATCATTGTATTTATTCCATGACTCAATATCCATAATCAAAGACCATACCAAAATATCATAAGGTATTATGAATTACACAAAATTGAAGCGCAAAAAAATAAAATAGGTATTCAAGGGAATTATTATTATAGTTATATATCATATATGAACTAATCAAAAATGGATTGTTTCTAATGAAAAATAAATTCTAACAATAATTGATAGGGCTTAATTGAAGTCAAGTTGTAATGAAATAGTGAGAAATATAAGTTTTATTTTTAGTTTCATTATCTGATAATGTATATTGAGAAGATAATAGTGTCCTACTATAACTTGGATTTTTCAATGTTGTATAATTAAATACTTTGTGACCTCCATGGGATCAATTCATGTTCTTCATTTTTGATGGATAATCCGGGATAACTTGGGAGAAAAATCAAACTACCATATGTTATGTGATTGAGAGTGGAATTGAAAATTGGAGTTAGAAACATTTTATCCACTATTTGTAAAGGAAACATATTCAAAACCATTTATAGAACAAAAACTAATTGTCGAGGTGAAAATATTTTAGGATGGACAATTCGAGGGTATAACAAGTACCATCAAACCAAAATGGACCTCAGTCAATCAATGGTCTAAAAAACACAGTGAAATAAAAGCCCTTAAATATAGATGTAATACAAAGATATGTTTTATTATATTTACACTACTAAGACATGCTTTAGGGTAACACCCGATGTCATATTGAAATGAATAGTCTTCCAAAAATTATGCATGAAATAAGAAAAATCCTTGAATAACCCCCATTAATGAAAAAACAAAAGATAATAATAAATGTGAGAAATCACTATATAAGATAATACCTAAGATAAAACATGTCTTGTTCCTCTCATGTTATATTAACTCTTATGCTCATGACACTGACCATTCAAACCTATATAGTATGGAGTAAGAGAACAATCTTGACATAAAATAAAATACCACAAAACAGGGGCACAATTAAAATAAAAAACTAATGAGGTATTCAAGTAATAATTCCAAGTCAAAACATCCAACCCACTTTAACGATTTTTACAAAAGAATATTAACCTACTAAAAAATGTGTGGCAAATGATATTGGATCTAACGCTTATCGTACTATGTTCTATCCTAAATGTTCTTGTACTAATATCCCACATGCACTAGTATTATTTCCCAAATATAATTGTTCCTTTCATTATAATCCCAAATATCTTTATGGTACAACATGAATATATATTTATTTATTATTCCAAAATTACCTAGTCAATGATGTGTGATATATCATTCATATAATTCATAAATTTTGACATGTGGAAGACGTTGTTCACCAATTCCAAATAAGGGATTAATGTAAGGCTGTAAGAAACCTCTCCCACACATTGAATTTTCTAGAATGGTTTGGAAAACAATTAGGATCTCTTAAAACCCCTTGTAATCATCTCAAAACCATATCATCGTGATATTTTAAAAAAATGATCTACCTACTCAATATATAATTGCCTCTTTCATTTGTCTATGTAGGATGTTAGATAACTCTAAAGTTTCCATATACAATCCTTGACCACCAAAAAATAAGTGTTTGGAGGGATATTTTATAGATTATACAAATTTTAGTTAATACTCAATGCTCTTGCTAAAATCTACCATAAATGATTTCTTCATATTATTGACAACTCATTCTTTTTTCTCAGTCAACCCAACCATATATGGGTGTAATTTCATACTAAATCACTATTTCCTCTCTAATAACTAATTGATATATCATTTATAGTAGGGGTATAAAACTATCATCACGCCATATGAAATATTCATAGTTATTTCATGAATTGTGATGATCTCAATCATGTAAAAAAATATATCATATTCTATAAATTTTCTCCAAAACTATAATGGAAGTTGGTCAATGTTATTTTTCTATCAATTATAAAAAAATGCATCATAAACCTTTACAGAATGTGGGATTTCTTCTATTATGTGCATCAATATACCATCCAACATCAATAATGGAATATATCTGGGTCAAGAAATACATGTTGGAACCGATTGTTTGGCCATAACATATTTACAAGATATGTATCAATATATAATATATGAGATACTATTCTTCTTACTAGGATACTAAAATTGATCCCTGAGGTCTTTGAAAATATATTTATAATATAGATTCATCTATATTTCTTATGTATTAGACTCCCTATATACATGTGACACTCGCACCATCATATATCCGCATAAAAAGGATATATTTTTTAACTATGAAATATCTATCAAGTGCATCATCATAGGATAAATATTTATAAAAAAATTAAATTAGTATTTACTTAATAAGAATCCCTCTTGATATATAGCTTCATAGGGTGAACTAAAACATATAAATGATATTACACCTCTCCCTCATATAATGTGGGAAAAAATATCACTAAAATAACTCATACAGCTCCTCCAATTACAAATCATGGGATTTTATATTAAGGAAAAATTACATCTCCCTTAAATTTTGATGATTATTTAAAATTTCAAAATCATATCCCACTACGATCTCCAATAAATGTCTTCAACACTTGATTATATGTATCTCAACGAAAATTTTGTTGATACTCTTCTGTTCCATGTAGACTATAAACTGCATAATGTGATATAAATATCACCATGTTTCTAAGGAAAATTACATTAACACCAGTCTCAATACTGGGACATATTCTTTTCACATGAGGTATCATATATTGATACCCATAATAAATCATCACTAATAACTATATAAAAAAACAATGAATCCTACAAGAGAAATAAGAAAATAAAATGAACTTCTTCCTATTGCCAAATAAAAATTAGGGCTGCAAAAACTATTTAAATTAATAACATAAAATCAATAAAACATTTTTAAAAAAATCATGGTTTTATTGTTTCTTTAATTGGCCATCATTAGAGTAATAATCCTATATAATTACTCCATAATTATCAGGTAGTGTTATTACAAACCATGAAATCGACAAACAGAAAACAAACTATAAGGTATATCCCAAGAAAGAGCATCCTCAAGAATCATTAGGTCTTTGGATAATCAAACAATTAAGATGACCTACCCCCAAAATTAGACCTTCCAAATCCAATATTGATATTTTTTTTTCTTATATTAGATCTATATTTCTTAATGAAATTATATTTGAAGGAAAATATATTAAACATTTTTGTACACTTAACCATAAAAAATAAGATATAATTGATGATTAAAACCATTAACTAGTCCCAGATGGACGCAATATCCAATTAACCAGAGACTTGAACACTAGTATAGTATTAATCACACATAAGGTAATTACATGAAATTCAAAATTTCTACCGAAATAAATTAATGACATCATTAAAACATCATCTATGTGAACCAAATGTTTTTAATAACATAAACTATGATTGATAATTAAGAATAACATATATCCTTTTTTCTTGTAAAGGAGGTCATTGAACCTAGAAAACTATTTTTTCTATATAACACCTATTTCTATAAATGATATTCAAAAAATATTCTTACACTCAACCCCATCATTATTGAGAATAATATTATAGATAAATATGGGACACATTTTTTCTATAAAGACCATTTTACATAAGGTCCTTTAACCACATTCTCAACACATAGAGCTCTACATAGATAATTTTATATTATATAAAATATGTTAGAGTTTTGTCAAGGAGCATATTGTTATGATTTTTTATCATCTAATGAGGGTAAATTTTAAGAATAGACTATGGGAACATGTACATGTAATCCTCCACAACCAAAAGAATATGATAATATATTGTAAAATCCATATTCAAAAAAATAATACATGTAATGTGTGAGAAGATAAAACATCCCAGATATCGGCATTGATCATATTAACTGATGGTACCACACCCCCATGAAGAAAAAAACTCTTTTTTTCTACTTTTTAGAGTACCACTATTTGATTATGGTAACCAAATTAAGTATGAAATTATGGTATATAGTCCTCTTATATAATGGAACTATAGGTATTTCTCATAGAAACTAAATATTAATACATGAATATCTCTTCACCAAGATTCATATTGCAACATTGAGAGACATGGTTGAGCATATGATTGTTTCTAATATGAGTCCCTACACACATAGGTGAAGTGCACTGTGTTGCATTTGTTGTCAATGAGGTATGTTGTTGTCACGGAATGAATGGATGGATGTCAAGGAATGTCAATATGTGAATGACAAAGGATGTGATGGTGTTGGTAAGGAAAGGAGAATGGCCATGGTACTAAGATGCATGTCACTTAGGAGATTCACTAAGTGACATAGGATGTTGTGGTTGAAACATTCTCTATGCACATCAGACGATTGTTGAACTGATCTTTAAGTTTCAAGAACTTGTATCAACTGGATACAATGTCACAACAAGCTTTAGAAGACCATGCATTGTATTGAAAATGCATGAGGAGCTGAAGTGAACCATCCATAAGTTCTAAGTGGATGAAGTGGTTTTAATGATGTCCATGCACTAACTCTTAGTGCATGTGAATTGAAAAAGTTCCAATTGATCTCTGATTAGATCAATAAAGGACATTGAAGATTATAAGTGATTCAGGAGTTCGGTTGATGAAGATGAACCTTTTTAATTCCATATCCTAAGTGAAGATCATATGAGGAGAAGTAATGGAATTCTCAAGAAGAAGATGAGAAGAAATGAAGAAGAAGAAATTGCTTGAACGACACTTGGCATTTGGATTATACTCATAGGAGAACTTTGTATTTGACAAAGTCCTTATTCATGCCTTAGCCAAAAAATTGGCCAGCCAAGGACACCTTGAGGGTTCAACCCCAAGGCACATGTGGGCCTAAGGCGCCACGCCCGAGGGGGAACCCGTGGGGCAAGCCCAGGGCTGCAGGGCCATGCAGGGGTGTCACGCCCGCGCGGCAGGGGCGCAGGAGCGCGCCCGGAGTGCATGGTGGGCGCTAGGAGCGCGCCCGCAGGGAGCAGAGGTGGGCACAGAACGCGCCCGCAGAGAGAACCCGGTGCAGGGCGGCACTCGGAGGGGAGAAGTTCAACTGAGCGATGGATGGAAGTGGGTGTTTGATAAACCGCGGAAAATCCGCTCGGCGATTCGATGTGGGACGAAAAATTTCGCCGCAGATCAGATCTGAGCCGTCTGTCTCATCGCGCGCTCGATCTCCGCCGCTCATCGCATCTCACCGCTCGAGATCTTATATCGGCCGTCTGATGTCTTTCAATTGCCCGATCCAACGGCCGCCGAGTCATCTACTACCTCGAGCTCGTCCGAAGCCACCCGCAAGCCTCCGACGAACCAGGCGCCATCCGAGGGATGATTTTGAGATTCCGGCCACCTCCGACAAAGATGAAGACACCATTGAGTTCGTATGGCCCAACTGAACCTATACATGCAATAAAATATGCATGAACACGTTGGATGGAGAATTTCGAGTATTGGCCGAAGGCAAATGAAGTGCCGAGGCCATGAGGATTATTGCTGTGCATGGTTTGTGCCTAAACGAAGGCCGTGCATGCGTTTGTAGTAGCATGCATGTGAGGAGGAAAATAAAAAGGGAGAACCCGCGGTGAAACAGGAAAGGAAAATAAAGATTTGGAGAAAATCTTGAAAACTCGAGATATTCGGGATTTTGAATTTAGAACCACGCGGATGTTTTGAGGCATTCCTTTGCCTATAAAAAGAGAGCTCGAGCCCTCTTAGAAGCTTGCTGATCCTTTGTTGAAAATCCAAAGTCCCGTGAGAAGCACTCTGTGCCTCGCGAAGTCGAAGCCCCGTGCAGCACCCTGCGCGGTAGTGAAGCCCGGAGCACCCCTTGCTCCGCGAGGTTCCTTTTGTGCACTCCTTGCACGAATGAAGAAAGGGAGTCCCCTGCGCGCCTTCCCTTTGCGCGGCAGGAAGACCCGAGGCAGCCGCATCACTTGCGCATTATAAAGACCCTCCTGTGGGACTCAGGAGAGATACAGTGGGACTCTGTATCGACCATTGTAATACTAACCGATTATAATGGAGAGATACAGTGGGACTCTGGCCGGAATCTCGAAATCATCCCTCGGATGGCGCCTGGTTCGTCGGAGGCTCGCGGGTGGATTAGGACGAGCTCGAGGTAGTAGATGACTCGGCGGCCGTTGGATCGGGCGATTGAAAGACATCAGACGGCTGGGATAAGATCTCGAGCGGCGAGATGCGATGAGCGGCGGAGATCGAGCGCGCGATGAGACGGACAGCTCAGATCTGATCTGCGGCGAAATTTTTCGTCCCACATCGAATCGCCGAGCGGATTTTCCACGGTTTATCAAACACCCGCTGCCATCCATCGCTCAGTTGAACTTCTCCCCTCCTGGTGCCGCCCCGCACCGGGTTCTCTCTACGGGCGCATTCTGCGCCCACCTCTGCTCCATGCGGGCGCGCTCCTAGCACCCACCATGCACTCCAGGCGCGCTCCTGCGCCCCTGCCGCGCGGGCGTGACACCCCTGCGTGGCCCTGCCGCCCTGGGCTTTCCCAACGGGTTCCCCCTTGGGCGTGGCGCCTTAGGCCCACATGTGCCTTGGGGTTGAACCCTCAAGGTTTCCTTGGCTGGCCAATTTTTTGGCTAAGGCATGAATAAGGACTTTGTCAAATACAAAGTTCTCCTATGAGTATAAGCCAAATGCCAAGTGCCATTCAAGCCATTTCTTCTTCTTCATTTCTTCTCATCTTCTTCTTGAGAATTCCATTACTTCTCCTCATATGATCTTCACTTAGGATATGGAATTCAAAAGGTTCATCTTCATCAACCGAACTCCTGAATCACTTATAATCTTCAATGTCCTTTATTGATCTAATCAGAGATCAATTGGAAGTTTTTCAATTCACATGCACTAAGAGTTAGTGCATGAACTTCATTAAAACCACTTCATCCACTTATAACTTATGGATGGTTCACTTCAGCTCCTCATGCATTGTCAATACAATGCATGGTCTTCTAAATCTTGTTGTGACATTGTATCCAGTTGATACAAGTTCTTGAAACTTAAAGATCAGTTCAACAATCGTCTGATGTGCATAGAGAATGTTTCAACCACAAAATCCTATGTCACTTAGTGAATCTCCTAAGTGACATGCATCTTAGTACCATGGCCATTCTCCTTTCCTTACCAACACCATCACATCCTTTGTCATTCACATATTGACATTCCTTGACATCCATCCATTCATTCCGTGACAACAACATACCTCATTGACAACAAATGCAACACAGTGCACTTCAATCTCCCCCTTTGTATTTGTTGTCAATACACTTCTTCAGCACATATGAATGGGTCAACATTTGTGCCAATATTTCTCCCCCTTATTGGCAATCAAATGCAAAGGTGTGGTGTGGTTCTCTTAAAAAAAATCTCTTCCTCCCTTTGAAAAGTATTTTCTTGAAAAACACTGAGAGAGGGATGATGTCACATGTTCTCTTTAGCAAAGAACCTTTAGTAAATCAACTCTAAGTCTACTTGGGCTAACCCAGTGTAGAAAACAGGAGTGATATGACTAAGGAATTCAAAGCTGTCCATAATTCTCTACACATGTGAGATCATGCTTAGGGGTTTGAAATTTTTTAGATATAACAATGAATTTGCTAAATCCTGCACATACTTCACAAAACTCATTAGAAAGTTCAGGTACAAAGATAAAGCTCCCCCTTTCAACCATTTGTCTTCAATCAATACACCCCCTTAATTGTCATGATGAATACACTTAAGAAACAAGGGATGAAAGTATGATTGGAATACCTTCACTTTTCTCAAGATGGTATTAATCTAAGAATCCCATCTTCTTCAGATTGGCTCCCCCTCAAGGGGTGCACTCCATTCTGTCCAAACCATCCTCCAGTTGAGAATGATCATCATCTTCAATTCCCTACAATGTTAGCACATGTAAATACCAGAAGTGATTAGGGAATAAGATGGAACCTCCTTGGTTCATCAATGTGAACAACAAGGTTGAGAATATTCTCTCAACCGAGATGTCCCATTTTCACCATTCTTCACACTTGCACATTTGATCTTCAATGATGTTTGTGCTGGTGTGGATCTCAATACATCTTCATGTTAAATCTTCTTCTTCCCTTTTGCCTTAGCAATTTCCAGAACTTCATCTTCAGCTCTCTGCAGATCTTTGGCAAGTTGCAACTGATTTGGCCATATGACAAGTAAGTCACTTGGAAGTGTGGCCTCAGTTCTGGAAATTCCACATGGTTCTTTTGATGCTGTTAAGCTACCTTTCTTAGGCAACTTATTTTCAATCAATCCCTTCTGCTTCTTCTGGATTGATTGTCTTTTTGAGTCCAGTCTACTTCTATTCAGTTTCATGGCTTGTTTACAAAGATCCATGATATGTCCTTTCTTTCCACAGTAGAATCATTTCTTCTTGGTGGTCCTTCTGGATGCATCACCCTTCTTGGATTTAGACTCCAAGGTCTTCTCTTCCTTTTTCATAATCTTCTTGGGAGCATCTTCCAATTTCTTATGCTTGCTTCCCAAGTATTCTTTCTGAGCCAGGTTCTGTGATCTTTTCTTCTTTCCAGCTTTGGATACAGTTGGAAATTGACATGTATCATTCTTTTGACCACTTTTGTGACCATCCCAGATGTTGTCAAGAAATCCAAATCTGTTAGCAGTAAACAGATTTCTCTGGACCTGTGGATGTTTCTTATTTCCTTCTGGCTTGCTCCCCCTTGGCATGGGCTTCCTTTGTGCTTTGACATTTAGTGGATTGTACCAACAATCCTTTGCACAGTGCCCATACTTATTACAACACCAACATTGAACCACAAATCTTGACTTCTTCAGTCCTTCTGATTTTAGGGTACTTTTCTGGAGCTGCTGTGTTGTTTCAGGAGAGCTCTGCTTCTTCATTTTCTTCATCCATACTTGTTTGGAATTATTTTTCCATCCTGTACTTTTTGTGGAAACACAATTAGAAGCATCAGTACAAGATTGTATGGATGGTACCTTCTTTCAGGAAGATGTTGCCCTTTTATTATAGGATGTCTTTCTTTTAGAATCATCCTTCTCAAAGCTCACTTGAGTGGCAACATTTCTTCTTTTAGCTGACTGGGAGGATTCAGCTTTGGGTGATTGCAGATTTTTCAATATCACCTCTAGTTCTAAGTATTTCATGTTGATGGAGTTCTTCTCATCCTCAACAGTTCTTAGCTTTCCTTCCCAATTCTCCACCAGTTGTTTCATCTGGTCTTCATGCACCTTCTTCAATTCTTGCAATGAATTGTCCAGCTCCTTCACCAATTTGACTTTTTCATCGAGTTGAGCATCTCTGACATTCATTGACACTTTATGCCTCTTTTCCAGTGCATGGAAAACATCTTTGACTAATATCATAAAGAATTCTTTCTCAGAAAGGCTTCTTTTCAATTCTTCAGTAGTGTCTTCATATCTTTCATTGCAAAGCGATACTGTTTCATCTTTAGCCTTCACCAGCTTTCTGAGAGTGTTGGTTATGCCAACCCTTTTAGCCAATTGGACTTCCAGAGAATTGGCTTCATCTTCTAGCTGTAATTTTTCTTCTTGAAGATCAAGGATGCCTGTAGCTATACACATTGTCACTTTCTTGGGGACTGTCTTCTGAAGATATTTGATTGCATTTAGAAGATCATTGTTTCTTCCATCTTCATCACAGCTAGAGCAGGCTTCATCAGAAGAATGATAAAAGGAATTGTCATCTGATGTGAATTTCACATTTCTTTCCATAGAAGGAGTTTCTCTGATTGCAACAACCGTCTTCCTCATCTTCTTTGCCTGTTTCTTCATTCTGGTTTTCTGAGTCTTGGCAGATATCTCCATTTGAGGTTGGTTGCTCATTTCCTGAAATCTGCACTTCATAAAGACTCCCTTGGATCTTTTAGAGGTAACCTTCCCTCTGATACCAATTGAAGTGCCCAGATCAGTGTGAATCACTGAGAGGGGGAGGGGGGTGAATCAGTGATCCTTTAAAACTTTTTACTAATTGATTCTTAACCAATTAAACCTCTATGGCTGGTTAAAGCCTCGATCCACTCTTCTTGTATCTCTCACCTTTCCTCGAATGATGCAGTAATTATAAAGGCACAGGACACAAGGATTTACAAGGTTCGGCACCAAAGGCCTATGTCCTTGCCATGTTGGTTATACACCCCAACATGGTTTCTCCATTATAATTGGTTAGTATTACAATGGTCGATACAGAGTCCCACTGTATCTCTCCTGATTCCCACAGGAGGGTCTTTATACTGCGTCCCACAGTGTTACCAGAGTCCCACTGGCCTGCTCCAGAATCCCACTGAAGACTTCTTCCACCCTGAGTCTCACAGGGGGCTTCTCCTGGCTCCTCGAGTCACACGAGTAGCTCTTCTTCTTGTTCAGCTCTTCAAGTATCTTCAGCAGCCTGGGATAAAGACTGCTGGCCTTGCTCTGTACCTCTACTCACTTGTGATGAACAGGTCTTCTCGTCTTGCTCAGGATTTATCTCCTTCTTCTCAGGATGACCTGGCTTCTCTCCAACTACTGAATACTCAGACAACTGATATCTTTAACTTCAGTCTGGTCTAGTCTCAGTTGCCGCAGATCAGATCTGAGCCGTCTGTCTCATCGCGCACTCGATCTCCGCCGCTCATCGCATCTCGCCGCTCGAGATCTTATCTCGGCCGTCTGATGTCTTTCAATCGCCCGATCCAACGGCCGCCGACTCATCTACTACCTCGAGCTCGTCCGAAGCCACCCGTGAGCCTCCGACGAACTAGGCGCCATCCGAGGGATGATTTCGAGATTTCGGCCACCTCCGAAGAAGATGAAGACACCATTGAGTTCGTCTGGCCCAACTGAACCTATACATGCAATAAAATATGCATGCACACGTTGGATGGAGAATTTCGAGTATTGGCCGAAGGAAAACGAAGTGCTGAGGCCATGAGGATTATTGCTGTGCATGGTTTGTGCCAAAACGAAGGTCGTGCATGCGTTTGTAGTCACATGCATGTGAGGAGGAAAATAAAAAGGGAGAACCCGCGGTGAAACAGGAAAGGAAAATAATGATTTGGAGAAAATCTTGAAAACCCGAGATATTTGGGAGTTTTAATTTAGAACCACGCGGATGTTTTGAGGCATTCCTTTGCCTATAAAAAGAGTGCCCGAGCCCTCTTAGAAGCTTGCTGATCCTTTGTTGAAAATCCGAAGTCCCGTGAGAAGCACTCTGTGCCTCGCGAAGTCGAAGCCCCGCGCAGCACCCTGCGCGGCAGTGAAGTCCGGAGCACCCCTTGCTCCGCGAGGTTCCTTTTGTGCACTCCTTGCACGAAAGAAGAAAGGGATTCCCCTGCGCGCCTTCCCTTTGCGCGGCAGGAAGACCCGAGGCAGCCGCATCACTTGCGCGCTCTCGTGGTTTGTTGAGGCTTGTGTGGCCGAGGTGCCTTGCACCTTTGAGGAGCTTGCGCGACAGCACCCTTGCACGGCCCTTGAACCCATTGTGCTTGTGCGGCTCTTGAAGAATAGTGGAGTTCACACATTGGTGTGTGTGTGTGCACAAAAGAAATAACAAGTTGATAACTCACTTGGACAGTGAGCAAAAGAAGGCCGAGACCACGCCCTTGTGTGTGCCAAATTGAAGAACACACTTTGTGTGTGCATTTGAAGAAGAAGGCCGTAGCCCTTGTGTGTGAAAAATTAAGAACCAAGTGTGTGCATAAGTGAAGTGCACACTTTGAAGAAGATTAAAAGAACATGGAAGTGAGTGTGCTAAACAAGTGAAGTCCAAGTCTCAAGTGTGTGCAAAGTGAAACAAGTGTGTGCAAAAAGACAACAAGGCCGAACCTTAGTATGTGTGCAAACTAAAGTGTACACACTAAGAAGAAAGAGAAGAGGACTCTCACACTATTGTAGAACACACAATCTAAGTGTGTAGACAAATTGAATAAAGTGTGTGAAGTTTGAGAAGTTGGTGTGTGCTTAAAGTGTTACACCCTTTGTGGGTCTACGGCACCAAGAAGAGGAAAGGGGAAGTGCATGCTTGCATGCATGCACGTGCACACGTAAACAAGTCAAATCTGCTTGTGTGCATTTGAGTTGTCCAAGACCAGGTGTTCTTGAAGAGTTTTGAGAAGCCATGCAATCAGTGCATGAGGATGCAGAGATACCATGCACTCAGTGCATGAAGTTGATGTGAACTGAGACTAGACCAGACTGAAGTTAAAGATATCAGTTGTCTGAGTATTCAGTAGTTGGAGAGAAGCCAGGTCATCCTGAGAAGAAGGAGATAAATCCTGAGCAAGACGAGAAGAACTGTTCATCACAAGTGAGCAGAGGTACAGAGCAAGGCCAGCAGTCTTTATCCCAGGCTGCTGAAGATACTTAAAGAGCTGAACAAGAAGAAGAGCTACTCGTGTGACTCGAGGAGCCAGGAGAAGTCCCCTGTGAGACTCAGGGTGGAAGAAGTCTTCAGTGGGATTCTGGAGCAGGCTAGTGGGACTCTGGTAACATTGTGGGACGCAGTATAAAGACCCTCCTGTGGGACTCAGGAGAGATATAGTGGGACTCTGTATCGACCATTGTAATACTAACCGATTATAATGGAGAAACCATGTTGGGGTGTATAACCAACATGGCAAGGACGTAGGCCTTTGGTGCCGAACCTTGTAAATCCTTGTGTCCTGTGCCTTTATAATTACTTGCGTCATTCGAGGAAAGGTGAGAGATACAAGAAGAGTGGATCGAGGCTTTAACCAGCCATAGAGGTTTAATTGGTTAAGAATCAATTAGTAAAAAGTTTTAAAGGATCACTGATTCACCCCCTCCCCCTCTCAGTGGTTCACACTGATCTGGGCACTTCAATAGGTTCTGATAAACAGTCTTTATTGATCACCAAAACCCCAAATATGGATAAAACTAGAAATTAAAGGATCATACATATAACTATGAGTATCATAGAATTATTATAGTAGAAACATATAATATGTTGAATCACAGTGGGTTCTCCCATACCATAACCCACTATCATTAACATCATGTTGTATCCCATGCCATTGCACTTATATCCAAATGTGGAACACGTGGTGGTTGATTATGTTGAACAGAAACATAATTATATCTTTATATTGATCCTCTTCTTGGTGAATCACCTAATCATATGCAAAATTTTCCTCCATAAGGACTAGCATGAGATCCTTTTACTATCCCATGGCTCTTTCTCTACCGCAAAAGAAGGTTATCATCTAAAAAATAAGTTTCATCTACTATACATCTTATTTTATATTAAAAATACCATTGATCCCTTTCTCTATATGAAATTGAAATCACTTATACTAGTTTTCGAGAAACACAATGTAAGACCTGAAATAATTATCCACAGTCTGGGACACTATTGGAATATGAGATAGTTTCTATGTGATTAATTTCATTCAATATATAGTCTCAACTTATGACAAACTTCACATTTATCAATAACTAGTTTAATATTACTACTAATCTACTTCTTAAATTAATTTTATCACTATATTCCTCTCTAAAACATAACTATGGGACTGAATAATAAGGTTAAAAAATATAACTCTAATTTCTCAATGAAGCATGTGGTAAAAATTACATCATATTAGGAATCGATCATCAACTATAAAAAATAATTACCTTATTAGGCTTCAACACCAACATCTAAGATTTAAAATAGAAATGCTATACTATTTAAACTCCAAAAATACCATGATTCATAAAAACAAGATATTTGAAGGTAATACTCCTTATAAAAGATTCTATAAATTTCATCCCATGGGGGAGTAACCAAATTGTTGGTATATATGATCATGTCCCACCAAAAGGATCGCATACAATGTAGAAGGCTATATTTAAGTAAAACTATCTAATTTGAGATTTTTAAATTAATAATAACACCCAAATCACTAACGGAATCACACCATATATAACATAGTGAAAAATATTACCTATGAACTCATGTGATCAATAATACTAATTTTTTTAGTCTTTCTCAACCTATGTCCATCATCTTCTCACCCAATAGGAATAATCGATTGATACACCAGATGTGGACTATATTTTCATTTTGTTAATGTTTGACATCCTAATAATAAAAATGTGTAGTTTATACTTACCAATTTCCTTGTAGAGACATATCTTCCTTGTAGACATGGATGGAGTCCTAACTGCTCATTTGGAAAATGAAGTGATAATAAATAATCAACATAGGCACATCATAGTCATTCCATGGGATTCTAATGAGCGATTTACATGGAAACATGCTGAACTATTGAAGATAAACCATTATCACCAATGAAAACTTTTCCACATGATGAATGAAATGAATATAATGAAAAAAATATTCTAAAAATATTTATATATTATTTTAGTAATTACCATCCATTGGTGAGTTATATATTTTAGTTAATAAGTATGTTATAAGAGTCTTGGTAAATATATAATTTTTACACCACACCGACACTATGATCACTTGAAGCACCCTAGGACTATTATACTACTTTATGTGGATTAATAAAAGAACCAGGCATAATAAATTACACTAATTGAGACAAATCATTCACAACTCAAATAATTTTTACACCATTTGAATAAATTAAAATTTAAATGATCTAAATTCAAAAAAAATAGAAAATAAAGGATTAGTATCCTTGTTTATTAGATAAATAAAAAAATTATTTTACAAATCAATGTACATTTATCCATAGGCCCACCCCACTAAAAACCCTTTTAGGTCTACCATATGATAAATTATTCGTGATACCTAGGAGAATGGGAAAATAATTGATGGATGGGATTAGTATATTATTAAATGTCATCATATGAGATAATAATCATCAATTATTATGATGATAATGATTAGTGTGTTGATTTGAGAACAAAATAATTGTTCTTGTATAAGACACTGTTGAAACAACTCCCAAATATCATAGATCATCAGTCATGAATCATGGACTAATGATTTAGGAATATCATAGAAAACTAGTTAATGGAATGTGTATATATTAACCAATAATAATGAAAACATTGATAATAATTATTATAATGTGGTATATTGATTCGAATTAAAATTCATAACATTAAGAGAATGTGTACCCATATTCATTTACACAAAAAACCTGTATATATAGCTACCACAAAAATTTCCACACACTAATATGAGAGTATAAATATTTTAAAGAATTTACATACACATAAATTTTGGAACAGTTACTATCACGTCCCATCCCCTGAGGCTTGTGTCGCGACTGCCCCAAGCCCGCCTCCCGAAGGCCAGGGGTTGGCGACTAGCGCCGAAGGCATCAAACTAAAAGTGGGAAATTTTTATAAGTACATATATGAATACACAGACAACCAACCACAGACCAACTCACTAAAAAAGGGAAACAATTACCACAAAAACAATGATGAGTGAAAGTACAATAGAAAGAAAGTATGACAGAATACATACCCAACAAGGAACTGAAAAATACAAGTACAAAAAGGAAGTTATGATGGTCATATGCAGTAAACCCCACCGTATCGTGAGAGTAGTGAAGCTACTAGAAGATGAAGTAGTACTTCATTTCTTCTTGGTCCTACTAGTCCCTGCCTGGTCCTAGGCCACCAAGTCCACCGTTGAATCATCTGTCAGTCTTATCTCTCTCCGCACCCCAGTTGAAACGTTGGTCGTCTTCATGAGACACAACTTGTGTGGGAGAATCTTGTGACGTGGTGAGTATCACAATACTTAGTAGGTACCCCCAAACAAAAAGGAAATACCATACATCAATTCTTCCAAATAAACCATGAAACACAAGAAATCTCACACGAGGTATATTCTAGGGTTGTAACAATAGCATTGTTAGTCAAAAAATAGAAATTTGCAGCCGCTCGAGGAATCCTTCTCAATCGAGTATAGTGGGAATTTTGGGTCACATGTATCCACATACCACTAACCTTGGACTTATGTGGTACTCATCCCTGTTTAGTATTATGGGAATGCTAGGTCACACAGAGTCGCTCCCCAATGTGGGCCTTCAGGGTCACACGGATTCACTTCTCAACTTGGCCAAACTAAGGTACTCCTTCTGTCAAGTATTGTGGGTCAACTGGTTCACACAGATCCTATCCCCACCATGGGCCAATTTGGTCCCATAGAGCCTCTTCCCATTGGGTTGTGGTCAAGCAATCTCTGAGTCCCAACGAAGCACAGGGTTCCGTACAAAGCGTGATTTGGAGAATCGATTATCAATCCATTTTTGAATATCTAAGTCAATGAAATACACAAAAAAAACATTAAAAATGATACACCTCCTCATGAGGGTCGCAACACCACCAATAAACCATCAATCGGACACACGGTTTGTAAGATACATGGGTTTTAATAACCAGGGGGGCTGTTGTGATGGGGCCAAGTCGAATCCAGTCGGACTATCCTGACCAACCCGCCTTGGGGTTTCCACAACCCTAGTTAATCTAGATAGAGTCAACCTAACTTGGTATGGGTCGAGGTCAGTCTGGGTCATCCTGGAAAGTGGGCGAGGCCCAATAGGGCTTGCATGACTTATCCTGATTTGGACGATGGTCTAGCCTGCAGGGTCACCCGGCGACCCAGTATTGTCCTGCCTAACTTGATGTGGAGTGGGTCCGGCCTACTGGTGTGGTTCCAGCCCACCTGTACGGTTTTATCTAACTGGGCTAGGGTCCGGCCTGCCGACATGGTTCGGTCCACTAGGCTCGGTTTGGCCAGCTGGGGGGTGCAGCCCACTGGGGGGTGGAGGCAGGGGGCAACAAACTGGTCTGGAGACCTACCTCATTATTGGCCGGCGAGGTGCTCCTGGGACGTGGTAGACCACCTTATCCTTCCATGTCCGAGCATGTCCCGAAAAGAGCGAGTTTCTTCTTCATGTGGTCATGGCCGGTGATGACCGACCAACCTCCACATCACCCACGGACATAGTCTGTGGGTTGACACTGGTCAACATGGAGAAAAGTTGTTTCCACATGTCTCCAGTGTTGTGGACCTATCAGAACCGACTTCCGCCACACTAGTGCGCCGCTTTGGATCTTCATTCCACCAGGTCTTCAGCAGAACTGGCATCCTGCTCCTTATGTCCTGCACAAGGTTGGTGCGCACTGTCACTGTTGCCGCATGCTGCAACTACCAACACCTTTGTACTATGAGACCGTTCATTAGACCACCGAATGTTCTCTGGTGGTCCTTTCATTGCGCCTCCTACACCTATAGCCTTCGGGAGGCATCCTCTTTACTTATAAGCCTTTAAAGTCTCCATGTTGTCGCTTTTGAAAAAAATTTCACCAGGTACGCACAAATGGAGGGGTATAGGCCTTTGTTCATGTCGCCCCGTACCCTCCACGTTATAAGGTTTAATGATGGGGGAGTTTTGGGGAGTCTTCATTAAATCGTTGCATTCCATGATTTGATCCTCAAAAATACAACCTCAACAATGAACCACCCTTACACATAAATGCATGAATCATGGTTTAACCTGTTCATGGGTTGACCCATGATCTTCATTTCCAGAAATGGATAGAGAATAACAACAAATCAAAAACCCCTACCTCATTGATGTTCATTTTCGCACATTCTTCCTTGAGGGGTTAAGACGTCTGTGTCACTTCTCTTCTCTGATCTTGGATAGGGGTGACAAACAAGATGAATTTTCGTTGGTGTTCTTTGTTCTTCGCTGGGGTAGAAGTCCATCGGAGGTTCTCCAGAATATCCTCTAAATTTTTAATCCATTCTTTCCCCAGAACATCAAATTATAAATAGGATCACATCATAGTGTTCCCATAATGATGTGATGTCATGTCGTTACACTATTTTATTTAATAAATAGTTTTTTTGTTACGCTTCATTTAGATGTCTTTAAGCTGCATGTTTAACGAGCCATTAATGAGCCTCATTGATACGCATCGTCGCGACCCTATTGAGGCCTCGCAGAGTCATCGTCTCCTACTCAAATTTGAGGTAGAAAATACAATAATTATTTTAAATTATTTTATTATTTTTCTTGAAAAAGTCTAAAAAATTACATTTCCACTCGTCTCTTGCAGGCCGATGTTAAGTCATTTTTAGGATAATCATGGCGTTCTTAATTTAACGATTCCCTCATATTATCGATATGACAGATGGTTCAAAAGATAGAAAATCCCACTTTCACATTTAATGAATGTACCATAAAAAATCAAAATTCTATTCCAATCTATCAAGAACTCGGAATCACATACCATCGAATTTTTCATAATTGAAATTATTCTATATAAATAAAAAAATATTACATGGAAATTCCAAGATGTTACATTCTCCCCACCTTAAGTATTTACGTCCCTAAAATCAAAAACTACAACTAAACAAAATTATGGGGATACTAAGGATGAATATGTCCCTCCCGCTCCAATTTGCTCTCCTGAAGATTCTCGTGATATCATCAGACTCGTACTAGAGGAATCAACCATCTATGTATGACCTAATCCTGTTGATATCCTATCTCTATAGGGAACTCTACAAACATCTCCCCATCGCCAATGTCTAGATCGCCACAGTCGATGATGTGAACTGGATCATGCATGTACCTCGTCCACTAAGTTTCATGGAAAATTACTTGAACTCGGTGCATCTATGGGTAAAGATATAGGCAGTACGCCACCTCTACAACTATAATCAGGATCTGAAAAGAGCCGATGAACCTCGGATATAGCTTACCACCCGGACCAAATCTCTAAAAACCTCATTGGGGTGAGACCCAAAGAAACACATGATCTCCCTCCTGGAACTCCTAGGGTTTCTATCTCTTGCCAGCATAAGACTTATGCCTTCTCTGTATAATCCTCATCAACTTCTGGATGATCTTCAGCTTCTTGGTAGAAGCTTGTACCATCTCTAGACCGATGAGTGCCGACTCCCATGTGTTTATCCAGCATATGTGTGATTTGAAAGGCCGCCTGTACAAGGCCTCAAATGGTTCAATGCCAATGGTAGAGTGATAGCTATTTTTCTATGCAAACTCCACCAATGGTAGGTGGTCCTCCCAACTACGACAAATGTCATAGACTAAAGCACAAAGAATGTAATCTATGGTCTGTATGGTCCGCTATGTCTGACCATACGAATGGGGATGAAAATTTCATCTCAAACGCATCTACTTCTCGAAAACCTCCTACAATCCCTTCGAAAACCAGGATGTAAATTGGGTTCCACGAACTGAGACGATCATCAAAGGAACCCCGTGAAGCTACACTATCTCCTGAACATAGAGACATCCCAATCCATCTACCATTCCCTGCTCTCGGATGGGTAAGAAGTGATCCAACTTGGTGATTTGGTCAACGATCACCCAAATAGAGTCTCGAACTCTAGACATATGTGCTAACCCCATCACGAAGTCCAATGAGATACCATCCCATTTCCACTTCGATAACTCGAGTGGATGAGTTAGGCCTTCCAGACCCTAGTGCTCGGCCTTCATTTACCTACAAGTGAGGCATCGTGAAACAAACTAGTCCACTACTTTCTTCATTCTTGGCCACCATTACGGACGCCAGAGGTCATGGTACATCTGATCCACTCCATCATGTACCATCAAAAGGGAAGTATGTAACTCCATCAACACCTCCTTCCACAATGCCTTTTGTACTATGCAGTGACCTCTGAAATGGATGACGTTCTCCCCACCTATAAAAAATCCATCTTGAGCCCATATTGAGGGTATCTGAGCATGTCAGGACTCATAGAAAACATCCCTCAGCTATGACTCCCTAACTAATTGTATTATTAGGGGAGTAATATCCATTGACTGGAGGTAAATAGATTCATTGTCCCCCATGAGGGATATCTGCATCCTGGCTAACTACTCTATTGACTCACTCAGATGTTGCAACCCGGTCCTCCTGATGAGTGCATTTACCACCATGTTCCCCTTTCCAGTAGTATAGACTATCTTAAAATCACGGTCCTAGAGGAACTCTATCCATCGCTGATGTATTTGGTTCAGTTCCTTTTGGGAGAAGATATACTTGAGACTCTTATGGTCAGAGTAAACGAAGAACCTCTCACCCATAAAGTAGTGTTGCCACATCATCAAGGAAAAGACCACTACTACTAACTCTTGGTTGGGGGTCATGTAGTTCTTCTCATGCTTACTCAATAGTCGTTATCCATAAGAACATAGTGCATTATCCTGCATCAGGACACAACCCAGTACAGTCCCTAATGTGTCGTAGTAAACTACATACCGCACTCCATCCTCAGGTAGTCTCATGATGGGGGCACTAGTCAGTCTCCACCTAAGCCCCAGGAATATCTACTAGAATTACTCTGTCCACATGAAGGGTTTTCCCTTCAGTGTCAATGATTATAAGGATACTGCTACTCTAGAGAAGTCAGGCCCAAACCTCCAATAGTAACCAGCCATCCCCAAGAGTCTCGACACCTCAGTCACACTCCTAGGCGGCTCCCAAGCAAGCACCTCCTCTATCTCCACTAGAGCTACTGCAAATCTAGCCTCCATGATGACATGTCTCAGAAAGTGGAAATCACGTATCAAGAACTGACACTTCGAAATATTAAAATTATTTTGTTTCTATCAAAGTGTATCCGAGACTATCTTCAGGTGTGTAGCGTGCTGCTCCTCTGACACTAAATACACCAGGATGTCATCAATGAAGACCATGATGAACCGGTCAAGGTAGGACTGGGTGATCCTATTCATTAGGTCCATGAACACTGCTTGGGTATTTTTCACCCAGAAAGGAATCATGAGGAATTCATAGTGACTCCAAAGGCACCTGGAGGTTGTCATTGTAACATCCTCGTCTGGTACCCAATGTTGGTGGTAGCCTGATCTTAGGTCTATCAATAAGAAAAACTTCACCCCCTTCATCTTGTCTAAGAGGTCATCAATTCCTGTATGTGTGTACTTTTTCTTCATGATATCCTGGTTCAAGTGCTGAAAGTCCTTGAAAACCCTCAAACTCTAATCTACCTTCTTGATAAAAAGCATGGGGGGTGCCCATGGTAAAATGTCGGGTCCTACGAACCCCTAATCTTGTAGGTCCTCCAGTTGTACCCTTATCTCGTGAAGTTCTACATGACCCATTAGATATTCCAATGTGGATTTCAGTGTCGTCCTAGGGTACAGGTTGATACAGAATTTTACCTCTCTAGGATGAGGTATTCCTGGATCCTTGTCATGAGAAACATCATCGTAATCACCCACCACTATAGGAAAACATGGACTCCTCTCCTCCACTGCACCGAGGGTGAGCATGTCCAAAGGGAGAGTGATTTAGAGCACCCTCCTCCATGATAGTTCTTCTTGTACTGTAAGGGTTTCATTTTCACCAGTGAAGGAAAACCTGGTCCCATCTATGCGGACACACTACACTGTACAGCTAAAATAGTCGATCCGAGCGTGGACTGTGGATAACTATTCCATACCCAAGATGACATCATAGTTCCTCTATGCTTCAATTAAAATATCCCAACCAAAGGTCAAGACTCCTAGAGTAATCTCACACTGCTAGCACCAGGGTAAAATCATCGAATCGTCTCCCATAAGAGTCTCTAAGCATAAGGATCGAGCCAATGAATCCACTGGAATCTCCGAGCACCGAATGAGAGTTGTGGAAAGGAAGGAGTGACTAGAACCTATGTCTATAAGTACTACACCTAGGCCATGGAAGACACATATCACACCAAGAATCCTCTCTAGAGCACCATGGTCATAAGCCTCTTAGGCCTAGAGGTAAGCTCTCCCATGTCCACCTTCTCCCTGAGGTCTGGGTGGACCGACTGGGGGTGTTGGCAGTAACATCTCATACCATCTCCCCCCCCCCCCATGTTCCACTCAGCTAGCTCCCCTGCAACATCGTTCACCCTGCTTACCTCCTTAATTAAATTGTTTTCACTGCCTCAGCAGCCCCTTTACCATCTTCCGGTCATCTGTATAGTGGTTCGCATAGTCACGTGCCAGGTCACCCTGCCCGCCGCATGCGTATAACTGCCTTGCTCCATATCGACTCCCTCTGAACTGGGAGGCCTGCACCATCAACCCTGAGTCTTATGGTTGTCCTTTGAAATACATGGGCCCACGTGTCTATTGTCTCTGGCCTATAGAAGACTCTTCCACCAGGGGTCTGCAAGAGGTTGTAGTTGTTTGTTCCTACTTCACCACGAAGCTCTCCATAAGAAGGGCTCTCTCCAGCACCACAACCTAGGTAGGGATGCTGAGAGACAACACTGATTCCCTGATCTCCATCTTGATTCCCTACTCGAAGGCTCAAGCCCTAATGAAGGGGTCTCACACCATGTTTGTGGACTAGCAGGAAACTGTCGTGAACCTCACTGATCACTCGGCCACTATCATGATGCCCTGTTATAGGTGAAGCAGATCCTGAATTCCCATAGACCACAACTTCATTGGAAAAACTCCTCCCAAAATAACCTCTTGAATTCAACCCAAGTGAGGGTTGTTAACCGTTAGTCTAGATGGTCAAGATCAAACATATCCCTGCCGAGCCCTGCAGAAGGCTGGCTGCCAAGACCACTATCAGTTCAGGTGATTTCCTCACAAAAAGGAAGACCCACGTCCCAGCCTCTATCTAGTCCTCAGACACCTAAGGATCCGTCTCTCTTTTGAACATGGGAGGTCTCTATCTCTGAAACTCATGTAGTGAACTGAGCCTATGAACATCCTCTACCGGAACATCTAGCAATAGATGCAGACCATCAGGTGGTGGTGGCACTAGTGCATCACCCGGTGGGGCCATCTCTAGAACTGTTCCCTGAAGGGATACCTCGTCGCTTGGTGGACTATCCTCATGACCATGTATCAGGATCCCGACCGGTCTTCCATGTGGAGTAATTATATGATGAATAAATATGTACCATAGTTAGAAGGTTATACCTACTAAGATGACTCTTATTCAAAAATAGCGAGACACTTATGAAACTAGTGTTTAAATGTATTGATCCGAAAAACGAATTCAAGGACTAGCTGTATGGATACGTCGGCTTCCACACCAATACTAGACTCCCTAAATTTGAAATTCGAACTGACAACACTTAACACTTTTTCCCAAAAAAACATTATAGTCCATGTTCTTGATTGGGAACTGACTGCCCTCTGATACCACTTTGTCAGGACCCGTCCCCTAGGGCCTGCTCTGTGACTACCCCATGTTCTCCTCCAATGGGTTAGGGGATATTGACTAGCACTAAAGGCGTCAACCTACAAGTGGAATTCATTTTACTAAGTACCTTTATGCTCATGCACACACCCTACCATTTCCAAACACACTAAAAACGGGAAACAAGTACCACTATTACAAATTTGAGTGCATGTACAACTGAAATCAAGTGGCCCAAAATCCTAATACAACAAGGAACTGAAAACAGCAAGTACAAAAAGGAACCTATGACGGCTATCTATAGTAAAACCCACCTGATCATGTGTGTAGTGAAGCTACTGAAATTTGAAGTTGTAAATTGTTTCTGCCTAGTCCTATTAGGTCCTTCCTAGTCATCAGCCACCATGTCCACCATCTAATCGCCAGTCAGTCATGTCTCCCTTAACACCCATGTCGAAACGTCGGTCATCTGCACCAGACAAAACACATGTGGGAAAACCCCGTGCAGAGGTTTGTAACTCAGTACTCAATATGGACCTCAAAAATAAAAGGAATAACCACACATAAATTCCACAATGTAAAGCATGAATGACAAGACAACTCACACCAGGTATATTTTTGTGCAGTAACAATAGCATCGTCAGTCACAAAAGTTAAACTCCTCAGCCACTGGAGGACTCATCCTCTATCAAGTACAGTGGGCCTTCCAGGTAGCATATAGATGCTTCCCACTAACAATGGACTATTGTGGTACTCATCCCTGATTAGTACCATGTGTATGCTGGGTCACAAAGAGTCACACCCCACTGTGGGCATTCCAGGCCACACAGAGCTACTTCACACCTTGGAAAAACTGAGGTACTCCTCATGTATAGTATCGTGGGTATACCAGGTCATATCGAGCCACTCCCCACCATGGGACTTCTAGGTCACACAAAGCCTCTTCCCACTGGGCAGTCATGGAGTAGTTTATGGGTCTTATCCAGCTGTTGGTTTCTGCTCATAGCGTGTTTGGAAGAACCTCTCCTCAATCCATTTTTCACATCTCAAAATCCATAAAAGTCGCTAAAAAGAGTTCCAAAAGATCCTCATCCATGATAGGCTCCCAAATCCACAAACTACCCCTCAATTAGATGCACATTTATCAAGATAAAAGCATTTAAATAACTAGGGGGATAGTTGGGATGGGGCCCAGTCCCACCCAGTCGAACCGACCCGACCAACCCGGCATGGGGGATCCACATACCCCAGTTCATTTAGACAGACTCAACATGACCTAGTATGGGTTATAGTGGGTCTGGTTCGTCTTGGCTAGTGGGTTAGTCCCAATAGGCCTTTATGGACCCGACCCGATTCGGCTGAGGGTCCAGCCCGCCGGGTCGCCCGGAGACCCAGTCTAGCCCAGTAGAGCCGGAAGGGGCGCGAGTTCAGCTCTCTGGTGCGGGTCTGGCTGACTGGGCTCAATTCTAGCCCACTGGAGCGGTTTTGGCCTGGTGGTCCCGGATCTGGCCAGCTATGCGGTGCAGCCCGCTATGGGGTGTGGCCCACTAGGGGGTGAGACCCTATGGTACAAAGACCGGCTATGTTAGTGGTCGGGGGGTATTCTTGGACACTGTGGACCATCGTGTCCCACCCTATACAAGGGAGGATTTCCTGGAGTGGGCCAATACTTTACGCACCTGTGGCCGGTGACTACCGTCTGCCCTCCTCATCACCCATGGACTCAGTCCGTGGGTTGACCCCAGTCAAAGCGGCGCCATGCTGGCGCTGCGGGTCTCCAGTGCCATAGCTCGATTGGTTGTGGCTTCTGCCGCCCCGGCACGCCACTCCACATGGCTGGTGGCCTACACCTACCATCTAGCACATGGTTGGTGTGTTCCACCACTGCCACAGTGCGTTACCACTGCCAGCACTAGTGCACTAGAAGACCCTTCAGAGGACCACCAGACACACTTCGGTGGTCCGTTATTCATGCGTACTATACATACGGCCTCCAAGAAGCATCCTCATTACCACAAAGCCTTGAAATTCACATTTCCATCTCTTCAGAAAAATCATTCACCTGGTGCGCAAAAACTGAGGGGTCCGAGCCTTAGATCATGTCGACCAGAACCCTCAGCGTTAGAAGATTTAATGATGTGGGAGTTTTGGGGAGTCCATGTTCTATCATTACATTTCCTAATTTGAAACTCGAAAATAAAACCTCGAGAATCAAACACCCTCCCGCATAAATGCATGAATCACAGGTCAACATACTCGTGTTTTGACCCATGTTCATCATTTCTTGAAATGGACTAAGAAGAAACAAAAATAAAAAACGCCTACCTCTTTGAAGTTTGTTACTGCTTGTTCCTCCTCGATGGGTAAAGACATCAGCATCACATCTCGGCACTAATCTTTGAATGGCGTGATGAAGAAGAAGAAGTTCCACCAGAATTCTTCATTCTTCACTGGGGTGGAAGTCTGTCCGAATTTCGCTAGAGAACCCTCCAAATGATAAATCCATACATTCCTCAGTGCATTGAACTATAAATAGGAGCACATCACAATGTTCCCACTATTATGCGATGTCTCATCGTTATACTATTTTATTTAAGAAAAAATTCCGCAGTTACTCATCATAAATTTATCGTTACACTGCGATTTTAAAAATCCATTAATGAGCCTCATTGATGCACATCGTCGCCACCCTATCGATGCTCCGCAGCATCTCCATCCACCAATAAAATGTGAGAAAGAAAAGAAAATAATTATTTTAAATTATTTTATTAATTTTTCATGAAGAAGTTCAAAAAATAACATTTCGGCTTGGCCCTTTCCAGCTGATGTTAAGTCATTTCTACGAGAATCCTGGAATTCTAAATTTAATGGATTCCTCAAATTTTTGATCTAAGTAACGGTTCAAAAGATAGAAAATCCTTCTCACGCATTTACTGAGCGTACCTTAAAAAATGTTCAAAATTCATTTCCGGGCTCTCAGGACTTTGGAATCATGTGCCATTGAATTTCTTGGTCTTGATATAATTCCATATAAATAAAAACAATTACACGGAAATTATGAGATGTTAAAGTTACCTTAAAATATTTCAACACACATACATATGAACATATGATCCCATAATCATATCCACATAAAAAATGACCACATCTTCCATAAGACTATCATCATAAAAAACTCATCATAGGGAGATATTAATTTTTCCCCAAGGAATAGTTGTTTTGTAAAAGAATCAACAATCACATGATGATATTACATAAATTTATGTCCCAAAAGTACATGAAATCATTCAAAATCCCAACATACCATAATTAACATGTGAAAAAAAACAATTCATGAAATCATAATAGAGAAATAATCATAACTCATCTAGAAAAAGAATGTAGATTTTATTATTTTAGAGTGTCACTAGAAAAGTATAACATACATTAATTTTGGTTGAAATACATGGAAAACACTTTTGTAAGATCAATATATATATTTTAGAATTAATTAAAAAATCATTCATAGTTGAAATATGTTTTTGAAAAAAATATAATTTATAATAAAAATTGACTAAAAATATTTTCTAATAAATGGAACATTAATAGATGATTACATTCATAAATAACCTAAATTACACTAAAAAAGTAGTTAATTAGTCATAACAATACAAATTATAACTTTTATAAAACAATATAAGGAATATATACACCAAGGGGATGGATTACCATAAAAAATAGTATATAATGTTGACATAACATAGAAACAAGATTTTAGTAAATTTTGATATAATTAAAAGTGAAATTGTTATAAGACTTGAAAACAATAGAAATTAATAGAGGTAAAAAATATATATTTTCATTAATATAAATATGTTTTTTTCCAAAAGAAGAATCCAGAATTACAAAATATTGATATGAAAATTATATTGGAATGAAAAAAATTAGATATAGATATATTTTGAATAATAATATAATAAAAGATAGAATATTATATGGAATTAAAATACCATTGATGGAAATAAAAAAATATGGGGATGGAAATTCAAAATTTATTATATAGGAAATATAATTAAATAAGGTGGTTTGTATATAATATATCTCAATGAAGGAAAATTGACATAATAAAAAATGTACATTTTCTATCAACATCAATGAAAACTCATTAACATAATATATAATAAAGATAACTATATTAAGGAAATATTTTAAATCCCTATTCATATAAAAACTGGTCATTGGAGGTACATTTCATGAAGAAGATATCCTCAAATAGATGTAACATGGAAACTAGGGATGGAGATCAGGCTGGATACACTGCAAAATCATAAACAAAGTATGGATTGAATAATAAGATCTTGATTTCCCCGCGGAATCCTGACGTTGTTAAAAAGAAAGGATCAATGGTTGTATCATATGTGATTGTGATCTTTGAATAGGGTATTACCACTTTTATATTGGGAAATGTTCCAATGTTGGATCTGGAATTCCATTAAGTAGTGGATCCATCTTCAGTTTATGAGTGTGATCCTCCATTGACATTTTCATATGGCAATGGATAGGGTAACATAATAAGTGATATTGACAGAATAAATAAGGATAGTTCAGGGTGTGACATGGAATATTCACCTCTTGAGGAGGATCAGAGAGAACCATTGATGTATGGTTAACATGGATAGGTGAGTAATGGAACTCAATGTACCAATGAATATTCTTACCAATCTCTTGAAAGGTCTAAAATCGATTATGATTTGATTAAGAAATTTAAGATGAATAATATGTTAGGAAATTTCGTAAGCTTAGAGGATGATGCTCTGTCCCCAATGACATCTTATATGAATGAGGTTGTTAAGGGAAATATGAATGATGAAGAACGTTTTCCACAGTTTTTTATAAATATGTAAATGAAAATAAGATATTAATCTCACCCAATAACCTCATGGGAACAAGGATGGAGTCTCCTTATGAAAACAACATCATATCATTTGATTAATAGTTAGAAATAGATATTTACTATAAGGATGATAGTGGTAAAGATTATGATCATTGAGGTATTTCTCTACTTGATTGATCTAGTTTTCTATTATGTTTTACCCCATTACATTATCTATATTGATACATTTTATTTTATAATATACAATTCCTCAACCCATCCATTTATAGAAATTATTAATGTGATGATGTTTTAATAGAATAATTCATGTTATTGGTTGATCCAAACCGAATATAACATTTTATAATTGAAAATGAGAAAGTGTATTGTGTTATATAAAACTAATATGATTTTATAAAAAGAATAATTATGTTAATATGACATCATTATAGTTGATAAGGATATTTATAAAATGTTTTTATGTGAATGAAGATAAGTAATATATTGAAAAATTATGTACTCAGATTAATTTTCTAAATCTCAATGCTATTTCCTTTGAAAAGAAATATTTAGGGATACAACAAGATAATATAGGAAAAACTATTAAATATAGAAGATGGTAAAAAATGATTTGGGATTCATGAATGAAGAAAATCATTGGACTTTTCTGGGACTGTTAGATAAGGGATCATTTTATATAAGTGTATTTTGGGGATTTTTTTTATTTCTAATAAAAGAGGTATAAGATTATTATTTAAAAAATAATGTGGAAAAAAAGTGTAAAAGTAATGTATTTATGATATTTTTTATTAAATTTTTCATTAACACATTTAGAAAGTAGTATTTGATAAATTTTAAGCCTCTACAAACATTTTGACTCATTTTTACCTCATTTTTTATTTATCAGGGAAACCCAATTTTTAATATGAAAAAATATTTTTATGACTGAAATTATATTTATCCTAGAAAAATAATGTATATTTTTTTATTAACTATTTTTATTCCATTTTAAATAATTAAATTTCAAAATATGAGAAATTTCCATGATAAATAAAAACATAAAATACATAAGAAAACTATGTTAATTTTAAACGTCATTACGGATATAATTTTATTTTAATACTATTTCAAATCAGTTTATAATTATATAAATGAAAATATATTTTTTATGTATGAAATCATTACATTAGATTCATACTTTTAATGTGATAAAAGTAATTATTATTAACGAAATAGACAATACTAAAAAAATCATTGAATCATATCATATTGAAAAATTAAATTTTTACCACAACCTTTTATCAACATTTATTCATATTTTGGATTTTTATTTTTATGAATTATTTTTATCCTAATATTTTATAAATAGATCAATTTTTTATTAATAATAATTTTCATCACATTAAAAACATTATTTCAATAAAAATATTGGTATTACAAATTATTCTCTTGATTAATGATTTATTATCATTGAATAATATCATTTTCATTTTTTACCTAAAATTCATGAACATCAATATATCTAACAAACATGAAAACATAACGACTATACATCAAACATCTATATATCTAATGGGAATATGTCCAATAGTCACATATTATTCCATTATATAGTGTTACAAACGACACAAAATCTATTCATCCTATGTACATCCCTCTCAACATGTCTAATATATATTTAAAATTTAACCATATTTCAATAGTCTTAATTTTGGAAAATATTTTCATATAAAATAATTATGATAACTAGCCCATGTTAATGGTGTTTTTATTTACTCTTTTTTTTCACTCCTGTATTTTTATTATGTAATTTTATATTTACTTCTCATATTGTATTATTTTTTTTTTATTTTTGTGTTTTGAAAAGGTTTTGTAACCTAATATTTATTCGTTGGAAAATTCACATTGAAATGGTGTGGTGTTACATGACCCCCAATTAATAAATATTCTCCTCATAATTTATATTGAGTTCCACTGATGAAATTAGTTAATGGTACCAACAATTTATGATCTTTTCAAGATAAAATTTCTAATAAGGAAACAATCTCACTCTCATTAGTATTAATAAAATTGTCAAAATTTCACTCATAGTAGGAACACCCCAAATTTGTTTTTTTCATTACATTGAGTTGAATTCATTTTTGTAACTTTGTATTAGGAATCATATAATTTATTAGAATCCCATATTGAGTTCATATCTATCCCATCGCAAAAACATGATATTAGGTTGATTTTTGATGTGAAATGTTACATTCCTATCTAAAAATATTAATAAATATTATCTGATATGATATGTAATCCATGAATTAAATCAAATTAAATTAGATTTATGTTTGAGTAATATTATTTTCTTCACCAAAATTATCATAATAATCAATCATATAATATATCCAAATGTGGGATAGATTCATTGTATGACTTTTTTTATTCAATGATAATTTAATACCTAATAATATTAATTTGCAATTGATTATATTATATGGATTCCATGATATAATTGAGTGGATAGATAAAAAATAAATAAGACATTACCTATTCTAGATTGGATGATTTTTGAATGTTAAACTATTATAATTTCCAAATCAACATAAATAGTTATGATTGCAATATATTTACCTTATTCCATTACATAGGATGTGGCTAATACTGATTTCCATCATTAAAAGTTTTAATTTTAAATGATTAGTGAAATATATGTACTATATATAATTATTTATGGGATTTTGTGTAGACACATTGTTATCAATTATATTCATTATGTAAATCCATTCAAAATTTATGTTCGTCATTTAAGTAAACCCTATAAATGAAGAATTGGTTATTTATTTTAAAGAAAGATACTTGTGATTATTCAAAATGTAATTATAATATTGGATGATTAATTTTCTTTCTTCTATGGGTTTTATCCTTTGATATTTCTAAAAAATACATTTTTACTTCCTCTCCACAAATATCTTTTGAATAATATATTTCCCCAACAAAGATGTCTATATTGAGATCAAATCAAACTATATTTCAATGTTGTAGATTTAATTTATAACGAAGGCATTTGGAAGAATTATTTTGTGACAATAATGAAATGATAAATGTTTATTTTAGATTCAATTATGCTTCATAAATGATCCCACACATTTCGTTAGATGTTTTAACCATTAGTACAAATAGATTCATCCTCCATTGGTTTGATAATTTGGAATTTCATATCCATGTCAATGTAATGATTTCTAGGAAAATAGTTATTTTTAATATTCATCAATAAAATATTAATATTTCATTGAATTATATTTCTTCATTTGGAATCATATTGTTTATCAATATCAATTTTTTTCACCTTGTTAATGATAAATATTATTTTTTTGTTTTTTTTCATTAATAACTGATGAAAAAATAATATTATGTATTAGGTAAATCCATTTCCCTAACATTATTGTATTTTATGATATATGAATGGATGATGGTCATTATTATATGACAGACCAAGTAGTTCTCTGTTGATTATGTTTTTCATTTTGGAGATCGACATAGGTCATGTTATTTTTCATGACATATGTAGCATTTTATGGAGGAGTTTCCCTCTATATCTCACCCAATTTAGTTTCATATTGGTACAATCAATGCATTATCTATTGCATTAATTTTTAAATATTTTAATCATAATTCAATGTAATGAAATGAAAATTATAACTAAGGCTCCCATATGAATGAATTAAATCTTTGTTAAGTAATGTATTAAAGGAAAACCGATATACTAAATTTCATTTTTTTTATTTTAGATAGTTATATATAATATCCATAACACTTATATTTGATTAAATAATATTAAAAGTCATAATTAATTGATAATATATACATTATAAAATTAAAAATATCTTTTTAAATAAATGGTTGTGAATAATTCTAATTGACATAGAGGTATGAAGTGATGATGTCAACAATTTGGATCATTCCCAATGAATCCAATTTAATGGTACTTTAGAGGATGGATAATTATCTAGAGTTTTCCATTGACCTATCCAAATATTTGTTTCAGTAATTGAAAAATGTGACAAAACATTTATTGGCTTAGGTCAATATTTTGACATTTTGACCGAAACTATGTTAATCAGACTAACCAATGATATTACCACTATCATATGACATGGCCAGTGGGTGTATGGTAGAGTAATAATGGTTCATGATTCTAAATTGTATTAGGATGAATATTTATATTTTATTTTTAATAAAAAAAATTTCAACTATATATATATATATGGATATATAAAGAGTTTGATAGAAATTTGATTATGATGAAAAGAAACCAAAATAGTTATTTTGGGAAAGATTTAGATTCATTTAGATCATATTTTTTAAAAAAACTCGTTAATATTTTTAGGAAAATTATTTTACTTTTATTTTATTTTTAGATAACACATATTTAAATATAAATGATAATATAATTTAACGATATTCAATATAGTTTTTATAAGAGTCATAATGTTTATATCATCCAAAATATTATCATTTTTAGTAAATAACTATAATTTATTTAAAAGTAAAAAATATCATTTTAAAAAAATTATATTTTGAAGATAAATATTATTTTTCAAATCATCATGTTGAAAAAATCCAAGGATATGTTTTTCATATATTTTTTAATATAGTTGATTCTTTTGGTAAAATATATATAAATATATAATGTGTACTAAGACATCATAACATCCCAAAAGTGATGTTATAAATTGTATCAATTTTTTACATATGAAAATATAGTTTTTATATTTTATAGAATATATAACTATAGTTAGTTCATTAATTTTAAAAACCCTTAATGTTTCCACTAAAACAAATATTTTATTTTATTTTCATAAAAATAAATCATTATTATCATAACTCACTTCCACATCACAAGTCGTATTGTTTTAATTTTTTTGATCATACACTCAATAATTATTTAATACCACTCTCCTTTGATACAAATTATCTATAAAAACTATTTAAATTATTTTGTTTCAGAATATATTTTCATTTAGAGTCCAAAACAAAAGTAAAAACAGTATTAAATAATTCCCCTTTATTTTTCTATTAATTCCCACACATCCTACCATCGTAATTCACTACATACCAATTTAGAATTATTCCCCTCCATAAATCAATCTTTTATTAAATAAAATTGTGTTCAAAATCACATAATAATATTCCATTGTGATTTTTTGAAAATCATATCTAGGATGGGGATTCTATCCTATTTTTTTATTTCTATACATTATATATATTTATCCTTGTTTTTTCCAACTGTAACATTATTAAATTATTTGAAAAATCACATGAGTATTCGTATGAGTATATATTAATGGGATACCATCAATTAATCTCATTAAACTATTCCATGAACCTTTACGTATAATTTTTAATAGGAATACATTATCCCATGAATTTAAATTCCATAATTTTTTGATATTAATACCCCAAAAATTTCAAATCATGGGTATTCAACTAGATATACATAACCATATTTTATTTGGAACTTCTAGGCATTTAAAAATAAATTCTTAAACATTGTATTAATATTGATGACAGTCATTTTTATTTTGTATGATCTACATCGAATAGAAATACATGTACATGATATGAATTTTATTGGTTTGCCTAGAAATATGTATGATTTTAATGAATTGGGTAATGTTTTTATATCAAATACATACTAGGTGTGGAAAATGAGAGGATATCCAAATAATAATCTGTTGTGATTTCTTTGTAGTTAGACTTGAAATATGCTTATGATTTTTGTGATTTGGTTTGTTTTCACATTAAAATGTTTCTTTGATGTTTTTATTATATATCATTATTTGATTTTAATTTTTATGATTATAAGGATTTTATTTCAGCTATATATTCCCATTCACACACATTTATTACTTTCTTCATGATATTAATTGATTATTCCCTAACTATTAATTATAGCTCTAGTATTTCTTTTATATGGACCAGGTTATTCCGGATAGTTTTAGCAATGTACTATAATATTAAGAGACTGTAAGAAAGTCTTAAATAATGTCATTTTATCATTATTTCATGATATTTGTGATATAAATCAAATTATTGAAGGAAAATAGTCAAATCGGTCATAAGGTTCTATATTAATGGTATCTATATGAAATAAATACTCAAATAAAATTAAATAAATATATTGTTTGTCATTTTTCTTATCATAGACAAGTCTACTTATTTTTTATGATTATTATTATAAAAAAATTGTAAAAACTATTGGGATATGTCTAAATATCGAAAAAACATCTATAAATTTTGTAATGTATATTTTTTCTATTAATTTAACAATAAAATCCATTACTATATTATAAAATATCTATGGGGTTCTAGGAGAAGTGTTCCTAATAGTTATAGCCTAGAAATTTAGAATTTTGTATTATCTAGATTGTGAATTGGTGTTGAAAAAAATTCGTAAGAAAACACATGTGGTCACACACACTCTATTGATATGCTTCAATTAGTAATTCTGTTTATAAACATTTAGGATGTTTTCAAAAATACCCATGAAATTTAAAGTTAGAAAATATAAAATTGATAACATATATTGAAATGTAGAAATTCATAAGTTGTAGAATTTATCTCATTTATGGGTTATCCATTCAATTATCATAGTTTCCATTTTATAAAAATAATAGATTAATAATTCTCAAACATATTATTAGTTTGTTTGAATGAAATGATTCAAAATAGAATCAAATAGTGAAATGACTTCTTATAATCTATTCATGAACAAGAAATGTGAAATCTAAAAATATTTTTATGAATTATTTTATATCATCAATGTTCAGAAGAACTATCCCAACAACACTTCAATATAAAGACGTCACGTTATCAGTGAAGATGGGAAATGAAAATTATTTCATAACAATAATATAACATCTCACCTTTGAATATTTCTGAGCTCAATTTCTTGGTAATAATTTTTATACACTATTTAGAGAGATATTATTTCATTCTACGTAGGGATTATATTTCCTTATATATATCCCACAACCACTAATGAGAAAGTAAAGAAGACTTCTGATTCTATAATAGTGCATGGAGAAGCAAGCATAACATTTGGAATCATCATCTTATGAATGAATTTTATTCCTTTTTTAGTAATAATATCTATATCAATAGATTCAGACTATAGAAAAGGTCATTCTAGATGACATGACGAATGAAAGTGAATACAATGATATGGAACATTATGAATTTCATGAGGTTCCACTAAGTTGATTGGTGGAGTTCTCAATCAAACAAACCTCTAATTTTCCAATATTCAAGACACAAAAAAGAATATCCACTACTAAACTTGATGTGAAAAATAAGAAATAGTAAGATAATTTTGATATACGGTTTATATATCTAAATACATCACCTAGAGGGGTTTAGTCCTTTTAATCAAGAATAAATATGGTTCAATGTTCCCCTTCATTAGTTATCATGTTCTCAAAAAGATTATGTTAAAGAAAATGTATCCTGAAGAGTAGATTTATAAAATACTTGATTACCTACATGGATCAAAAAAATTCTAAAAAAAAGATAATTAGTAATGATATAATCATGTAAAGGGGGTGTAGGAGGATATACCAAAGTGAAACATTTCCCCAAGGTACGTGCACTATGATTTAGATTTTATGTCATTAACACACACGAATTCTCTATCTATATTCATGGATATGATGATTATATTCATTGGGGATTACCTTGAAATAAGAGGGATGTATTTATATATATTATTCTTATCTATAACGAATGCAAGAAGAATCATGTTGAGCATTTTGATTCTATCATAAAGACTATGTGAGGAGAATATCTATACATGATGTATAGTAAATGTGATTTCAAAATTGAAAACGTAGAAATACAAGGTAATTGATGACCAGCAATGTGATATCTATGGATGATTTGAAAATATAGGCAATTAAAGGTTTTTATAGGGGAAAAACTTCAATGTAGATCTACAATGTCATTGGATTACCATATTATTATAATCGAATTATGAGAAAATTGAAATTATTCATAATCCCAAAAACCATGATAACTCATTAGGGAGTGGGGTTAGTTTTTAACGATGAATGTGAGGATAGTTTTAAGAGTTAAATAAAAATATTTCCACCAAACCAATACTCACAATACCCAGAAGCGGCAAATGATTTTTGATCAATAGTGATGCATCCAAAAATGGTGTTGATAGTGTACTCATTTAATATAAAATTGTGATGTCTTATTCTTATTTCCAAATAATTATACATTTGAAGAACTACATGACACATGATTAGGAATTTTATATATAGATCTTTTCTTTGAATATTTTTCACATTATCCCTATGTGTAATAGTGTATCATATATATGGTTCATAGAATCGTAAAGTAGATAGTCTGTGAATTAGTTCTCAATATGAGACAATGAATATGGTTAGATATGTTCATGGATTATAATTCATCTTTACATTTCCATCTTTTATGGGGGAATAAATTTTTAGATTCTCTAAGAAAAAATGATCTAGTATCTATATAGATTATACATTTTCAATGTGACCCAATCATAATGTAAGTGAAATGATTTGACATGGGGATAAAAAAATGATTTTCATAATAACTTTCTCATCTAACAAGTCAACTTAAAACTAATGATAATATCATTGAGGAATAAATAACTGATGGGAATCTATAGTAGATTGTGGAGAATAACCCAATGTTCAATATATATAATGGTGTATTTAAATGCTTTGGAACATAGATATGCATATTAGAAAAACCAAAACTAAAATAGGTGACCTATTGATGTTGCATATAGATAATCCTTCTATATTCATCTTGGTATCACATATATGTACAATGATTTGAGTAAAGATGTCTGATTGGATAACATGAAGTGGGAGATTGAAAATATAATATCTATATGATTTGTAAGATAATAAATCAAGAATGAATGATGAAATTATATGGTTTTGATATAACCATATTTCATAATATTATTGAAATAGTGAAACATAACTATATATTTTTTCATTGAACTTCCCAAGACATAATAATTCAATAGCAACATTTTGGTGATAGTTAAACCCATTTCAATGTCTACATACGTCCTTTCTATCAAGAAATATATATCACATCAAAAAATCACTATGAAATATATATATATATATATATGATTTTGTATGAATTAATCGACAAGTACTCTCCATTGAATCTGATCAACATATTATGTTTACCAATAGTTGTTAGAAAATCAATCATCATGTGTTGGATACAGATGAGTGTTTTAATAATTCTTCTCATCCTCAAATGGATGTAATTTTATAGATAATGATTCAAACACTACAGGAAATATTGATATCAAATTAATTGGATTTTAATAGATGTTCAAATTAACATTATACCATTATGGAGTTCATATTTAATATTTTTTACTATTTTCTAAATATGGAATCTTATATTGATATAAAGGCGAAGAGGTGTTTGACTCTTCGATGTTTGGATGGTGTTAGAGAGTATTAACTGATGAGTCTAGATATTATCTAAGATATTATAGAGAAGGTTAAAAATAATTTATAATTATTTGAATTTCATGGAAAAAACGATATAATTTTTATGCATAAAATCATCATTGAGACAAATATTTTAAGATTAGAGATAGATTTCTCCATTTAATATCACCATAAGAAAAGTGATAAGGTTTTTAATAAAAGGAATTCATATTCATTGAATCATATAACCCATTAATATCTCTCATTTCATTATAATTATAACTCTAATAGATTTATCTTCTAACCAATCTCATGTACATTATTTCTTCCTTGTATCCCTCTTATAAAGTATATACTAAAAACCTCACATGTACTATATCCTGAATTAGTACATTTAGATAATGAACATTCATATGAGTATTATCATGTGATGTTATTAGATCATGGAAATAATTTCCATCGAAACACCATAGCTAACATTTCTAATGTTCTAAAGAAAAACCACATATTTGAGAAGGCTATATAGGAACAAGTTTATGTGATGAAACCGAATTACTCCCCTATTTTCTATTATATGAAATTGAAATTTTGAAAGAAATTTTTTTGGGGGGGGGGAGAATGTAAATAATAGTTATTTTATAAAATAGAGTTTTTGTGAATGAAAAAATTCTTTATAATATATTCTTTTATAGAAAATAGATGAACTACAGGTCATTTTTTATATGAGAATGTTATAATATGTAGACATTATTTGTTGATATGATTGAATGACCATTAATTTTCATGACCCGTCCCCCGGGGTTCATACCGTGACTACCCCAAGCCTGCCTTCCATAGGCCAGGGGTTAGGGACGAGCACCAGAAATGCATTTACATAAAACGGGAAGGAATTTCCTTTGAACATGAAAACACACAGACCAAGAACATGACAAGATGAAAACAATGTAGTAAAACCGCATTATAAAAGTGTGTACTAAAAGTAAAGGGGCTGGAATACAAGCACAACAAAAAGATAAAACTACAACAGGAAATAGATTGTGATATCGTCCACCCAGGATCCTACCTAAAGGGTAGGTACAACTCATATCCACTGTTATCCACATCAACCAGTCACCTCTGTGTACCACATGGTCCAGGCTCCCTAAAGTCCTAGACATGATTCTCATCATCTTCACAAGACACAATAGGGTGCGGGTGAAGCCCATGTAGGGCTGAGTACAACAATACCTAGTAGGTACCCCCAGACCCATGACTTCCTCTCAAAATATACAAAGAAAAAAGAAAAAGACATGATCTAATTCACAAATAAAAAACCAAAATACCTAGCTCAAATCTGGTTTACAACTGAGATATCAGGAATAAATATGATTAGTCTTATGCTATATCATTTTATTCCATTAGGTTGTTTCCAAAACTGAACCATAAAGGATTTGTTACATTATCGATCCACATAGGGTTGTATGTCATCGATCCACGATGGGCCGCTCTAGGGTTTGTCCTCATAAAGTCGCACACTGCTGATCCACATTGGGTCTCTAGAATTTTGATCCACAAAAGGTCACTATGATACTGATCCACATAGGGTCGTTAGGATGATGATCCACACAGGGTCCCTATGATTCTGATCAATACAGGGACTCTATTATACTGATCTGGACATGGTCTCTATAATGCTGATCCACACAAGGTTGCTATGATGCTGATCCACACAGGGTTACTCTTCAGTTCACATCCATCCATAGGATTCCCCGCACCCAGTGCTCTTGAGTTCCGTAGCATATTCTCCAAAAGATATGAGTTGTACCTCAACTGCCACACCATTTGACAATGGTGTATCCCAAAAGACTATCATGTCTTAACAGTTCCAACGTGACAGAAGGTGTGTCAATTCGATGCCCAGTCTTTGAGTTAAAAGGGTTTTAGTACCGAGTGACCTGTTATATTTGGGTTTCATCCCACTTATCTGTACTATTAATTTTTATATAACTCATGTGAAGTATCTCAAAGGTACCTCAAGGTTACAAGGTTTCAATCACCGTAGAGGGTTCATCAAACAGACGTCTCCTTTGTGAGATACGACCTTTTAAGCGTATATGGGCCAAAATGGGTTTGGGTTTGGCTCGACCCCATCAGACCAACCAAACCTGACCTAACCTGGGATGACCCAACTCGGCCTGGATAGAACTGGCTGGGCTAGCCCGAGTGGGCGAGCCATAGGCACGGCCCGACGGGCGGTCTGTCCCGCTAGCTTGAACGGTCCCCATCTAGGTGGCCCACGCATGGTGACTCCCTATCCCGAATAGAAAATCATCCCATTCGGTAATAAATGGAATCACCATGTGGCACCGCCACCTGTCAATGGGACCCGTGGGGCACATTTCCCCATTGTTGTGGCTTCAAAGTCGCGGCCTCCTTCCGTGGAGTGGGATGGTGCACCGCCCTTCTTCCATCAATGTTTTCCAAATTCGACCACCATGTGTGTCTGTTGTGGCACCTTTGGGTTCCACCTCTCTTCCGTGGTCGATGTCGTCGCGCCGACGGGGCCTCATCGGGCCACCGGGTGGGCACTTGTCGTCCATTTTTATTTCTCAATGCTCTTATCGGCCTCTTGAGATGATGATGTCGTTGCGTGGCTCCTAGATTCAAGATTCCATTGAGTTGGAAATCCACCCCCAATGAACGCGTCAAAAATCAAAGTGATGGAGGGTCTACGCCTTGTTCATTTGGCTCCAACCCCCCATGTTATCATTATATCAAGAGCGATTAAATAATAAATGTTAAAAGATAATGGTAAACCCCATTAAATCTCTTCAAGAAACAACCCTCCAGAGTTTCATACAAATCGTAGATCAACTCATTTATGTTGATCCATGTTTGTAATGCTTTAAAAGAAAGAGGGAAAGAAAAAAATACACTTGAATTTAAAAAAAACAACACTTACCTCAGATTCAGAGGAGACTTCACTATTATGGAAGAAGAATCCACATTTGATTAAGATGTTGGCGTTCGTCAATCTCATATCAATTCATCCAACGTTGTCATCTAAGCCTCCATTCATTATTGGTGGAAGATGTCATGACACTTTGTCTGAGGTTCCTCCCTTCCATGTCAAAAACCCATGCTCGGGATTCATTTAAATAGATGGTAAGGGAGACTAACGCATCATATTATTAATGAGATTCGTTACTGAGTTTTAATTATTGAACCTTTTATCTCTCAATGGTGTGGTTACAAAACAATAGATCCAAGAAATTAAACAGCTTGACTACCCAGTGGTCCCACCATCGTCGCTCAACAGTTGGTTGAAAAATAAAATAACCTTTTTATTTAATTTTATTATTCTTCAAAAAGTCAACAAAACTATATTTTTTCCCCAAACTACTACGATCAAACTTAAGCCTCCACTAATAGAATCATGGCGCTACTGATTCAACAGTGCCCTTGGATTTTAATACCAAGAACCAGTTCAAGAGATAGAAAACTGTGCCTGTATGTTTACTGAACGTACTTTAAAAAGGATCAAAATTCCTTTTTGTGCACATCAGGCCTTGGAATCAAGCACCATCAATTTTTTCAGACGCGTAATAATTCCAAATAATTAAAAAAATTATATGGAATTTACGGGTCTTTACATTAATAATCATAAGCGTTGATAATATAGATATTATATAGTGATCATTATGTTTAGTATAATTATTGTTTTTGTTAATGTCAAATTGACATAGACAGAATAATTGATGGCTTCGACTAGTATGATCATACACTATAAATCACATTTATCAGAGCTTATGTGGGAGAAAACATCACTATGATTTACCCATGACCAACACCAAACCAATACTCATTCATTGAAACATTATAAAACAAATTTAAATAAGGACTTCATTCTTATTAACACTACACGCCAAAAAAGGATTTCTAAATTTACCTATGGAAGTTCCATTATCGCACACATTGCCCTTATGGTGTATGATAGTATAATAATGGGTTATATATCTAGAACCAAATAGTATAAATTTTAATTTTTTTGTTTTTATTAATATAATGATTAGTTATCATTGATAATTTTTATATATTATTATATAAATATTTTGTAAAAACTTGTATTAGGATATAAAGAAACCAAAATTATATTATTAGGAAATATTTTTTTCATTTAATATGATCTTTCTAATATATTAAAAAAAATTGAAAATTTTTTCTTTAATTAAGTATTTTTATTAAATAAAATTTTTTTAAATATATTTGTAAAATACATTCCTATCAATTGCTATAATTGTTATAAAGGGTATAATTTAGTTAACAACATTTAAAAATTATATTATATTGAATAATGATATTTATTTTGATGTGTAAATACATATATCTAGAAAAAAAATTAAAAATAAATATTATTTTTCAATTCCTCACATTGAAATTATCTGAGGATGAATTTATTATAATTTTTTACAATAATAAAATGTTTTTGTAAACATTAAAAATGTTATCAAGAAACTATGTCTATTATAACATAATAAAAATCAAAAAAGTTATGTGAAAATTTATTTAAAATGAATAGATTGATAAATAAATATTTTATATATAATATTATATAATTTATATGTTATTTTATTAATTTTGAATCCCCCAAATTAATCCCCCAAAACATATATTATATTTTATTTCATTAATACAATTGTTTAGATCATGCCTCACTTCGACATCAGTAGTGGTGTGATTATGGGTTATAGAATAATAAAATATTGAATACCCATTCCATTTATTATTAATAATTGAAATATTTATTTGTGGTTTTTGGTTTGTGATATTTTATAACATTGAGTTTCAATCCTATGTTTAGAAATAAATAATGAATTACCTTATCTTTTAATATAAATAACCACTATACATTCCATTATTATTCACTAAAATCCAATTTACCATGAAGGTACTCTCACTCTCCCCATATAAATTCTTCCTTTTTGTTCCCAATATCTTATGAATCTCTTATAATATATTTAGAAGAGATATATCAATACGAGGGATTCTCCCCTCGTACTTTTTATTTAAGTACATTCATTGAAATAAAGTTGGTTTATTTCCAATTGTTCATGATTTACTGTGTTTGTACCCATACCACTACTATTTATATGATTTCATAATAATGAGATAACAAAATTCACTCTCATTATTCCCTTCCATGAAATTTCTTTTACAATGTTTTTGTTATTGAAATTATCCATTGATTTTCTATGCTAAACTTTTTTATTATAAATACCCCTCACATTTTACACTCTTGTTAATTACCATATTGTACATAAAATTATTTTTTTGGGTACATCAATTTATCTCAAACACACTCTTTTATTATGTGATGAAAATTGAAGAAATTAATTATTATGTTTTATGATCATTATGACAAACAAATTCATGTACATTATTTGAATGTGATGAGAAAGCGTAGAAGTATAGAGTCTGAAAATTTTATTATCCAATGAGATACGATTTATAGATCATATATGGTAAGAATAATCACACAATTTTTAGATTTCATGTTTATTATCCTTGAAATATTCTTCAAATTTCATGTTATATTTTTTCTCCACATACCTATGTTATCTAGATGAAGTCCTCTCATATCATGATTATATGTTCATGTTTATTATTATCAAAAAATTTAGGTCACAATTTTATTCAACTGGTTTCCCATATATTACAGCCATCATGTTATTCATCGATTATTACCAAAATATAATTTATTTATTACCTAATTGTTATGTACATACCATGGTTATTTAATGCAATTTTATAAGAGCGATGTAATTTTAGAAGAATGTTAAATTTTTTAAATATTGTATTATTATCTCTATTTCATATTTTTATTCTATGTATCCAATTTCAAAAATATTATACGATTTTTGATCTCTTGCTATTATAATAAAAATATTTATATAATTAAAAATGAACATATATGTAATAATTAAATGTGTTGTAATATTAAATCCACTGGCTCAAAGAAAAAACATGTATGTTTGATTATTGAGAAACCACAATCTAGGTTGGTGATTTTACATTAATGGAAATAAGTCATTAGATATCCTAAAAAAGACCCTTACATTTCAACCGATTATATTTTAGGATAACACTTCTTCACATTTTATTCATCAATGTTATGTTTAATTTTGTCAATATATATTTCAAAGTCTAATACAAAAGTACTAATAAACCCCAATCTTGTAATAACTGAAGTGCCACAATCATGGAATCCACGATTTGGATCCTAAATAAAAACAATACAAATTTTCACAACAAGAATGAGACATGAATCAATATTATGTAATTATTTATTATATTATTTATATACATTAAAGTATATATATAAAAAATTTAGAAAAACCTAGAACCTGTAATTTTAGTTTCGTAGAATGATAATATTAGAATAAAAAAATTGATGTGTAATATGAGTGTGGTATCAAGCACCAATAATCAAGAAAACATTGCATAAACATTAAAATAAATTATATAAAAAAGCAATTGAAATTATAATATTTTTATCACAGATACCTACTATAATTTTCACACACAAACATGTGAACATAGCTACATGAAATCATGCTAAACGAAAAATTTGTGAACCTAGCTACCCCTAGTCATGGTAACTCCATATATCATAATATCATTTGACTATAAAAATTACCCCATTCAATAGGGAGGTATAATAAAAAATCCCTTCACATAATGATAAATTGTAAATATTTGTACAAAAAATAAGAAGAAAACATTCAATATCTCAACATATATTAATTAACCCATGGAAAGGAAATGGGTTTCATGAAAAAATCATCATGAAATAAACATAAGTATAAAATAGAAAAAAATAGTATAGAATAATTTGTTAATATTACCATTGAAAAATAATATACATAACTTGATGTTAACATACATGAAAACTTGTTCTTAACAACATTCGAAAAATTTCATCAGATTGTATAAGAAACGTCATCTACATATGAAAATATAATTTTTTTGGAAGCATATTTATAAATTATAGATATATATAATAATTATTAGAATCATGAATATACAGAAGTTACTATTTTTAATTAATATTTATGGTTGTAGGAAATGATATTAAAATGGAAAATGTTAAATAGATATTCCACTCACATAGGTCAATGTTAGTGGGAAACATTATAAATATTGTGAAAGAGAATTCAGTTTACATTGAAATTAAGGACAATCGAAATAGGATTTATGAGATAATATAACATGAGATAATTGTATTCATTAAAAATATATATATTTATGACATGGAGGAGAAATATTTCAAAAAAAAGAAGAAAATATATCCTTATCTAGACATACAAACATCCTTTAAGATAGATTTGAATACAAAGAGTGTTTAAAGTAATAATAGGATAAAAATTAATCAAATATGTATAAGAAAAGAAAATAATGTTTTTTAGTGAATCAAAAAACCATATACCTATGTATGAGTTCAAAAATATACAGTCTTGATTTTAATGTGATATTGGAATAAAATTGTTATGACATTTGAAACATTTGAATTTAATATACATGAATGATATGGTACAATATAAATATTAAATACCATATATGAAATAATAAATATGGTAAAATATATTCCTGAGGTATTATATACACCACATAAAGGGATAAGGAGTGGAATGTATGACCTAACACATTTAAAGAATATTGAGATGATAAACCATTTCATTTTATTATGATTTCCAAGAAACCACTTTGACCACATATATAAAACACATAATTCTCATAACAATATTATTGAGAAACTTATTCCTATTTATTTCATTTTATATTCCTCATTATAATAATTATTACACAAATATTACCTTGTTATTTTTCATTTTCATCAAAAGATGACAGCAGTTTTGGACATTTTTTTATGGTTCTCATAATTGAAATGTTGATACAAATAACATGAATCATAGTTCATATTTCTATGATTATTAATGTTATTAGAATATTTTATTCAATAATTTATTTATTCCCATATTTGTTTGATTGATTTTATGGGAAAATTTCAAGATAATGATATCCATGATGAGCGTGTTTCCGTTAACTTATTGATACCAATGAATTATATTATGATGTCTAATATTTTTAAAATAATTATTGATTCATTTTCCTGAAATAAATTACAACATATATATATAAGGTATTAATGTCTTGATACTTATTCATGATGAATTTTGTGTTATTATTATATCATCATTCATGTAGGTTGATGAACAAACCCAACCGAGAACATGTTATTGCACCATCTCAGAATTAGAACAGAGTTATATACTACTAATATCAATAAATTATATACATAATGTGGATAATATAAGATCATTACTATATACACTATTATTTATAATGATTGAGTATGAGATTATTTTGGGAAATTTAGAGAATAACTATATTTGTTCTTTGATGAATTCTCTTTTTCTTGATATGTTATCCTTAAAAATAATGGATTTTGGATTCCTTCATAGAAACAATTTACATTAATTAAAAATTAAGTATTTAGGAATATAAAAATGGGAATATATTTAGTAGAAAAATTAATTTATTGAGTTTGATTAAATTTTCATAATACTGGTCCTTTTCTATATGATATATGATTGAAATTTTAGTAATTTAGCATTATTCAGTGTATATGACTATCTTTTGAAAATGAATGTTGGGAAACTATGGAAAATTAATATATTTTGGGTAATTTTAACTCAATTAATCTATCATATATAAATTTTTATTAAGGGTTAGTTGATATTTAAATCATTTAAAATCTAGATTAATACTTTTTTAATCAAATATTTACCATGGTAACTGAATTTTTACCTCTCTATCATATTTTTAAACATAAAAAATTTATCACCATATAAATATTAATGTAGTGATAAATGATTAAACCATAAATTAATATAAATACATTTCGTAATCTAGAGAATTTTTTTTAAATGAGAAAATTAAATATATTAAGAAAAACTATTTTTATAGTAAAATTATTTTTTAAAACATTCTAAAATTTAATATTATTTCATATTAATATATATTTTTAGATGATTTTTAATATATCTATTATAAATTGAAATATTTCAACAGATTCATGAATAAAAATAGATATGTTAAATTTATAACAATAAAATAACACTATAATTAAGAAAATAGTTATTTGAAATATATAATTTATTTAAACATCAAATAATATTAAGAAATTCATATATATGTTAAGTATTCAATTATAATCAAATTATTTGAAATAGTCCATTGTTATAAAAAAATTTCTATTTTATTAATACATGTAAAAATTATTTAATAACAATTATTACAACAATAAAAGTTTACAATGAAATATATTTTTTTGATAAAAAATATTATTTTAATTTATTATCATTGTTTAAATTTTTATTATTTTTTAATTATATTTTTACTAATTTTTTACAAAAAAATTATATTTTTAATATATTTATTAGATTAATTATCTACTAATGACCATTTATCTACTGAAAATATATATAATCATTATATATTCAATTACCATAAATTTAATGGTCATATTCCATTCCAATATATAGACATACAAAAATCATTAAACTCATTAATCAAATTTACATCTCAATAAAAAATTATTTTATATTACTCGAGAATTACATCATTCTATTATTATCATAAGCAGCATTATCATCATGGTTATCCATATTAATAATGATTTTATGATTGTGGTATTTATTATTTAATTATTTATTATTCTGGTACATTTTAATGATGTTTCGAAATGTTTTTCATGTTTAATTTAATGTATTCTAGATTTACAATAATTTATCTTAATAAAATGTAACATAATTCTTTTTATTTAGGGGGTTTTCATGAAACAATCATATAAAAAAATTCCATTAAAGGGAAAATCATACTAAAATCCTGGAGTGGTATGCTAATAAAAATAGATATAAAAAACATTTATTCATATTCCCAAAATCCCAAACGGAACCTCAATGTTAGAAGAATCAAATTACATCGATAAGAAAACCCATTTTAGTTATAAATATAATAATTTCTATCAAAATGGGTCACTACTTTGGTTGGTAGTGGGTTGAATATGGAACTATAAGCCGAATTCTAAATGGCTAGGGATTGTTGACTAATTATGAGAAGGTATATCACACATGATGGGAGTCTGTAGAATAATGTTCATGAAAGAAAACATACTTATACATAATTAATAAAAATAATGAAATAATTATTAGTTTTACAAGAGGAATTTATAATTTATTAAAAAATAGTAAGATCCCTATAAGATAAAAATATATTATTTCATAGATTAAAGGGGTTAAAAATAGATACACAATAAACATAACGAAAATCCAATAAAATCTAATTCATGATAAATATATCAATAATTAACTTGAAACAAAAAAATTGGCTACTATTTCCACCAATAAGAATCACTAAGCTCAAATTTCACCAACAAAATGTTGACTATTGTCACCAATGAACTATATTTCATCTTCAAAATAGATTAAACATTCATTATAAACAATTATATAGTGGTTAGTCTATACCATCCTATTATGATTCCAAAAATCTTCCTTAAAACAATTTATTAGAGGATAGTATAAATTTATTACAATATGGTAATGGTCCACCCAATTAGAGAATAAGAAAAATAATACATAGAAAATCATATAATATTTTTAATTTAAAGACATGATACACTAATTACTAGTCATTAAAAACTTAATTTCTAGAGGAAATTTGTCAACCAAAGTGATTCATGAATTCAAGATTCCCATACAAGATTCGAACAGATGAAACCACATTTTCTTGGCCACTCTCACTCCCTATGGCTCCTCCCCTAGGGTTTCATATCCCCTCTCGGCTGCGGTGGATCTTCCCCTCTCTTCCTTGTTTAGCCTTCATCCTGTTTTTATTCTTACTTTTCTTCTTTGTTGTGTTTTGGAAGACCATGGTCGACCAACCCTACTCTGGGCTCAAGATTCCTTATGCCCCTCTAAGTCAGCATTGGAGTGGAGCTTTCTAATAGGCTTTGGGTTCTGTGGTTTGACAGATGATGAATTTTCAGGCGACACCAGAGTCAGTTTCCTCTTGCTTGGACCATATTTGGTCTTATGACTCTTCGACATTGTTGGTGTTCATATTCCTATGGATCTAATAGCCGTGCTCTGACTTTGGGTTCCTCTACGACTATCCCAGACAAATTTGGTGTGGGGGTATCTTTGACGTTTTGGGACGTCTGGCTCAGTTTCCTTCGGTGATCCATGCACAAGATGAGTCTTTTATTCTGATGAATATGGTTTCTGGTTTTATAGATCTAGTTGGTGATTCTTCCTCAATGTTATCGATGATGTTTTGTGGTATTTTTCTTCGATTGATTTTTCAATTTTATGTTATCATAGTTATTATGTCGATTTGGTATCTTTTTGTAATCTGGTTACAGTAATTTTCTTTACTATTGTGTTGGTTAACGGTATGGATGGTGTTGTCGAAGGTATAGGGATGAAAGTGTGGATGTTGGGTATGAATCCATTATGTGATTTTGTTGTTTTGAGTTTACATGTGATGGTTTCATCATTGTTGGTTTTACTCAAAGTGGATGGTTACATTTTCGAGACGTTCTTTCCTGCAAAATCATTCTCTTATCTCTACTATGGATCCATATTTTATCATTCTCTTCGAGGTGGAGTTGTGTGGTTGTATAAAAGGGACTTTGGGATGTGATTATGATCAGGTGGCATAGAGAGAGGGATAATGATGAAGATTAGACCGTCTACAGCATGATTGTGTTCTGCTCTAGAGAGATGAAGACAGTGGTTGGCGATGATGACTCATGCTGAAGATGTGATGATGGCGTCAATTAGGTCGAAAGATGGTCTCTTGAGCGGTGCAGCGGAACATGGTCTGTATTTGTTTGATAGATTTTGTATTTGAATTCTTAAAATCATCCAGGCACGGTTTTGGAATTCTATTATGGGTAGTGTAGTTTTAAATTCTTGACGGGTTGAATACGGTTGGCTTTTGTGATTTTTCACACTTTCCCTTTAAATGTGTCATTAGAAAAACAAAATATGGATGGTGTATTCAAGCTACCCATAAATACAATGAAACCTCCACTCCACTAATGTGGTGAGGGGTGGTACCACAAAAATATTACTTTGAATTATGGGAAAGACAATTTTTTATTATAAGACCAACTACTCATCAAACTAGGTCATCAATAGAGGGATAAAAATTCAAAAATAGAGGGCAATCTCCCAGATGATTCATGGATAATTTAAAATGGGAGTATCAAACCCAATTTACCCAATAGATGATCCCATAAAAGTCATCTGAATGTTTTAAAAGATCATTCATTTAACTTTAGGGGATGTACACCCTATGATTTCAATGGAATACCAAACTCCATATACATTAATGGGACCTATATCATACTATAAACATGAAACTAGGGGAGTATCAATCATTGGAAATGAAGCAATCGTTAAGAGAATTATTAGACATATAAAATATAGAGTTTTGGATTCTATTATACAGGAACAACCATGTTTCTATCACAACTCAACCCTCAAGGGCCCTACTATATTGTGATACGCTATGTGTGACAACAAAATTCCTACCTCAAATAGGTCTTCAGCTGGAGACTAGCACTAATAAGAAATATTTCTCAAATGGAAGGTCTTATCCTAAGGTAAAGGTTTTAAAACACAAACTTTACGAGGCCATAAAATTATGAAATATAAAATAAATATAATAGAAAATTATTTTACATATCTAAATCCTAAAATTAGTGATAAAAATAATTGGAATTAATAAAGCCGAAATAAAATACCATACAAAATCAATGAAGTAAACCATGTTGGCTGGAGGGGACTACCGTAAAATGTTACTCATATAATGAAGCATGTTCTATCTAGACCAAATCTATGCTCAGACTCTCCATGGTATTTTGAGAAAACCATCAAACATATGGTCATCTACATAAGACAAAACACATGTGAGAAGACCCCATGCCAGTGTGTGTATAATAGTACACAGTAGGATAGAAAAAAATCACTAAACATAAAGAATCAAGATTTTTTTCTCAAAAAAAATATGAAATTAATAAAATGGGATATATAAAAATCATCTAGATATAATCATAGTCAATTATAAGTTTGAACATCAGGTCACAACTATATTACCAGCATAAGATAATGCTCAAGAGTCTATAACCACAGTTTACCGAGAAAAATCACAACACGGGTTCAGTAGTATTGATGGTGTCTATCATAGCTATCATGCAATTCAATTATCTCCATAAGGAAGTGAATTATACAATCTCTAATAGATCAATATGTAGATTCAGATAACACCCAAGGCCATGGGTTTATATCGACTCACACATTTTGGATTAAATTTATACGTTGGGTATTCACTCTCGTATACACTTAGTCAGGTAATTTATGAGAACACCACCTAAGGAATGAGGAGATATAGTCTCTCATATCAGAACTTGTGATTGATTCCTAGAACTATAATAAAATAATAATTTTTTGGAGAGGATCAAAATCAATTATCAGTACATAATACCATAATATACTATCAATGGGATGGATCATGGGAACCCACCTCTAAGGATAACATACCATGATGAGTGGAAAAATGTTTCCATGTAATATTTGAATGAGTAAATATATTTTATATTATAATAAAATGTCATTATATTCCACATTAGTTTTACCTATGTACCATGGATTATTCCTATTCCAATGCCCGTGTAGCCCAGGATGTGTTATTGTACTTTGTTGTGTTCTTGAACCAGGAAATGTCCAATTACATGGATCAACAAGTGTACTCTGAAATTCTTATGTACTTAGATGTGTTTGTTTCTATTTGTATGTTGAGATACATGTTGATTCATGTTTTATGGGTCACACATCTCATTACACATGTCACAAGACATGTTGTTCATTTCATCTCCATGTATACCCTAGAGCCATATACAGGGCCCCACATAGTATGTAATTCGGGAATACACACAATGTATATCTGGATTTTCAAAAACCATTCAGCTACCCCAAACATAATAATATAATCCTATAGCTTTATATCTACCATTGAACCATGATAGTAAAAAAAATATTTGGTTTGTTAAATCCCATCCATCACCACTCTCCAAAATTATTCCATACGATTATCATGGGAAACCATCCATCCCATATTCCAATCACGACATTTCAAAACCTATATGAAGAACATTAATCTGATCTCCATACATCATTGTATATTGATACCATCACTAATAGAAAAACATATATATGATATCAATATGTTGTTCCATGAAAAGTTGAAAATCAATTGATTGTAAATTATTTATTGAACCATCAGCAAAAATGAATGTTGACAATGAAAAAATAATGAACTACGGATAAAGTGGGTGAAACAAAATAATGAGGAATGGTACAAGTACGATGTTCATATCTACTAAAATTTCACTCCATTGCAATAATTAATTAATATATACAAATAAAATGGAAAATAAAATCCTCATATTCCCAAAATTGATATTTCTTACCAACAATACAATTTATCCATGAAACTATCATTATGATTTCTTATTCGCATTAATCGTAGGATAAGAAAATGATAATATGTCAAAAAATATTCTACATAGAGGATGGATAATTAATTAATGAATAATAGTTTTTGGTTATTATTGTTGATGAGATTCACCATATCCATTAGAACATCAATCGCCAAATATTGAATCCTTGATAATCATCGACAGAAGATCCTCAATCATATCCTCTCTCAAATTTCAATATTATTATCCCAACCCTAAAATGTGGTTTTATAATGGATTATATAAATATTTATTAGGTAATATAATTAACCCAAATAAAATTAATTAATTAATAATTTATTACCATTCCATAATATTTATAATTTCCCATTGATGCTAATCATAATTCCAAGCCTAGGTTAAGAAATTCATTATGAAACAAATGATGGTATTAGGTTTTTGTTATGAAAGTCCATTTCAGAGTTATTCAATATTTTTATGAAAAATACACATTTGTGATATTAATATATTTAATATTTTTTAAACATCAGTTTAAGGGTCACACAGTTGTAGAATCTTACTAGGTCTCAATGTGAAGCTCAAAAGATATTACTAGATATAATTTAATTAACTACATTGGAAATACCAATAAATTATGTTCTCCCCACATTAGAGATTTTCATCTATAAAACAAAACTGAACAGATCGAAATGGTTTTACTACTAAGTTATCATACAGGTCTCCCACTACCAAGTGCTCTCATGTAGACTCCTATGCTATAAATAGACAGGAAATAACGGGATCAGTCACCCACATATGATTTTCTCATACTGATCCTCAATATCCCATGTGTAATCTTCAGTGGTTTCTTCATTCTTGATGTTCATATTTCCCTAGTATATAACATGTGACACATCAAGATTATAAATCCTCAACTAGAACACTTGAAAGTTGTTTTGAACCAGTTCTAACTACAGCGGTAGAACCAAGAAGTACACAACCTCTCTAGCTTTTCATAGTATCTAGAAATAGAGAATGAATATTTGAGACATCCTTCCACCCTTTCCAAATAAATATAATCTATATCAAATGATACCTTAAAACACATGGTATCCCTTATCATACTCCAAATTTTTCCATCATTGGTTTACATTGGAATTTTCATAGAACTATGTAGTCATTATCTGCTCTAGGATGATTTGTAACTTCTATGTTATATCTAACACCATATATTGTCCCATGAGTACTAACTCATTTGGATCAGAAGAGAAATGCGGTGACCTATAGAGTAACTCATTGAAGGCCTCAAATGGTGCCATATCAATGTTGTAATAATGTCTATTATTTTATGAAAACTCCATTATGGGTTGTTGATACTCCCAACTATGGTTGAAGTCCATCATAAAATACTAAAAAATATCATAAAAACCAAAATTAGTCGACTCAATTTGGCCATCATTATTGGGAGGTAATTTTGTATTAAAACAATTCTTAATTCTAATTTTTTCCTATAATCCACTTTGTAATTGTGATAAGAAGCAAGAATCACTTTATAAAATGATCTTTTAGCGAACTCTATGGAGTTGATCGATCTTCTACATGTAACGGATTCCCATATTCTATAGTGAACTCTGAACGTAAATAGTTAGGATGTGGGATGAGTTGGTGAGTTGTTCCATGATCATCTGGATGGAATATTGATTTTGGATGTATGAGGAAACCCCATAACAAGATCTCCAGAAACCGCATCCCACATCCACAATAGTACCTCAAGGGGTTGAACTAAATAGACTGGAACTTAATGCTCATCCTTCACTTGATTAAAATTTATTTCTCAAGAGGCAAAATCTGCTAAAAATTTCTTCATTCCTTTACACCATAAAAAATAAAAGGTATCGGTACATCTTTGGGACCCCGAGATGTAAATAAAATGGTGATATATGATCCTCCCTCATCGCCACCTCTAACAATTTAACTGATACCATCATACACTCTATAAAAAGGTTAATTTTATCCCCATCATTATATTATCCATCCAGAGCTCATATAGTGGATATCTGACTATGAAAGGTATAACCTTCGATTTATCTAAAGTGAACTTCCCATATATGATGTAAAATATTTAGAGTAAAAAATCATAAAAAAATATAAGGCACCATCCCTCCCCACTGAGGAAAAATGTAATTAAGGTAACTTCTCTGATGCCTCATATAAAAACATATAATATGATCTTCTGTTGAGAGAATTTGACACCAAATTCCCCTTTAAAAGTGAATAAAATATATCAAAGTCATAGTCAAATAGATAATGTATCAATTTCCTCTGTTTTATGTTAAGATCCTTATAAGGTAATATATAATTGATACTCTTATTGATAGTGTAGATGATAAACCTCTCACCCAAAGGGTAGTGTCACCATATATTTATGATAAATATTATCACTTCAAAATCATGAACATGGGTGGAATACTTTTTCTCATGCGTTATTGACTACCAAAACCCATAGGTAACAAAACCATTCGTCTTCATTATAACACAATGATGTCGAGTCCCATAATCGTCATATAACATTATGTACTCAACACCCATCCATAGAAATATTAGGTTGGGGGTTCCCATCAATTTATTCCACAATTACTAAAATTCTTGATGGATCAATTCTATCAAAACAAATGGGTTCCCATTCGAGGATAAATATGTCAATGGTGTTGACATTCTATTGAAATGAGGAAAAACTTTCTTATAGTATCCTTAAAATACATTGAAGCTTCACACCTCCGTCACAATATTATGTATCTCACACACCAACACTTCCCCAACCATTATCGGGTCTACTACTACACCACCTTCTTGGATAACATTTCCTAGAAACTATAATTCAAATTTCAATTATTTACACATCGATATATTTCTATAATGGGTTTCTCATGGAGTGTATCTAAATCCAAAATCATGTTTCCTATATGCTCCTCCTCAGATACTGAGTACATTTGTAAATCAACTATAATGTCAACAGAAAATAAATATCAGAAAGAAAAAAATGATCTGTTTCATGATCATCATCAACACTAATAGTTCATTATTCATGCTAAGAGATATCCCCAAGTACACATAGTGACAGTAGTGATATATGAATTCAGTCCTTGGTATTTCATCTTCCCATAATATTAGTTGGTTGCAGCCCAATCTTTTGTCATTCTAAATGAAAATTCTCACCCCTACCAATAGATTAATGTGGATTTTAATCCTCAGTAGTGGATACTTATTCATTTTGAGCACCTAATTTGGGAATAAATAATACATTCATAACCACAGACTTTCACCATATTTCTTTTTTAATAGCACTGGGGATGCCCTAGGGGAAGTACTAGGTCCCATGGATCCCTTAATTTATAAATACTCAAACTGTAACCTTAGATCATGATGATATGTGGTAGAAAATTTATATTATGGAACATTAATAATTTCATTCACTATGTGTAATCCATTATAGAATTAAATTTCTCAATGTGGATGTTATTCATGAAAATTTTGAGATAATACATCCTCATACACAACCACCACAGCATGAAATCTATAGCTCAGAGCATCCACTACTAAAAGAGTTAGCCTTTCCAAATGGTGATTAATCAAATTCACCCTAAAATATATAAGTCCATCATGATAAGTAGGTTTCTACTACTCAACTGTGATAGAAAAACTCATCCCATTAATGTGGTCACACTTCATCCTCTACATAAGTTACTCAATCTGAATAGGAATTTTCTATTGAAAATTAGTGCCTATGATGAATTAATAAGGCCCCAAATATACCACAAGTATATCTAATGAGAAAATATCACCACCATTATTTAGATCATATATTTTGAAAACACATGTGATTATTGATTCATTTTTGGTAGGAGTTTCTGAGGTTTAGCATCAATCAAGGGGATCAAAATGAACTTAAGGGTCTCAAAATAAGGATGTTGAAATAAAATAGGGTCTCAAAAATTTATCTTAAAAAAGGTAATGTAGATAATGAATATATCATACCTATATGCATACCTTGAAACTCTAGATTATAAGCCTCTACAGTCTATAGTTATCCTCATCCCCATAAACCGTCTCTCAATGCCTATTATCAATCATAGGGGGACGCATGTGGAAATATTTCAAACCCTATGCCCCATCCCACTAATATCCCATCTATAATTCGACATATTTATTTCAATGTACCTTTATTATCTATAAAATTCCACTTTCTAGTATTTCCATCCATTGTCTCCGTTTAATCCATATGGTATGTTGAAAAATACCACCCATGATATCCCCTTACATCACAAGATTAGCACAGCCTCACCCATGGATAAGTAGACCAGAACATAAATCCATGATCCTAAAATCTTGATCATGATATTTCCACATAAAATATCTTAAATTTCTGGATCCCTGCATCATCTATCGGTTATATGCTATTGAATTTTGGGCTTATATGTACCCACTATAGGTACCCACCTCCAGTGTTTAGATAACTTAAATGTTTTTTGTCACCATGGAATCCTCTAGAAACACCACATATATAGCGATGAATAAAGGTTTCAACCTACACCATGAGACACTATATAGACCTCTTTAAAAGGACCACCCATGATAGAGTGGATTCAATGCCATATCAATCAATTATTTTGGAAGGTTGTAAATCCATGAAGAATACTTTTCCACAATCATACTTCCCTACTATAGATACAGAATATCATGTATGCACACTGCTCACATCATTGTTGGAGATTACTCCTCCATTAAAAGACACTAAATCACTGCCCATGAAATAATGTCCTCATCGTATGATAGAACCATCATGATCCACCAAAATCCAATAGAGACATGGAGAAGTCTTTTTACAGTACCCCCAAATGACCTACATGTGTCATGGAAAGTTAGATGACACTTACAACCACCATGATCCAATCCTTACCTACATGATTTTAGATATATCTCCTTAACCTAGGATTTTACTAAAAATAAAACTCATGAAGCATGCTACACCGGTAGACCTAACCCACCAGTACTATGGGTACCATCTACTACTTGATGGGTTGTAGTGTGAATGACGCACCACTAATAGGAACTACTTTATAAACATTTCCTTTCATCAAATCCTAGTAAATGAGTGGTTCTTCTATGAGATCCTACTACTGATTTTTTTTAACAATCATCTTACAGGCTTCCTAAAATAAAAAAAGATATACCAAGTTCATTATCAATATCTAGGGAGATGAGTCATCATGTACATTGAAACCCAATACATTCATGTATAATTCATTTACCAATGTATTCTATATGAACAATATCTACAACTACCAAGTCGAATGGAGCATTATCAGAGTCATTGTGAATGGATACATCGACCACCACACAAACACAAGAGTCACTGGCCTAAAAGACAAACTAAAATCACTAAACACTAATTACATAATACTCAATCCAATTTCAAAGCTAGAAAAAATCAAATCAATTGTCCTAATATGGATAGAATTATTTTATAAAAAAAATTATGTACTTATCCCTCTTAATCATATCATGATAGAGATAACATGAGTGTGAAAACCCCAAAGCACCCTCTAATAAACCAGAAGATGGTGTCTAGCACTGACCCATCTTACCACTCAAATGGGGTTACATAGTCTTAGGAACATGTATCCAAACCCACATCTCTAATTCCATAAAATAATGAACTGTAAAATTAAAATAAAAGAAATTTCATGCATTCATATATGTCTAAATATTAGAGTAATACCTAAATTTGTGAGGAAATAATTTCCACATACAAGACCAATAAATTTTTTTAATATTTCCTACATAATGGTGACATGGATCTATAGTAAAATATTACTCCTATAATGAACAACTAATTTTATAGACCAAATTAATTCTCTAAATACTATGCGTCCACTAGAAATTTAATCGATCAGTCATTCAACTGTATATGACATGACACGTGAATGTAGATTCTATGAATGTGTGAGTATAAAAATATCCAATAGGATACTCTGGAATAACTATGAATAAAGAATAATGAGTAATCATCTCATCATAGGATATTTCATTCATAAAATTTGATTTATAACAAAACATACATAACTAATCAAAGTAAATACTACATATCAAGGTAAAGTCACATCCAAATTAGCACCATATGATTATTCATGAGAGTCGATAAGCATTTTCACCTGGGGGAACTAACTCCATGAGTATTATAGTATTGAAAATATAACATCTGTAATATCATGACCATTTTTTCTCTACACATGTAATTACACTATAGATTTCATAAGATACCAATACACATATGAGGATCACAACTTGCGACATGGGGTAATACAAACTATACCAATCATGATTTACCAGTTATGTGGGGGATCAACACTTGGGTACATTTGGTCATGCCAATTCTAAGAACTCCACATTGGGCATGAGATGATAGATGTTCTCATGTCGACATTAGGGAGATATTAAAATATATATATTTGAAAACTATCCACATATAGAGTATAACAACAAAATTTTCATGATATAAAACCATACTATACTGTTATATTGATTGATATCATAGACAAAACTAAATTCATGTCTATGATATCAATCTATTTCACTATGAAATGGGTGCACAATGATTGATTACATGGTAAACCACCATCTAAAATGAGCATCTGTGGTGAAGAAAATATGAACATCAAAAGAAATGTAATAAAATAAATTTGGGAAGAGAAACCATATGATGATTCTATTATACATGATTAATTTATTTTAGAATGTAAAATGATGTTATACAAATAAAACAAAAAAAGAAATAAATTAATTCAATGAATTAAATCATTCCTGCAATACAATCAATCCACAAATCAATATGTTATTTTACTGATTTTGGTTAATCGTAGTATAATAATATAGGGATAAATAAAAATAAAAAATATCACACATTGATAATAGACAATTTGATGATGAATAATGGTTTATATCCATTTTAATTGATGTAACCATCAGTTTTATTGGTACATGAATCTCCAATGTTCGGTCTGTCAACATTCATCAGTGGAAGCACCTCCACCAGATCCACTGTCAAAATCTATGGTTATGACTTAAACCATGCAATTTTCTTATAAATAGGTTTATATAGAATTTTCATACATATTTTCATCATCTTCAATAATATTTCTTAATTAATTAATTAATTAATCATTCACACTCATGATGAATTTTCACAAATGCATGATACTGAAAATGATTATATCATACCCATATTAATTAATACCTTATGATATCAATGGTGGTCTTATATTTCTTATACGACACAAATTTTTTTGTTTCCTTCTAATTTTTTAGTAAAACATCCCATCTATGATATTAATAAATTTAATAATATTAAAATATCAATTTAGGGATCATGTGGACTCAAAATATAGTGTTATATCAACATGAATTCATAAAAATATTAATTGATATATTTCATTTCCCAACATGGAAATGACGAAGGATTTCCAACATCAAACCTCTAATGACTACTTAGGGTGTTTCATTTCCTTAGATAAGAAAAACTAATTATATGATATCTTCTCCTCATATGGAGTATGATATCAATCTGTATATGTAAACTCATAGGAATTGATCTTTTTGTGTCAGTATCCCAAAACCTCAACACAACTACAACATGTTATATACCAAATGTTGAAACATTAGACCCACTAATTTCATACTAAAATATAAACCCCCCATTCGATTATTTATTCATGTAGACACCATAACTATTCTAAAACATCACATTCACTCATATACATTCACCTATATGTCATAACCAAAATATCTATACTGAAACATATCATACGTATGAATCATTCAGATGTTTAATCCACTGTGTATGAGTGAAAACCACAAAATCATATATACCACTGCGAATGGGATAAATATTACACAAAATATAGTGTTTTAATATTATTAAACTAGAATTGGTAGGTAAAAATTAATGAAACACTATATCACAATGTTGAATCGATTTTCATTAAAAAACAACATCCAATATATCCTATAAATGATTCTATCATTTCATGCATCAAATATCAGTGCTTTCATTCAATTCTTCATTATATATAGTAATTCATCCCTCCATCATTTTATGATGTTGTGTATTGTTATAAAAATATCATGGAAAAATGTATTTATAGAAAATGTATTTTCATGATATCTAACATAATGTAATAATAAACAAGGGATCATTTACATTAGAGTATATATTATCTAACGGAATAAAAAAATTCCCAGATATAATATCCTAAGGATCTTAATAATTATACATGGAAAATTAATAATTAAATCCTGTTATTAATTCAAAAAAAAGTGAAAATATGTGTACTTTATATTTCATTCATCAGTATTGTATGAATCTATAATATAGTATAGATCGGGGATCATCTCATGATCATTATAGTTAATAAGATCCACAATATTATCCAAGGTTTCAAAATTACAATATAAGAAGAAAAGAGTTCGACGAAGGATAATAAAATATGTTGGAGAAAATATTCTAAATCAATTTATAATGGAAACTTAAGTTGGGCCATTTGAAAGACATTAATAATCATTACAAATATCATTTTAAATCCCTATTTAAACTAAAAAACCATGTTATTTTATTCCATAATAACCCATATATAATCAATGATATTAAATCCATATCTTGATAAATACCCTTCAAAACATTATGAATGACTCAGTAAAAAATCATTATATACAAAAAAACATGACGCCAATTTTTTGACCTACCAATTATCAAGATGAAACCTTTAAATCATAGATAATAAAGATATGAATATCACACCTCCTTAACCAACACTTGATGATGGTCATAACAAAGTAGGATTCATATTGAGACAAAAAATCATCAGATGTAATCAAGGGATCCATATATATTCTATATCTTATCTGATGGTAACTAAAATGAATATTATTGTCCATGTAATAAGAAATATAAAATGAAACATGTGAACAATCATATTACATTCTTCAATATCACTCATCATGTGTGTTTATCGACTAGATAGTTGGAAAATCCCAGGTAAATAAAGAATCTGACATTTTAATATTTTTTAATATCTGTGAATTAAATAATAATTTTACATTAAAGGGTATTAAATGTTTTATGGTGTACTCGATACGCAACAACGGGGATTTTTTTTTAATCTTACATTACACACAACACTAATTTATACCAAAAAATAATATATTATTATTATTATTTTAAATGGTAGTAAACACATAGTTTTTGTATTGGTGACAATGAACAAAAATAACTAAAATATGATTACATGTGTTTAATAAATGTTTTTACATTTATCTAATAAATTTTAGAAGCTTAAAATGTGAATGAATCCATTTTTAAGCAGAAACACTAAATTTTTTTTTTAAAGGTCGATTTACCACCTTTTGATGGAGAACCCTTTTTAAATTTAGTTTTTATCACTTTTATATTTTCTATTTAAAAAATAAATATTTCTATTTATAATTAGAACATCAAAATTTACTTTGGATGAAATTTTGGTATTTTTTTGATAATGATCATTTTTAATGAATAGTGAAAATACAGCAATTCAATTCAAAACTACCTTTTAATCTAATTTATTTAAATATTTATAATTTTATTTTAATTGGTTTTAATGTGTACTTGCATTATATTTTTACCACTTAATCCAATTTTGATCATTGGATGTTATTTAACTCTTAAATTGGATATAAAAAATGGTAAATCTTTTTATAGTTATTATTTCTTAAAAACACATTTCTTGATTTGACAACAGCAATTATTTTTAAATTAATTTCTACCACTTCTATGTTTTGAATTTGGAAAAATTGATTCCATATTTGGAATTAGGAGGTCCAAATTTTTTGAACAGGTAACTGTTATTTTTAGACATTATGAATAGTTAGTTCAGTAAATATTTTATTTACCATGGTTAAAAGATAAATTTGGTAAATAAGGATAAAATATAATATTATTATAATATTAAATTACCCTAAAATGTGTCCTAATCCAATTGGATTATAAATTTCCAACCATGTTAATTTTTTGGGTCGATTTTGGGACCCCATGGAGCCACTTAGGAGTGATAATAAAACTTTATATTAATTAATTTAAAGTAAAGACAAAAATTACAAAAACATATTTAGTAAATAAATTTTTACATGGGGTTATATATGTTTTCTCTTGGACAATAAATATTAATTTTAAAGATAAAAGTATTTTCTATGTCATGGTATTTTATTTGTAATTTATAGACATCAGATAAATAAAACTTATTTATGACACAATAATTATGTAGTGATTAACTTATTAATAAATGATTTATATAAATGGGATTATAAAATTTAAAAAAAAATATCCAAAACCTATCCAATTATTATTGGATGATCTTATTTCAAACAAGAGTCATCTTATATTAGAATTTAATAAAATTTGGACCTTTTTAAACCTAAAATTAATTTATAATAAAATAATGTTTTCAAAAATTTCCTAAAGGGCCACTCCTCACCCTTATAAAAATCCATCACCACTAACCCATTACTCACACCTCTCTAGCACCTTGGATCGACCAACATCTGCCTAAATAATCTCCCAAAATTCTTCTATTCCACCTACAATCCTTAACTTAGGTATAAATATCTTTAAGATTGCGTTTTCATTCAAACCAAAGGGAGTAACCCGATTTACAAATAACTACTTCTCTCAGGTTCTCTTCTTTTATTTTAATTCGTCCCTACCCATGATCTACTTATTCATTGTTTGAATAAAAACACCAGTATACTCAATATACTATGTTGTTTTTATGATATGTTTTTGAACTACACTAACACACACCTACATCTAATTGGTATAGAGTATAATGATTCTGTGGATGGCGAAGTACTGCCTCACGAAACGATGATTGTTTAATATACTCCTACCACCTATCATTGTGGCAATTATGATAGAACTGTATTTATATGTGATATATATTATATTTTTATTGTCTCTATGATTTTTTATTTTTCATTTATAGAAAACCTTAATTTTTCCCACAATGGGTAAATGTGATAATTTAATTTGAGGAAGTGCGGACTACCGTCCACTCAAAGTGATATGAATCGTTCATGCCATAAGTGGAAAATATAAAGGATTGAATAAATGAAATTTTATATTATAATATAAAGTAATAATAATATACATATTCATCATTATTTTTTCATTACATTAAATATGAACTAGAAATTAAAGTAGCGTTAATGCGTACGTACGGCTTACAGTCTCAAAGAACAATGCATTTTTTTTCTCCAAATGTTATGTACTATTGTAAATACATATATAAACTAGATATATATGAAATATATGATATCTAAATCATGAATATAATTCTAGAGATAAATTAATTTTTACCACAGGGACAACTCATAATTATAAGAAGTTCATTTTTTGACTCAAGTACCAAATATCGACAAAATGACTGTTATTAACTTAAATGATTTTGTAATATTTATAACATGGTAATAAGTGATATAAAATGAATAATAAAATAAAAAAATGTTCTTATGAAATTATAAATTATCTTTAGTTTATTAATCAGGATATTAAAGAACGAACAAGTCAAGTTGGACACGAGGTAAGGGGTTTTTATCTCACTTTTTATTCCTGTGAGATTTATGCTATATGTACCACTATTTCCTTTTGTGTAGTGTATTTAATGCCAATTATTGTATTATTTTTGTAATATAATTTAATTTTTGGGTATTTACAACTTCATTTTATGATCTCTCTTTCATGGGGAGTATGTTTCATAAGTTACCAAATAAGTAAGGGAATTTCTAATTCTAATTTCCACTAATTGGGTTTCACGCCAACATCACTGATTATTTTAGTCCAATATTATGAGTGAAATCACTATTTATTTATTTATGTATTAACTTCCACTCTCTTTTTTGTGGATATATTTTTGAAACACATATTCACTCCATTGATAAATTCTCAATTCATTGAAATGAACTTGATAAGAGAAATCTTAACTCAATTTCCATTCAGTGAGTTAAACATCCATGCGATTGGTGTTGTTTTAACAAGAATATCTGTGAATGTAGTCTGATTTATTTACACTGAATATACAATCATATTTATTTTATTTATATTTTCACACATAATTATATCCTTAATTTATCCTTATCTAAAGGATATGGTCTTTCTAAGAGATTTAATCTGAATTTACATTCCATTGAGACTTCCTTGTTGTTAAGCGCCAATTCACTTTTATTTGGTGTATATATTGTACTTTGACAATTTATATCATGAATCAATTTATTCTAATGATATTATGTGGTTTTTATTTCCTCAATTATTTTTATTCAAGTGTCTTTCATTTGGTTTGTAATTCTATCTAAAATATCATTTTAATTGTTGTAAAGATTTATTCTTCTAAATCTTTCTCATTAATGTACATGTTTTTAAAAATGGTTTTAAGGATTTATTTATCTATACATGTATGTTTTGAAATTAAATTTTTTACATATTCTTCAAATTGGTATGGGACACTTTGATTCAAAAATATCTTTATTTAATTCTTAAAACTGGTTTGAAAATTGTTTGATAAAGCATGGATTATGTCAATATCTTGAAATGATATATTGTAATTGTAATGTGGAAATGTTATCTTTCAATTATGATTGTTTTATGTGTTATGAATATGTTATGGTTATTGGGAACTTTTTACATATACTGGTGGTTCTGTAATAATCCTAGGGCAGGTGAGCCGGAGATAGCTCTCCAATGCATTGGGTAAGGTGATGGAGGTGATTGTTAATATTTCTCCTCATAGATTTAGCTAATATACTATTATGGGTATTCCAAACATAACTCCCAATGTATATGTGAATGCTAAAATGTATGTATGTTATAGATTCCACAAGTTACATTTACATTTTATGGTTTCTATGTGTTATTCATAAATCTTATGATTTCATGAGGTCTGTTAAAAATTCTTATGTTTGGCGGACTAATGTTTTCATTATTTATTTTATAAACGTTATTGAGCTTTTTATGATCATCCCTATTTTTTGAAATATTTTTTCAGAGGACGTAAAGAAGAATAGGGTCATGTATGGGATCATGGAAAAGTAATTCTATCTAAAACATGGAACTAGTCATGAATCTTTTTTTCAAGCGTTTTTATTTTATGAAAAAAATAGAAACTGAGTAGAAGTGTCTAATTTTTAATTTTTGAGATGTAATGTAACTTTTATGGAATAATTATCTAAAACTATAAACATGAAAATATCTTAAATGTAAACTATTCATTTTATTCAAGATTGTTTATTGGTTAAGGCTGGGGTCTTATAGTTGGTATCAAAGGTCAGTTTAGACAACTTTAGGGATTAGAAGTTTTTTCTAGACACATAGATAGTCTATATGTCTATTCTTTAAGTTAAATAATTATTTTTTAACATTTTTACGTCAAGGAATGTTTGTTACAAATGGATGGAGGAGCATCTCAGATGAAATTCCTATCTCTTCCTGATTACTTTCTTGCAATAATTATTTCAAATTCATGTACAGAAGACTCTGAAACATTTTCTAACATTAAACTCACTTGCAAGATATTTTTTGAGATATCAAACACCTCCGCTATAGCTCGATACAATCAGGGTTCATGGGTTGTATTTATCAAATCCAATTTTCTTATAATTCTCATATTTTCAATAAACGTAAATATTATCAAGGAATTTTCAAATATTTTACCATTTCACAAGATTTTGAATCATATTATGATTTTGAAAAAGGTTATGAAGGAGAAGGCCCTTGTGCAGCCTATTTATATTCTCTTTTAAATTATAGTCTTTCAAAAAATACTTATGGTATTTTAAAAGAACCATTGATTTAATTTTTCAACTCAAACTTGGTTAGACTATTTTATAGAAATCAATTTCTTTCAAATGTTTTGAAATTAAATGTCATACATGATTATTTTCCAATTTTTTTTATGTGATCACCCATATAAACCATGTTATATGAGGTGTGTTTGAATAAAGGAGTCAAATGATTATAAAAGATATATAAATCATTGTTGCAATGCATGGACCATCTATCTATGTGAAGAAGATAACGATGAAACTAAGTGGACACCATGATAAAAGTACGATGTTCTTTCTTTGGGAATAGTGTAATTTTTTTGAGGTAATAAAATTTTCAATATATTTAAGACTTCATGAATTATGGTATTGAGGTCATTATGACTTGAGATAAAAATGAGAGGCAAAAGACAACCATTGAGGTTAAATCATGTTACGGTTATTTTTGAAGAGTTCATCTCATTTTTGGGAATGTCATAAAATTGTATAGTTTAGGAAAAAGGACAACACGCAGACCGTGTGACAACCTGTCGCATTGGAAAATTCTATAGGAGTCGAACCCACAACCAAAGGTCAATTGTGATTTATCACCCAACACTGGACTACATAAAGTCCCTAGTTAGTATGACTTATTCTTATTAGTTAAATGATTTTGTTGATCAATAATAATTTGATTTCGGATCTTATGCTTTTTCGAATTTATGTCCTTAGTATTGGAAAATGATATGGGGATTAAGTCATAAAGGTTATTTTGGAAGACATTTTCTCTTTTAGGGAAACTATATGCCTAAGGAAAATAGAATAATTTGGGATTGCAATTGAGGATTAATGGGGGAATTTTATTTTGAAAAAATATATGTTTTTATTAGGGACAGATGGTGATTTTTTTTATTTATGGAAATGATTAACCTATCATAGAGAATATGTGATTTGGTTAATTGCTCTTGAGTATGATATTTTAAGAGTATTCAGTGTTATTTGAAGATAAATGTTTAGATTTACTATGGAAGACTATGTGATTAAATCCTTATGAGTTTTGGGTTACAATATTTTTTTGGGTTACTTTGAATAATTTTATGTAAATTTATTTATTGAATGGTCTTTTTTATACATTGGGTATTGTTTGTTGAATTTTGGGTATTAAGAGTAGTATTTCATTTTATAAACAATTATCCTTTTTTGGGGATTATCTGATCTTGTACTAACAGTTTTGGATATGTATAATGTCTAAAAAAATGGAAATATATAGATCATATTTTGTGGATTATGTGACTATATTGAAGTTCATTCTAGCACATCATGTGTGAACAAGTCATCTTGAATACTCATCATTTGGAAAAAGTATGATTTTTTGGTAGAAACCTACTAAAGGATGAAACTATACTTGAAAAGTAAGTATATTTCATTCTATACATGGTCTATATCATAAATAAATTTTCTAACTTTATGAAATGGAAATTAAAAAAAAATGTTGTCCGTTAACATTATTACTGGGGAATAAAAGACCGTTTAACCAATAAAAAGTTTTGGATTTTCTAGTGGATAACTTTCTCCTAATCATGTTTTCTATCACTCTCTATCAGAACTTGACACTTATTTTCTCGTCCATATCCTTTTTTCATATATGGAATCATAGTATGGTTTATCTCTGGTGACCTTCGTACTTCTCTTTCTTTTTTTAATGTGATAGTTTTATTGACTCTTTTTCCGATATAAGACTTTTAATGAAATTTCCAATCCCAATATTAAAATTGTGAGGACGCAATTTCTAAAAGGGGGAACGATGTAACATCCCAGGTAAATAAAGAATATGAAATTTTCATATTTATTAATATTTTTGAATTTAATATTAATTTTATATTAATGAGGATTCCATCTTCTATGGTGTACCCGATACACAAAAAAGAGTTTCTTTGAAATCTTACATTACACACAATATTAAGTTATATCAAAAAATAATATAATAATGTTATTTTTTAAATGATAGTTAACACATTGTGGTTGTATTGGAAAGAATGAACATAAAGAAAAAAATATGATTATACATGTTTATTAAATTTTTTTATATTTATCCCATATAATTTAGAAGCTTTAAATTTGAATGAATCCAATTTTTAAGCATAAACCATCTAATTTTTTTTTAAAGGTTGATTTATTTCCATTTGATGGAGATCCCATTTCTAATATATATTTGTTCACATTTATATATTATATTTGAAAAAATAATATTATTCTTTATAATAGGGACATCAAAATTTACATCGGATGAAATTTTGGTATTTTTCTGATAATGTTTATTTTTTTAATGAATAGTAAAAAATACAGCATTTTGATTCAAAACTGTCTTTTAATCTAATTTATTTATATAGTTAGAATATACTTTTAATTGGTTTTAATGTTTTATTGGATTATAAGTTTACCATTTAATCCAATTTTTCTCATTCTAAGTAATTTAACACTTAAATTTTACATAACCAAAGGTAAATCATTTGATAGTTATTATTTCTTAAAAACATTGTTTTTGTTTTGACATCAGGAATTGATTTCAAATTAATTTTGAATACCTATATTTTTTTAATTTGGAGAAATGGATTCCATATTTGGAACATGAGGACCAAATTTTGTAAAAAATTAACTTTTATTTTTAGAGAATATTAATATCATTTCAGTAAATATTTTATTTACCATGCTTAAAAGGTAAATCTAGTAAATAAGGGTAAAAAAATAAAATTATAATAATATTAAAATACCCTAAAATGTGTCCAAATTATATTGTCTCATACATTTCTGACCATGTGAATCTATGAGTTGATTTTGGGACCCCATGGAACCACTTAGGATTGATAATGACACTATATATTAATTAATTAAAAGTAAAGACAAAAATTACATAAACATATATCTTTTAGGAAATCAATTTTTACATGTGTTATATAAGTTATCTATTCGAATATAAATAATCATTTGAAAGATAAAACAATTTCCTAAATCATTTTATTTTATTTATAAATTTTAGATATCAAATAAATAATATTATTTATGATAAAATAATGATGCAGTGATTACATTATTAATAAATGATTTAAAAAAATTAGATTATAAAATTTATAAAACTATAAAAAACATGTACAATAAGTATTGGATGTTTTTATTTATAACTATAGTAATATTATCTTAGAATTTAATGAGTTTTTGACCTTTTGAAACCAAATATCAGTTTATAATAATATAATGTTTTAAAAACATTTTTAAAGAGCCCCTCCTCCCACTTAAAAATGGTCGTCACAACTAACCCATTACTCACACCTCTCAAGCCCCTTTACATGAACAAAATCGTCCTAGATAATCTCCCCACATCTTTCTCTTTATCCTAGAAGCCTTACCTTAGGTAAAAAGCACTACAAGAAAGCCTTTTCGTTCAAACCAAAGGGAGTTACCCGATTTGAAGGTAATGTCTTCCCTCAAGTTCTCTTCTTTGATTTTACTTTGTCAATACCTAGGCACTTATTATTCTTTTTTTTACATTAAAACACCATTATAATCAATATAATTGGTTTTTTATGATAATTTTTTGAACTACACTTACACATACCTCCATCTAAAGGGTGTAGAACATAATGTTTCTATGGATGGCGAACTAGTGCCTCACAAAACAATGATTGTTCAATCTTATTCTACCACCTCTCATGGTGTCCATTATGATAGAACTGTAATTATATGTGATATATATTATATTTATATTGTCTCTATGCTTCTATATTTTACATTTATATCATACATTTATTGTTTCCATAATTGGTAAATGCGATAATTTCATTTGAGGAAGTGGGACTAACGCCCCCTCAAAGTGATATGACCCGTTCATGCCATAAGTGGAATGTATAAATGAATGAATTAATTATATTATATATTATATTATAATTGAGTTATAATATACCTATGTATAATTATTTTTTCATTCCATTAAATATGATATAGAAATTAAAGTAGCGTTCTTGTGTACGTACGGCTTACCGTCTTCATGAATGGTGCATTTCATTTATTATTTCCAAATATTATGTACTATTATAAATAGATATATATATTGGATATATATTATATATATTATATCTAAATAATTAATATCATTCACAATAAAATTTAATTTTGACCACAGGGACAACCTGTAATTATAAGAACTTCATTTTTTGATTCAGGTACCAATCATCGACAAAATGAACATTATTAACTTAAATGATTTTGTAATGTTTATATCATGGTAATAAGTTATATTAAAGAAATAATATACGTGAAAAATTTTCTTAATAATGTATAAATTAACTTTTGTTTATTATTCAAGAGATTAAATAATGAACGAGTCAAGTCAGTCACGGGATAAGGTGGTGTCATCCCAATTTTTATTCTCATGAGGTCCATGCTATATTTTCCACTATTTCCTTTTTTGTGGAATAAGTACTACCCATGATTGTATTATTTGTGTAATATACTTTAATTTATGGTTTATTACTTATTCATTGTATGATCCTTCTTTCATGGGGTGTATGTTTCATTAGTTACCAAATCGGTAAGGGAATTTCTAATTTCAATTTCCTATAATTTGGTTTTACACATACATAAATGATTATTTTACTCCAAGATTATTTGTGAAATAAATATTTATTTATTTATGTAGTAATTTCCACTCCCATTTGTATGGATATACTTTTGACACAAATAATCACTCCATTGAAAAATTCTCAAGTCATCGATATGAACATGATAAGAGTAATCCTAACTCAATTTTCAATCATTGAGTTAAACATCCATGTCATTGGTGTTGTTTTTACTTGAATATGTGTGAATGTACTCTGATTGATTTAAAATAAAAATAAAATCATATTTAGTGTATTTATATTTTTCACACATAAATATGTCATTGATTTATCCTTAACCTAAGTATGTGGTCTTTATAAAAGATTTCATCTCAATTTACATTCCATTGAGACTTCTTTGTCGTTATATGTCAATTCACATTTATATGGTGTATATACTATACTTTGACATCGTATATCATGAATACATTTATTCTTAGGATATTATAATGTTTTGATTACCTCAATTATTTTTATTCAAGTGTTACTCATTTGGTTAGGAACTAAACCTAATATATCAATTAAATTGTTTTAAAAATTTATGCTTCAAAATAATTCTCATTAATGTCCATGATTTAAAAAATGGTTTTAAGTATATATCTTTATGGACATTAATGTTTTGAAATAAATATTTATTTTAAAATCTTCAATGTTTTGTGGGACACTAATTCAAAAATCTCTTTATCAAATGTTTTAAATGGTTTTGAAAATGGTTTGATAAAGCATTGATTATGTCAATATGTTGAAATGATATATCGTGATTGCAATATGGAAATTATTTATTTCCATTATTCTTATTTTATGTGTTATGAATATGTTATGGTTATTTGGAATTTTTTATTTATATGGGTAGTTCCGTAATAAACCAAGGGTCGGTGAGCCTGACATAGATCTCTAATGCATTGTGTATCGTGACGAAGGTAAACGTTAATGTTTATCCTAATAGATTTTTAGAATATACTATTATGGGTATTTCAAACATAACTCCTACATAGCTATGAAATCTACAATGTAAGTATGTCATGGATTCCACAAGATACATTTATGTTTTATTATTTGAATATTTTAATCATAAATATTAGGATTTCATGTGGTATGTTAAAAAAACGTATGTTTTGAGTGACTAATGTTTTATTTCTTCATTTTATTTCCCTGAATGAGATTTTATACTCTTCCCATGTTTTAGAAATTTTTTCCCAGGACTTAAAGATGACTAAGTTCAAGGATAGGATCAAGTAAAATTCATTGTTTTTAAAACATGGAACTAGACATGAGCCTTTTTCATGTGTTTTTATTTTATGAAAAAAATAGAAACCCAGTAGAAGTGTCTACAATGTAATTTTTGAGATGTAATGTAATTATTATGGCCTAATTATCTAATTCTCTAAAACATAAAATATCCTTAATGTGAATGATTCGTTTAATTCATGATTATGTAATGTTTAATGCTGTGGCCTTATAATAGTTACTAATAGATTTAAGATAAAATTATAGGTTAGTATTTAAAGACTTAATATTTAATTGTAAAATATATAAAAAAACCCCCATAAAAGAATGAAGATTGTTAATTTAAATATATTCTATGTACAAAAAACCCTTTATCCATCTGTAATTTCAACAACATGGTCAAATTCACTTTATCATAAAAGACTATTGTGACTATATCGACTTATTATATTGAAAATGTTATCCTTAATGAATTTGGTAGAAATATAAAAATCCTATAGGGATTCCACATATAATCATTAGTTATGTTTTCAAAAGAATTAAAAAGGTAATAATTATTTTCAGTAATAAAAAAATTGCTCCTCATAAATACACTATTCATAAACATTTAATATGATTTCATCATTAAACATATCTCAAATTCTATAGATGCTTGAAAAAAAACATATAGATATATGGTAACACAACTAAATGAATAATATGGCGCCAAATGTTCCCATTGACTATGAAATATCATAGTTCATTTTCTAATAACCCTTTTTTGACATACTATGCAATCCATCAAACAAAAAAATTGTCAAATATAAATGTGGTTTTAAATTTAAATACATTTTTATATTATATAATTTATTAGTATGGGAAATCATTAATATATTTTAAAGGGTTTATGATCACAATAAACATAAAATAGATCCCTTGTAAGGCATAATTGAATACTTATCTGACAATTATATTCAAATATATTTTTTCATAATTTATTTTTTTATAGAGTTAGTACAACTGGTAATTCCATTATCCAATTTATGAAAATAAAATTGAATATAAACTATTTTATATCATATAAACATTACATCATACCATTCTATAAGAGTAATAAAAACCTTTTAAAATAATTTATTTTATGATAAATTTTGAATTTATCACAAAATTATTATAATATAAATTGTTTATTATATAATAAGGAATTATATTAATTAAATAATTTACATTAAAAGTTAATTAATTTCATTGGGATAGAATTATATTGGTAATCAGTTATAATATTAATCAAGTTATTTGTGGTATTTTTTTACAGTAATAAGTGAAATATGATTTATATGGTGTTTAGGATCGTTTATGTATATAACTACGAGTTATGGTACATAAAATTATAATAATTTTAATATCATGTTTTTAATGGAATTTAGATAAAATTATTTCAATAAATTATGTTCATTTTTAACATTATTGAATAATTTATGATAATGATATGTGTTTGTATTTTTTTTATGGTGATGAAAGAGAGATTTTGATTTTGGAAAATAAAAATATGAGGAATATAATATTTCATTAGTATAAATATATTGGAGGAAGTGGAATATTTTTACTTATGTTAAAAAATTAAAACCCCTCCTACTAAAATAGAAAATATGATTTAAAACATTTGAACAATAGTGATATAATAATAGTAACATATAATGTTCTCAAATTGATAACGATGAATCACAAATGGAATATATAAAGATTTCATATATATATAATATAGTGGTTTTTTGAATAATCATATATTGTATTACTAAATTGTGTTTTTAATATATTATATATAATGACCAATAGTTATCTATAATAAATTTAATGTGAAATTAGATTGCACATTTTAGATATCAATGCATTAAATTTAGGACTAACTTAATTTACATATTTTGATTATGGTATTCATTATTTTATGAATTTTATGAATGTTATATCATGTTTTTAGAGAATATATGATGAATGAATATGATATAGGTAATTATTTAGAGTTTTAAAAATATACTTATAATGCGTTGGATTGAAAAAATCATCAAGGTACTAATAAAATGTCATTAGGTAGTAGGTGAGTCAACATATATGTATGTTCCCATAAATAAGGAATTAGGAATTTAAAATAATTTTATATAATCCCAAATGTGCCCCTAGTAGGATAGTAAATGAGAATATTTTTATTGTCCCAGTAAACTATGGACATTTATATTATTTAAATTTTGGCTATTCTGTGTCTCATATGTGTTGTAGATTTTTTAAGGGTTTCGGTATTTTTTCTGATTTTTCATGTTATTCTCATTATTGGCTATACTGTGAGTAAGAGTAACAATTTTTAGGTGATTATTAAGGTAAGTGATATTTTTCATGGTTCTCAATACCTTATGTGGTTATTGGTCTTTTCTATATCACCCCAACCCTAGTATCCCATACCACTGTAATATTAATACACTAGTATAAGATAAAATATATTGTATCCCGAAGGATCTATGATTTTTTTTCATGGGAGACATGATAGATAAATTTGTTCATATCATGGATGAAAACAATAAATAAAACATAAATTCCATTGATAGTATTATAAATTAACAAAATATATCCCTAGAATCATTCACAAATCCCTAAATGTAATCCTAGGAAGAGGAAAACATAATAAATGGATAGTTTAGATTATTAGTATTTGAAAACATATGACAAAATATATTACAAAAAAAATGAATGATTTTATATAGAGAATGTATAATCAATTATTGCATAAAAGTAATATCAGAAATGCGGACTATATCAATGGATATAATCTATCATTGTAAAACCCTAAGAAAATTTTTACATATGATACTGAAATGTTACTAACCATGTTAAAAAGGTGAAACATTATTTTTTGGTTCCTACCTAATCGGAACACCAAACCTTGGTATTGTATGCTAGTGAGTAGATTCAGGGTGGATAACCACCCAATAAGTCTCGGAGAGTGTGTGTGATTATGAAAAAATAACATTAAGATAATTTTTTTGGCATGTGAGGATATGCATTAGTATTATTGTTAACCCTAATGGGTAATATACTTTTGTATTCTTAGATAAAATCCATGTTATTATTAAAGACACATGGGTATTGTTAACCAGGTTGGTGACATGAGGTTTTTCAATTCATGGAAAATGTTATTACATCCTATACCAGCACTGATGTAAATACTCAATTCCTGAATTTAGGGTTTTGGGTAAACAAAAGGTGTTTTTTTATCATAAAGGGGGAGAGTGTAACAGCCTATAAAATTAATTCATAAAATTAAAAAAATTATAAACACACATGTCAACAATGTGAAGCTTTATATAATAGATGGTATCCTATTAAATATTTTTTTCAAAGATTCTTTAACCGGGGGTAATGTTAGGATGGGTGGGAATAAAGGTAATTGAGGTATTAATAGAGACTTGTGGGGTTATTTTACTATTTACATTAACTAGGGGAAGTCATTTTGTGAATATAATTAATAATAGAATGCAAAAAATAACTGGTATCAGAGTGATAGAATTCATAATGTTAAACAACATGATATTTTGATAATAGAACATGATATTTATTCTCAGTCATAAAATGTAAATAGTTAACTATCCTTCAATTTAGAACAACTATTTTAACCTATTAGAACTATATACTCCTTGATAGGTTATAACAGGGGTCAAAAATAAAATAATTCCTCTAATTCATTCCTCATTTGAAGAAAATTAATAATAATTCAATACGTAATCAACATAAACATTTGTATTTTAAAAAATGATAATGATAGATTAATATTTTACATTGTTAGTCAGTGAATAAATATGGTAATAATATATACATATAAATATGGTTCTTTATATAATTTTTTAACATCCATAGTAAATCATTCTATTAATTAATGGGAGATGATATATAGGAAATTATTTTTAAACGATTACTGGAAAGTTTCCTGAGAAAAATGGATTTATTATCTTTAAAATGCTAATTTTAATCTAAATTTGTTTATAATATAGGGGAAATGTTTTTTTAAAATTAACAACGAATACTTTTCATGTAATGTTCAATTTAAATAATATTCATGATAATGGGAAAATCTATTCATGTTCAATATGATAAAATAAATATTTATGTCACACATTTCATAATGAATTCCTCATTCTAATATTGATAATAATATACCAGTGAGTAATTTTTATTTATAGATACACATTTTAAAAAATAATCGATTAATAAATTTTTAAATAATAAAAAAAATCTTGGAAAATATTTTAAAAAATGATTTCATTGAAGAAGATGATTCTCATATGAATAGAAAAATAATGTATGTTTTCGATGAAACCATTCCTTAATACTATTATGCATATGAATAGGGTAAAATTAAATAAAACATGTAACATCAATATTTTATCATTGGATATGATATTTTGTGGTCTTTATGAAATAATTATAATATATTTCCTTAAATGTAATCTTAAATATAAAAAATCTAAAAGAATGATAAGATTATAAAATAAACTTTTACTAGTTCTGTATGTTTTGAATCGTATTCCATAGGATATAAATAAAATAAAATAAAAAAGTAATTACAATAATATAAATATATTCATTATATGGTAAATTAAATTTGGTATATACGAAATATAAATATAAATAGGTTCATATCATGAAATATGTCTGAATGAAACAATATTGAGAAGAAGAAATATTATAGTTTTTATTATCTCTTATTAAAATCCTCATAAAATATTGTACCAAAAATGGATATATAAATTTACATAATAATAATAAAAATATACTAAATTGACATTAATTTCCATTATATACACCTCATAATATAAAACATAGATAAATATGGCATACTTTTTACCAAAATAAAAGTTAGATAATAAATCATTTACAAAAAGGAAGGATTTCCATGTATGTTATTTTAACATCAAATATATATAATTTAACATTATAATAATTAAACTAAAAGACCTTATATAAGAATGTAATATTATATATGAAGCACTTAAAACATCATATTACCTATTTATAATTATTTATTTATTAAAATCACTATCCTGATTGGAAATCATTTTCATTTTCCTTCCATGTTACAGTTTTAATTTTATAGTAATTGAACTATTATCGTGGTAACATTAAATTATTTATTTATTTTATTTCATATTTATATAATTATTTAACAATTTAACTCATTTTCAAAATTCTATAATAATTTTCTTCTAAAAAATAATATTATAACTAATGTAGTTTCTAAAATAAACCTAAACAAGAGCGTGTTATGGACACCAAATGAATAAGAATATTCAAAGGAAAAAATATAAATATTACATTTATAAAAAACTATTCATTTCATACGTATTATATATATTCATTAAATACAATATCATAATAGTTTAGAAAATTTGGAAAGTTAAAAATATAAATATTTCTCAAAGATATGATAGTCTTATGTATTCATAGAAAATATATCCATTTTATAATTAAAATTGAAAATAATTGAAGGTAATATATAATAATTTTAAAAAAATTATTATATAATATTTATTTTAAATTTTATATATACATCTATAAAATCATCAATTAGAGGTGCTGATTGAAAATAAATAGCATCACAATGTGGATGTGGTAGTCAACCCAAGTGAACATTAGTACAAACGATAGATTAATTTTTCATTTTATTAGAAAGATGTTGATGATGGTATTCTAATTATTATAGTAAAATATCACATTGTGGAACATACTATACCAATTATGTTATAATGGATAAAATAGATTTATATTATTTATAAGAAGAAATAAACATAGGAAGAGTTGATAAAGATGATTTCATATTATCTAAGACACATCCTATAAAATACTCATTATTATTTTTTAAAATTTATATAGTTTAATACAAAAATTTCAATAATGGGAAATAATCGAGGACAGTTTTTGTGAAGTGTTTATCTAAGCTATAGGATATAATATTTTAAAATAATGATGTATAGAATGTGCTCTTTTATAAGTGGGGTTGGACAAACATGGACTTATTTGAAATATTATTATATATTATCTATATATCCAATTTCAAATCTTTCTAATTTAAAATTTTCAAAAATTAAATGTATAAGGAAGTAATTTGATCAACCAATATTATTTGGGCAATTTTTTTAGGTCATTTAACACTTATAACATTTTTTTAACCCATCATTAACCATTTTAACGATAAACATGATAATAAATTTTTCAATCCATATGGGAAATGAATGTAATTATAAAATTTAAAAGTGTAACGTACATATAACATTCTTAATTGACTCAATAATTTTGATCCCACAAGACTTATGATAGAAACATATGATTTAAAAATTATTAAAACCTTATTATAAAATATTAAATAACATTTAATGTAATTTTTTGGTACTATTAAAAAATTGTTTCATTAAATGAATGATCAAAAAAATGTTATTCAAATATAATTAAATTAAACAAAACTAATATAATATAATTACTAGTGTCTCCCAAATTTACCCAAGTTTCTAACGTAAAGCGGTCTAATTTAGAGTAGCTTGGGTTGCTGATTCCTTAGAGACCTAAAAAATAAACCTATAGACATGAAAATTATATGGACTAATTATGGATATTAAGTGGAAAACATTGGGTTAATTTTATATTGGTTGAAAAGAAAACTATGATAATTATGTTAATCCAAATTGAGATAAATATTTGATCCTAGGCTATCTCTTGGTTGGATTAGATGAATTCCTTTTTAACGATTGAAATTACTTATATTTGAGATGGGTTCATAAGAAGATCAAAAAACAACATCGCATACTGGTTTAATATCTACACACCATTATAATAAACAACTATAAACTTATAGGATAATATTTATGAGCACTCTATGGTGAAGATTCGTATTATCACTTTAAGCATGTGGCCTTAAAATTCTACAGGGATGAAGAAATTTTAAAATCGACAAATAAAAATATCAATTAAAAGAAGTGATTAGAAATTAATAGAGTGATAAATAACATCCAATACATCCACATTATACTCTCTTAGATCAACACATAAAAGTTTTAGCCCTCTATTGATGACATGTTCTCAATGGAAGCGAAAAGTAGACTTACGAGGGTGGAAATGAAGAAGTAAAAACAATAAAATAACGATCACTCCACCGTTGTGTGATAAATTTCACAATGTACGGTGTGAATGAATTCAAAACATGAAGAAATGGTATCAAAGTGATATGGATAATAACATAATAAGAGGAATAGATAATGTTTTATTAAGAATATAAGGAGAATTGAACAACATAAATGAGAGAAAAATGTGATTACAAACAGAAAGTGGCAACATAACACTACAAAGAAACCAAGCACAAAAGATGAATAAATTATACAAAACCACTTCTTTAAATAGAAATTTTGGGAGACATGGGTTGATAATACAATATTAAAAGTCACCCCACTTGAGTATGGTAGGCTTAGGGTGCTGGAAATCTTATGGAACTTAGAATTTTCCACTCTGGACCCGAGGTGGCATCTTACTGGCATCCAACGAACAAAACCGACTAAACAAGCTTCTAGATGGCAGAATTAGATTGGGAAATAGAAGAATAAAATTAAGCTACAAATGTCCCCTAACATTATCTAATGCTTCATCCCAAAATATTTTATGGTTTATAGGATATGGGTCAAATGTTGGGTTGTTTTTTTGGGCCGCATAATCTCATTCAGAATTTTATCTCCAACTTGGACCACCTGTAACTCCATTTAAACATCAGAATCAGCTTTGGACATTGTTTAATTAATTGTTCCCCATGATTTCCTATATATTTAGTTAAATGTTGAGAATCATTTGGCTTGAATACTAGCCTCTATAGTCTTTTATTTTGGATGTTGTCCAGTTTACTTTGCCCAGAATGTGTTTCCATGAAAGCCCATTTTGGTCGTCTTCCTATGTGAATCATCCAATACACAAAAAGAATTAATTTTTTCCAATTTAATGATAATACTGAAAGTAAAATATGAAAATAATATCAATACAATTTTGTATTTTATGAGGTGTTCAAAAATGTAACATGTAATAGTGAATTTTAAGAGGGAATTACAATCATAATGTGAATTAATGTTCAAAGTGTAAAATGCACTAAAAACATTTTTATGAATAATAAATCACATGAATATTATATATATTATCAATGAATATTATACTCATTCATTGGCTAATCAATTACCCATTTTATTAACGTATCTCCATATTTTATTAGAATCTTGTCACATTTGATATTTTGAAAATCATTTTGTTGATATTTCTACAAAACTCATAAGTGTTGTCTTAAAATTGTGTAAGTGTTCTAGTTAATTATAAACCCTCATAATATTTTAAATAAGTTATTTTAGAAAACATAGTGTATTAATATTACAAAATAAACATTAACTACTAAATTAAAATATTTCTACACCTATGGTAACGTATTATACGTATTAAAAAATGATATTGAAATTTTGTATCTATTATATATAAAAAATAATATATTGGAGTTTATAGAATGAAAATTATCCCATGTTTCCATATTGAATAATATTTTATATTAATTGGTCCACAATGAACATACATTAGAAATAAATACATTTTTAAATTGGTATCCCATTTTTTTATTATTAATTATTAATTTATCCTTTATCATCCTGAAATATATAATCCATGGTTAATATTGGTATTCAAAAAAATTAAATTTACATTAATAATAATGTGGACCATCATGATTCCAAATATTTAATGTGAATTTTTTTATTTTACTCAGAAAAAAGCAATCAATTTCTTTCAATATAACTATGAAATATGCAATGAAAAAATGTTTTTAGAAAAATGTGTTGTAGTGAAAATAATTTACACACAAATATAATATAATATGTATCCCTATGGTATTAATTATGTGTATTTATGAAAATTACTATTTTTATAATTTCAAAAAATGTTCATGTTATTATGTCACATTTAAATTAAATGATTTAATTTAAAAAACTGACACATTTGAAAATATATACATTTTTATCTTATTAAATCACACATAAAACATCTCAAAAAACCCAAAACCTTATATATATGATATATTATAATTAATGATTTTAAAAACAGTTTCAAATTTTGAAAATTAAATTTCTAAACGGGTAAGAAATTATTTAAAATATATCTCCACCAAATGAATTAAAACAATAATTTATTTATAAAATGTATTTTTAAATAATAAAATAAATTAAATCACATTCCTTTTGTAATAATAATAAATAAAGGTTTTTTAATTCATATAATTTGATAAAAATATGATATAATTATTTTACTCTAATGAATTATCAATATAGTTTAATTAAATCTATAGAATTAACTTTATCAACATAAGAGTAGTTTTTATAAAAAATATATATCTATATTAAAAAATAATGTCTTCATTTACAAAAAATTTATAATCCATGAATGATTGAATATTTTTATTATTTATGAAAAATATACTGCATATATTTCATAATATGGAAATTCCTACTCATATAAAAAAATTTATCACTTGGTTAAAACATTCGTGTTTGAATAATAATATTTTCATTAGAGTTTGAAAAATATCAGTATTGTGTATACCAAACAACATAAAATATATTATTTAATGAAAATACAATAAAACATTTATGGTTGTCACATTCTACATGTATGAAATATACACCATTTATGATTTATCTCATGTTTTCAAAATTCATTAAAAAAAATTCAATAATAAATTCCATGGAATTGAAATTAAATATACATATATTGGATAAATTATCATTCAGTACACACTGATAAAATTTAATTTAATAAGGAGAAATAAATTTTATTTTATGACATGGAATATTATCATTTCCTAAATTTTTATCCTTGAATTTGTATACCATATTGATATTGATACATTGAACAATGTTTTATAAAATCATACCTTAATTTTTCTATGATAATATATAATAGATTTACCTTACTCATAAATAATTTTATGTATTCATTTACCATCAATAAAAAGAGCATGAAAATATACTTACATGATCATGTTGAATCCATAAATTAAATTCCTCCATTTTTTGTTTATTGATTCATTTTACATCTCTTCTTCGTCTTCTATTTTAAATTATTAATAATTATTCTTTACAAGTCATATAATTCCCCATCCTTAAACCTTACTTAATCTTGAGTTATTACAAGATTACACATTGAGTATCTTATCAGGTTTAGAGTTTTAGAGAATTAAATCACAAAACATGCATTACATTCCACATTTAAACAAAGTGGTTACATATAAGATAGTATTCATTTTCTCCCATAAACGGAAACATATTTAAAATAAAGCATGGATTCTTTCTTGAAACTTCCTTGACACTATCATCATATCATGTACCATTCCCTTGACCTCTGAAAAACATTTCAAAAACTTGGGATGAGCATAAAAAGCACAGTAAGGGTTATAAATATATGGAAAGGAAACATGATTTCATATATACATAATAATTAAATCATACTTTATCCATAAAACATAAGCACTTTAACATACCTCATAAAATCAAGAATAAATCATAGAAATCATAAGACATAAGGGTAACTTGAGGCATTCATAATATTCTTACGTAGGGAGTAACCCTCTTTGTTACGTTTGGAATACCCATCATAGTATATTCCCTAAATCTCTTCAGAGAAACATTAACGTTTAACTCCTTCGCGTTACCCAATGCATTCTAGAGCTATATCGGGCTCACCCGCCCTTAGTTTATCACAGAACCACCCATCTTCATAAACAATTCCCAAGAACCATAACATAATTGTATCACATGAAACATGCATAATGGAAACATAACATTTCCACATTTCAATCACAAGATATCAATAAAAAATTGATATAATAAAAACATTATCAAAACCATTTTCAATACCAAAATAAAATAAAATTAAAACATGGTATTTATTTTTCATTCAAAAAGGTTATGGCTTGTAGAGGAAGTCGAAACTCAAATAATGGTCACGCATGAGGAGAAAACGTTGTCGCCACATACGTACGACAAAATCATTCCCTTTTGTCATTTAGTAAAACACTTCGTATAAAAAACATTTTTTTTGGATAAACGTAAAAGTCAAAGGGGTTTATACACCGTATAAAAGAAGGTTGCGTATAAAACAAAATATTCCTCAATGAAAGGATATTGAGATGAAGTCCCATTCAAATTTAATTTTTTAAATAAAATATATCTATTATGTGTATTCACTATAATTACACATAATAAAGAAAAAATACAATATAGGACATAATAATATCATGACATAATTCGAATGTTGGAGATTAACCCAAAGAACAGAAATTGGGTTAAGAAGTTCTCTTACCTCAGATCTGACTTGACTCGATCATTTTTTAATGTCCTGAATAATAAACTTGAGTTAATTTCTACTTGTTTAAGATCCTTTTTCAAGTTCATTATTCATTTTATGTCAATTATTACCATTTTATGAACATTATGTAATCATTTACGTTAATAACGGTCGTTTTGTCGATATTTGGTACTTCAGTCAAAAGTAAACTTCTTATATTTACAAGTTGTTGACGTAGTCAAATATCCATTATCTAAAGAATGATATTCATGGTGTAGATTCCATATATATCATATATATCCAGTACATACATGCATTTATAATATTACATAATCATTTAGAGATAAGAAATGAAATGCACCGTTCATGGAGACGGTAAGCTGTACGTACGCATAAACGCTACTTTAATTTCTATGTCATATTAATGGAATTAAAACTAAATGAGAGATATGTATATTTTAATTCCAGAATTATATCCATCATTTATATCTAACATAAATCATATATATCCATTATATATATGTACTTATAATAGTACATTACATTCGGGGATAAGAAATGAAATTCACCGTTCATGGAGACGGTAAGCCGTACGTACGCATGAACGCTACTTTCATTTATATCTCATACTTTAATGGAATGAAATAATAATTATATAAAGGTATATTATAATTCCAGTATAATATCATTTATAATGTCATTAAATCAATCCTTTATATGTACCACATATGGTATTAACGAATCTAATCACTTTGAGGGGGCAGTAGTCTGCACTTCCTAAAATGAGGATATAGGGTTTACCCATAATGGAAACCATAAAGGTATGCCATAAATGAAAAATACAGAAGCATAAGTAAAACATAAACATATTATATATCATATATAAATATATTTACCTCTTAATGTCCACCTTTTAAGGTGTTATATGAGTGTTGAACAATCATCGTTTCGTGAGGCAGAAATTCTCCATCCACAGAAACAGTATGTTCTTTAACCATTAGACGGAGGTGTGTGTAGGTGTAGCTCGAATCCTTCTCATAAAAACATCCTAGTATATTTAAGATACTTTTGTTGTTACAAAATAATGGAATAAAAAGATTTTATAGGTTTGGAGAAGCAAAATAAAACAAAAGAACACAAGTGAGGACATTACCATAAAATTGGGTAACTCTCATTGATTTAAGCTCAAAGGCTTCCTTGGGAAGACTTCTGCCCAAAGTGTGGCTTCTAAGAGTAAGAGAGGGATGTGGAGAGAAAAATGAGCAGGTTTTGGGCAAGCCAAAGGCTTGAGAGGTGTGGGTAATGTGGTAGAGGTTGGGGCCTTTTATAAGAGGAGAGGAGGGGCACTCTTGGAAAGGTATAAAATATTACTTTATTTTCAAATTAGTTTCAGATTTTAAAGGTCCCACATTAATTTATTTCAAGGATAAGGTGATAATAGTTCTAAATATACTCATCCAATAGGTATTTTACAAGTTTATGTTATATTTTTAACATTATATTTTCATTTTAATTAAATCCTTTATTAATGAGATAATCGCTGCATCATCATGATGTCATCAATAATTTAATTTATTTAATGTCTACAAATTACAAAAAAAACACTATGATGTAGGAAATATTTTTATATTTCCAATAAATATTTATAGTCCAATATATTATTTATTTAGACAAAATTAAAAATGTTTTACTCAAGTGATACATTCTTTGTTATATTGAAATTTCATTTAAAATAAAAAGATAAAAAGTCACTTTCACACAAAAGTGATTCCATGGGGTCCCCAAGTTTGGAACAAGGCATCCCATGGTCGGCCATGACACAACAATTAGTATTAGGACACATTTTGGTGTCATTTTGTTTATTATGACTTTATTTTGTTATCCTTAACTACCTGATTACTAATTAATCAAGATAATTAACGATAATTACCGTCGTTACTATTCACAAAGTCCAAAAACAAAAGAGTATTAATTACATAATTTGGACCTTATGATTCCAAATATGGAATCCATTTTACCAAATTCCAAACACATAAATTGAAATAATAAATTTAAAAATAATTCTCGTTGTCAAAATAAATAGCGGGTTTTTTTTAAAACAATATCTATGAAAAGTTTGGCATTAGTTTATTCCCAATTCCAAAGTGAAATTGATTATAATGACCACTATTGTATTAAATGGTAAAAAAAATATTCGATTTACACTTTAAAACCAATTAAAAAGATAATCTAACCATATAATTAAATTAGATGAAAAATCATTTTTGATGTAAAATGCAGTATTTTTCACTATTCATTAGAAAATGAACATTGTCAGAAAAATACCAAAAAATTATCCAATGTAAATTTCATTGTCCCAATCATAAAGAATAAGTTTATTTTGGAAAATAGAGCTTATGAAATCTTCAAAAGATAGATTTAAAAATGGTTCTCCATCAAAAGGCGGTAAAACAATCATTTAAAAAATTTAGTGTATTTCATGCTTAAGATTGGATTTATTCTCATTTTAAGCCTCTAAAACACTATATAATTCATAGATATAAATAAATAAGAATATATATTATTCATTACTTAAATGTGATGTTACATCCTTCCCCCCTTTAGAAAATTTCCTCCCCGCAATTTTTTTACTTATCGAATAATTGGGGGTATTTATCCCTCATTTCATTTTCAGATTCCCATGTTGCCTCTTCACTCATGTGGTTCTTCCACAAAACCATTACTTGATGAATCACCTATTCTGCAAAACTTGCTCCCTGTGGTCAATAATTTTGACCGTTTGTTCCTCATAAGATAGATTCTCTTCCAGCTAAACTACCTCTGGACTCAAAACATGAGATGGATCTGGCATGTACTTCCTTAACATTGAAACATGAAAAACATTGTGTACCTGAGATAAACTCGGAGGAAAATCCACTCGGTATGTAGTTGATCCAACTCTCTTCAGAATTTCATATGGTCCAATGAACCTTGGACTCATCTTTCCTTTCTTACCAAATCGCATCACACTTTTCCATGGTGATACTTTGAGAAAAACATGATCACCTACCTCAAAAGAGAGATCCTTCCTCCTGTTTTCTACATAACTCTTCTGCCTACTCTGAGCTGTTCTCATGTGTTTTTGTATCAACTGAATTTTTTCTACCAACTCTTCTACCAATTCTGATCCCATCAACTTCCTTTCACCCAATTCATCCCAAAAAGCTATAGTTCGACACTGCTTCCCATATAACGCCTCAAATGGTGCCATCTGTATACTGGAATGAAAACTGTTATTATAAGAAAACTCATCCAAAGAAAGATAATGGTCCCAAATTCCCTGATAATCCATCAAACAAGAATATAGCATATCCTCCAAAGTCTGAATCATTCTTTATGACTTCCCATCTGATTGAGGATGAAAATCTGTACTAAAATTTAATTCAGTACCCAACAACTTCTAAAGGCCTTTCCAAAAGTTAGAAGTAACCCTGGGATCACTATCAGATACAATGGAGAGGGAAACTCCATGTAACCTGACTATCTCTTTACGATACAAATGAGAAAGTTGATCTAGGGAAAAAGTATCTCGTATAGCAAGGAAATGAGCAGATTTAGTCAAGCGATCAACAATAACCCAGATTGCATTATTACCTCGAGGTGTCTTCGGAAATCCCACAACGAAGTCCATGGATATATTCTCCCATTTCCACTCTAGTACTAGTAAAGGTTGATGCATATATTTCGGTAACTGCCACTCTGCTTTGACCTATTGACAAGTCAAACACTTCACTGTAAAATCAGCAATATCTCTTTTCATTCCATCCCACCAGTAATACTCTCGCAGATCTCAGTACATCTTAGTACTGCCAGGATGAACTGAAAACGGAGAACTATGAGCTTCACATAACAACTCTCTCTTCAACTGTGAATCACAAGGCACACACAATCTCTTCCCAAATCTCAAAACATAATCAATATCAATGTTGAATTCAGGGAACTTACCCTTCTGAACCAGCTCTACCTTTTTCTGCAACTCAATGTCTTGCTTCTATGCTTGCTTGATTCTGTCTGATAGAGAAGATTTCACTGATACCTGATCATTCTACATTAGGACGCAACCACATCCTTTCAATAAAGCATCACTGTAGATAACAAACTCCCCATTCCTGGAAGGTAATTCCAAAACTGGATCTTTCACCAATCTTATTTTAGTTCCTGAAAACAATCATCACATTCTTTTGTCCAGATAAACTTAACACCCTTCCGAGTTAGCTTAGTCATTGGACTAGATAACCATGAAAAATTTCTAACAAACCTTCGGTAATAGCCTGTCAAACCAAGGAAGTTATGAATCTCAGTTACATTTGTGGGGCTTGGCCATTCCTCAACAACCTTTATTTTTGCAGGATCAACAGTTATCCCATCTTTAGAAACAATGTGACCAACGAAAGAAATTTGTTGTAACCAAAACTCACACTTGATGAATTTTCCATATAGTTTCTTTTCATTTAAGGTTTTCAATATAACCCTTAAATGACATTCATGCTCCTCTTTACTTTTAGAAAACACCAAAATGTCATCAATAAAAACAACCAACATTTTTCACCTGATTCAACTGAGCCATCATTGCAGAAAACTATTTAGTTCTGATTCTGACCATCTCGAGATACTGATTTGAAAGGTCATTCAACTCTGTATTCCTTCCCATTAAAGCTTCTCTATTTCCTTTATGAAAAATAATTCTTAACAAAGACATATCTTTGTCGAAGCAACATGGTAATCTGTAAATGCTAAATCATTTCAATCATACCATAAACTAATTTATAATTTTTACAATTTTCTAACTCCTAAAGTTTCCTAAACCAACCTTTGATACCAACTATAAGGCCCCAGCCTTAAACCTTACTTAATCTTGAGTTATTACAATATTACACATTCAGGATCTTTTCAGGTTTAGAGTTTTAGAGAATTAGATCATAAAACTTGCATTACATTCCACATTTAAACAAAGTGGTTACATAAAAGATAGTATTCATTTTTTCCCATCAATGGAAACATATTTAAAATAAAACATGGATTCTTTCTTAACACTTCCTTGACACTATCATCATATCATGTACCATTCCCTTCACCTGTGAAAAACATTTCCAAAACTTGGGATGACCATAAAAAGCTCAGTAAGGGTTATAATGATATAGAAAGGAAACATGAGTTCATATATACAGAAGAATGAAATCATACTTTACCCATAAAACATAATCACTTTAACATACCTCGTCAAATCATGAATAAATCAAAGAAATCATAAGTAATAAAGGTAACTTGAGTCATTCATAACATTCTTACGTAGGGAGTAACCCTCTTGGTTATGTTTGGAATACCCATCATAGTATATTCCCTAAATATCTTTGGAGAAACCTTAACATTTAACTCCTTCACTTTACCCAATGCATTTGAGAGCTATATCGGGCTCACCCACCTTTAGTTTATCACGGAACCACCCGTCTTCATAAACAATGCCAAGAACCATAACATAATCGTATCACATAAAACATGCATAAAGGAAACATAACATTTCCACATTACAATCACAAGATATCAATAAGACATCGATATAATAAAAACATTATCAAAACCATTTTAAATACCAAAATAAAATAAAATTAAAACATGGTATTTATTTTTCATTCAAAAAGGTTATGGCTTGTATAGGAAGCTGAAACTCAAATAATGGTCACAGCGGCAGAGAAGTTGTTATCGCCGTATACGTACGACAAAAAAATTCCCTTTTGTCATTTAATAAAACGCTTCATATAAAAAATACTCCTTTTGGATAAACGTAAAATTAAAAGGGTTTTATACACCGTATAAAAGAAGGTTGTGTATAAAACAAAATATGCCTTAATGAAAGGAGATTGAGATGAAGTCCCATACAAAGATCATTTTTTAAATTAAATAGATCTATTATGTGTATTCACTATAATTACACAAAAAGAAAGTAAAAAATACAAGATATTACATAATAATATCATGACATAATTTTAATGTTTGAGATTAACCCAAAGAATGGAAATTGGGTTAAGAAGTTCCCTTACCTCGGGTCTGACATGACTCGATTGTTCTTTAATGTCCTGAATAATAAACTTGAGTTTATTTCTACTTTCTTAAAAACATTTATAAAGTTCATTATTCTTTTTATATCACTTATTACCATGTTATTAACATTATGTAATCATTTAAGTTAATAACGGTCATTTTGTCGATATTTGGTACTTCAGTCAAAAGTGAACTTCTTATATTTACAAGTTGTTCACGTAGTCAAATATCCATTATCTCAAGAATGATATTCATGATGTAGATTCCATATATATCATATATATCCAGTATATACATGAATTTATAATATTACATAATCATTTATAGGTAAGAAATGAAATGCATCGTTCAAGGAGACGGTAAGATGTACGTACGCATGAACGCTACTTTCATTTCTATGTCATATTAATGGAATTAAAACTAAATGAGAGATATGTATATTTTAATTCCACAATTATATTCATAAATTATATGTAACATACAACATATATATCCATTATATATATGTACTTATAATAGTACATTATATTTGGGGATAAGAAATGAAATGCACCGTTCATAGAGACGGTAAGTCGTACGTACGCATGAATGCTACTTTCATTTCGATCTCATACTTTAATGGAAATAAATAATAATTATATATAGGTATATTACAATTCCAGTATAATATCATTTATAATATCATTAAATCTATCCTTTATACATACCAGATATTGTATTAACGAATCTAATCACTTTGAGGGGGTGGTAGTCCGCACTTCCTAAAATGAGGATATAGGGTTTACCCATAATGGAAACCATAAAGGTATGACATAAATGAAAAATACAGAATTTTAAGTAAAACATATTATATATCATATATAAATATATTTACATCTTAATGGCTACCTTTGAAGGTGTTATATGAGTGTTGAACAATCATCGTTTCGTGAGGCAGAAATTCACCATCCACAGAAACAGTATGTTCTTTAACCATTAGACGGAGGTGTGTGTAGGTGTATCTCGAATATTTCTCATAAAAACATCCTAGTATATTCAAGATACTTGTTTTCTTACAAAATAAAGAAATAAAAAGAGTTTATAGGGTTGTAGAAGAAAAATAAAACAAAAGAACACAAGTGAAGACATTACCTTAAAATCGGGTAACTCTCTTTGATTTGAGCTCAAAGGCTTCCTTGGTATGACTTCTGCCCAAAGTGAGGCTTCTAGGAGTAATAGAGGGATGTGGAGAGACAAAATGAGCAGGTTTTGGCCGAGAAAAAGTCTTGAGAGGTGTGGGTAAGGTGGTAGAGGTGGGGGGCCTTTTATAAGAGGAGAGGAGGGGCACTCTTGGAAAGGTATAAAATGTTACTTTATTTTCAAATGAGTTTCGGATTTTAAAGGTCCTTAATTGATTTATTTCAAGTATAAGGTGATAAGGGTTATAAATATACTCATCCAATATGTCTTTTACAAGTGTAAGTTATAGTTCAAACATTATATTTTCATTTTACTTAAATCCTTTATTAATGAGGTAATCGCTGCATCATCATGATGTCATAAATAATTTAATTTATTTAATGTATAAAAATTACAAAAAAACACTATGATGTAGGAAATAGTTTTAGATTTCCAATGACTATTTATAGTCCAATATATCATTTATGTATACAAAATAAAAAAAATTACTCAGGTGATACATTCTTTGTTATATTTAACTTTCTTTAAAAATAAAAAGATAAAAAGTCACTTTCACACAAAAGTGATTCCATGTGGTCCCAAAGTTTGAAACAAGGAATCCCATGGTAGTACATGACACAACCAGTAGTATTAAGACACATTTTGGTGTCATTTTTTATTATTATGACTTTATTTTTTTATCCTTAACTACCCGATTACTAATTAATCAAGATAATTAACAATAATTACCGTCATTATTATTCACATAGTCTAAAAACAAAAGAGTCTTAATTACATAATTTGGACCTTATGATTCCAAATATGGAATCCATTTTACCAAATTCCAAACACATAAATTTCAATAATTAATTTAAAAATAATTCTTGTTGTCAAAACAAATAACGGGTTTTTTTTTGAAACGATATCTATGAAACGTTTGGCATTAGTTTATGCCCAATTCCAAAGTTAAATTAATTATAATGAACACTATTGGATTAAATGGTAAAATATATTCTATTTACACTTTAAACCCAATTAAAAAGATAATCTAACAATATAATTAAATTAGATAAAAAAGAAGTTTTGATGTAAAATGCAGTATTTTTCACTATTCATTAAAAAATGAACATTGTCAGAAAAATACCAAAAATTTATCCAAAGTAAATTTAAATGTCCCAATCTTAAAGAATAAGTTTATTTTGGAAAATAGAGCTTATAAAATCGTCAAAATATAGATTTAAAAATGGTTCTCCATCAAAAGGCCGTAAAACAATCATTTAAAAATATTAGTGTATTCCATGCTTAAGATTGGATTTATTCTCATTTTAAGCCTCTAAAACACTATCTAATTAATAAATATACATAGATAAGAATATATATTCTTCATTACATACCTGGGATGTTACAAGTCATGCCTAGTGCCTTTAATGTTACCTTAAATAAATTATATGATCTATAAATGAGATTAAAATTTCTTCTCATCCCTCATGAAATTTACTGTGACCAAAAGTGTTAGAGAAATATTGATAATATCCAAAATAAAGATTATAAGGATGAAATAATACATATAATATCCCAGAAAAAAAAACAATAACACCCAATGATCATCAAAAATAATTTTTAAAACAACAAACATTATTAATCCTAAAAACAAATCCTGATCAAATTATAAAGAAAAAAATAAAAAATATTTTTCCACATATTTATTCAATGTCAAGTATATATATATATATGACATGTTAATAACTAATTATATCACATAACAAATATATATTTTCCTTAATTCTATATTCTCAAAATTATTTTAATCATTTACATAAATAACTTTTACCATCATATGGACAAAAAATTATATTAATACAAAAAATAATTAAATTTTTATTCATTGTATGATGATTATAATAAATATGTAATATCCCAATTATATTTTTTTCTTTAGAAATAGAATTAACTAATTCATCCACAAATAAATTTTTAATCTCATGGTTATCTATAAAATAAAAATTATCACAATATTTAATAACCATTTTATATCAATTGACCATGTTAATATATACTACTATATTAAAAAAATTGTCAATATATTTCATATCATGTGAAAAAAATTAATATCATTCTTCTTTATGTGGATTTTTTTCTGAAATCACATACTGGACAAAAGGGTTATATTCTTATTAATGTCTCCTCAAAATATCCTCAATTATCATAAACTCCCATCATAAATATCATTATCATGGGTAAATATTCTTTTAACAATATTATTATCCATAAATATATCAACCCAATAATCATTAGGGTTCTCCCATATCACTGTATAATATAATAGGTTTTCATTGTTTCTATTATATCATTGAAAAAATGGTTCATTATTAAACACAAATTAAATAAATAATATCAACTACTATTTTTTATTTACGTGTGCAGTTATACGCCCACTATTCATCCACTAGTGATGATCTAGTAAATAAAAAATTCATCACATTTATATTTATTTCCCCAAGTGGCATTTGTTCCATTTCTTTATCTACTTTCCATTATAATGGTATGGATTCATTTCCATGGAAAATGAGAAAATATCTAATTTACCAAAGCCACATAATATTACCTTTTATATATAATTATAGATATAATATATCATTGGTTCATGTTCTCTAGTATATGTAATCCAAGATCATGTTCTGATGGGACCTCCTAAACAACATTTGATCCCATATGTTACACCCTGACACCATTAACTTTGATATGGTGGTTATATTACTGGTATATCAATATAATAAATCTTCAATTTCTTATTGGTGTCTTTGGTAAATAAAATCAAAATAATGGATGATCTTGTATTCTGGAAAAGGTAATGCATGCCACACAAGCTATCAGGTAATAAATATTGCATCAATTATATGGTAGGAATAAATATTAATAATATAATCCTTATAACTAAAATAAGAGAAGTATAATATATTAATTGATTAAAATTAACATAAATAAAAACATTTATAAAAATTATTTGGTTTCATTATGATTTAATCCATAATATCAAACATCATAATCATTCTATCTTTTCCTTGTAACAAGATATAACATATAAATATATATATGGTAAAAATAACATTCAAGTAGTTTTTCACATGATAAAAACTGATAGATATATGGTATATAATAAGGCCCTGACATAATATAGAAACTCCATTACATTCTTCATATATATTAAATGAATAAAAATTCAATATACAATCATCATAATCATTCATATAGAGTATCCAACGTACAAATTGTAAATATTTTCACCACTGAATGACTAGATAAAAACTATCATAATATATTCTAGGTATTATGGTGGATAGGTCACTATATTATATACCAAATAAATCATATTATTCATCAACTGATGTAACCATAAATGAAAATATTTTTAAAACATCTTATTTATGTTGTATGAATAATCTATCCTTTTCATTTTGAAATCGTGAATATAATATCTAAAAATTTCTAGAATATGAGATAAAGATATTATTTGAACTTAAATATTGAAACATTCACATCAAGATTCATGGAAAATAATTCTCCAAAGAATGGGAATGTCTATTTGTGAAATCAACATTTATAACATTATTCCATTCACACATATATGAAACAGTTTCTCATTCACAAAAAGGAATGATGAATAGTTTTTTATCATTGTAATAAAATAAAATATATGTCTGGCAATAAATTTACGAACACTTTTTAAAATCATTAAAAATTTCATTAAAACAGTTTCATGAATATATAGGATTAGAATATATAGTGTCCAGACTGTGTAGGATAACAAACTATGTCCTCCTTAAAATAATTATTTTAAGCATTGGAGAACATTAACTGTGGAAAATTAAATTAACCCATATAATATCTAGAGATATCATATTTTTAATAATTTATGAGTATCATATGAAAAAATATCAGATAATACCTCTAATGGATACATAAACACAAATAATAGTGATTAAGGATGTTATTCTGATATAAATTTGTATCACATTGGTAAATATTGAATCACACTCTTCCTAAAATAAATAATATAAAATTAAAACTTAAATAGGGGAATATGAATATATTAGTGATAAAAAATTTAATCGTGGTATTATATATCTTTTACAACCATAAAAAGGATTATAACATGAAACATGTCTTAATGATACAATATTGAGATGATATACTCTTATAGTTTTGTTATTATATGAATAAAAATGTCAAAAATTAGAGGAACATAGATGAATTTATATGTACCCATAATAATCACAAAAAATAATCATAAAATAAAAATATTGGAATTCTATACATTAGAAAAAATTGACAAGTGGTTAATATGAAATATGTATTATAAAAATAAAATTTAGATGAGAAATCTATTACACCATATCTGATATTCATCATAAGTAATTTTTACATCAAGTATAATAAATTTATTTTTATTATAAATATACTCTTGAACAATATTATTTTTTATAAAATCATATATTATCTACTTATAACATCATATAACCCATTTTATAATAACTGTTTTTTTAAATTCATTGTTACAACTGATAACTCTTTTGTATTCTTGCACGTTCCAGTTTAGATATTCCTTTCCGTACACATTTATTATGGATCCGTCATCAATATATTGCTAAAAATTAAATTAATATATTATTATTCCATAAAATAACTACTATTAAATATTCTATAATCAATCTATAAATAATGAATTTAACATCACTCACGTAGGTGGTAAAACTGATCAAAAAATGAGTGTTCTATAATGATCAAATTAGTACAAAAATTCAATGTTATAAATGAAATATGAAATTTTATGTTTATTATTCAAGTAATAATTTATATATATTAATTATATATAATTTATGATTTTAAATAATATTTGGTCATTGAAAATGAAATATGTAACCCATAGAGACATTAGTCTATTTGTACGCATAGACTATACATTGTTTTTATAATGAGAAAAATAAAAAATAAAAAATATTATATTATATAATTGTGGAATAATTATTATAACCTATATATCATACATATTTTGTAAATATATCATTAAAACATTCCATGATAGGGGGTAATGAAATGTTGATCACATTCATACATGGAAGCAATAATATGCACTAACACATGAGGTATGATTTAATATTCAATTTGATCGATAGGTGATGGAAAATAGTTATACCGCAATAAAAATAACATCTCAGTATGTGTAATATACAATATTGAATATTTGTGGATCTGTAGAATATATTTGGATGGTGTATATGAAGAAATAATAATTTAAAGAGTCTATAAATGCAACTACCTCTTCTTTAACATAACTCCATTAGCTTATAGTGTATTACTCATTTGGATGGTCATAGGAGAAGACCATAAGATCATCATCAAACGTAATGATTCCTAGAATGATATTTTTATGTCTTTATTGAGCTATAGTGATCAATGATCCTGAATTTTATGGGAGTGGATGATTCATTTTATCATTTATAGGTGGGAAACAATTGAAGTATTTGAAATATTATTATAAAATATATTTCCAATTCATGAATGGTGGAGCCAAAGTGTAATAATTACTAAAAGTTGAGGGGTAATGTCTACATATTATGATCTAATAATATTTATACATATTTTTTGTTTCTTTTAACAATTAATGAATTATATTTATACCATTTTTACCATTTTTACAATTTCCTTTATAAGAGATTTACATTTTTTAAGGCTCATTAATGTCATTTTAACAATTCCTAGTGGAACATAAATAGAAAATTTATGATTCCATAGTAACTTTTAATTCTTCTTAACTAATTATATATTTTTTTGGTTTTTATAATGATTTAAAAATATATTTATAATAATAATTACCATTTAAAGTATTTATTTTGATTATTCAAAAAAACAATACAATAAATGAAACAAAATAAAATTGTAATTAAAATATAAATACATTCTATAACATCAAAATATTATAACATTAAATTATATTTCATAAGAACCATTATTCATCAAAATAAAATAATATTTACTTTTTAAAATCTTTATCTGGATTTTTCTCGTACATATACAATAATTTGTTTGGAAATTCCAAAAAATTATAAGTAACTAATTCCTCACTCAAAAAAATAATTTTCAATAACAAAAATTGTGAATAATAATTCCAGATAACCATATATAATATATTTTAATTTTGATCATCCCTATGATAATATGATAGAAACTTAAAATAATTATATTATCAATTTATAAATATTATTTTTATTAAAAAAATTCTATCCATTATTAGTGAATAGTTTCAAATAAATTCCATATGAAATAATATTAGATGACTATTTTAAAACAAAAATAATTGAATTGATACTATTAATGTAATAGAATTATTTTATAAATACACATCATTATATTTTCAACACTGATTTCATGACTTTCCATTTATTAGGGTGAATAATATTTACCATTGTTAGTAGTCAAATTTACCAAAAAAAATACATATTACTAAATTTTAACATAAGGAACCCAAATATTATTTCAATTTTTCATGAATGAATTGTTACAAATGGATTTATTTATATACAATTTATAATCACAAAATATACTGAATAACAGTTCTTATAGAATTGTGTCTTTGAGCTAGAAAATGAAGTTATAAAAAAATAAATTAAATATACATTCATATTTAATTAATTAGGTAATGTTTAGAAAAACTGATATGAAATTAATTTAAAAAATCATGTAATTTTAATATTACAATATTCAATAGAAAAATCATTTTTTTAAAAAAAATCATATTTACATATTCACTCAAAAATAAATTTTTTTATCAAAATTATAGAAATTACAGAAATATAATTTCTTTAAAAATATTTCAAAAATAATTTCCATCATTCAAATAGAATTAAAATTTGAAAAGGAGATTATTTTTAAAATCCCAGAACAATATATAATGAAAAACCTTTTTGAAGTGAAAAATTAAACGTTCCAATTTCTTTCCTAATAACCAAAATGGAATGAATTTTCATTTAGAAAACAAGACTTATATATAATATTTTTTTTCATTCAATTAATTTATTGATGGGATTAATTTAATATATAAAAAAACATTTAATGATGTAAAAATGTTTCAGGAACAATATTTCTTTTATCACCAAAAGATTATATCATAATATCAAAACAATTTATGATAAATGTATGACTGAAATTATATGTTATTAATTAAAAAAATATATTTTCATGTTTAATAATACATTTCTTATTATCAAATACCCTCTAAATAATGACAATCTTAAAAATTTATTATTTAAATAATAATATTTCTATAATTGGTCATTTCTCATCGGTGTTGCGTATACCACACAAAATTGAATATATTATTCAATTATAATACATTATAAAAATAGGGGTTGTTATAATCTAGATTTGTGTTGTAACTTAGTGGAGGTACAATTTATGATAGATGGAAGGCTATGGCATGCTGGTTTTCATAGATGGAAAACTATGCCACAAGCTCTAAAAACCACACAATAGAGAGAGGGAAGAGGAGAATAACCCCTATGATATTTTGAGTCCCATTTCAGAGTGATGTAGGTACCACTACAGAAATCCTCTACAAGGGGGTACACCACAACTTGGTTAAGTAACCACATTGTTTATGGTTTTTATAATGAATTTTAAATTTTGTGTTTTTTCTATTTCAAATAACTACTATTTAGGAATTTTTTCAAATATCTTACCACTTGTACAATATCTAATACACATTGAGAGATAAAGGGTTATTCATCCCTCCTCATTTATTAAGCCATATATTACTGGATGATAGGTTTCCCAATTCTCTATTATGCCTTCTCCCTTTATCCAATACCCTTAATTTTCACTTATCCTAGAAACCCAAATGCTAATTGGTGATAAATTTCAGGTACAAAGAGAATCTACTATTGGTGATTATTATGTTTTGAGATTTAGAGGCTATATCCCTTCCAAGATTATCATTGAGAATTTATGGTGATGTGTTTCTCTTATTATTGGAATGAATATATAGGTGATTCTATGAAAATTACATTATTTTCCATGTCATGAAATAATTAAATAATTTATTTTTTCAAATAATTTGTTAAGATAATTTTTATCCAAAATTATATTTTAGATGATTATCCAATTATCCATATTTTTTATGTGTAATAATATTTTTAAAACTCTTAGATTTTGATTTTGAAATTGAGTTCGTTATTCATATTATATGTTTTCAATAATTCCCACATAATTATTTAGAGTGGAATACGGATTTTATAATTGTCTCATGGATGATTTTGTTAACAAAATTTTATTTTAATGGATTTATAACCCTATTAGAAATTTCAGTTAATTTAATATAAAAAAGAATTATTTACAAATGGATTTCATGGTAAATCATCCTAATTTGGATCGAAAGGATGTTTCAAGTGTGATTTGAATAAAAAAATGTGTCTTACAATTTCATGTTAGTTTAGAATGAACTTTTTGTAATTTTATAAATGAATCATTTTATGATTTTCAGATCCTATGATTAGACCATTACTTGTTCCTATAAAACATATATGGTACTTATGTGGGATGTATCATATAATAATTATATTATGTTACTCATTTTAAATGATAGAATAATTTGTAATTTTCATGAATGTGTGAAGAATGAGATATGATGTTTATATCAATTCGTTTTATTATTATTGAGTCATGTGATGGAATCTTTCATTTTTTTCTTGATCACCTCTTTTGATGGATATAATAGGATTGGAGGATGTCAGATCGAAGGTGTTGATTTATTCTTTTCCTTCTTGAGCTGCGCATAGAATAAATTTACCTTAGAGATTTTTTTCTTGCAATGGCTGTCTATATAATTAATGGTGAGACCTAAGAGGAATAGAATATGGATGTTCTAGTTTAATAGATGGTTATTTAGGGTTATCAAATGAACCAATTCTCAAACTGTTAATGTTATAATATTGTGAGTCGATCATGATACATAATTCCCATTATTTATTATTTAGGTTATTTTTTATTGATCAATTTCTTCACCAATCCTTAATTAAATCTCATGGAAATATTATTTTGTTGTTGCATGATCATTTTATTCATTAATATCAAAGTTCATAAAATTTTTGTAATCATTCCAATACTATTTTTATTTATTATTTAACTTTTCAAAAATGGATTTTGATAGTGTTATTTAGAAACATATTTGAAAATATATTTTTATAATGGAATTTGATAAATATTTTAATGGTATATATGTTGAAAAAAGTGTTTCATTTTTTCATATATTTTTAAATAAAATATATCTTGTATAAATGAGAATTTTAATTTAATTTTTTTCAATGTTTATATTTGATAAATATTATTTTTAATCAGATCAACCTTACATTTTATAAATCCTTGTTTTGTGAAATTTAAATATAAATTGATAGCATATGCCTCTTATTTGCATTCCATCTTATTGTTGAAATTTAAAACTTTTTTTCATTAATGTGTTTAGATTATATCTAATGAAATATTTTTTCAGTTAATTTCATATAACCCATATTGATATTCTATTAGTTACGTTTCACTCAAACACAAAATAAAAACTATTGTGTTTGTGTCTATGTGTATGTTTGTATCATATGTTATAATTTAGGTGACCATGTCTTCATTTCAAATTATAAATTTATCTTCATCCATTAGTATATTTTTCCTCATGGTATGGAACTATTTTTCAAGTGGATATGTTTAGGTTGTAGATCAAGATAGCATTTTATTTTTGGATTGGTGTTGTATTAGCCATTTCAACTCGATAATTTTTTACTCATGTATTCATTTTATTATGTACATATTATATATGTTGTTTTTATAATAAATTGAAGCCAAATTAGATATTTATTTTCATTGTGACATATTTTAGAAATTTACATCTTTGTAACAATTTATATTTAATTTTTTGGATGCTTAACATAAGGATAGGTTATGCAGGATTCTCGATGTTCATTACTACAGAAATTGAATAATTTTATAATAGTGATATAAGTCCAAAGTTTCTATTCTTGATACTCTGGAAGTATTTTACAGTACATGGGGATCAAGAATTTTTTTCAAGAATTATGGCAAGAAAACCCAGGAAGGATTTCAAGTAACTCTAATCCAATAAATTGTAAATAGTTTATTTGGATGTTCCTATAATTTTTTTTTAAATAATGTCATTATATTGTTTTCCAATTTTATATTTAAATATCCCATTAGGATTTAATTTTTCAATGATTATGTGTAGTAGGTTTAATCCCTATCCAATCATCAATATAAACATTTCCCAAATCCATTATTATTACTAGTTAGGGTTCTATTAGTTCCACAATTTGACTTCAAGCATATAGACTCTCTTTTCATAACTCTTATTCAAATCTATATTCTTACTGTCTTTGTTTTTAATGGATTTAAAAACATGTCTCACATATTCTTGGTGAAATATATCAATATAGAGTGTAATATCTTGTTTTATAGGTATATGAGACTTTAATAGGATGATTGTGTATTGTATATCATTTGATTGACTATTTTATGTTTTTTAGATGATTTTTTTAGTAAATATTGGTCTTAAATTTATGATTTTATAGGATATATAATTGGTAATTTGTAAAGGTTAGTAGTATAAGGACATTTATATATAGAATATTGTCTTAAAACAAATTTTTAGAAATGAATATTGTATCAAAAAGAGATACTACATAATATTATCCAATGATTGCTTATTATGTTGTTTTACAAAATTGCATTTAATTAATTATTATCCACACAAAAAAATGAAAAAAAAAATTAACGATAAATAATTACTAGAATATGAATATTTTGATCAATGTTGTACCCTATAATAATTCCTATCATAAAAATATATATAGATTGTAAATAAATCCGTAGTAATGAAAAAAATACTTTTGAAAGTGAATAATGAAACCTTAACTAAAATATATGTTAATGATGACTGATGTAAATAGGTGGTATTTTTAGATGTAAGGGACCTACATTGACTATTTGAAATATGAAAATTTGAATACTCACATGACTATTATAAATACTACTGAGAATATTGGATTAGTAAATCGATATTTACTAATCTTATAAAATGAAATATCACGAATTTGTAACAAAAAAATAAAAAGATGTAAAATATAACAAATTAAAATTTTGACCCAATGAATAATATTTTATTTAATAAAATCATATATTATTTAATAAATATTTATTATATATTTGATATCTTCATATAAAATAATATTTTCATGGAACACGTTTTAATAAAATAATGTATATTTTTATATGAAAAAATGGATTTTTATGGGATGATTAGTAATTCTTCAAGTAGTGAGAAACTTGTTCTTTTGATTAAACAATTTTATTTTTCAATAAAAAGGAAATTTATTTAAAAAATAAATTTATCATATTTATGATTTTCTTGTTAAAATCAATCTAACTATTAGAATCCTAACATTTAAATTATCTATGATTGTTATTTTTTAGAAAAAATATAAATATCTGGTGTATAATGATATAAAAAATATACATTATTTATAATTGTAAAAAAATCATGTCTAATTTAATATTGTATGACCTAATAGAATATTATGTTATACTCAAATTCAATAGTATATATTTGTTTTCATTATAATATTACCATTAATATCTATGGATTTAAATGTCACCATGCATACATTCTAACCACTAAATGAAACATTTTACCAAGCCCATGAATTTTAACTAAATTATTTATAGTTATACCCTTAAAAGACACCATATATGAGCACCACCCCAAATTTTTTATCAAGATTAATATTATTTATTAGTAAAAAAATTCAATTACCATTTCACTTCTGAAAATAAAATATATTTAGTCTTGAGAAAACAAATACAATAATGAATATTAAATTCAAAACACCCCTATCTTCCTATATAAAAATGAATCATCATAGTAACATATCTCATAACACTATAAAACCCTTATAATTATTTAATAAACATTATCTAACTTCATAAATTATATTATAGAATGAAAATATTCCATATATTATTCTTGGTTTAACACTTCCACGGTTGACATATTTAGTTGTTCATCACCACCTTTATGGTATTTATAATCATGATTTTAAGGATTAAATTTGGAATTACTAATTTTATTCTAATATTTTTCATATTTTGAAATATTTAAGTACTAATAAGTGTTTAAAAACATCATAATGGCTTGTAAAACCACATTAATGAACCAAAAATTAACTAATACCATTTATGCTCAATGAATGTTGTCTATGTTGTGACAATTAAAGTTATTTGGAACCATTAAACCATAATGAATTAAATTAACATCATATAGTCACACACTATGAATCATGGACTCATTTGATAGTACTACTATTATTATCAAAAAAAGGATGAAAAAATCACACACATATAAAATTAAAAAAATAAATTAATGAGAAATGATGTTTCTTATAAATAATGTATTTAATAAATTTTATTTTATTATTTTTGAGGTTTGAAATATGATCCAATCGAGTCAAGACATGTTGTTAGGAAACTACCAATCCACCTTCTTAATTATTATGGGTTGTTTTCAATATTTAGCTATCTTTCTCTTTATTAATCTCATTTAATTCATATGTTTTCTTTTTATATGTTCCTAAAAAATATAACTACATTATTTTCACCATCATTATTTGTGATATATATGATTTTCAACATCCATTTTCAAACATTTCTTTAAAATTTATGATATTAAAGAGAGTCTTTAAAAAAATTATTCCTTTTATAGTGAAGGACGTTTAATGATTCTTTTTCTAATTAGTTATAATCATATTGAATATTTTATTGAAATATATTTTTATTCATTTATAATTTTTTGAAAACCATATGTGCATACAATTATTAAGGGTCCTTTATTATGTTTTTAGAACTTCATTTATGAGGATAATTTATAAACAATCTTCTACACTAATTTATTTTTCATTTTTCATTAAATTAACGATAATATTCATGAACTATTTTTATTTTTTCAATTATGAATGTTTATAAATACTCAATCCCAGATTTAATTCTAAATAATTATTATCTATTGTGTGGTTAATAATTGTAATATGGCTATGTAAATGAATTCTATATTCTAAGATTTTTTCAGGCATATTCTTTACAAATAATTTATTTTATTTATGTTGAATTGACATAAAGGTAAATATTATAATATGATGTACTATACCATTTATATATTTCCACCAATGTATTTGGTTATGTTTTAATCTCATGAAATATTAGGTATACTGAAATTTAAATAGGCCCATCACACAATGTAACATTGTTTTAGAGATGAGACTTGAATTATACTTATTATTCCATGATTTATATTATATAAAAATCCATATGATTTAATGATATTAAGATAGAATCTCCTTTATATAAAGATTTTATGAGATTATATGTGATATACACACTATTTTATATAATTTTGTGCCACTTATCTCACTTATTTGACATCATTGCTATAATTTTTATATTATTAGATTATTAACTCACACTATTAATTTATGTATATCCCATTTAATCCCATATTAAAAAAGAATTACAATGGTATTTTTTAGCACAATATAGAGAATAAAATAACTAATATTTTTAATATTTTTATATTTATTTCATTTATATATGATTTAGTATGAAAACGTAACCTAAATATTTATGTGTTCAATTGTATGTATTTTATTAATAAATATCTTATAATAAAATGTGTATGTGTTATATTTACTTATATGTAGAACTAAAAAATATAATTTTAATTATGGTGATTATGTTACATATAATTATAGGATATCATCTATAAATATCCTAGAATGATACTAAAAAATTTATATGTTAGGATATAAATTTAATTTTTTATGTGTTACTTCAAAGTTATATGATTTCTAAATTATATGCATATTAATTTGAGTATTCACATCTGTAATTATCATATCATTTACTTAATTTCCTAAAATATATAAAACTATTAAAACAACCAATGTGAAGGTTGATGTTGTGACTTCCCAAAAAAATTGTGTAATATAATGGAAGTTGGATTTGATATCCACATAATGTTACTTTTTCAATTGTCTCATGTTATGTATAATTAATTGAATATTTTGGATTTACCTCATTCCTCTAAGAGAAACTATTTATTTTTATATGAAAACTATAACCTTTTTGTGAAAATTCTAATCCACTAATTTGGGAACAATATATTAATTCGATTGATAAGATATAAACATTCCCCTATTTCTCACAGTATGATAAATTTCTATTTTTGAACCATTTATATGTAGTAGTTTGTTAATGGTTGACACTGATAATGAATAATAAATAAAAGGAAGATCTGAAATCAATATTTTTGATTGAATTTCATATTTTTTTATAAAAATGACTTCCTCATAAACTATATCTTAATTGGGTAGGGTATTCCTTGTACTCAATAATAGGATGTATGAATCAATCGGTTCTTCTGATGAAGAAACATGTTTTGTAGGGTATTCCACTAACAATGTTATTTACCATGAATATAAGGTGGATCACTTCATTTGTGGACCCAATATGAGTGTTCCAAAATTTATAAATTTGAGACATTCAGACTTATAAGGAAATAGTTTAATATTAAAATATAGTCTTAAAGAATATTATTGATACTAAATGATTTCATTGGAATATAGATAAAAATAAGGTAATATGGATTAATTATGGTGGACCAAATTATAAATCTCATTATAGAAAAACCATAAAATTTTCAAAGTTCAATAAATTTGTGAAGAATAATCTAAGAACATTATTCAAGGGAAAATTTATATGTTCCATGTGTTGAATATATTTATATCATGATAATATATTTCAATGGGTATGAAAAAGTGTGATAATGTTATTAAAGAATTATAGTTTCTAATAAATTAATCACCAATGTTCATTTGATTTAACATTAATAATGACTAACACTTTGAATTTCAAGGAAATAATTAAGAGTCATCTTGGATGACTTTAGGCAACCCCAAATAAGGCCACATGAATAATTATGATCTGATTCTATCACTATTTTTGAGTTGGAAAATGGAAATATTTTGATGAATGTCATACATGTCATTCATTCACAAATATTATATGTCCTCGTTGATCCTATTTTTATGTATTTTTTAGAATTGTTTTTTTTTTTGGATAAATATTCAAATAGAACCATATTACATGATGGTTATGTTATATTTTGAATAACTATGTAGTTTCATTGTTTTATCACATCAAAAAAAATTCTTAAACTATTGATTTTTTCTGTAAAATCTCACAAAAAAATTTGTTTTATACTCGTTTTAGTGGAATTTGTGTTTTTAATTGGTGTGGGACAAAATGGTTTAAATAGTGAAATCATAAAACAATGTGATATGGATGTCACATTGTATATCAAAAATCATCCATCTATGATATAAATGTGTGCAGATAAGGATGAATTTTTTAAAACTCCTTCTAAGTCTCAAATATTTTTTCTTAATGACAGAGCATGCCTATGATAAATTATTTAGTCAATTGGGAGGATCACATATAATTAAATTCTGAATTTTATGAAATGTATTGATTTTTTCATCAGTGAGTTCAATGTTTCCCTCTTGATTGAGATGTTGAGTAACTATTGAACTTATACTGATACCTCTAAGTGTATGCTAGATGACCTATACAAATAACCCCCATTATATTATAATAAATAAATAAGTAAATACAATAGAATATATACAATGGTTTCATTTTCACTATTCCATATAATTGGGTGTCTTGATCATATGTGACTTGAAGTAGGATGAATCAATATGTATTTGTGGCATTTCACATGAACTCATTAACATCATTATAATGAAGACGTATCACATTCCATGTATTAATATCTTGTGGGATTTACTAAATGAGGATACGTGCATATCTATAGTGGATATTTATTTTTGATATCATCAAATAATGATGATGAATGGGTTTTTTTCCAAATATTTACTTTCATTCTAGGTATTGACACAATGAGTTCATAGTAACTCTATTAAGACTAAAAAATTCAAAAGAAATCATGACAAATATAATGGGGAGTATGTTTAGATATTACATAAAAAAAATTTTTCTGTATTTATATATTATATTCACAAATGTTTCTAATTAAATGGGGAATATTATGAATACTTGGGTACTATTATAAAGCCATTGAGAAATGAAAATTTATATAAAAACTATATTAAATATGATATTTTAGAGGTAAAAATAATAAAAATTGTGAAATTTTTCAAAATGAAATGTATTTACATGTATATATCAAAGAAAATGGACATTTGGGAATGTTAAAGACCATATTTTATAATAGATATATGAATTATCCCCATAATAACTAGGTAGTATCGATATTTTTTCATGAAAAAATCATGATCCTAAAACCTAAAACAATATAAACATAGAAGGGGGTATCATTTTTTGTGTTGATGAATTAAAAGAGAGCTTTAGGTCATTAGTGAAGATGAATTTAATTACAATGGTATGGATAATACCCACAAGTGAGGAAGGATTTTTGATTTATTTTGATAATTCATAAAAGGTATTGGGTTGTATACTCAGACAAATTATAATTTAATTGCCTAATCCTCAATATAGTTGATGGTTCATGAAAATAAATATATTATTGACGATCGAGTGTTTTCTATAGTAATCATTATACTTATGATGTTAATTAATTCTCTATACAGAGAGATTTTTGACATATATATAGATCATAAGAGGCTAAATTATATATTTACATAAAAGGAGATCATCACATTGAATGAATAAGATCAGAAATAATATGGGACTGTGTTTGATTAAAACAATTCAATAAAGTGAATATTTATTTTGGGGAGGATTCTAAAAATATAAAATATACTATGATAATATCCTCAAGGATGACTATGAAGGATCCAATATTCATTGACATGAAAAATATGCACATGGTAATCATAATTGAAGGTAGAAAATATTACATGGAGCATGTGATTACTCAAACCTTAATTCAATAGAATGTTAAGAAAAATCCAGATAGAATATATGAATATAAAAAATAGGGTTTCCGTTATATAATTGTGGATATACCTAGAGTTAATAATTGATAAGTAATGAATTATGAGATATAAAACACCCCAAAATACTTTATCAGTATACAGGATAAAAAATTTGAAATTTAATGATTATCTTAGCTCAACAATCATTGTCCACCATAGGAAAACAACTATGTATAGCGATAAATAAAAGAACATATCATGGAACAATAAGAAGAAATTTATAAATGAATATACATTTAATATATTGGTTTTTTAGCATCCGAATGAATACATGAAACATCTTAGGGGATGATAGAAATATTACACATAATTATATTAAAATGGAAACTATAACCATGTATTTTTTCAAAAGGTTTCTGAATATATCCTAAGTAAATAATTCCATATGGGGTGTAATAGACTATCTTATAATGAATTCTCACATTATCTCTACTTTAGAGGAATTTTAACTTAATAATATTTCATTGATATACATCAAAACAATGTCAGTTAATATTCAACACCAATATAAATTGTATCTAATTATGTTCTGAGGATTATATAAAATATTTGGAAAAGTCATCAACATGTATTTACTATAATATTAGACAATTGTTTTCCTATCACCAGAAAATTGAATGAAATTTTCAAAATAGTATCGCAATAATGGAATATTTCAATTTTATCTTCTTTATGGACATCAATGGATTATAAGATTAATATTTTCCTTTATATGAGTTCTCATAAAATATTATCAACCACTCAAGAATCCATATTTAACACTATGAATCACATAATGGGATAAAATATATAACTATAGAATTTTGGGATGAAAATAGAGAACACAATCCATTGATACCCTAATTGATAGATAAAATTGAAGAGAAAGATAGATTTTTTCAATGAATCATTAATGAAATTGACATTCAGGAAATGATATATAGTAAAAATCATGATATGTGAGACCTAGTGTTTGAGTATAAAGTTAATGTGTTCCTTAATATATTAGAAAAGTTTTGTGTAATGATGTTATAAATTAATGGAAGCTGATATCTAGATACATTGGCCCCTTTTGAGAATTGTTATTGAATTAGAGTTTCCCCAACAGATTAACACTCTAACTAACATGATTCATGTATGTGATTTTTTACACATATCCCAATTCAATATGTGAATAAAAGATAACTCGTGTTCTCTAAAAAGTAACAAGGTATAGTTGGATAATGTTCTATCATACTAATATATCCAATTAAGGACTGGGAACGTAAAGATAATGACTGATGTAATAAGAAAAATCAACATGTATAAATGTTTTGGTAAACCCATATGTATGAAAACAAAAAATGGGAACATGAAAAGATAATGAAATTGAAGATAATAAAATATTAATTTTTACTTAGTAAAATGGAATTATGAATATAGAATTTATAAAGGATTAATATTGTAATTACCCAAAAATTTAGATATATAATTTTCTCTATAAATAAATATTTTATTTAAGAATACCGTATAAAATTCATTCACTGCATTATAAAAAACAACTATCCAAAATTATATTAATTTATAAAATTAAATTTTGATGTAAAATATAACCAATAATATTTGATATAAAAAGTTAAATGATAATAATTTTCAATTTTAGTCAAATTGGGCTCCTAAAATAATCACACATATGAATAAATGTAATAAATTGAGATTATTTGGACTTGAAATTTGAGGAAATGTTTTATTTACTACTATCAAGTTCTTATAAGGTATAAAATGGTCATTGTAACAATGTATATGATCTGATATAATCATTACAACCACACTGTCAATCCAAAAATATGGGGTTTACCCGAGAATTTTTGTGTGGTATAATTGTATGCAATTTGAATTTTAAAATAATATTTAATAATTAATAATTATATAATTATATATTAATTTAATCACATAGTTTGGATCAACAATATATTTTGAACAAAGATTTACATCTTTATTTTGTCTTTTATTTTAATTCCAGAATGGGGATATTTTAAGAATGTATATAAACATAGGTTAGCCACAGAGGTTGAGCCCGAGACCCCTTTTATTTTTCTTGTATTTCACATAAATTTTTTTCCCTTTTATATTTATCCCTTGGATTCTCACATATTCCTTCAATGTAATTCCTTCACCATTAAAAAGATATAATAGGGAGTTTGAGAGAGAGAAAAAGGGATATGAGAAGAGTTGTGTCGCCACAGAGCCTGATAGGATCCAGATTGTAAAGTAGTAGTCATGGATCAGAGAAATGGGAGAAGCTTCGACGAAATAAACCTAATGTTGGGCCATATTTTTTCTCCAAAAATCCTTCACAATTTACAATTTTAATGTTACATACCACTGTAATGACTACTTATGTATCCTTGAGGGTCCATTTATAGCATTTGGGAAAAAATGTGGTTTTTGGCCAATTTGGAGTATCCCATTAAGAAAACCAAATCACATAATATATAGTAAAGGTAAAACATGATGGTTTTTAATCCAATTCAAGGAAGTTGATATTTAGGATTTAAATTCCATGTATAGGATATAAATTAAATGTACGAGGACTCGACCAAGTTGTCGAGTACCCATCCATACTTCTCGTAAAGGGCCACATAGTCAATTACGGTACAAGAATACATCCCATGTGGATTACATTCCATGTGTAGATACATGTAAAAGATAAATGCATATACATTCCAATTGATGAACATGGGTAAGTACCCCATATAGATTACAAGTCCTGAATATGATAAACACACCATGTAATATGTGATTCACTTACCATGTCTAGCTGGAGTGGACACCACGGTGGGGATTTGGGGGTATATACCATGTACTAGATGTACACACTATGCGCTACCACTTTATACCCTTTTTAGGGGGTTTATTATCACTAATCCATGAAGTTGTAATTGGAAATAATAGTAGTCCATTTTGGGATCCTTCATCATAGATCATGAGGGTAGAACCATTGAAGTTTTCTGTCGACTCTGGGGATTCATTTCATGATTCTTACAAAATAGATAGGTTCTTCTTCAAGTGACTGATTCCATAATTCTCCATGTAGAGATACAATGATTTGAGATGGTACATGAGCCATATATTATGAAAAAATATGTTGTAGATTTCCCCTTGAGGATTTATCCCTTGTGATATATTCTCATTTTTTTCAGGATGACGACAGATTAGTTATTTCTGAAGATATATTATAAGATAAATGTACTTATATTTTTACAAAGAAGAACCTATATAAGATAACTAGATCTTATTTAATATTACTATTTCCCATTTTTTGATAAATTATTCTACATTTTGATTTTATAAATCCCTTATTGGATCCCTATACATTATTCCCTTTCCTAAGATCCTCTATAGGATGCATCTTCCTTCAAGTTCTGTTATTTAGTGTCCCATATTAAAGGCCATTCCTATAGACCATTATGAGGATCCCATATATGATTCACTATTTTAATTATCATTGAGGATACCATGTATTATTAACCCTTTTAAATTCAATTATATGGATCATGAGTATTAAATTATTTAATATGAATAGAAATCTTGGATACCAAGTAGGATGACTCTCATGTATTCTGACATATGGGACCCATTGGTTAATCTAATGTTTGACTAACCATAAGATATTGTGTTTGGTGTTTTCATAGATATGGTATTAGGTGTCACCTTATAACCCATTCCATACATGTAATCCTATGAGTCTAGGGATGTAGTGTTGGGCTTAGGCATTCAACCACCCTCACTCATTATTTATGCATTCACATGGCTACTACTGATACTATTTTCACGACAATTGGTTATTCTTTATTTGTATTTGATTCTCCTAATGTTATTCGATATTGTTATTCCTATAAATAATTTTTTGGATATATATTATTTTCTTATTAATTTCATTGGTTCCCAATACATATTTTGTAGGATCTAGAATTTGATCCCTTTAATATATATCTTTGGTATTAGAAGCGGTACTTCTTCGAATCAGATAAATTATATACTCCTTTATTAATATAGATATTCCAATTTAGTAATTTCCTAGATTGCCTCATATGGAATATTATTACAATATATCACAAGTGAAACATTGATTTCAATATAGGAATTCATTGTATGGATTCATATAGATGTTGACTATATTATTACCTAATTGAAAGTTTGATTCCCATATAAGAAGTACATAGACGGACTCTGATGGAATATGATTATATTATAAAATGATTTATATTTTTATTTCTATTCAGTAATTTCATATATGGAATCATAGGGAAGATGATAATATTATTCTATGACTGATACAATAATTCCCGTGTTGGAATTATTTAAAAGGACTTAGAAGGAATATGAATCATATACTCTGTGGGTGATACTCGGATTTCCATATAGGAATTCCCAGGTCATACTCATAGGGAAAATGAATTATTTAATTATTTTTTGGAATCATAAATGGATTCACTGATTATGTTACTTGGTTCTTAGTTTTAATTATATTTTAACGGATAATTTTTTACAATATCTTCCATGAGGATAAAACATCCTTTATTATTTTGATTGGAGAAGATTATGGGTGATCCATGGGTTAAGACAAGTATTACCATATAGAGACATGACAAGATCAATAAAATTTCCATCATTGGAAAAATAATCATGGTTTAATATGGATTATAGTAATGGGGACTAAATTTTTTATATGTTACTTGATTGGAATGAAATAAAGTTAATTTCTATTTTTATTTATTCCTGGATGATCCGGATTTCAAACACATGGATAAATTGATATTAATTTATGTTATTTTTAAACTTACTCATGTATATAAAAATTTATGTCTATATATATATATATATATATATATTACAATAAACACACACAAAAATAATTATATGTAAAAAGGATGGCACAATTACCAGTTGATAGTGATTAGAGACCCATGGATCAACTTTGGTTTCATGTTATATTAATTATTTATTATTTCATGTCGTATCATGGCTAGGATGAAGATATTTCATGGGAATTCACATATTATAGTTGTTTTATTGGTTCATAAATCAATTATCATACATAGATTATTTCACAAACCTATTCAAGAACTATTATGTGTGTGAAGACCTTATGTCTACTTTTCATGTTGAGAACAGAATGCATGATGGACAATATTGAGGCCCATGGTTTCATGATCAAGTGGAGATGCTCGTGTGGATTCATTTGATCGGGAAATAGCATCTCAACAGTTTCATGGAGACCATGAATGTGTTATGAATAAGAGTTAGTATTTGAGACTTATATTTTTATTTTAGTTTTTTGTAGGTACTCATGTACGTATTGTCGGCCTAGAGGTTGATAGTGTTCTATGTGTGACATGTTTGTTAGGGAAGTTTATATAATTTTATATTTTATTGAAAAATGTTATATTTTCATTTATTTAAAATTTATGATCAATATCTAAAACATTAAAGGAACATATATTGTTATTTCATCTACTAATACACTAATAGGGGTTATAGTCTCCCTATTATATAGTCATTAGTCCCTCAATGTTTGTCACCAACCTCTATTTTATGGGGTTTCATTCTTGAGGACTTGTGAAAAATCTACTCGAGGAATCTGTTTAGTGGTACCAAACATAGGAAAATAGGATGTGGTATTAGATGTGTATAGTTAATTTTGAATTAATATTTAGGACCTGATATGTAGTATTATTAAAAATGTTTCATAATAAGTGATGTATATCGTACTGGTGTGTTGATAAAACCTATTCCAGTGAGAATTATTATATTCTATGGGAATGAGATTGCAGTTTTGATAAGTATTATTATAGTTGAATATTTCATTTATGTTCAGTGATAAAAGTGTTATGTGGATGTTTTCATTTATAATATATTTCTAAATATTTCCCGTTTTATAGAAGCTATCGATTTATTTTTTCTCTTGACCGAAAAAGGAATCAAGTTTCTCATGCATAAAATTTACAATGTATGAATCATATGTTATTAGACATAGAATGTGTGATTTTACTAATGAAAGTGTCCAATTCGCTAAACTATATACAATAACCCAAATGCTGGGGTCCCATATAGGTTCTTAATGGAATACAACTCAATTTGGATGAATTTTATATATATATATATATATATCCTTATAATGTCAGGTGACATAGATATACATTGAGACATTTGATAGTGAATCTGATTTCATTTTCCTTATGAACAAGTTGTTTAAAAACCCTAGTTAGTTGACTTGGGACATGATTTCTTTTTTTGAACCATTCATAGGGTGTATTTTCTTAGGTTCAATTATTTAATGTCTTAATGAAAACTAATATAATGTTTTCCTCCATATATTGGAATGAAATTATACATAACCTAATCATGATAGTAAAATAAACCACATATAATTGAGAAGATGTTGTGTTAATTATATTCACCACTTTTTGTAAACATTGATAGTTATTTCCTATGGTTATGTAGTCGGATCGACGAGTATAATAATGATGTAATCCAGAATATTTCTCAATGAATAGACCTCAAGGAGGTATTACCATGTTCGGATGTCAAGTGAGTGTCAGTTCTATATCACAAATATTTTGGTATTAGAAACTTAACAGAGAAAATTAATATGGGGAATTTGAGAAAAAAATTAGTGTCCATGTAGGTTATTTTTATAGTTTTGATGATTAGAGGTTGTAGAGATCTTTATTTTTCTTGTAGAAGATTCATCTTTTGGGTTAACTACTTAAACCATGTAAACTAATTGTGATACTTGGTTAGAAGTTATAGTGTTTTGACCTAGGTAACCTTTTTTAAATCATATTTCTATATGTTGATTTTTTATTTGATCGAGTTAAACCTGTTTGATAGGTTTTCTAATGTTTATTGAGTCTTTTTTAGGAAATGGGAATGGTTATACACATGATTGATAACACTCCCTGGATGGGTCACGAGTTTAATTATAAAGGACTATTGATTCCTTTTAAATTTCACGAAGCATCTATGGTGATTCCATTTGAATACTAGATTTAATGGGAAGGAATGTTCCAGTTCATAACGTCATTGATCAGTGTTTCTGCTATTGATAATTTAGTAAAAGTTCAGGAATATGCTGATGACTTTAACGATGCATGTTAATATTTTTCCATGGAATAAATCATTGAATATCTATGGTGTGGGATTCATAAGATTATTTTTATGGGTTATTCATGAATAATAAGACTGAAGTTCCATGTGTCACAGTAATCATATCCTTATCATATATGACTCATGGGAGTGTGATTTGGGTGATGATGGTACAAGTAAATTATATGTGGTTCCATTTAAATCATAATTTGTGGGGTAGTAGTTTTCATATAGAGGAACAATATTTGAATTAAAAACATCATTCACGGTTTCCTGGTATTTTTTGGTAATATGATAAATTTCAATTCACGGTTGTCGAAACATCATAAAAAATTATGTTCCATGAAGTGATAGACCCGTGTTTGGACATAGACATGAAATTTTGGGACGGTTGATTTTAGTTTTTGCTTAATGAAATGTATAGACTATTGTGAATTGATCTTGTCTCAATAGAGTTATACATGGATTTCGATGGAGTCTTAGTGTGATCCACGTAAGTTACAATCATGCTCTCTCTTAATATCATTCTGAGTATAATGAGAGAGACTCATCTCTACAGTATGATTATTTTCAGTTAAATATCTTTCCCAGTTTGACGAGGGAACCAGTTGAGGTTGAAATTAATGATCAGGTAGTTGATATTGTGGTGAGTGAACTATTGGAATTTTGAAGTCGGAAAAAACATTTTTTTAGTTGAAATTATGTGTTTCCCATGGGGGTTTGATCATAGAGTTTAGTTATGAGATGATGATATGAGTATTCCTATAGTTAGTGTACAAGATTTTTCATAGTAATACGACTCCCATGTGAGAGAGTTATAGATGATTTGATACAGTTCAATGGACTGGTGATATAGTATAGTCTTGTAGATTCATTGAACAAGAGAATTGAAGGTATTTTACAACATAGGGTTCTCAAGGGTGATATGTATTATTGTGGGGATGTTGAATTTACATGTGTTTTTCTAAATAGTTAATTTAAGTAGAAATTTGATTTTTTTTATTTCATATTATTCTAAGTTATAAATTTTTTTTATTTTAATAATTTGGGAATGGATAATTATTAAAATGACTTTGTTATTACAATAATAGGATGTTTTTAGTAGGACATCAGTTTGGTATAATTTTGAGACAATCAAATTTTAGTGGAATAACTTATATTTAATTTGAAATTAATTAAATATTTATACTTTTATATTTCTATGTTCAACCATATCATTTGAATAGTTAATCATAATGATATTATCTATTCACTTGTGTGCCCTTCATAACGATTTTTTGTTATGTGGGTCATAAACTCATGTCCGTCATAGGATACTGGTCTAAACCTATTTTTTCTTTTATTTTTCTTTCTTTTCCTTTTCATTTTTCATATAATAAGTATCCATTTGATTATAACACAGTACCTTGTTGTATTTCCATAACCATTATCACAATATGAGTGGGAGGAATAGAGATAAAAATAGTAATAGTAGAAGAGAGGTACCTCTATGGAGCCTGGGAAAATCAAGATCATCGGGGGGAAACCATGGAACATAGAAATGGGTAAAGCTTGGATGAATTCTTCCCAAAGGTAGAATTTTTATATATGTTTCAATAAATCACAATATATTTAACTTTTTTAATTTTGAACCACTTTTTCTCAATTTAAGACCCATATTGGGTCAACCTAATACATTTGGAGGCAAAATAGTGTTTCTACCTGATTTGAGAGGTTTTGATTTCAAAAATACCAATAAAATGATGTGTACATTAGGAAAAATACACTATGTGTTGTTCCTATTCAGGGAAGATTTTCATTAGAATGTATATTTCATGTATAGGATATGCATATCGTGTAATCTGTCTCTACCAGTAATCCATGTACCAAGCCAGAAAACTCATATAGGTTCACATTTTCATGTATCGTGTACAACCTGACATTGTGTGGGTTTAACGTCATGTAGAGTTACAAATCTATGAGAATTACATGTCCATTACATGTGAGTCTCACATAAAGGTACCCAGTGTAGGTTACACACCATGTACATCATCAAAATTTCATATACATTGTGTTTTTTATTCTTTTTTCATCATGAGTACAATCCTATGTGGGGATTTGGGGATATAAATTGTGTACTTGAGATATATGTTGTGTTCTTCCCCCTTGAAACACTTTTAATGTTCTTTAAAATTGTTATAACCTAGAGTAATAATTGGAAATATGACTAGTCCATCCTTATAATCACAACATATATAATTAAATTTTGAAACAATTGAGGTTATTTGAGGAATCCAAGTTGGTGTTTCGGGATTTCTTAAAAACAGATAGTTTCTCCCTCTAGTGATCGAATAAATTTTTCACCTAATAATGAGACCATAATTTTGTGATTTCCCATGATACATCTACCAAAATCAACTATTATATACATTTCCCCTTAAGGATGCCTCATTTAGAATATGTTCCCATTTGTCATACATGGTTTTGAGGACAGTTATTCCTGAGGATCCCCTATAAGATATGTCAATTTACAATTCAAAATAGTAGATCCCTTGTATGATGTATCTAGCTTCTTGCAATTACTGAGGGACCCATTTGGGTTGACTTTACTCGCATTATGACATATAGAATAATATAAAAGATCCATGTACTTGTTTCAATTTTTTTATATCTCACATAGGATGCCTCTATCTTCATGCACTGTAATTTAGGTCCCCATGTAGGATTCCCTTCCAGTATAAAATTATAAAGATCTTGTGTAAGATTAATTTGTTTACATATCATTGATGATAAAATATAGGCCTCAACCATTTACATTCACTATTGAGGATCCCAATTAGGATTCCATTTCATATGAATAGACTTAGTGGATCCCAAGTATGGATGCCTCTCCGCTATTATGAATTAATGGAAACAGTTTATGCCCCAATGTTTTACTGAACCTATTTTAGTGCATTGGGGATTTGGGTAGTGTTGGTATAAGCTTTTACAATATACCACCAACCAAAAATCCATGTCTATGAGGTTTTGGATGTAGTTGAGGGATTAATCATTCAACTACACTCACTCTATATTTTTTCATTCACATACTTACTGTTGATGTAGTAATGATAGTTATAGGTGCGTCATATTTTTTGGTAGATGGGTTTGACGTTATGAGATGTTGGGTTTTCCAGATGTACTCCCTAGGATTTATCTAATATTCCTATTAATTTCATGGGGTTCTTGTCAAAAAAAATTGAGCTTATTATTATAATCACATTCATTTAAAACGTTTTCATTACCATTGGTATATACTATAATGAGATTAATTATATAATCCTTGAGTTATATTTATATTCATATATTGGAATTATAAGGATTCAATCATATGGTAGAAAATCATATCATTCTATGACTGATTATTGAATTCACATGTAGGAATTCCATAGACAACTTCATAGGAAGATGGTTACATAATACCACAACTGATAAATTAATTACCAGATAAGGATTAAATTGACTCACTCTGTGGGAAGATGATTATGTTATTCAATGAGTGATGCATTGATTCCTATGTATTAATTCCTTTTTTAACATAGAGTATCTATGATAATATTATTCTACGACTAAACATGGATTATCATCTAGTAATTCATTTAGAGGACTTGGTGGGATGATAAATTCTATATTTCTTGGGTGATACTCAGATTAATACATAGGAATTACTGAGATAGACTCATAAGGAAAATTAATTATTTAATATTTTCATAATACATCGATTCATTGGTTATGTACCTCAGGTCCTGTGTAATTTTACAGAAGTATAAGATACATTTTGCATGATTTTATATAAGTACATGACATCCACCATTATAGTGATTTGTAATGAGAATGGGTGATCCTACGGGATATGATATGTAGTCTCATATGGTGATGTAACTTTTTCAGAAAACATTTTGGTGCTAGAAGATATAGGTAGTGTTGATCATGATTAGTGACATAATGGTCGAAATAATTATGTATATATTGAGTAGTATAACATCTACCTCATTGTAAATTTTGTATATCATGATAATCAGGATTATGGACTCATGGATTGAATGGTGTTGATTTATGTCATTTTTCACATTACTCGTGTATATACATAATATTTATGAGAAAACACACACACACACATATATAAATATATATGTTCAGGATGACAAATTTCCTAGTTGATCAGGGACACAAAACAAATTATTGTAATGGTTTCACATTAATTTATTAATTATTATTTTGAGTTTGGTTATAGAGAGGCCGAGCATATAGCAGAGCATTTACTTTTGAGATCTGATTTATCCGTCAATTATTGGGGTGTTCTGCTTGGATTATTTATCACGCATACACATGCATCATAGTGTGCATTCAGATATTATAAATTTCTTTTAGGTTGGGAAAATATTTCATGAATGATAGGGTTGAGGCCCAAGATTACATGAATGATCAGAGCTACTCATGTGGATTCTTTTTTATCAGGATGGAGTAGCTCGACGATATCATGGAGACTGAGTACACAGCTTGGCATGGAGTTAGTAGTTGATAATTGTTTTTTTTAGTTTCATTTATGTACTACATCATGTGTGGTAGGACCAAAGGGTGACTAGTGTTGTACGTATGACATGAATGTTCAGTATTTTTATATAATTTCATTTATTATTGTAGCATGTTATATGATAGATTAGTTAATTCTTTCACACACTTTTTATAAATAATATTGATGATATCTATTTATTCCCATTTAATTATTATATACGAGGGTATATTCTACCCAAAAAACCACCTTTAGACCATCACTACAGGTCAACATCCTATGCTGAACACGGAGGCCTACTCTAGTCTTACGGAGAACCCGCTCAAGGAACCAATTTAGCGGCATTGAGGTCGAGATGTTACAATAACACTGTAAAAGTAAAAAATACAAAGTTAATATTTTTTCCAAATTGAAAAACATATTATTGAGAAAAATTGAAGTGAATGAATAATTATGGAAATAATTTTTTTATTGGAATTATATGACCAATATTATGAAAAGGAATATATCAATCAGAATAGTAACATAACCATTAAGAATAATTACTAATATATAAGAATAGTAAATAAATATTTTCATTTCACATTAAAATTTAATCAATTTATACTATCACAAAAATAATACATATAATTAAAGATAAAAAATATATTTGACACAAAGAAAATATAAATTTTTTGAATAAATAAAGATATTTTAAAAAAATATTATATATTTAATATTATGAAATAATTTGTTTTTGTATAAAATATATATAAATAAAACTATTTTATATATTGATATATATTTGGAATCATATGTTAATTTTTTAAGGGATATAAATTTTATTGTGTCTTTATAAATTGGTATATAATGATGATTAATAATTTTACATATGCATTTAATTTTATATAATTAATGAATTTTATTATTTTGAAAATAATTTTTACATTATTATTGGCTATTTTTTATATTTCTCTGAAAAAATAGATTTTTTAGTGAATACTAAAATACAAAAAAAAATTAAGATATTGGGAATTATAAGTAAAATACAAGATAAATTACATATTTAATATTATATCCAACCATTCTTATATCATAAAATTTAAAATTATTCGTTTAGAGTAATAAAAAATCAAAATTAGTAAACTTGAGAAAAACCAATAATCTATTGAATATTTTATTCAAATAAACACTCTCATCCCATAAACATTTCCACCACCACCCCACCTCTCTATAGATTGTTTGATCCTTATCGTAATAATGACATACTAAATTAACTTACCATCATCCAAATCATTGTTATATGGTTTTTTATTTTATAAAGGTCCACTGATTAAACCTAATTCTAGAGAAAAAGTTGAAAAATATAATAGAAAATGGTACGATCTCAACCAGGCCTTTTTAAGATTTTCACTTCTTCCACCTCCTATAAATCAATTCAAACTACTTTAATATAAATGAATCAATTTAATTTTTATACTAAAATTTAAATATATATTCTAAATAAAAATTTTCCCACTATAACTTAATTATTATATAATGAATATATTGTGAATGTTATGGTAGGTTTACTTTCTCCCTAGATGATATATTTCTGTTGTGGCCACCTCCTTCATTTATTAATATAAAAAACCATTTTATAATTAATTATATATTTAAAAATTAAATTATAGTATTACTAATAATTTGAAATTAGAAAATTATGATTCATTTAAATAAAAAAAATATGGTCATAATGATTGATAAAATGAACTAAGTGAAGAAACCATTACAAAATAATATATATACTCAGTGAACCATGTATATAGAAGAATGTATAAAGATATTTTTAACAATTTGATTATCATGAATAAAAAAAATTATCAATATTCTATATTTATGGATTCAATTGAAAATATTTTCCATTATTAACAATAAAAAATTCTACCTTGAAACCATGAGACAAAAATTCTCCTAACGGTGAACATGAAAAAACAAGAAAAATAGTAAATATAATATAAAATATTTGGTTTGGAAGGTGGTATGTATTAAACATTTTTTTAATGTGTAAATGGCTATATGCACATATGAAGTTTGTCGAGACTTAGGGTAAGGGAACTCCCAAACCACCAACATTTCATTTATATTATGCTTTTTCACTCATTATATATTTAAATATCACTAATTGGATAATATTTAATTCTTTTATAAAAGATATATATATTCTCATTTTAATTAATCCTTGATTTTTTTTTAATTTTTTAGGAATATAAATGTTTTTCACGTTACCAATTAATTATTTTCATTAATAAGATCACGATTATAGGGATATTTTATAATATATATACCTTTTATGGAGACTCTCATTTATATTCATTTCCATGAAATTATATAAAAATATAAAATCTATTATTATAAAATATATTTGTATACACATATCATTATAGGGAAAATTTCACTTACCTACTTTAAAGGGCCAAAATACCTGTTGTGAAACATCATTTAAGAGGTTAATTTCAATTCAAACTCTTTCACTTAATTCTCATGACTTTTTCTTCTCCTGAAATTGATTTTCTTGTACTATTATTCAATATTATATTATGAAAGTAATGAAATTATTTATACCTTCAATTCATGGTTATCATTTTTATATATGGTTTTGATACCCTTTTACAAAATTTTATATATCCCATTTTCTTATTAGAGGGTTTTCACATTATTTTTCTTTAAATATAATTTATTTTCTATATGTATAACACATAAACAGATAAATTTTATTATATGGTTGGTTATTTTGGGATTATATAGAATCCTGATTCATAAAGAAATGTTTATATCACTGAAAACATGATGTATGTTTCATGGGAAACGATCCCCTCACATTTTTTCATACAGACATTGATGTAATCTTTGAATTGTATTGATTATATGATATTTTAAATTGTTTATCAATTTCTATATTTCTATGAAATCATTATATGTTCATATTTATTACATTCTTCTATATGATCATATATAACCCCCCCCCCCCTCTTCATTTATATTATGTTATTCCTCTTAACATACATATTTTAGTTCATAATCAAGTTTTTTTGTTAGAGTGTTTATTAAATCATAATTTTCGTTAATGTATATCCCCAAGGAATCCTATATAGTAAGATGATTTATATGGGATATATAAGTACAATATATATAATAAAGTAAAGATTTTGTAGTTTTTTTTTAATTTAATTTCATTTTTATATTAGATAACAATGATGCTAGACTTTGAGATTTCATTATTTTAATTTAAAAATATTGTAGTTAGAACATATAAGTTATTAGTTGTATGAGATAACATTTTTTATAATATTACTTGAAATATTTTGGGAGTATTATTTGATTCCATGGGATTTTATTACCTTATAATTATATATAGAAATTTATTTTACACTTTCTTGGAGCCTCTTTATTATCACCATATTATGAAACAATCTTCATAGGATTAATTATGTATCAAGTATCCACACCTGTAGGTTTTTTATTTGTTTTCTTATGTTATGTTCCTAAAAATATATTCCTAAAACCATAAATAATAATACTCATTATTTTAGAAATATAAGTGAATTTTTGTATGGCTGAATTGTGTTGAAAAATAGATATATTTTCTAATGATTCATTACTTTTGTAATATTAGATTATATTTTGATTTTGTAATATATATTATGATATTATATATATATAGGTACATGAATATGAAATTCTTTATATTTTAATTCAGGTTTGAAAATTCAATAAAATTAATGATTTGAATGTAATTTTAATAGAAATTCATCTTGGTTTATTTTACTATTTAATCGATATTTTATAATTTGATATAATGTTTATCATATTCCCTATAATTTTGAAAACACCATGACCTTAGACATATATTATTAACTAATTATAATGATAATTATCTATATAAAAAAACACGGATTGAAAATTCTAGTTCCATTGGAAGACTAATTTCATAATTTGAAAACATTAAAATAAAATAAATCTTGTTTTTATTAATCTCTATAATGATATTCAATATCCCTTTGAGCTCCTAAAATAACATAGGATAACCTAGGAAAAAATAAAAAAATGTAATGAGTAAAAAATATAAGGAAATAAACATGGAAATAAAGCATATTACAATATTCAGAAGCAATAAAATGTTAATATAAAAGGCATGGCCTATGAATAAACATATTGAGACATAATATATAGATCATGGAATCATGTGATAATGTAAATATATTAATGTGGAAAAAATATAGAACATGACTTAAATATAATTCAAGGATAACTATGAGGAATATATCACATGGAGGGCAAAGTCCCTTAATTGATTTGGTTTATTCCATAATCCCATACATAACATCTCATGAGACAAAACATTACCCAATGTGTTAGTGCACAATATGGTTGAAACCATCAAAAAAATTACATTTAAATGTATGAAACAAAAATTAATCAAACATAAGTATTTAAAAAAATGGTTAATCATATAAGGAATGGTGCTTTGTAATCATTTCATAAGGAATAACCCAAGGGTATATCATACGGGTTTATATAAAAAAGGGATATAAATCACTATTTAGTAAACATATTTGAATAAATAAGAGTATATAATGTATAATTATATCCAATTGAAGTGAAAAAATGGAAAGAGTTGTTAGATAACTTCAAAAATATGACACTAATAACGGTTTTGGGGAAATAAATAGTGTTCATAATGTGAAAAAAGGAATAAATATTTAATTAAAACATTAAATAAAATAAATAGTTTAAAAATTATAAAATTTGAGTTTTATAATATATGAGTGGAATAAAACATTTTATAGAGTTTATATGAGACGGAATAGGAAATAGATATGTTCCCATTAATCTGGTTATCTTATCTGAAGAAATTGATAAGAGAACCTTTTAAAAACGTGTATTTCTCCATAAAAAGAATTTTAATTCAGTTAGATATTTATATTTGGAAGAATTATACATATTATTAGTATATTATATAAGAATAATTAATTGCTAATTTATATAAATTTGAGATAAATCAATAACCAATGAAATATTGTGGTTTGGACGGATACCTTACCCGATGTATGGATACGTTCTAAACATGAATGTAGTGTTATATGTTATCAAGTTATATTAATTAGACTCTTTATTTATGACCCATAAAACTAATATTTTATTTATTATAATTGTATTATTTTTCATTAAAGTCATTTCGATGAGTAATAAATTTCATTTTTTCTATTATAGAAGAATCTAAATCATGGTTTCGTGGTATGTTCACTTGTGTATAATAATTTAAGTTCTTGTCATGTAGGAATACCAATGTAGAATTGAATGAAATGGTATTTATGGACTTTCAAATTCTTAAATGGAAAAATATATAATTTTTTTTATTAAATTAGGATTATTCATTTGATAAAACATTAATCATTAATGTTCAGTTTATTTTAGAGGGTTTTCGGACCATCTAGAACAAGTTTAATTTTATTTAATGTATTGTGTCACCCAAAGATTTTCTAAATAATATTTTTCCAATTAATTTATTCATTATGATATTTTATATTTAACGAAACACTAAAAATTGTTTTTTATATGCTTGACTTACCTTATATGCAACACCAATTTAATCATGCAGTACATGCATAATAAATTTTAGCATTATCAACATTGAAAACTGAGATTATGTTATGTTACAAACAATAATGACTTTCCTTGATGGCCTGAAAAACACGCAAGTCCATATTTTAATTAACAATATTATATCATTAAAATGTTACTATTTAATATAATATTATATAAAATAGCTATTTAATTAAAGGTTATGAATTTTACTAACTAATTTTTGAAAAGGTATGGTTTACACAAATATTATATGAATATATAGGTTACCAATTAATTTGAAATGTTTATGAAAATCGATTGATTTCAGTGGGAATTATTATTATTATTATTACTATTATGGTAATAATGTTGATTTATTCAAATAAATTAAATTAATTAAAATTACAGAAGGGTATCAGGGAAATATAAATTAGATATAATCAATAATTTTTTTTATTCATAGAAAAAGTTTTGATATACATAAGATAATAATAAACCCATTTTTAATGTTTAAAATCTATATTTTTTATACAGGTATTTTTACCTCCTTTTAATAGTTAAGCCATCTTAAATCCAATTTTTGGAACATTTTTTTATTTAATATTTTAAAAATAAAAAACATATTTGGAATAGAAACATAATAATTCTGTTATGAGTATTTATTGATATTTTTCAGTAAGGTTTCAGTTTTTAATTAACAGTTAAAAATATAGTATTTTAATTTAAATTAACTTTTTCATATCATTAATTCATAAATATGAGTAATATTTTAAATTGGTTTTAGGTTTAATTAGATAATTTATTTATCAATTATGATAATTTTGGTCACTATAAGAAATTTCACATTTAAAATTGATACAAAAAAATAGCAAACTTATGATCATTTTTACAATAAAACTTTATTGTGACCTCTCATTTAGCAGGATTAAATTTAAATTTATTTCTACCACTTATGTTATTTTAATTTATTAAAATAGATTCGATATTTTAAAAAATCATAATTTATAATGTATAAAAAAATTATTTTGTTTTTTACTAAAAATATTATTGAATGATATTAAAATTAATTGCAATGGTTATGAGAATAATTCTGTAAATAAAGTAATTGATCTTAAATTTAAGACCCAAAAAGACCTATGCAACTGTAAAACAACCATTTTATAGCCAATATTTTTCCATGAACCTTAAATTATTGACTTTGGTGTTGTTTTTGTGACTTTTTTAGGAAAAAAATTGGTACACCTAATATGTTTTAAAAAAAATTCTATCATTTCCCTTCACTATAAAATCCACCACCTATTCCTCTTATTCATACCTCTCAACCAACATATTTTTAAAAAATATCTACCTAATAATATTTCCAAAAATGGATATTTTCTCTTCATCATGCCCATCATTATGGAATAGTGATCTCTAGCTCCCGATTTTACAGAAGATATCACACAAAATTCCACACCGAGTTCCACACCATTGAATGGGAATTTCCCAGATTACCATTTAACACAAGATGGCCACCCAAGTACCAAACTCAATACCATGACCAACTATGTTGTTTTACCCATCATAGAACGTTATTTCACCACATGGATAGCCTCAAGACCAACCTCCAAGTATCTAACACTAAAATTTCTTTCACAACACCCTCCCTCATTACGCGGTGACCCCCTGAATTTCCATAACACTTGTATATCCTCCATAACACCTCTAAAATACTTTTAAGGACCACCAATAATTGAAAAAAAACATAATATATGGCCATTATGAAGTTGGTCTCTCACATTAGATACCTCTCAAACAACTTATTTTCCTTATGAATCAAAAAAAACTGAATATAAAGTGCAGAAAGAGAAGGTTCCGATCAAATGTCCTATGATATTCCTCTATGAGGTCTCATTATGGAAAAAACAAAACCATATGTAATAAATACCTTCAAGATAAACACTATATATCCCATAAACCATCCAGAAACCCAGTGTTGTACAACCTAAGGAAAACTAAAAAAATTAAAACTACAAAAACATAGGATATTGACCACACATCAATGAATCATGTTCCAAGGTAATATCCTACAATCCACTATGATTACACCACATGTGAATTAAAGGGATAAATTTCTCGTGAATCACCTACTCTTGATGACCCTAGGTCTCAACTGTTCTCTCCATAAACAATACATCATTCTAAATTTCCTATGCTCCCTAGTCAATGACATGGGATTCATTATGAAGACAGTGGAGTTAAGATATGTGGAATATTTCATGGATTTTTATCATCTATATAGGATGTTACAATAAATAAAACACCTCACCGACATGATCCATCACCTAGAAGGGTCCTACAAACTAGAGTGACAACTTACCTCCCCAACAAGACCTGTACAACCCATATTATGGGGAATGATTTAAGAAAATTGGGTATGTAACCTTGAACTCCAAGAGTATCCTCCTCACATCATCATAAGTCTTTTTACAGTCCAATACTACCTTAATCTTCCCTTTAACCATCTAGATCCTCTATATTATGATCCATAACACATCATAACCAATAAATGTGGACTTCTCAACCTTAGTCCAGTATAAATGGAAAATCATGGTCATCCATACAATGCCTCTACTAGTGTTATGAAAATGGATGAGTGATAAAACTCAACAAAGGGTAATTTCTTTACCCATAACCCATTCAAATCCAAAATATATGCCCACAAAATATCCTCTAGTGTCTATATAGTATTATCCATCTATTTTAGGGTGGGAAGTAGTACTAAGGCGCATATTTCAGTCCTCACCATAATTGTGAGGTAAAATTTGTCTCCTTGTCTAAGACGATAGACCATTATACTCTATTTAGCCTCATAACCTCTTCCACAATCCTCATTTATAGAACAAAAATAGTGCTTAACTCTATGATTTCTAAGAATTCATCCAACATCGTCAATTGATCCATGATTACCCAACTAGAATCATATCCACCCTGATTCTAGGGTAATACTATGATTAATTCCATTGGTATTTCCTCCCACTCCCATTTTGGGACATCTAAAGGATGCAATAGACTACTAGGAGCACAATGTTTTAACGTTACATTTGGGAAAACCGCACACCACTCCATGGACTATTCCACATATTGTTTCATCTTTGGACACTAGAAATACATCATCAAACCATCGTAAATCTTGGATACTCGTATATTCACAACTAAAGTTGATTTTTGAAGATCATAAAATACTCCCTCATACATATACATTGGGATAAATAGTATCCTCATCAGTCAATATTGGTCATCCTATGACCACTCCTCATGGGTTTCAACTTGAACAACTATATCTTTCATAACTTATACCTTTGGGTTGCTCCACTAATCCTCTTATAACTTTTGCATCATGGATGACTACACTATAATTTTAAATAATAAACCTCTACAATTAACTTTTCTTTCATCAAGGTTCATAGATTCCAACTCCTCCATTTATTTATAAGCATCCCCAGACTCCTAAACATCATCCTTTTATGACTTCATGTTGAATGTATCATCCATAACATTCTATTTCCCTTAGGAGTATGAGATAATGACTCCTAATTATTTAAAAAACTTTATCCACCACATTATTTGTAGATTCAAGTCCAACTGAGGGAAAACATACCATGAACTCTTTTAATTGTTGAAGACCACAAAGAATTATATGATGAGGTAATGTCACCATGACTTCAAGAAAAACACCGCTAACACTAATTTAAAATCATTGGTGGCATAGTTATGCTCATGTGTACGTAACTGTTTGAACCAATAAGAGATCATTACCCACTAAATTATCAAGACGCAACCTAGACCCAAAAATAAATCATCACATATCACCTCAAACATCACCCCTTCCTTAGGAAATTATATAATCAGGGTGTTGACTAACTACCATTTTAGGTAGTCAAAGGATGCTTGCCACATATTAGTTAAAATGAAATCCTAGACCTTCTTAGTTAAATCTATCAATAAATCTATAATCTAATATAAATAGGATAAAAACCTCTAATAATAACCCAAAATAACAAGAAATATATGAACCACCTATTCATTATTGGGTGCATCCCAAGAAACAACCACCCCAAACATTGAGGGATTCACTACTAGTCTCTATTGATACAAAATATGACCAAGTAAATTCACACATTGAGTTTAGAACTTTCACATGGAAAACATCCCATATATTTGGTGGTCACAGAGTATATATAAAATGATACTTATAATTTTGGTGTGCTCCTCCTATGATCTCAAGTATATAGTAATGTCTTTGATGCGAAAGACAAGAACTAGTCTAATAAATCATGAAATACATAGTTCATATAACAACCATGCTCTTTATTTCACACATAAACATAATTTATTACATAAATACATCACTTGATACAACCTAGAAGATAAATAAGTCTAGTGTCTTTCGGTCTTAGGAACATTACATAACAACTTAAAACATTTAATACACATCTTTATTGAAAACGTATTTCACACGAGCATACACTTTTCTTCATACTTAGCATCGCATGGGATAACCTGAGGGCATGAATATGAAAAGGGTGAGCTATAAAGACTAGTAAGGGAGAAAACCAGTAATTACATTAAGAATGTAGTACACATTATGAAATAGTAATATCAATGGATCATAAGATAAATAGGAACATAAAGGCATGATATAGCATGATTATCATAACTTGGAAATGTGGCATCAACATTTAACATGATATTAGTATAATCCAAGGATAGTTGAATAAGGACCATGATTAAACACTCATTTCACTTGAATAATTATTATTAAACCCTCACTGTACTTGACATATCATGATACTAAACTTTACCCAATTCATTGGAGTGATATTCGGGTGCACCCATCTTAATCATTTCATTTCATGCATAAGTGTGCCACATTGATCATATAACATGGATTCATTGAACATCATAAATTATTCCATGATAAAAGAATGTTGAATTAAAATATGAAACTCTATAATCAATATGTAAATGTTCATAAAGGTGAATACCCTTGAATAAGAAATGGGCATGGTATTCACTACACAATAAATTTGACTTGTGAAATCACGGTGCAATTTCGGCAGCATAATGGCGTGACATAACAATTAATAAAAATGGTTGATGAGAGAGAAAGGTTTGTCTCATAATATTTACATGAAATGGAAATTAAGGGGGTCATATAGAAACATATACCATCATATTTAATAGAATTTAGATTTATAATACAAAATAATTACTTGAATGTAAATGAAGAGAGAGAAATTCCTTAATAAATTTCAGCATAGAAACGAGTGTACAAGGGAAGAATTAATGAGATAGAAATAGTTCTATCAGAATTATAATATAAGTAGGGAAGTATGGGGAAGGTGAAAAATCATACCCAACATTTTTAGTTGAAAAACAATGCTATAACAACATAATTAAATTTGGAGAAAAATGAGAAAAGAAGAAATCCCTTACCTGTAAGTGTGATCCCAAAGTCTTCAGAGAGGCTTGATAGAAGCTTATTGAGAGATTAGGGAACCTTGGGAGTATTTTATAGAGAGTATAGAAGGTTATGGATGTGATATAAGAGTTTTTTAGTGAAGATAAGTGGGATCTTTGGTGGGTTTATATTGGAAAAGATATGGAATTATTTATTATTTAGGTTTTGGACACCACACATTAAACTAATCAAAAACACAAACCAACCCACGGTTTTTGCCAATGGGTTTTTATAAATGGGAGTGTAAAACAATATCTTATAATACCAATGTCTTAATTTATTAAAATATTTGGCTTTCTTGTGTGTAGGTGACTCACACTCCCAATGAAATAATTTTAAAAGATAAAATGATTTATAAGTCTTGGAGGGTCCACTAAGGCTTTGTAAAATAAATAAAAATATATAAAATAACATAATTTTAAATTTAAAACATATATTGGCAGAAAATAATGTTTATAGTATTTTATTACATCTCTATTGGTTCATTATTATGTCATATAACACATTATATTTAAAGGGTATTTAATTTTTACCCAAAAATTCAACTATCTTAGAAAATTATAAAAAATTAACCATTAAATAATTCTGACATCCTGATTACAAAAATAGTATTAATTTTATCTACATAATTGTTTAAATATATTAATTTTTAATTTTAAAATAAAAATCAAAAATTATCGAAAATTCATTGGTTTTGACAAAAACAACTTTCAAACCAAAATAAAAATTTCAATTATATTCATAAAAATTATATGATAATTTATATTTAATAAAAATTGATTAATTAATAATATTTCATTAAAATATTATTTAATTAAAATATCCATTAATTCATGATAATATATTTATTAATTGAATATTAACTGAAAATACTATTTTTTCTTTAAAAACTATTTACAAAGAAATAATTAAAAAATTAATGTATATTATATATACAAAAATAATGTACATAATAAAAGTGCAGGGGTCTTATTATATAACATCGTATAACACCAGCATAAGACCAAAGGGTAAGGTGTTTGATGGTGACAGACTTTTGGGTGGCTCGGATAACATCGCTTTGGTGGTAATCTCTATCAACTTCCACTTCTCCCGTAGGCAGTTCTGTTCCAGCTTAACGTGTTGAAGCTCAGCTTGGGATTGGTCAAGAGTGAATCCCAGTGATGCCACCCCCTTTCTGAGCTTCGACAAATGGGCTTCATATGGATAAATTCTACAAGGTGATATTATCTCTTCATTTGTCTGAGTAGATTAGATTTGTTAAAGACCTATACTTATACTAATCATGTCATCACTTTTCAACTGCTATATTAGGAATGGTAACAATTATTAATGGTATTTTTAAATTGAAAAACATAAAACCAAGGAAGTTCATATAACCATTTTACATAATAATACATTTAATTAGATGAATAAGAATTTTCATTAATAAATTTTTTTATCGTTAAAATCGTCCCCCCTTAAGAAATATGGCCCTAAAAATTTCATTTTCCCACACTAAAACAGATGTGGGTAACTCTTCTTCATCACTTCCCCTAATTCCCACATTTCCTCTTCAAACTTTTGTTTTCTCCACAACACTTTCATGAGCAGCATTGTCATATTTTGTAGAATTTTTCCCTATGATCTAAGATCTTTGTTGGATTCTCTTCATATAAGAGTTCATTCTCCAATGGTACCACCTCTAGATTGAGTACATGCGATGGGTCAGGGATGTACTCCCTAAAGAGTGATACATGGAATACATCATGCACTTTAGATAGTTTCGGTGGGAGTGTTAGTCGATAGGCCAGTACTCCAATGCGATTAAGGATATCAAAAGGGCTGATGTATGTTGTACTAATATTTCTCTTCGTTACAAATCTGATAACCCTCTTCTGTAGTGATATGTAGAGGAATACCATGTCTCTGACATCAAATTCTAGGTCTCATCGACGATTATTATCATAGATCTTTTGCGGATTCTGACCATATTTAATGTACTTCTGGATGGTCTTAACCTTCTCTGCCATTTCTACGACCATTTTGGGACCTAGGAGTTTTCTCTCCCCAACATCAACCCAACATGCTAGTGTTATTCAAATCTTCCCATACAGGTCTTCATAAGGAGACATTTGGATGATTGAGTGGAAACTATTATTGTAAGAGAAATCAACCATAGAAATATGTTGATCACATCCTCCTTTTAAGACCATTGAGCATTCTCTCAACATTTCCTCAAGTGTTTGGATAGTCCTCTCATATTGGCCATCTGTTTTAAGATGATAATTTCATAATGAAGTTCAGCTCATTATTCAGAGTGTGTTAGAGACTCTTCTATAACATAGAGGTGAATCATGGATATTGATCGGATACAATCGATAGTGGTAATCCATGCATCCTTACCACTTCTCTAATGTATATTTTTTCTAGTTGATCTAATAATAAATCTAAATAAAATGAAGTGTTCAGTATCTGTAGAATGATCCACAACAACCTAGATATCATTGTTTCCTTTGGATGTCTTCAGAAGTCCGGTGATGAAGTCCATGGTTATGTTCTCCCATTTCCATGCTAGTATAGGTAATGGTTGCATCATCTTCCTAGAATTCTGCCTCTCATCATTCACTTACTGATGTACCAGGATCTTTAATGTATACTCAAGAGATCTCCTTCTTCATTTTATCCCACCAATAAATCTCTCAAAGATCTCTATACATCTTTGTGTTTCCTAGGTGAATAGAGAAATTCATACTATTTGCATCATCTAAAATTTATTTCTTTAACTCTAGTTTTTAAAGAACACATAGTCGTGACCCAAATTTCACAATTCATTCTTCATTAACATTTTACTCTGAGTATTTACCTTTTTTGATAGTTTCTACCTTCTTCTGAATTCCAACATCGTCTTTTTGAACATACTTTAATTTTTCCAAAAAAATATGGTTGAGAAATAATTTGAGAAAGAATTGACGACGTCCCCTTCTTTATGATTCCCATGTCCATATTCATCAAATCTAAGAATACTTTATCCTTTTCAATTTTCATCAATGATATAATCATTGGGTTCTTTCTACTTAGATCACCTTCCACCTTGTTTGCTTCCTCAGGGTGGTAATGGATTGATCATTCATAGTCTTTGATAAGATCTAGCCATCTTCATTGGCTCATGTACAACTCTTTCTGTGTGAATATATACATGAGGCTTTTGTGGTCAATATATATTTCACACTTCTCCCTAAAGAGTTAATGTCGCCAAATTTTCAAAGAGAATATTATTACAACCAACTACAAATCATGTGTTGTATTGTTTTGCTTATGAAATTTCAATTTCTTTTAAGCATGTGTAATGACTTTTTCATTTTACATCAACACACAACCCATTCCCTTCTTTGAAGCATCACTAAATACCACAAATATTTCCCCACTTGTGGGTAGTATGAGCACGGGCATAGTGATAATCCTCTTTTTCAACTCTTTGAAGCTCTCTTCACATTCATCAATCCAAGAAAACTTGACTCCCTTCTGAGTTATCTTGGTATGATGGTTTTACAATCATGAGAAATTTTTCACAAATCAGCGATAATATCCAGCTAACCCTAGGAAGATACGGATATTTGTTATAGATGTTGGCCTCGGCCATCCCTCAATTGTAGTTTTCTTGGAGGGATCCAAAGATATTTCATTTCTTGTGATGATATGACCCAATAATGATAACTCCTTTAACAAGAACTCACACTTTCTATACTTCTCACACTTTCTATACTTTTCATAGAGCTTCTTCTTTCTTAAGTTCGCTAGTATAGTTCTTAGATACTCCTCATTCTCCTCCTTGGTTTTGTAGTATATTCTAATATCTTCTATAATGACTACCAAAAATTTGATGATGTAATCCCTAAAGACTCTATTCATCAATTCCATGAATATTTCTGGTGCATTAGGGCATTCTAAATGCATTACTATGAATTTATAGTGCCCGTTTCTTGTACGAAAAGAAGTCTTGGGGATATCCTCCTTCTTCACCCATAATTGGTAATATCCTAATCAAATATCAACCTTGGAGAAGTATTTTTCTCCACATAGCTGATCATACAAGTCATAATTTTGGGTCATAGTATTATTGTTCTTTATCATGATTTTGTTGAGCTCACAATAATCAATACAAAGGCGCATTGACTAGTCCTTCAAGATGAAGAGGACTGTTTCACCCCATGGTGAAGCACTTGTGCATATAAACGGTTTATCCAGATTCTCCTATAGTTGTTTCTTCATATCCTCAAGCTCCATAGTATCCATTCTATATAGAGTCTTGGATATTGTAAATTCCCTAGATATAAGATCAATTGAGAATTAAACATATCATCTAGGAGGAATACAAAGTAATTCCTCAGGAAACACTTTGAGAATTCCCAAACAATAGGAAAGTCTTAAAGGATGGTTTCTTCCTTAGACTCAATCATCTGAAAAAGATACGCGTGCTCATAGGGCAGTAATATCCATGCTTCAGATGATGGTTCTAAATAAGATTCATCCTTCTCCTTGCACTTATATAGAATCGGGGTTCGATTCTCTATATGGACAGTGATTTTCCTCTCACCGTAGTTTATGTTGTCTCTATATGGGGAAATCCAATACGTTACAATAATTGCATCGAATTCCATCAGTTGAAGTATGATAAGGTTCTTTGGGATGTTCAATAAATAAATTATTATAGGGGAGGAGTTATACTCATGGGATTCAGTGATTTCTCTATTTTCTATTCTCATCGACATCTTTATATCCATGATTGGTGGTGGTGTTGGGATTTTTCTAATAAACATTCTGGATATAAATGAATTGATAGAACCAGAATCCAAAAGTACATTCACTATTCTTGAATGAATAACTAGTGTACCTATCACCACATCATTTTTGGGGTTCGCTTCAGTGGTAGTAATGGAAAAATCCCACACTTTAATCCTTTGAGGTTGTTGGTTTCCTTAGAAAACCCTTGGCTTAGATCACTGGTTTTCAAGGTTCCCTGGTTATTTGCAGTTGAAATAATGAACAATGTGATGAGGGTCGAATGGAGAATTCCTCTCCTCTATCGCAGTTGTGGGTTTTTCTTGTCAGCAGTTAATGGCCAAGTGCCCTTATCTTCCACCTAAATCATTTCCTCATCCCCTTTATGCAATTTCTGAGGTGCTTCTTTCCACACCTTTGGCAAGTGGGGTGCTAGATTTTCTTAGCACCAGTGGATTTATCCATTGGACCTTCATAATGGAAGTCCAACTTATGCTTCTTATCCCCATGATACCCCTGAGATTTTCCAATATCCATTTCAAATTTCCGGGCTCATCGGACAATTTTTTTCATAGCTCTCAATGTCACGGATCGCTAGTGCTTTCCGTATGATAGATTTTATCCCACCAAAGAACCGTTCATCCTTATAATTGGGTGTAACGATAATGTTGGAGGCATATCATTCAAGACTTGTGAATTTTTTCACATATGCACTAATGGATTTATCATCTTTTTTCTTGAGGTAAAGTAAGTTCCTTTCCATTTTAAGTTGGAGGGTGCGAGGGAAATATTTATTTAAAAAAATTCCAGAAATCCTTCCATTCCAATGCCATGATCTCTTCCTCAGGCCTTGTATTTTTTATCAATGTCAACCATTGATTGGTTTCACCCTCAATATGATAAGTATCTAGAATTACCTTCTCTTGTTCAGAACATTTAAGGATTGAGAATATTTTTTCAATGGATTTGATCCATTATTCGGGGATTGAGGGATCAGATGATCCATTAAAAGTAGGAGGCCTTTGCCCCATGAATCTCTTGATTGAGACTTGTTATTCCTTTGGGGGGGTGGGTTGAGAATTCCTCTTGACCCATTTTTCTATTCAAAACTAGAGTTAACTGAGAGTTTATCATGACAAAGTTCACGATTCTCACTCCCATCGGATTGGGCATATCATTATAACATTCATCACATTGATCTTCGTAGCATTTGTTAGCCTATTTCCTCCTATTACCGGCCATTGGATAAAATAAAATGACTGTTTTGGGTAAGACAAAAAGTTTAATTCAAATACGAAAAACTAATGACTTATAAATTACTTTTATTTCCTTCACTTATGAATTTATAGGCTTAAATCTATGTTAAACATGTTCTACTTCCTAACATATATTATTAGGGGAATTTATTTGTTCCCCAAATAATGGTTCATACTAAGATTATTAACTTACCAAACCATATCCCTCAAGAGTTTTGTAACCAAGAGTGTATTAAGTCTCGTTGTCGTGCACTAGTTCTCGTTCGAGTCTATAACAAAGCGGTGTTTTCAGGTTTTACCCCAAGATACATATGGTTCAGAGCCGCCTCTACCTGGTTGTATCCAAACTAGGGTTTATTTTATTGATAAACCACTTACTCAATACTCACCAAAATTTAGGGATGTTTTTATTATACTTAGTCTTATCCCTAAGGCTTTCACTAGGGTTTTCTAATCCTAATCCCATAAATAACTAAACCTATCCATCGATACCAACTATAACAACCATCCTCTTTATTACACACTTAAACATAATTTATTACATAAACTCTTCACTATATAAAACAAATAATATCAAGAGGTATAGTGTCTTTGTGGATTAGTAACATTTCAAAAAATCTTAAAACATGAAATATAAATCTTTATTGAAAACTTATTTTACATGACCATACACATTCCTTCGTACTTAGCATGTCATGGGATAACCTGAGGACATGAATATGAAAATGGTGAGCTATAAAGCCCAGTATTGGATTAAACAATGAATAAAATGAATAATACATTACATGTTAGGAAATAGTCATATCAATGGATCATAAGAGAAACATGAACATAAAGGCATGATTAACATAACTTGGAAATGTGGCATCAACATTTAATAGGATATTAACATGAGCCAAGGCTCATTGCACATGGATCATGAGTAAAACATCATTTCAAATGAATTAGCATGATTATACCCACATTTAACTTGACATATCATGATACTAAACTTTTCCCAATGCATTGGAGTGCTATCAGGGTGCACCCTTCTAAATAATTTCATTTCATGCATAAGTGTTCCACAAGGATCATATAACATGGATTCATTAAACAGCCTCAATTATTCCACGATAAAGGAATATGGAATTCATACATGAAACTATATAATCACTAAGTAAATTTGCATAATGTTGAATACCCTTTATATATAAATGGTCATGGTATTAACTACACAATGACTTTGGCATGGGAAATTGTGGTGCAATTTTGGCAGCATAACGGTGTGACATAAGAATTCATTAAAATTAGTGATGAGAGAAAAAGGTGCATCTCAAAATATTTAAATGAAATGGAAAGTAATATGATAATATAAAAACATGTACAAACATATGTAATGGAATTTATATTCAGAATAAAAAATAATTTCTTGAATGTAAATGAGCAGAGAAAAATTCCTTACTGAATTTCGGCATGGTAACGGGTGTACATGGGAGGCATTAATGAGAGAGAAATAGGTCTCTAATCATTAAAAAATAAAGGGGGAAGTATATGAGAGGTGAAAAATCATACCCCAACATTTTTAATTTAAAACATAAGGGTATAACAACATAATTAAATTTGGAGAAAAATGAGAAAGGAATAAATCACTTATTAGGAAGTGTGATCCCAATGGCATGGGAGAGGCTTAAGAGAGACGTATTTGGAGTATGGGGTGCCTTAGGAAGATTTTAGAGAGAGGAGGTTAGGGTAGGGACGTGATAAAATGGTTTTTAGTGAAGAGAAGTGGGAGCTTGTGTGGGTTTATATAGGAAAAGAGAGGTAAGTCTTTATTATTTAGGTTTTGGACAACACATATTAAATTAATCAAAACCACAAAACAAACCATGGTTTTTTACCATAGTTTTTACCAAAGGGGAGTGGCAAACATTATTTGATAAGGATAATGGCTTAAATTATTAAGATATTATGATTTATTATGTGTAGGTGAGTCACACTCTCAAGGAAATCATTTTAAAGAGATAAAATGTTTTATAAGTCTTCGAGGGTCCACTAAGGCTTTGTAAAATAAATCAAACAAACCTAAAATCACATTATTTTAAACGTAAAAATATATTGTTCAAACATTATTTTTGTTTTTATTTTATTACAAAACTATTGGGTCATTATGATGTCATATAACAAATTATATTTAAATGGTATTTAATTTTTACCCAAAAATCGACTATCTTAGAAAATTATGAAAAATTCACTGTTGGATAATTTAGATGTCCTGATTCCAAAAATAATATTCATTTTATCTAAATTATTTTATAAATATTTTAATTTTTACTTTTAATATAAAAACTCACATATATCAAAAATTCAGGGGTTTTGACAAAAAACGGCTTTCAAACCTTAATAAAAACAACAATTGTATTCATAAAAATTATATGATCATTTATATTTAATAAAAAGTAAATTAATAATAATATTTAATTAAAATATTATTTAATTCAAAAATCTATTAATTAATCAAAATAGATTTATTAATTTAATATTAACTAAAAATTCTATTTTTTCCTTAAAAAATATTTACAAAGCAACAATAATAAAATGAATGGATGTTCTCTGTAAAAAGAATAATGTATATAATAATAATGTTGTGGTATTATTACATAAACTCTTATAAAACCTACATAATACTGAAGGGTAAGGTGTGTGATGGTTATAGACTCTTACGGTGGCTCGGATAACATCGCTCAGGCGGTAATCCATGTGAGCTTCTACTTCTTCCACATGAAGTTCCGTTCGAGCTTAATGTGTTGAAACTCGGCTTGGGCTTGGTCAAGAGAGAATCCCAGTGATGCCACCTCCATTACGAGCTCTGAAAAATGGGATTCATATGAAGCAATTATACTAGATGAGGGAATATATATTCTTTTGTCTGAGTATATTGGATTTGTTAAAGCCCCATACTTATATTAATCATGTGATCACTACTAAACTACTATATTAGAAATGGTAACAATTTTTAACGTTATTTTGAAATATAAAAACAAAAAACTAAGAAAGTTCATATAACCATTTTATATAATACAATATCTAATTAGATCAAGAGGAATTTTCATTAATAAAAGGTTGGGTTGTTATAGTTAAAAAATCACGTAAACACTTCTAGTGTGTCCATGACTCCAAATAACATAATTGAAAACTCAATGTGTCCATATTTGTATCGCAAGGAAGTCTTTAGGATATCATCCTTATTTACCCTAAAAAAATGATACCAAGACCAAAGATCAATCTTATAAAACCATATAGCTCCTCTCAATTGATCAAAAAGACTATTGATCCACAAAAGGGGGTAAAAATTCTTCATATTCACATGGTTTGGACTTTACTAGACTATAAATATCCTAATAATACCATACGCCTTCTTATAGAGAAACATTGTGGAACCCCATGACAACACATTGGGCTGGATGAAACCCTTATACATCATATCATCTATCCAGATCCTAAACTCTAGAAAATCAATTGGATCTATCCAATAAGTAACCATTAAAATTAGAGATGCAGATGGTTGTAACTTTATACCAACCTAGAAATCATGTCAAGGGGTATTTGTACATCCAATTTAGAAAAAATAGCCAATAATTCCTCGATAACTCTAGGATCCTCCACAAGTTTGGTACCCACTAACTTTACTAAAAATTCTTCAGTCATGGAAGGAATGGGTTCCACAAACCAACATCCCATATGATGACCCCATTAACTGGAAAAAAATAATATTGGGAATCCACATTAAACAACATAACACTACTATAAAAACAATTGATAACTATATATTATAATTATAACTAATCAATACTTAGGATTTCATTTTATGGATACATCTGTAGTATGAAGAAATCTCTATAAGGCTGATGTTTCCCTATCACCAATCTGTAACCATGAAACACATCAAACAAGCTGTTTTCGACTCCATATAGTGTGTTCAATGAGGGTAAAGATAATACTTACCATTTTAAGTCCAAAATATTGGATTAAGGCGGGTGAAACAATGTAGAGACCCGAAGCCTGACGTACATGGACATTACATTACTTTTGCAGAATACTTAGTACATAACAAAAACACACACACAAGGATCGTAATAGTTTAGTGTCTTTGGAAACTCGGAATATAATCTTCTAATCGTGGTGAAAGATCTTCAACATATCCCATAAAGATCTTCTTTTTTTTAAACCTAAAACCTTTCTTTATATCCTGGGGAAAAGAAAACATAAAAGGGTGAGCTCAAATGCTCAGTAAGGGTAAAGAAAAGAAATGTCAATCACGTCATATTCATAAGAACATAACATTTTGGAAATCTTAACCTGCAAAAGAGAGCATAATTTCATAACATGGGATAAATCATGGCAGTGAAATGTAATCAAAATAATCATAACTTAAAACATGAAACTTTGTGGCATACACACATAATCATAGAGAATCATTTCTTGTTAGTCAATACTCATTGCCAAGACTATCTTAGTGGACAAAGTCCCTTTCTGAACCGAGTCACCCTCGTTTCAGTCCTGTTTAACTGAACCGGTATAACCTACCGTTCTAGCCATGTCTATCTCATGAGATATAAAATCTGTACCCAATGCATTGGAGGGAGATATAGGTCCTACCCATATCATAATGATACCATTCTTATGTGTGCCACAAAATCATAAATCATACATCATTGCATAACCCATGTAATACAAATGGGAATCTTAAACATCATGACATCATAAAAAAATTCATATAAGATAATGGAATTCATAAAAATAATTCCATCACAACATAATCAAATCAATGTAATAATAGGGATAAAAATAGAACCTTTTATTATCTTAGATGGAAAATAATTTTGATAAAACACTTAAACTCCATTCTTGAGGAAAATATCCTTTCTTCTTCAAAAACAATTTTCCATTCTTAACATGTCATACAACTTTAAACTAAAAGAAGTTGATTAAAAATAAACTTGAAAACTTGTAAAGGATTATTCTTAGAAATATTGAATTAAAAATCCATTCATGCCGTATAAGTTAAAAAAACATTCTTCTTGTACTTTTGTCGAAAAAGTCAAAAAGTACCTCATACGAAAAACGATAAAAGATTTCTTTCATATCTTTTACTAAAAACTCACCAAAGGGTAAAATTGGATATAAACAATTTTACATGGATGGAAATAATATTACATATTGATGAATCATAGATGTGGATGATAAAATACACCCCAGTAAATACCAAAGTATAAACAATCTCGGATAAAATGAGATTGTGATATATTCCCTTACCTTAGGTCTGATTTGCTTCGTAAGTGTCTGAACCTCCTGTATAATGATTTAAATAATGTCATTGACTTATTACAGAATCATATTCATTGTTATGATATCATATATGGTTCACTTATGACTTTATATTACCCGTTCTTTTGTAAATTCCATGTTAAAGAGCATTTTGGGTAAAATTGTTTCATTTGTCGTCCGTGTTTTGACTTGTAATTATTCATATGATTACTTAGATCATTATTACTTAATTCCAGAATATAAAACATGATTTATATATATATATATATTCAGAATATACATATATATAATAAATCAGTAAATGGAAATAAATACACCGTTCATGGAGACGGTATGATGTACGTACGCATGAACGTTGTTTTCGTTTCCTTATTGAGTTGAGCGGAATTAAGTGGATGACATACATATATATACACATAAATACAGTATCATTATTATGTCATATATTTCATGATTACTTATTATATATACTTTATAATCATTCATGAATGGTTAAAGTGGAGAATGAATCTCATCGCGTCGTGGAGACGGCAGTTCGTACGTACGCACGAGCGATGATATCATTCTCATGATCATGGGACTGTATTGGAGTGTATGTATACTATTTCAGAATCAATATCACTTTAAAATAATAATATATAGTTATTATTTACACCATTACACCCATCCAAGAAAGGTGGTGGTGGAAAATAGATTTCACCACGGCGTGGAGACAGTATTCTGTACGTACGCACACGCGGTGATTTCGCTTTCCGTAGGATGGATAGATGGTGAAATAGGATGGTTTCATACTTATAATAACATATCAGTATATGAGTGATACTTATGTTATTACTTCACAATGAAATAACCTAAGAAGAAGAAGTGGAAGAAGAAATAAAGGTGGAAGAATCGGTAACGGAAATTACCTCTTCTTTGAAGCGCCTCTTTGAGACCTCCTCTTAGGGCACTAAAATTGGTATTTGAGGAAGACCAGAACCTCTAGGATGTTTCTAGGGAAGTGGAGAAGAGAATTTGGCAGGGGTTGGACGAGCTTGAAGGCTCAAAGTTGTGTGAGGAAGAGAGGGAGGAGGTGCCCTTTTATAAGGGAGGAGAGGGGCACCTTTGGAATAACAAAAAATATTATTTATTATAAAGTCAAGTTCGGTTTTAAATAGCTCCAAATTGATTTATTTAGAGGATAAGGTGGGGATGGGTCTAAATAATCTCATCCAATAGAATTTAGACAAGTTTAGGTTCCTATTTTAACCTTATTATTTAGATTTAACATTAAGTTAAATAATTTTACTTTTACCGTGTCTTCTTGTGTTCCTACACTATAAGGTTAATAAACTTACTATAAGAAGCAAAAAGAACCCCAAGTTGTTTATTATTAATATATATATCCTCATCTAAGTCATTTTGCCGAACCTTAGATTTTTAGGAATAAAATAACAATTAATAATATAATATTTGTTTTAAAAACTATTTTATGTCAATTTTGACACTATTTAGTAATTGATTTTTGTGAAACTCATAAACGAATGATAAGTTCTAAAAAAATTAATTAAATAAATAATAAAATGTCATATTAACCCAGAAAATTAGTGTAATTCATAAAAAGTCTTAAATTACATTTATTTTGGTATTTATAACATCAATTATGTCAATATTTCATTAATAAGATAATTATTGCATCATCTTTGTGTCATAAATAAATTAAATTATTTAATGTCTAAAAATTACAAATAAAATACTATTATGTAGGAAATCTTTTTAGATTTCTAATTAATATTTATAGTCTAATTTATCTTATGTATAACCCCATATTAAAAATGTTTTAGTAAATAAACTTTGATTTTAACACTTTTAACTCTTCTTTGAATTAAATAATAATAAATGTCCTAATCTAATTCAAGTGGGCCTAAATGGTCATATTTTATTCCTAAGTTTGTTTTTGGTCGAATTACACTTATCCAATAGAATTAGGACATGTGTTAGGGTAATAATAATATCATTTTTACCCTTAATTACCCTATTTACTTTAAACCGTTGTAAATAAAAGTAAAAAAGTTACTATTCACCAAAAATTATTTTCATCTCATTGAACCACATTTTACTTACTGACATCAACTGTGTCTCTCGGATTTTTGAAATTCCACTCACAGAAGCGGTAAAATTAAGTTTTATGAAAAATTCAGTTTTTTTTAACTACCACTTAGTGGTTTCACTATTCATCAAAAATTGAAAGTTTTCATAAAAATACCAAAAATTAGGCCTAAGCTATATTTGATATTATGAACTCAAAAATTATGTCTATTTTACCAAATTAAAAACATATCAGTTGCATTAACTAATTTAAAAATTAATTCCCGTCATCAAAACAAATAGCGTGTTTTTAAGAGATAATAACTATCAAAAGATTGAAACGTGTTTATAACTGGTTTAAAAGTGAAATTACATCCAATGACCATCATTGTATTAAATTGTAAAAATATATTCTAAATATACTTTAAAACCACTAAAATTAATAATTTATCACTATTAATTATTTCGATTGAAAAATTTGTTTTTAATTAAAATTTAGTAATTTCCACTATTCATCAAAATATGAAAGTTATCCGAAAATTACCAAAATTTCATGCTAAGCTAATTTCGATATTCCGAATCCAAAAATGAAGTCCATTTTGAAAAATAAAATTTACAAAATTTCAAAAAGTGGTTATTACTATTCATAACGGCTAGTTTTAATAATATTTTAATAGCATATCGTTGTTTAGCGAAACTTGGTGTTGCGTACAACACACGCTATCGTGGAAGGTCGCGATTGCGTGTAATTTAAGCCAGGTCAGAGATGTGTGTTGTGAAAGCTCCTTTTGGTGTAGCGTATAACACAAGACATTAATGAAATTAAAAAAAATATTTTTCATAAAATCTCGGGGTGTTACATTCTACCCCCCTTAAAATGAATTTCGCTATCGAAATTCGTCGGGGTTATAAATGGTTTACTACTCGAAAGTTACTTTAATAGAAACCCACATCGTAAAAAGGAATATCAAAACCAATCTTTAAAAACAAAAGTATGAAACGTAACAGTTACCCAAATAAACTAATCACTGGGTTTCCACATAGGTGAAAATATGGATATGGAAGAGAAATCTAACCATCATGTTCTGATGGAGAGTGGTAGAGAACATGGCTATGAAAAATCCATCAATCACAAAGCCATAAATATGTGATGATCTAAGGTACCATCTGATTAATCGGATATAAGGGAACTAGGACAACATTTTTGGTTTTCAAGATCATTTCCCTAAAGTTGATGAATTAAAAGAAATACTTGCATGATTTTGGTACAATCTCACTATTGTTCGTGAATTGAACAATTTCCACTTCATCCCTTAAAGAAATGAAGTTGAATTTGTTATTCGTGATGTGTTAGCAGATCATGTGATAGAATGATGGGTCATTCCATCTCTTTTAAACAAAAGGTTAGCAAAAGTTATAAGTCCATATTATGGTTAGATTAATCGTATATGGTTCCAAAAATGAACTTATACTTCATATATCATACCGCTAAATAAAATAAAACTAGTTTATATTAACCAGGGACTTCCTGTAGGCCAGTGGTAGGTGATAAAGTCCAGTCACACTTCGGTTGTGGGTTCGATTCCCACAGCCTTGTCCGACGCGATGGGCTGTCGCCCGTCCTACAGGTTGTCATTTTTCTAAAACTATATTACTATAACATCCCATCAATAATATCGAAAAAAAACTTCTATCCTTAAACAATACTAACTTATGTCCAACATAATCCATTCTAATCTTTAGGCTTATCCATAATACTGCAGTCCATTCTCATAATATAGTGAAAATGATTACCAAAGATTTAATACCATTGTTGATCCCCATATATCATAAGATATATCTTGCTGGTCACATTCCAAACATTCAAAGGCCCTAATCATGTACTCTCTTGAATACCCATTGAACCTTAGTGAAAACATGAATGCAGTTAAAAGTTAACACTTTCCACATACCAAAATCCTCAAAATTCTATATACTCAAACCATGATATCACTTAGTCCTTATATCAATCATGAGCTCATTAATACTTTCAAACATTTCATTTTCTCCGTATCCCTTCATTATGCGCATATCATCTACTTTCCAAAATATCTGAATCACTTTTCATGGTTACCGGTACCTTAAAATTATTGAAAACCACAATAGACCAATACATAAATATTCCAATACACCATAAAAGTACCTCAACAACATTATTCTTGAATACCAATACATAAACACTTCAGTACATCCACTTCAATGATTGTCCTGGAATAAGTCCTTCCTTGATTTAGTGGTAACTTTTTAGGTCAGGGCATTGAGTTGGGTAATGCCCATGTTCTCCACAAATAAGACATTGAACTCCATAACAGTCTGTCACTCTATGACCCTTTTCTCCACACAGATAACATCGGTCCCTCCATTTGAGGTATTCCTCAAGGTTCTTCTTCCCTTCTTTATAAATCTCAATCTTCCTTTCTTTATGCTCCTCAACATGCGAACATGCATAATAGTCTATCTTCCTCTTCTTTGATGAATTAGGCATACCACTAAATTTCACCTTGTTAATCATATATCGCAATGACTGATTCGGCATAATCACAATATCTTTCTCTCTAGTCATTACACAATTTTGTTGCTCATAGTCACCAATTTGTCCATTGGATTCAATGTTAACTGAATTCCTTCTAGTTCCCTCCATTAACTAAAACACAAAAATAATTCTGTGAGAGGCAAAAATCATGCTAGAGAAAACAACATAGTAAAGGGGAAGTACCCTCAATATCTAACATCTTAGGTTAAATTCTAAGATCGTTAGCATAATTCTAGGACTGTAACCTATACATATACTTAACCTTAGAGGCATCCCTAGACATACCTTAGAAATATCTCTAGGGATCTCACTAAAGTTCTCGCATCCTAGTTTCCAAAGGTTGACTAAACCTTTCCTCTGATACCAACCGTAGAGACCTGAAGCCTGACGTACATGGACATTAAATTACTTTTGCGGAATACTTAGTACATAACAAAAACACACACACAAGGATCGTAATAGTTTAGTGTCTTTGGAAACTCGGAATATAATCTTATAATCGTGGTGAAAGATCTTCAACATCTCCCATAAAGATCTTCTTTTTTTTAAACATAAAACCTTTCTTTATATACTGGGGAAAAGAAAACATAAAATGGTGAGCTCAAATGATCAGTAAGGGTAAACAAAAGAAATATCAATCACATCATATTCATAAGAACATAACATTTTGGAAATCTTTACCTGCAAAAGAGAGCATAATTTCCTAACATGGGATAAATCATGGTAGTGAAATGCAATCAATATAATCATAACTTAAGACATGAAACTTTGTGTAATACACACATAATCATATAGAATCATTTCTTGTTAGTCAAGACTCATTTCCAAGACTATCTTAGTGGACAAAGTCCCTTTCTGAACCGAGTCACCCTCGTTTCAGTCCTGTTTCACTGAACCGGTATAACCTACCGTTCCAGCCATGTCTATCTCATGAGATATAAAATCTTTACCCAATTCATTGGAGGGAGTTATAGGTCCCACCCATCTCATAATGATACCATTCTTATGTGTGCCACAAAATCATAAATCATACATCATTGCATAACCCATGTAATACAAATGGGAATCTTAAACATCATGACATCATAAAACAATTCATATAAGATAATGGAATTCATAAAAATAATTCCATCACAACATAATCAAATCAATGTAATAATTGGGATAAAAATAGAACCCTTTATTATATTAGATGGAAAATAATTTTGATAAAAAACATGAACTCCATTCTTGAGGAAAATATCATTCCTTCTTCAAAAACATTTTTCCTTTCTTAACATGTCATACAACTTTAAATTAAAAGAAGTTGATTAAAAATAAACTTGAAAACTTGTAAAGGATTATTCTTAGAAATAATGAATTAAAAATCCATTCATACCGTATAAGTTAAAAAAACATTCATCTCGTACTTTTTTCGAAAAAGTCAAAAAGTACCTCATACGAAAAACGACAAAAGATTTCTTTCATATCTTTTACTAAAAACTCACCAAAGGGTAAAATTGGATATAAAAAATTTTACATGGATGGAAATAATATTACATATTGAGGAATCATAGATTTGGATGATAAAATACACCCCAGTAAATACCAAAGTATAAACAATCTCGGATAAAATGAGATTGTGATATATTCCCTTACCTTAGGTCTAATCTGCTTTGTAAGTGTCTGAACCTCCTGTATAATGATTTAAATAATGTCATTGACTTATTACAGAATCATATTCATTGTTATGATATCATATATGGTTCACTTATGACTTTATATTACCCGTTCTTTTGTAAATTCCATGTTAAAGAGCGTTTTGGGTAAAATTGTTTCATTTGTCGTCCGTGTTTTGACTTGTAATTATTCATATGATTACTTAGATCATGACTACTTAATTCCAGAATATAAAACATGATTTATATATATATATTCAGAATATACATATATATAATAAATCAGTAAATGGAAATAAATACACCGTTCATGGAGACGGTATGCTGTACGTACGCATGAACGTTGTTTTCGTTTCCTTATTGAGTTGAGCGGAATTAAGTGGATGACATACATATATATAAACATAAATCCAGTATCATTATTATGTCAAATATTTCATGATTACTTATTATATATACTTTATAATCATTCATGAATGGTTAAAGTGGAGAATGAATCTCATCGCGTCGTGGAGACGGTAGTTCGTACGTACGCACGAGCGATGATATCATTCTCATGATCATGGGACTGTATTGGAGTGTATGTATACTATTTTAGAATCAATATCACTTTAAAATAATAATATATAGTTATTATTTACACCATTATACCCATCCAAGTAAGGTGGTGGTGGAAAATAGATTTCACCACGGCGTGGAGACGGTATTCCGTACGTACGCACGTGCGGTGATTTCGTTTTCCGTAGGATGGATAGATGGTGAAATAGGATTGTTTCATACTTGTAATAACAAATCAGTATCTTAGTGATACTGATGTTAATACTTCATAATGAAACAACCTAAGAAGAATAAGTGGAAGAAGAAATAAAGGTGGAAGAATCGGTAACGGAAATTACCTCTTCTTTGAAGCGCCTCTTTGAGACCTCCTCTTAGGGCACTAAAATTGGTCTTTGAGGAATACCAGAACCCCTATGATGTTTCTAGGGAAGTGGAGAAGAGAATTTGGCAGGGTTTGGCCGAGCTTGAAGGCTCCAAGTTGTGTGAGGAAGAGGGGGAGGAGGTGCCCTTTTATAAGGGAGGAGAGGGGCACCTTTGGAATAACAAAAAATATTGTTTTATTATAAAGTCAAGTTCGGTTTTAAATAGCTCCAAATTGATTTATTTTGAGGCTAAGGTGGGTATGGGTCGAAATACTCTCATCAAATAGAATTTAGACAAGTTTAGGTTCCTATTTTAACCTTATCATTTAGATTTAACATTAAGTTAAATAATTTTACTTTTACCGTGTCTTCTTGTGTTCTTACACTATAAGGTTAATAAACTTACTATAATAAGCCAAAAGAACCCCAAGTTGTTTATTATTAATATATATAATCTTATATAAGTCATTTGGCCGAACCTTAGATTTTTAGGAATAAAATAACAATTAATAATATAATATTTTTTTAAAAAACTATTTTATGTCAATTTTGACACTATTTAGTAATTGATTTTTGTGAAACTTATAACAGAATTATAAGTTCTAAAAAAGTTAATTAAATCAATAATAACATGTTATATTAACCTATAAAATTAGTGGAATTCATAAAAAGTCTTAAATTACATTTATTTTGGTATTTATAACATCAATTATGTCAATATTTCATTAATAGGATAATTACTGCATCATCTTTGTGTCATAAATAAATTAAATTATTTAATGTATAAAAATTACAAATAAAATACAATTATGTAGGAAATATCATTATCTTTCTAATGAATATTTATAGTCTAATTTATCTTATGTATAACCCCATATTAAAAATGTTTTATTAAATAAACTTTGATTTTAACTCTTTTAACTCTTCTTTGAGTTAAATTATAATAAATGTCCTAATCTAATTAAAGTGTGCCTAAATGGTCATATTTTATTCCTAAGTTTGTTTTTGGTCGAATTAAACTTATTCAATAGAATTAGGACATCTGTTAGAGTAATAATAATATCATTTGTACCCTTAATTACCCTATTTACTTTTAACCGTGGTAAATAAAAGTAAAAAGTTACTATTCACCAAAAATTATTTTCATCTCATTGAACCACATTTTACTTACTAACATCAACTGTGTCTCTCGGAGTTTTGAAATTCCACTCACAGAAGCGGTAAAATTAAGTTTTACGAAAAATTCAGTTTTTTTTAACTACCACTTAGTGGTTTCACTATTCATCAAAAATTGAAAGTTTTCAGAAAAATACCAAAAATTAGGCCTAAGATATATTTGATATTATGAACTCAAAAATGATGTCTATTTTACCAAATTCAAAACATATCAGTTGCATTAACTAATTTAAAAATTAATTCCCGTCATCAAAACAAATAGCGTGTTTTTAAGAGATAATAACTATCAAAAGATTGAAACTTGTTTATAACTGGTTTAAATGTAAAATTACATCCAATGACCATCATTGTATTAAATTGTAAAAATATATTCTAAATATACTTTAAAACCACTAAAATTAATAATTTATCACTATTAATTATTTCTATTGAAAAAGTTGTTTTTAATTAAAATTTAGTAATTTCCACTATTCATCAAAATTTGAAATTTATCCGAAAATTACCAAAATTTCACCCTAAGCTAATTTTGATATTCCGAATCCAAAAATGAAGTCCATTTTGAAAAATAAAATTTACAAAATTTCAAAAATTGGTTATTACTATCCATAACAGCTAGTTTTAATAATATTTTAATAGCATATCGTTGTTTAGCGAAACATAGTGTTGCGTACAAGACACGCTATCGTGGAAGGTTGCGATTGCGTATAATTCAAGCCAGGTCAGAGATGTGTGTTGTGAAAGCTCTTTTTGGTGTATCGTATAACAGAATACATTAATGAAATTAAAAAGAATATTTTTCATAAAATCTTGGGGTGTTACAAACAAAGTAATTAGAGGATATTTAATTAAAAAAATCAAACACAAGAGGAGATGATAAGATAATTTCAACGCTAATGATCTTTGGTCCCTCTATTATTGGTATCTCCAAAGAATAAAATTTTACCCTCCTAGATCCTCAATCCCACTATTGTTGAGAATATCTATAACCATTCTTCGGTCACCATCTCTGAAGATAGGGAAAATCCAGAGGTCATCCCCTACCCAACCCATCTCCTCTTGATGGTGCATAAGACTACTTCCCCTACTGCTGATATGACCATACTATAATCGGTTACAAAGGTTAATATTGAACATTTCTACCACCACAAAACGAAGCTCCAAGGACCACTGGGAACTAATACTGGAAATGAACATAGCCCCAAAAACAAAGCACACTAGTCTAGAACCCATAGAAAAAGAACATAAATCACTATCCCTAGAAAACTAGAAGGAAATTTTTCATGGATGACTCCCCATGGATAAAAACTTCCAAGGCCCTAGTATTTGATATTTCCCCATAATAACCCTACTCCATGAAAACCCCTTCTGTCTCTCCTCTTGCAACAAACCTCTTTGTGATTACATACACTCGATCATATTTTCCAACTTTTTCACCTCCAAATATATAAAAAATGTAAAAAGAGTAACCACATATTATATATATGGGTGTCGGGCCTCATTAAGTCTCTAAAACAGGAATATTAATTGGGAAAGATATTTTTTGTGAAATTATTGGGGCCATTAAACCTAATCATATGCTCTCACACTATCATCCTCTCTTAATAAAAATAAATTAACACCCACTTCATTATTGATATCATCATCTATGATACTAATTTTTTTCAAAAATACTTGTAAAAATAATTATATGAAATTTATACCTCCTTCCATTGTAATAGATACTATTATTACCACTGACATGATACACCCCTCACGTGACTGGATGATAGAGGAACGCATTACTTGGCTTAGGCCCAAATCAAACATAAGGTGAAGTTTTACTCCTCCAACCAATGCTCTATCTTAAAATCAAATATGAATCCCTTGTACTTTAAAAATGTTACCAATGAAAGGTATGAAATTTCCTCTACTACTACTCATCCTCCTTACCCAAGTTAACCCTTTGATGTTCAACCAAGTTAGCATGTTTAACCTCACCATTTCAAACCACACACAAACAACATCCAAGATCCATAATTTAAAGGAAAAATTATTTTGTAATATCATTAGTATGTAATATTAATTCTATTTAATTTAATTCATTTTAAATTACTAAATTCAACCCATTCAATCATAAGTTCAAAAAATAATAATTTATGCACCTCACATTGGTCCCCACCCTGCAAGTGAAACCACTTAACTTGGTCATTAATTGAGCTTTGAGTCCTTGAATTGAATTGTGGTTGGACCTAAAATAATGTTCCCTAACCAATCTCCCTAGACTATATTACACACCAAATTATAATAATACCATTTCCCAACTAACCCATGCAGTCTTCAAATGTTCTTAACCCTAATATTTATACTATCCCACAACCTAGAACTCCAATACCACTCTATCAGGAACCCCTACCTCAAAATGTTCCCCCGTTGGTACAGTAATGAAGAAATATAGATAAGGGCCTCCAATTCCTACCTCCATTTTTTAACCACGTTGATTTCTAACACTCAGGGTATAAAGAAATTCACGCATATACGAGGCATTACCCTCAAAAGAAAAATTCGGGTCAGGAGAGAGGATATTAAGCACCCAAAAACTCTATAAAGAAAATGGAAAACCACCCAATATTCCAAAATGCATGTAATTTCATAAAAATACACATAAAATTCTCCAAAAAAAGGATCAAAATAGAATCCTATGGTAGAAAGTCAAAAGATTTAATTCCCTAACCCTAGTTACCCAGTGTTAGTGCATTATTACTTAACATTGGCATGATACAAGGAAATCATGTCCCAAAAGACCGATCATTTTAGTATCCTTGGAAATAGTAGATACATTCATAAGGTCAAAATTACAACTTGAAAAGAAAAACAAAAGTAAATTATTCCATTAGAAACATCCAAGCTTCCTAGATTATTCCTGCAAGTCACTCATAACTAACTTATTCACATCTTGGGAAAAATAGAACATAGAAAGGGGTGAGTTTAGATGATTAGTAAGGATAACAATATATCAGAAACTTTCATAAATAAGCATAAAAATTTAAGGCAATTCATAACTAAAACAAAAGCCTTTTTAACATTAAATTCGTCATAATATGGAAAAAAATGAAATAATGAAATTTACATATTCACATGGATATTCTACTAGTTGAATAATCACATGTAATATCAATAAGCACTTTCATAATAATGGAATGCATAATGTCAGACTATCATAACCACATAGTCATGGCCCTGTTCTAAGACTACAAATAAGATTTTGTCAAGGCCTTGTGACAAGACACTAGTTTGTCTAATGAGACCTACCGATGCATCGAGGAGCTATGTCGAGCTCCACCCGTCACTTACTAATTCCAATGCATTCCTCATATGAAAAGTTTGAAACATAAAATAAACATTCGTTTTAAAACTAGCATACAAAATGTCAATACTTTATCCACAAACCATGAATGGTATAAAAATAGTACATCCATAGTAAAACATAACTCATTCGATGAAATATGGAAGATTTTATTGTATCAGATTAACCTTAATCAAGAATATTGAAGGATATTGACATAGATGAAAATAACCATCAAAATTATTAGAGAGAAATATCCCCCTTTTTGTTTAAATCATTTAAAATTCATACTATTTGTCAAGAAGCCATTCAAAAATAGATTTTTGAATCAATGTTTCCCTTACCACTTTGAAACTTTTAAAAGTAATTTTAATTTTAAAACATTAATGTATATATAAATAAATCCTTAAAACCATTTTTAAAACATGGACATTAATGGGAAAGATTTATAATAATAAATCAATAAAACATTGAAAATTATATTTATGTTAGAATTCCAAACCAAAAGATAGACACTTGAATTCAAATAATTTAGGTAATCAAAAAATTGTAATATCATGAGAATAAATGGATTAATGATATACTATGTCAAAGTACATTATATACACCATATTAAAGTCATTTGGTGTATAACAACAAATAAGTCTCAATGGAATGTAAATTGAGATGAAATCTCTTATAAACACTATAACCTTCGGTTAAGGATAAATCAATGACATAATTATGTGTGAAAAATATAAATACACACAATATTATTGGATATTCAGTATAAATCAATCAGAGGACATTAACACATATTATTGTAAAAACAACACCAATGAATTGGATATTTGACTCAACAAATGGAGATTGGGTTAAAATTACTCTTATCAAGGTCATATCGATGACTTGAGAATTTATTAATGGAGTGATTATGTGTATCAAAAGTATATCCATAGAAATTGGAGTGGAATTTATGACATAAGAAAATGATTTGTGATTCCACACAAAATCTTGGAGTAAAATAATCAATGAAGTATGCGTAATGTTGAATCAGTGGAAATTGAAATTTCAAATTCCCTTATAGATTTGGTAACATAAAAACATACACCCATGAAAGAAGGATCACACAATTATGATTTAAATATCCACAAATTAAAGTATATTACACAATGAATACAATCATGGGCCATACACACACCAGATGCAATAAATAAGTTGTGAACAATGGAAATCTCATGAAATTAAAAGTGAGATAAGAAACCCCTTACTTTGTACTTTTTCCTTAATCAAGGTTAATTTAACCTCCTTTATAATCGTGAAATAAATTTTATTTAATTATACAAGAATAATATACATTAATATGATAACATATATGATCTTTTAACATTGATTTGTCAATAATATCTTAGTATTATCATCGTTTTGGGTGTTAACGGATTCGTTTTCCTTTATATTCTTTGTTATGTGAGCCATATTTGTTATGGATGGGACGTATATTATTCATATACAGAATTATATCATGTATCTAAACATTATTTTTAATCATCAAATGAAATTTATTCTTCAATGGATATGATGGGGAATGAATCTCATTGCGTTCATGGAGACGGTAATTCGTACGTACGCACAAGCGACAATATCATTCTTTTGATATTAAAATAATATATAATTGGATGGTATATCATATATACAGATTCATTATCATGTTATATTTTATTATTTACATGAATTACACATCATTATTATACCCATCCAAATAATAATATATTGAATAACAATTACACCATGACATAGAGAGGGTAATCCGTACGTACGCATTTATGGTGACATGTCATTCAAAGGATGGATAGAATAATGAATATGGCTATAACATATTTATAATAATTTTACAGTATATATTAGATACTGGAGTTATTATTTTAGAATAGAAATAACAAAGAAAGAAGAAGTGGAAGAAGAAAAGAACTTGAAAGAGGGTGGTGAAATTATTTCCTCTTCTTCGGGCTCTTCCTTTTGATTTGATCAAAAGAGCTCCTTAAGTTGGATTTCTGACCAATGGAGGGCCTCTAGGATGAATTTATAGAAGTTTAAAGGATATTTGGGTAGGATTTGGCTGATCCAAAAGGCTTATATTGTGTTAATTTGAGAGAATGGGAAGTTCCCTTTTATAAGAGGGGTGAGGGCCACCTTAGAAAAAACTTAAAATATTATTTTATAATAAAATAATTTTTGGTTTATAATGGATCCAAAGTAGATTATTTAAAGGATAAGGTAATTATGGGTGTAAAACCACTCAAAAAATATGTTTTAGACTGGTTTGGGTCACTATATTAACCTTAACTTTTAGATTTAACTCTTAGTTATATAGTTTTACATTTGTCATGTCTCTTTGTATTTTTATAGTATATGGTTAATAAACATACTATATACATCCAAAAGATACAAAAGTGGTTCATTAATGATACACCTATCATTATATAAGTCCTTTTTCTGAACCTTAGATTTTTAGGAATAGAATATCAATTAATAATATAATATTTGATTTTAAAATTCTTTTATGTCGATTTTGACACTATTTAGTATTTTGTATTTTCTAAATTAATAATAGCATTATTACTTCGAAAAAAATCATCTAACCAACCCAAATATGTCATATTAACCAATAAAATTAGTTTAATTCATAAAAAGTCTCAAATTACATTTATTTGGATATTTATAATATCAATTATTTTAATATTTCTCTAATTAGGTAATTACTGCATCATCATTGCTTCATTAATAAAATAAATTATTTAATGTATAAAATATATAAATAAAATACCATTATATAAGACATATTTTATCTTTCTAATTAATATTTATAGTCTAATTTATCTTATGTGTAACCCTATATTAAAAAAAATTAGTTATTAAACTTTGATTTTAACTCTTTTAACTCTTCTTTGAATTAAATAATAATAAATGTATGAATCTAATACAAGTGGACCAAAGAGGTTAATATTTTATTCCTAAGGTTGTTTTTGGTCGAATTATACTTATCCAATATAATGTGGACATTTTTTAGGGTAATAATAATATCTTTTTTACCCATAATTACCCTATTTACTTTTAACCGTGGTAAATAAAAGTAAAGAGTTACTATTCACAAAAAAAATATTTTTATCTTATTGAAACCACATTTTACTCATTTATATTAACCATGTATCTCGGATTTTTGAAATTCAACTCACAGAAGCGGTAAAATTATGTTTTATATGCATTTACAAATTCTTCTAGGAGGTGGGTAAAAGACGGTGAAAAGTTCAATAAAATTTTATATATCTAATATTATTACAAAATGACTTCAATAAATTACATTGAACTTATATGGGTATTATGTATCTAATTTGACATAAAATAAATTTAAATAAAATGAATAAAAGTTTAAATAAAAATTCAGTTTTAAACTATAACTCAATGTTTTTCACTATTCATCAAAAATTAAAAGTTTTTAGAAACCTACCAAAAATTCACCCTAAGCTAATTTTCATATTATAAATTAAAAAATGAAGTCAATATTACCAAATTCAAAACATAGAAATATCATTTACTAGTTTAAAATTAATTCTCGTTGTCAAAACCAAAAAGCGTATTTTTATGAAATAATAACTACCAAAAGATTGACATTTGTTTATGTCCAATATCAAAGTGAAATTACTTCCAATGATCAACATTGGATTAAATGGTAAAAATATATTCTAATTATACATCCAAACCATTCATCTGTATATTTGAACACTATAAGTTATTTTTATTAAAAAATTTGTTTTCAGTTAAAATATATTATTATTCACTATTCACCTAAATATGAAAGTTATCAGAAAAACACCAAAAATTTATTGAAACTAAATTCTTATGTCCCGATTCGAAGGAAGAAGTTAATTTTTTCATATTGAATATATAAAAGTTTCAGATATTGGATTTAAAAAGGGTTTTCCATTAGAAGGCGGTAAAATTGCATTTTTTTTAAAATAATTTTTTTATCTCAAAAAAATTAATCTGTCCTTACATTATGTCTAAGAAACTCATAATATAGATTCTAAAATTATAATGGTTATATAAAGGTCAAAATTATGTTAATACTATTCATAACTGCTTTTGAACGGCTAGTTTGGTAAGTCGTGGTGTGCTTGAACTCGATGGTTCGTGTATTGTAAGTTATTGAATTACTTTTAAGAACTAACATACTATGAAATCATGGGTTGTTACATTCTTCCCACCTTTAATAAATTGCGTCCTCGTAATTTTTAAAATTGGGCATGGGAATATAATGGAAAGTCCCACATCAAAAAAAGAGTCAATAAAACTATCACTTTAAAAGAAAGAAAGAGAAGTACAATGGTCACCCAAGATAACCCATACTAGGATTCCATGTAGGAAAACATGGATATGGAAGATAAACTAATTGTCAAGTTCTGATGGAGAGGGATATAAAACACGATCATAAGAAATTTAACAATAATAAAACCACAAACTTCTGATGGGACAAACGGTCATTAGTTTCCCAGTAGGAAAAGTAAATGGACAACATTTTTTTGTTTTAAGTTACATTTCATAAAGATTAGGAATTCATTTATTATATTGACTCAGAACATAAAGAGATATACATACTTTTTAAGTAGAGTTTCATTATTTAAAAAATTTCTACCACTAACTCATTTTTTTTAAACGACGAGTATTCAAGAAGGCTTGGTCACACCGAAAGAGCTAGAATAAACTTCTATTAAATCAAATGATTCACGGAGGATAAACTATATATTTACCTTGTCTTTAGAGATTAATCAAAACCAAAACAGTAAGTACAAGATCTGATGATCCCCCAAAAGGATATTCCTTTAGAGAAAAAAACACAGATCTTAATTTCTAAAAATAATCCAACAATACCCCAAAGTTAACTAAATACCATTCAATAAATAGTTGTCCTTAAAATGCTTCAATATAATCCAAAATAATATTGAAACCCAAAACTTAAATGAATATGGTTATGTATTCTTCCAAGTTAAATTTTATCTCCAAATGACATCAACTACTCTTAAAATCACATACGTAAAAGTAATTAACCTAATCACATATTCTCTATTATAGGTTATTCATTTCCATAAATAACCCAAATCACTATAAATCCATAATAAAAACATAGATAAACATCCACCATTACTCCTAAAATGAAATCCCACAGTATTCAATTTTCCATGGGCATATAGTGTTCCCTACAAAGCGACCATCTTCCAAAATAACATTTATCACTTAATCAAAAAAATCATTTTCCTATACTAAGGGTATTTATTTCATAAGACATAAGATCCTAAATCAACTTATTATTTATCAATAAAATCATTTAACTAAAAATAATTAGTCACACTAACCAGGGACTTCACGTAGTCCAGTGGTAGGCAATAAATCTTAATCGCACTCTGGTTGTTGGTTCATTTCCCACAGCTTTTTTCGACGCGACGGGTTGTCACGCGGTCTGTGTGTTGTCCTTTTTTGAAAACTATATTTTATAACATTACCAAAAAGAGATAAATTCCTCAAAATAACCATAACATAATTTAGCCACAAATGTTATCTCCTACCTTGAATTTTCATCCCAAAATATAAAATCTTGTAATTTCATCAAACGCCATGATCATATAAAACCAAATGTTTATTTATAACTATATCCACAAGAGAAAAGATAAGCCTTCCTCAAATATCATTTTCACATGACAAACTACAGGGTTAAAAATAAAAGGGAAAATTATTCCAATGTAATCCCATCAAAAAGGAGCACTAGTACATTTAAAAATTTCTCTAACCATTTATTTCCACATAGCTTTATCTTTGACCATAAAAATATCCTATAGAATAGGGCATTCTCTTGGGTAATGGATAGGTCCCCTATATTTATAGAAAATTACTGTAAAAGGATTCTTGGGACCATTTTTATTTTCTTCCATAGTACTCTTCATTTTTCCTCGGAAATTCTTCACTTTATGTTCTTCCTTCCTACACGTAAAGCATTTCTTTATTCCATTGAGACACTTTCCTTGGTGTCTCCTTCCACATTTCCTGCATGATGCAAATTGAGGATTCTTTTCTCCTTGGTCTCCACTGTTGCAGCTCTTATCATTCATCACATTTCTCTTCTTTGTTGAGTTTGGGAGTTGGTTAATATATATGTTGTTGATCATATTTTTGGAAAACTGATTTGGAATGAACATGATATCTTTTACGCCTATCAAAATTCCATTTTTTTTCTCATTTCCACCACCGTTCCCACCTTGTACATCATTCTCAAAGTTACTATGACTTCCTTGGAATCCAGACATTGATTAAAACCAGAAAGAATTGTGTGAGTAACAGCAGTCATAAAATCATTTTGATAATATCATGACACCATATTTTCAATTTGAAACACCTTATGATTAACCAAGGTCATTTATTCTCATATTATATTAAAATACTTCAGATCATTTTGTAAAGAAAATGTAAATTATCCTAAGCATATCCCCTAGGAGTGTCGTAACAAAGAGTACAGCAAGGCCCGTTTTCATGCACCAGTTCTCGTTCGAGTCTAGCTCAAAGCTGTATTTTTTGGGTTTTACCCCTAGGTACATCTATGCCAGAGCAGCCTCTACCTACTCGTATCCAGACATAGATGTATTGCTTGTAAAACTCACAAAATCTCTACAATACCAAAATTCTGGGAAGTTCTTCTATACTAATCCTCAATTTCTATCTTAGGGTTATGTTCTCTAATCAGAGTATATCAAAATCTAGCTTCCAATGTTTGTACTAAACTTCCTATGATACCAACTGTAAATCCCCGACCTCAGTTACCAAGAGTCGATGCATTATTACTTAAAATTGGAATGATACAAGGAAATCATGTCCCGAAAGACCGATCAGTTTAGTAGCCTTGTAAATACTAGATACACTCATAAGGTCAACATTATAACTTCAAAAGAAAACCAACACTAAATTATTCTATTAGAAACATCCATGATTCCTAGATTATGCCTGAAAGTCACTCATAACTAACTTCTTCACATCCTGGGAAAAATAAAACATAGAAAGGGGTGAGCTGAGATGCTTAGTAAGGATAACAATATAGCAAAAACTTTCATAAATAAGCTTAAAAATTTAAGACAATGCATAACTAAAACAAAATCCTCTTAAAATTGAACTTCAGCATAATATGGAAAAAATGAAATAATGAAATTTACATATTCACATGGATATTCTACTAGTCAAATAATCACATGAAATATAAATAACCACTTTCATAATGATGGAATGCATAATGTTAGACTATCATAACCACATAGTCATGGCCTTGTTCCAAGACTAAAAATAAGATTTTGTCAAGGCCTTGTGACAAGACACTAGTTTGTCTCATGGGACCTACCGATGCATCGAAGAGATATATCGAGATCCACCCATCACTTACTAATTCCAATGCATTCCTCATATGAATAGTTTGGAACATAACATAAACATTCGTATTAAAACTAGCATACGAAATGTCAATACTTTATCCACAAACCATTAATGGTATAAAAATAGCACATCCACGGTCAAACATAACACATTCAATACAATATGGAAGATTATATTGTATCATATTAACCTCAATCAATAATATTGAAGGATATTGACATAGATGAAATTAATCATCAAAAATATTAGAGAGAAATATCTCCCTTTTTCTTGAAATCATTTAAAAGTCATACTATTTATCAAGAAGCCATTTAAAAATAGATTTTTGAATCAAAGTGTCCCATACCACTTTGAAACTTTTAAAATGAATTTTAATTTTAAAACTTTAATGTCCATATAAATAAATCCTTAAACCCATTTTTAAAACATGAACATTAATGGGAAAGGTTTAGAATAATAAATCTATAAAACAGTTAAAATGATATTTTAGTTAGATTTCCTAACCAAAAGATAGACACTTCAATTCAAATATTTGAGGTAATAAAAACATTTTAATATCATGAAAATAAATGGATTCATGATATACTATGTCAAAGTACATTATATACACCATATTAAAGTGATTTGGTGTATAACAACAAACAAGTCTCAATGAAATATAAATTGAGATAAAATCTCTTATAAATACTATATCCTTTTGTTAAGGATAAATCAAAGACATAATTATGTGTGAAATATATAAATACTCACAATATGATTGGATATTCAGTTAAAATCACTTAGAGGAAATTCACACATATTATTGTAAAAACAACACCAACGAATTGCATATTTAACTAAACAAATGGAGATTGGGTTAAAATTACTCTTATCAAGTTTATATCAATGACTTGAGAATTTATAAATGGATTTATTATGTGTATCAAAATTATATCTATAGAAAGGGGAGTGAAATTTATGACATAAGCAAATTATTAGTGATTCCACACATAATCTTGGAGTAAAATAATCAATGAAGTGTGTGTAAAGACGAATGAGTGGAAATTGAAATTTCAAATTCCCTTATCAATTTGGTAACGTATGAAACAAACACACATGAAAGAAGGATCATAAAATTATGATGTAAATATCCACAAATTAAATTAAATTACACAATGAATATAATCATGGTCAGTACACACACCACATGCAATAAATAAGTGTTGAACAATGGAAATATCATGGAATTAAAAGTGAGAAAAGAAACCCCTTACTTTGTACTTTTCCCTTGGTAGAGGGTAGGTTAACCTCATTTATAATGGTTAAATAAATGTTATTTAATTATACGATAATCATATACATTAATATGATATCATATATGATCTTTTAACATTGATTTGTTAATTATATCTTAGTATTATCGTCGTTTCAGGTGTCAACAGATTCATTTTCCTTTATATTCTTTGTTATGTGAGCCATATTTGTTATGGATGAGATGTATCTTATTCATATCCAGAATGATATCATGTCTCTAAACATTATTTTTAATCATCAAATGAAATTTAGTCTTTAATGGATACGATGGGGAATGAATCTCATCGTGTTCGTGGAAACAGTAACCTGTACGTATACACGAGCGACAATATAATTATTTTGATATTATAATAATATATAATTAGATTGTATATCATATATACAGAATCATTATCATGTTATATTTTATTATTTACATGAATTACACATCATTATTTTACCCATCCAAATAATAATATATTTAATAACAATTACACAGCGACGTGGAGATGGTAATCCGTACGTACACACGTATAGTGACATGTCATTAAAAGGATGGATAGAATAATGAATATGGATCTAACATATTTATAAAAACATCACATTATATAGAAGATACTGGAGTTATTATTTTAGAATAGAAATAACAAAGAAAGAAGAAGTGGAAGAAGAAAAGAACTTGAAAGAGGGTGGTGAAATTATTACCTCTTCTTTGGGTTCTTCCTTTTGATTTGATCAAAAGGGCTCCTTATGTTGGCTTTATTTCCAAAGGAGGGCCTCTAGGATGAATTTAGGGAAGTTGAGAGGATATTTGGGTAGGGTTTGGCTGAGTCAAAAGGCTTTGATGTTGTGAATTTTAGAGAATGGGAAGTTACCTTTTATAAGAGGGGTGAGGGGCACCTTATGAAAACTTAAAATATTATTTTATAATAAAATAATTTTCGGTTTCTAATTGCTCCAAAGTGGATTATTTAAAGGCTAATGTTAGGATGGGTCTAAAACCACTCAAACAAATTCTTCTAGGAGGTGGGTAAAAAACGGTCAAAAGTTCAATAAAAGTTTATATATCTAATTTTATTACAAAATGACTCCAATGAATTACATTGAAATTATATGGGTATTTTGTATCTATTTTTACCTAAATTAAATTTAAATAAAATAAAAAATTATTTAAATAAAAATTCAGTTTCAAACTATAACTCGCTGTTTTTCACTATTCATCAAAAAATAAAGTGTTCAGAAACATACCAAAAAATCACCCTAAGCTAATTTTGATATTATTAATTCAAAAATTAATTCAATATTACCAAATTCAAAACATATAAATTTCATTTATTAGTTTAAAATTAATTCCCATTGTCAAAACCAAAAAGCGTATTTTTATGAAACAATAACTACCAAACGATTGACATTTGTTTATGTCCAATTTCAGAGTGAAATTACTTCCAATGACCAAAATTTAAATAAATGGTAATAATATACTCTAATTATAAATCCAAAACATTAATGTGTATAGTGCAACACTATAAATTATTTTGATTAAAAAATTTGTTTTCAGTTAAAATATATTATTTTTCACTATTCACCCAAATATGAAAGTTATCAGAAAAACACCAAAAATTTATTAAAACTAAATTCTTATGTCCCAATACCAAATAAGAAGTTTATTTTGTCATATTGAATATATAAAAGTTTCAAATATTGGATTTAAAAAGGGTTCACCATTAGAAGGCGGTAAAATTTCAATTTTTGAAAAATACTTCTTTTATCTGAAAAAAATTAATTTGTCCTTACATAATGTCTAATAAACTCATAATATGTATTATAAAATTATAAGGGTTATAAAAAGTTCAAAATTCTTTTAATACTATTCATAACCGCTTTTGAAAGGCTAGTTTGGTAAGTCGTGGTGCGCTTGAACTCGATGTTGCGTGTATTGTAAGTTATTAAATTACTTTGAAGAACTAATGTACTATGAAATCATGGGTGTTACATTCTTCCATCCTTCAATAAATTGTGTCCTCTTAATTTTTAAAATTGGGCTTGGGAATATAATGGAAAGTCCCAGATCGGAAAAAGATTCAATAAAACAATCACTTTAAAAGAAAGAAAGAGAAATACAAAGGTCACCCAAGATAACCCATACTGGGATTCCATGTAGAAAAACATGGATATGGAAGATAAACTAATTGTCAAGTTATGATGGATAGGGATAGAAAACATTTTCATTAGAAAGTTAACAATAAGATAACCCCAAAATTCTGATGGGACAAATGGTCATTAGTTTCCCAGTAGTAAAATTAAACGGACAACATTTTTTTTTTTAAGTTACATTTCATAAATATTAGGAATTCGTTTTTGAGATTGACGAAGAACATAAAGAGATACACATACTTTTTAAGTAGAGTTTCATTCTTTAATAAATTTCTACCACTAACTCATTTTTTTTAAACGATGAGTATTCAAGAAGACTTAGTCACACCGGAAGAGCTAGAATAAACTTCTCTAGAATCACATGATCCATGAAGGATAAACTATATATTTACCTTGTCTTTAGAGATTCATCAAAACCAAAATGGTTAGTACAAGATCTAATGATCCCCCAAAAGGATATTCCTTTAGAGAAAGAAACATTAATCTTAATTTCTAAAAATAATCCTACAATACCCCAAAGTTAAATAAATACCATTCAGTAAACAATTGTCATTAAAATCCTTCAATATAATCCAAACTAATATTGAAACCCAAATCCTAGAAGAATTTGGTTATGTAGTCTTCCATGTTAAATTGTATCTCCAAATGACATCAACTACTCTTAAAGTCACATACTTAAAAGTAATTAACCTAATCACATGTTCTCTATTATAGGTTATTCATTTCCATGAATAACCCAAATCACTATAAATACACAATAAAAACATAGATAAAAATCCACCATTACTCCTCAAATGAAATCCCATAGGATTCTATTTTCCTTGGGCATATAGTGTTCCCTACAAAGAGAACATCTTCCAAAATAATATTTATCACTTAATCACCAAATAATTTTCATATACTAAGGGTATTCATTTGATAAAACATAAGATCCCAAATCAACTTATTAATTATCAATAAAATCATTTACCTAAAAATAATTAGTCAAACTACCCAGGGACTTCACGTAGTCTATTGGTAGGCAATAAATCACAATCGCACTCTGGTTGTGGTTTTGATTCCCACATCTTTGTCTAACATGATGGGTTGTCACATGGTCTGTGTGTTGTCTTTTTTCAAAAACTATATTTTATAAAATTACCAAAAAGAGATAAATTCCTCAAAATAACCATAACATAGTTTAACCACCAATGTTATCTCATACCTTTCATTTTCATCCCAAAATATAATAACATGTAATTTCCTCAAACCCAATGATCATATAAAACAAAAATTTTATTTATAACTATATCCACAAGATAAAAGATAATTCTTACTCAAATATCATTTTCACATGAAAAACTGCAGGGTTACAAATACAAGAGAAAATTATTCCAATGTAATCCCACCAATAAGGACCACTAGTACTTTTAAAAATTTCTCCAACCATTTATTTCCACATAGCTTCTTCTTTGAACAAGAAAATATCTTATAGAATAGGGCATTCACTTGGGTAATGTTCAGGTCCCCTACATTTACAACAAATGACTATAAATGGATTCTTGGGACCATTTCTATTTTATTCGATAGTACTCTTCATTTTTCCTCAGAAATTCTTCACGTTATGTCCTTCTTTCCCACATGTAAAGAATTTATTTGTTCCATTAATACACTTTCTTGGGTGTATCCTTCCGAATTTCCTCCTTGGTGGAAATTGAAGATTCTTTTCTCCATTGTCTCCACTACTGGAGCTCTTATCATTCATCACCTTTCTCTTCTTTGTTGAGTCTGGGAGTTGGTTAATATATATGTTGTTGATCATATTTTTGGAAAACATATATTTTATGGACAAGATATCTTTTACACCTATCAAAATTCCATTTTTCTTCTCATTTCCACCACCATTCATACCTTGTACATCATTCTCAAAGTAACTATGACTTCCTTGGAATATAGCCATTGACTAAATCCAGAAAGCATTGTGTGAGTAACAGTAGTCATAAAATCATTTATAGAATATCATGACACCATATATTCAATTTGAAACACCTTAGGATTAACCAAGGTCATTTATTCTCATCATATATTAAAATACTTCAAATTGGTTTGTAAAGAAAATGTAAATTATCCTAAGAATATCCCCTAGGAGTGTAGTAACCAAGAATGCCGCAAGGCCTGTTTTCATGCACCAGTTCTCGTTCGAGTGTATCTCAAAGCGGTGTTTTCGGGTTTTACCCCTAGGTACATCTGTGCCAGAGCTTCCTCTACCTTCTCGTATCCAGATAGGGATGTATTGCATGTAAAACTCACAAAATCTCTACAATACCAAAATTCTAGGAAGTTCTTCTATACTAATCCCCAAAGTCTATCTTAGGGATATGTTATCTAATCAGAGTTTATCTAAATATAGCTTCCAATGTTTGTACTAAACTTCCTCTGATACCAATTGTAATGCCCAGACCCTAGTTACCAAGAGTCATTGCATTATTACTTAACATTGGCATGATACAAGGAAATCATGTCCCAAAAGGCCGATCAGTTTAGTAGCCTTGGAAATACTAGATACATTTATAAGGTCGACATTACAACTTGAAAATAAAAACAAAACTAAATTATTCCATTAGAAACATCCAATATTCCTAGATTTTTCTTGCAAGTCACTCATAAATAACTTCTTCACTTCCTGGGAAAAATAAAACATAGAAAGGGGTGATCTCAGATGCTTAGTAAGGATAACAATATAGAGGAAACATTCATAAAAAAGCATAAAAATTTAAAGCAATGCATAACTAAAACAAAATCCTTTTAAACTTGAACATAAGCATAATATGGAAAAAAATAAAATAATGAAATTCACATATTCACATGGATATTATACTAGTAGAATAATTACATAAAATATCAATAACCACTTTCAGAATGATGTATTGCATAATGTGAGACTATCATAACCACATAGTCATGGACTTCTGCCAAGACTACAAATAAGATTTTGTCAAGGCCTTGTTCCAAGACACTAGTTTGTCTCGTGATACCCACTGATGCGTCGAGGAGCTATATTGAGCTCCACCCATCACTTACTAAGTCCAATTTATTCCTCATATGAAAAGTTTGGAACATAACATAAACATTCATATTAAAACTAGCATACCAAATGTCAATATTTTATCCACAAACCATGAATGGTATAAAAATAGCCCATCCACAGTCAAAAAAAACTCATTCGATACAATATGGAAGATTTTATTGTATCAGATTAACCTCAATCAATAATATTGAAGGATATTGACATAGATGAAGATAATCATTAAAAATATTAGAGAGAAATATACCCATTTTTCTTGAAATAGTTTAAAAGTCATACTATTTGTCAAGAAGCCATTTAAAAATAGATTTTTGAATCCAAGTGTCCCATACCACATTGAAAATTTAAAAAGGAATTTTAATTTTAAAACATTAATGTCAATATAAATAAATCCTTAAAACCATTTTTAAAACATGGACATTAATGGGAAAGATTTATAATAATAAATCTATAAATCATTTAAAATGATATTTTAGTTAGAGTTCCTAACCAAAAGATAGACACTTGAATTCAAATAATTGAGGTAATCAAAACATTTTCATATCATGAGAATAAATGGATTCAGGATATACTATGTCAAAGTACATTATATACACCATATCAAAGTTATTTTCTGTATAACAACAAAGAAATCTCAAGGGAATGTAAATTGAGATGAAATCTATTATAAAGACTGTATCCTTAGGTTAAGAATAAATGTACAACATAATTATGTGTGAAAAATATAAATACACACAATATGATTGGATATTTAGTGTAAATAAATAAGAGGACATTCACACATATTCTTGTAAAAACAACACCAATGAATTGGATATTTAACTCAAAAAAATGGTGATTAGGATAAAATTACTATTATCAAGTTCATATCGATGACTTGAGAATTTATCAATGGAGTTATTATGTGTATCAAAATTATATCCATAGAAAGGGGAGTGGAAATTATGAAATAAGAAAATGATTAGTTATTCCACACATAATCTTGGAGTAAAATAATCAATGAAGTATGCGTAAAGTCGAATGAGTGGAAATTGAAATTTCAAATTCCCTTACCGATTTGGTAACGTACGAAACATACACCCATAAATGAAGGATCATAAAATGATGATGTAAATATCCACAAATTAAATTATATTACACAATGAATACAATCATGGGTAGTACACACAAAACATGCAATAAATAAATGGTGAACAATGAAAATATCACGAAATTAAAAGTGAGATAAGAAACCCCTTACTTTGTAATTTTTCCTTCTTCGATGATAGGTTAACCTCATTTATAATTGTGAAATAAATTTTATTTAATTATAAAAGAATCATATACATTAATATGATATCATATATGGCCTTTTTACATTGATTTGTTGATAATATCTTAGTATTATCGTCGTTTCTGGTGTTAACGGATTCGTTTTCCTTTATATTCTTTGTTATGTGGACCATATTTGTTATGGATGGGATGTATATTATTCATATCCAAAATTCTATCATGTCTCTAAACATTATTTTTAATCATCAAATGAAATTTATTCTTCAATGGATACGATGGGGAATGAATCTCATCACGTTCGTGGAGACGGTAATCTGTACGTATACATGAGCGACAATATCATTTTTTTGATATTAAAATAATATATAATTGGATGGTATATCATATATAAATAATAATTATCATGTTATATTTTATTATTTACATGAATTACACATCATTATTATACCCATCCAAATAATAATATATTGAATAACAATTACACCACGACGTGGAGACGGTAATCCGTACGTACGCACGTATGGTGACATGTCAATCAAATGATAGATAGAATAATGAATATGTCTATAACATATTTATAATAAAGTCACAGTATATAATAGATACTGGAGTTATTATTTTGGAATGGATATAAAAAATAAAGAAGAAGTGGAAGAAGAAAAGAACTTCAAAGTGGGTGGTGAAATTATTACCACTTTTTCGGGTTCTTCCTTTTGATTTGGTCAAACGGGCTCCTTAAGTTGGCTTTATGACCAACAGAGGTCCTCTAGGATGAAGTGAGGTAAGTTGAGAGGATATTTGGGCAGTGTTTGTCTGATCCAAAAGGCTTTGAAGGTGTGAATTTGAGAGAATGGAAAGTGCCCTTTTATAAGAGGGGTGAGGGGCACCTTAGGAGAAACTTAAAATATTATTTTATAATAAAATAATTTTCGGTTTCTAATGGATCCAAAGTGGATTAGTTAAAGGATAAGGTGGGGATGGGTCTAAAACCACTCAAAAAAAATGTTTTAGACAGGTATGGGTTACTATATTAACCATAACTTTTAGATTTAACTCTTAGTTATATAGTTTGACATTTACCATGTCTCTTTGTATTTTTATAATATATGGTTAATAAACGTACTATATTCTTCCAAGGGAACCAAAAGTGGTTCATTAATGATAACAATATAATTATATAAGTCCTTTTCCCCAACATCATATTTTTAAGAATAAAATATCAATTAATAATATAATATGTTTTTAAAAAACTCTTTTATGTCGATTTTGACACTATTTGGTATTTTGTTTTTTCTAAATTTATAACAGCATTATTACTTAGAAAAAAATTCATCTAAACAACCCTAATATGTCATATTAACCTATAAAATTATTTTAATTCATAAAAAGTCTCAAATTACATTTATTTGGATATTTATAATATCAATTATTTTAATATTTCAGTAATTAGGTAATTACTGCATCATCATTGTGTCATTAATAAATTAAATTATTTAATGTCTAAAAAATATAAATAAAATAACATTATATAGGAAATATTTTTATCTTTATAAGGAATATTTATAGTTGAATTTAACTTATAGGTAACCCTATATTAAAAATGTTTTAGTTATTAAACTTTGATTTTAACTCTCTTAACTCTTCTTTGAATTAAATAATAATAAATTTCCTAGTCTAATCCAAGTGGACCAAAGAGGTTCATATTTGATTCCTTTTTTTTGTCGAATTAAACATATAAAATAGAATTAGGACAATTTTTAGGGTAATAATAATATCATTTTTACCCTTAATTACCCTATTTACTTTCAACCATTGTAAATAAAAGTAAAAATTTATTATTCACCAAAAATTATTTTTATCTTATTGAATCAAATTTTTATCCTTGATATTAACCATGTCTCTCGGATTTTCTAAATTCAACTCACAGAAGTGATAAAATTAATTTTTATGTGAATTTACAAATTCTCTTAGGAGGTGGGTAAAAGACGGTGAAAAGTTCAATAAAATTTTATATATCTAATATTATCACAAAATGAATACAATGAATTACATTGAACTTATATGAGTATTATGTATCTATTTTTACCTAAAATAAATTTAAATAAAATAAATAATTATTTAAATAAAAATTCAGTTTTAAACTATAACTCAATGTTTTTCACTATTCATCAAAAATTAAAAAAATTCAGAAACTTACCAAAAATTCACCCTAAGATAATTTTGATATTATGAATTCAAAAATGATGTCAATATTACCAAATTAAAAACATATAAATTTCATTTATTTTTTTAAAATTAATTCCCGTTTTAAAAACCAAAAAGCGTATTTTTATGAAATAATAACTACCAAAAGATACACATTTGTTTATGTCCAATTTCAAAGTGAAATTACTTCCAATGACCAAAATTGGATTAAATGGTAATAATATACTCTAATTATACATCCAAACCATTCATATTTATAGTGGAACACTATAAATTATTTGTATTAAAAAAGTTGTTTTCAGTTAAAATATATTATTTTTCACTATTCACCTAAATATGAAAGTTATCAGAAAAACACCAAAAATTTATTGAAACTAAATTATTATGTCCCAATCCCAAAAAAGAATTTTATTTTTTCATATTGAATATATAAATGTTTCAAATATTGGATTTAAAAAGGGTTCTCCATTAGAAGGTGGTAAAATTTCATTTTTGGAAAAATACTTCTTTTATTTGAAAAAAATTAATTTGTCCTTACATTATGTCTAATAAAATCATAATATGGATTATAAAATTATAAGTGTTATATAAATTTCAAAATTCTGTTAATACTATTCATAACCACTTTCGAACAGCTAGTTTGGGAAGTCGTGGTGCGCTTGAACTCGATGTTGTGTATATTGTAAGTTATTGAATTACATTGAAGAACTAACGTACTATGAAATCATGGGGTGTTACATTCTTCCTTCCATCTATAAATTGTGTCCTCTTAATTTTTAAAATTGGGCTTGGGAATATAATGGAAAGTCCCAGATCGGAAAAATATTCAATAAAACTATCACTTTAAAACAAAGAAAGATAAGTACAAAGGTCCCCCAAGATAACCCATTCTAGGATTCCATGTAGAATAACATGGATATGGAAGATAAACTAATTGTCAAGTTCTGATGGAGAGGGATAGAAAACATGATCATGATAAAGTTAACAAAAATAAAACCACAAACTTCTGATGGGACAAATGGTCATTAATTTCCCAGTAGGAAAATTAAACGGACAACATTTTTTTGTTTTAAGTTACATTTCATAAAGATTAGGAATAAATTAATCTAAATTGTCATTATCACTCCCAAGTGGCTCAATGGGGTCCCAAAATCGACCCAAATATGACAATGGTCGTAAATGACTCAACCCATAAGGTTTGGACAAGTGTTAAGGTAGTTTTGAGTTATTATAATATTCTTTTTTACCTCAAATTACCTTATTTACATTTAACCATGGTAAATAAAAGTCAAAAGTTACTATTCACCAAAAATTATTTCCATCTTATTAAACCATATTTTAGTTCTTTATAAAAACCATGTATGTCATATTTTTAAAATTCAATTCACAGAAGTGGTAAAATTTCATTTAAATCAAAAAGTCTGTTTTTTAACTACTATTAAGTGGTTTCACTATTCATCAAAAATTGAAGTTTTTCAGAAAAATACAAAAAATTCAGCCGAAGCTTTATTTGATATTCCGAATTCAAATATGATTTTTATTTTTTTCAAATTCAAAACATAAAAGTGTCATTAACTAATTTTAAAATTAATTCTCGTTGTTAAAACAAATAGCGTTTTTTTAAGAAACAATGACTATCAATAGATCGACACTTGTTTATGTCTAATTTCAAAGTAAAATTAATTAAAATGATAAATATTAGATTATATGGTAAAAATATATTCTAATTACACTTTTAAAACCAATTCAAAAGATAATATAACCATATAAATAAATTAGATTAAAAGGCACTTTTGAATTAAAATACAATATCACTCCCAAGAGAAAATTATTCCAAAGTAATCCCATCAACAAGGAGCACTAGTACTTTTAAAAATTTCTCCAACCATTTATTTCCACATATCTTCTTATTTTACCAAGAAAATATCCTATAGAATAGGGCATTCACTTGGGTAATGTCCAGGTCCCCTACATTTATGGAAAATGACTGTAAATGGATTCTTGGGACCATTTTTATTTTCTTCCATACTACTCTTCATTTTTCCCCGAAAATTCTTCAATTTATGTCCTTATTTCCCACATTTAAATCATTTATTTTTTCCACTGAGACACTTTCTTGGGTGTTTACTTCCACATTTCCTACATGATGGAAATTGAGGATTCTTTTTTCCATGGTCTCCACTACTGGAGCTCTTATCATTCATCGCCTTTATTTTCTTTGTTGAGTCACGGAGTTGGTTAATATATATGTTGTTGATCATATTTTTGGAAAAAATTATTTGGAATGAACACGATATCTTTTACACCTATCAACATTCCATTTTTTTGCTCATTTTCACCATCGTTCCCGCCTTGTACATCATTCTCAAAGTTACTATGACTTCCTTGGAATCCAGTCATTAAATAAAACCAGAAAGCATTGTGTGAGTAATAGTAGTCATAAAATCATTTATAAAATATCATGACATGATATTTTTAAATTGAAACACATTAGGATTAACCAAGGTCATTTATTCTCATCTTATATTAAAATACTTTAAATCAGTTTGTAAAGAAAATGTAAATTATCCTAAGCATATCCCCCGGGAGTGTCGTAACCAAGAGTGCAGCAAGGCCCATTGTCGTGCACCAGTTCTCATTCGAGTCTATCTCAAAGTGGTGTTTTCGGGTTTTACCCCTAGTTATATCTATTCTAGAGCCGCCTCTACCTGCTCGTATCCAGACAGGGATGTATTTTCTGGAAAACTCACAAAATCTCTAAAATACCAAAATTCTAGGAAGTTCTTCTATACTAATCCTCAAAGTCTATCTTAGGGTTATGTGCTCTAATCAGAGTTTATCTAAATCTATCTTCCAATGTATGTACTAAACTTCCTCTGATACCAACTGTAATGCCTTGACCCCAGTTACAAAGAGTCGGTGCATTATTACTTAAAATTGGAATGATACAAGGAAATCATGTCCTGAAAGACCAATCAGTTTAGTAGCCTTGGAAATACTGGATACATTCATAAGGTCAATATTACAACATGAAATGAAAAACAACACTAAATTATTCCATTAGAAACGTCTAAGCTTCCAAGATTATGCCAGCAAGTCACTCATAACTAACTTCTTCACATAATAGTAAAAATAAAACATAGAAAGGGGTGAGCTCAGATGCTCCGTAAGGATAACAATATAGAGGAAACATTTATATATAAGCATAAATATTTAAGGCAATTAATAAATGAAAACAAAAGCCTTTTAAACTTGAACTTCATCATAATATGGAAAAAATAAAATAATTACATTTACTTTTTCACATGGATATTCTACTCGTCGAATAATGACATGCAATATCAATAACCACTTTCATAATGATGGAATGCATAATGCCAAACTATCATAACCACATAGTTAAGGCCTTCTGCCAAGACTACAAATAAGATTTGGTCAAGGACTTGTTCCAAGATACTAGTTTGTCTCATGAGACCAACTGATGCATCGAGGATCTATAGCAGGCTCCACCCATCACTTACTAAGTTCAATTCAATCCTCATAGGAAAAGTTTGAAACATCACATAAACATTCGTATTAAAAATAGCATACGAAATGTCAATACTTTATCCACAAACCATGAATGGTATAAAAATAACACATCCACAGTCAAACATAACTCATTCAATACAATATGGAAGATTTTACTGTATCAGATCAACCTAAATAGAGAATAATGAAGGATATTGACATAGATGAAAATAATCATCAAAACTATTATAGAGAAATATCCCCCTTTTCTTGAAATCATTTAAAAGTCACACTATTTTTTCAAGAAGCCATCTAAAAATAGATTTTTGAATCAAAGTGTCCCATACCACATTGAAACTTTTAAAAGGAATTTGAATTTTAAAACTTTAATGTCCACATAAATAAATCCTTAAAACCAATTTTAAAACATGGACATTAAAGGGAAAGATTTAGAATAAAAAATCTTTAAAACTTTTAAAATGATATTTTATTTAGAGTTCCTAACCAAAAGAGATACACTTGAATAAAATTAATTGAGGTAATCAAAAATTTTTAATATCATGAGAATAAATTGACTCATGATATACTATGTCAATGTACATTATATACACAATATAAAAGTGATTTGGTGTATAACAACAAAGAAGTATCAATGTAATGTAAATCGAGATGAAATATCTTATAAAGGTTGTATCCTTAGGTTAAGGATAAATAAACAACATAATTATGTGTGACAAATATAAATACAATCAATATTATTGGATATTTAGTGTAAATCAATCATAGGACATTCACACATATTCTTATAAAAACAACACCAGTGAATTGGATATTTAACTCAACAAATGAAGATTGAGTTAAAATTACTCTTATCAAGTTCATATAGATGACTTGAGAATTTATGAATTGAGTGATTATGTGTATAAAAAGTATATCCACAGAAATTGGAGTGGAAATTATGATATAATAAAATGAATTGTTATTCCAACCATAATCTAGGAGTAAAATAGTCAATAAAGTGTGTGTAAAGCCGAATGAGTGGAAATTGAAATTTCAAATTCCCTTATCGATTTGGTAACTTAAAAAACATACACCCATGAAAGAAGGATCATACTATGATTATTTAAATAACCACAAATTAAATTATATTACACAATGAATACAATTATGGGCAGTACACACACTACATACAATAAATAAGTGGTGAACAATGGAAATATCACGGAATTAAAAGTGAGATAAGAAACCCCTTACTTTGTACTCTTTCCTTGGTAGAGGGTAGGATAAAATCCTTTATAATGGTTAAATAATTTTTATTTAATTGTAAAAGAATAATATATGTTAATATGATATCATATATTATCTTTTAACATTGATTTGTTAATAATATCTTAGTATTATCGTCATTTCAGGTGTTAACGAATTCGTTTTCCTTTATATTATTTGCTATGTGAGCCATATTTGTTATGGATGGGATTTATATTATTCATATCCAGAATGATATCATGTCTTTAAACATTATTTTTTAATCATCAAACGAAATTTAGTCTTGAATCGATACGATGAGGAATGAATCTCATCGTGTTCGCGGAGACGGTAATCCGTACGTACGCACGAGCGACAATATCATTCTTTTGATATTAAAATAACATATAATTGGATGGTATAAAATATATACATAATCATTATCATGATTTATTTTATTATTTACATGAATTACACATCATTATTATACCCATACAAATAATAATGTATTGAATAACAATTACACCACGACGTGGAGACGGTAATCAGTACGTACGCATGTATGGTGACATGTCATTCAAAGGATGGATAGAATAATGAAAATGGTTGTACCATATTTATAAAAACCTCACAGTATATAGAAGATACTGGATTTATTATTTTGGAATGGAAATAACTAAGAAAAGATAATTGGAAGAAGAAAAGAACTTGAAAGAGAGTGGTGAGATTATTACATCTTCTTTGGGTTCTTCCTTTTGATTTGATCAAAAGGGATCCTTAAGTTGGATTTATGACCAAAGGAAGGACTCTATGATGAATTGAGGGAAGTTGAGAGGATATTTGGGCTGGGGTTTTTCAATCCAAAAGGCTTTGAATGTGTGAATTTGAGAGAAGGGGAAGTGCCCTTTTATAGGAGGGGTGAGGGGCACTTTAAGAAAAACATAAAATATTATTTTATAATAATATCATTTTTGGTTTCTAATCACTCCAAAGTAGATTATTTAAAGACTACGATGGGTATGGGTCGAAAACCACTCAACTAATAGGTTTTAGACAGGTTTGGGTAACTATATTAAACTTAACTTTTAGATTTAACTCTTAGTTAAATAGTTTGACATTTACGATGTCTCTTTATATTTTTATATTATATGGTTAATAAACATACTATATACTTACAAGAGAACCACAAGTGGGTCATCAATGATAAACATATAATTATATAATTCTTTTGGCCGAACCTTAGATTTTTATGAATATAATATCAATTAACAATATAATATTTGATTTAAAAACACTTTTATGACAATTTTGACACTATTTGGTATTTTGAATTTGCTAAATTCATAATAGCATTATTAATTCAAACAAAATTCATCTAACTAACCCTAATATTAAATATTAACAAATAAAATTAGTGTAATTCATAAAAAGTCTCAAATTACATTTATTTGGATATTTATAATATCAATTATTTTAATATTTCATTAATTAGGTAATTACCGCATCATCATTGTGTCATTAATAAATTAAATTGTTTAATTTCTAAAAAATATAAATAAAATACCATTATATATAAAATATTTTTATATTTATAATGAATATTTATAGTCAAATTTATCTTATGTGTATCCCTATATTAAAAATGTTTTAGTTATTAAACATTGATTTTAACTCTTTTAACTCTTCTTTGAATTAAATAATAATAGATGTCCAAATCAAATCCAAGTGGACCAAAGAGGTTCATATTTTATTACTAAGGTTTTTTTTGGTAGAATTATACTTATCCAATATAATTAGGACATTTTTTAGGGTAATGGTGATAATATAATTTTTACCCTTAATTACCTTATTAACTTTTAAGTGGTAAATAAAAGTAAAAAGTTACTATTCAAAAAAATTTATTTTTATCTTATTGAACCACTTTTTACTTCTTAATATTAACCATGTCTCTTGGATTTTCGAAATTCAACTCACAGAAGTGGTAAAATTAAGTTTTATGTGAATTTTCAAATTCTCCTCGGAGGTGGGTAAAAGACGGTGAAAACTTCAATAAAATTTAATATATCTAATATTATTAAAAAATGACTCAAATGAGTTACATTGAACTTATATGGGTATTATGTATCTATTTTGACATAAAATAAATTTAAATAAAATAAATAATTATTTAAATAAAAATTCGGTTTTAAACTATAACTTAGTGTTTTTCACTATTATCAAAAATTAAAAGTATTCATAAACATACCAAAAATTCACCCTAAGATAATTTTGATATTATGAATTCAAAAATGAAGTCTATTTTACCAAATTCAAAACACATAAATCGAATTTATTAGTTTAAAATTAATTCCTGTTGTCAAAACCAAAAAACATATTTTTATGGCATAATAACTACCAAAAGATTGACATTTTTTTATGTCCAATTTCAAAGTGAAATTACTTACAATGACCAAAATTGGATTAAATGGTAAGAATATACTCTAATTGTACATCCAAACCATTCATATGTGTAGTTTAACACTATAAATTATTTTGATTAAAAAAGTTTTTTTCAGTTAAAATATATTATTTTTCACTATTCACCCAAATATGAAAGTTATCAGAAAAACACCAAAAATTTATTGAAACTAAATTATTATGTCCCAATCCCAAATAAGAAGTTTATTTTTTCAAATTGAATATATAAAAGTTTCAAATATTTTAATTAAAAAGGGTTCTCCATTAAAAGGCGGTAAAATTGCATTTTTTGAAAAATACTTCTTTTATTTGAAAAAAATAAATTTATCCTTACATTATGTCTAAGAAACTCATAATATGGATTCTAAAGTAATAAGGGTTATTTAAAGTTTATAATTCTATTAATACTATTCATAACTGCTTTTGAACGGCTAGTTTGATATGTCGTGGTGCGCTTGAACTTGATGTTGCGAGTAGTGTAAGTTATTGAATTAATTTAAAGAACTAACGTACTATGAAATCATGGGGTGTTACAAAATAACTCAAATTCCCAAGATATAAATGTCTATTTTGTTTCATAAAGTCCTCCTAGAAACGTGAAAAATATTATATATATATATATAGCGTGGAAATAATATTTATAATATGTAGGATAACACCAATGGAATATCATGTAAATGGGGAAGGTCATGATAATTCCTCAATGAAAAAAAATCGCAGAATCAGTAAGCACCAATCAGGTTAACTTGTTCCTGACCTCACTAAGTCCCACTCACTAAATAATGAATCTAGGTATTATAATAATATATGAAGAACAATATCAACAAAAATGAATATTGCATCACTTCCTCATATAATCCACTCTCATTCCCTAAAATTTTACCTCCTGGTTCTCCCATCCCCTCCATATCCATGTTCCTCATACTGTTACAAGCCTCATCATAATGAGAAATCCCCATCCCTCAACCTCTACCATTCACTACATCACAGATTCATCATAACCCTGCCATGTTCCACACCCATCACGTCCTCATTATACCATAACCACTCCTATAAACCAATATTGTTGGGTATCATCAAAACAAAGTGCATAAACCCTATTCCTACCTCTTACAATGCTCAAACCCCACCATGAACCGTCAATTCCTCTCAGTAAACATAACATTGAGTAACTAAATCTAAAATCCAACACAACATGTTCATAACAACCTCCCATATAAGAAAGAGTAGGCAAGAGGTGGTTTCCAGCTATCTATCCTCATTAACCTATATTTTTATGGAAAACACTTGTAACCCAAAACCTTTGGAAATTTTTATAAACACATGACTCAGTTGGGGTGCATATAGAAATCATAATGAAAATAAAAATGTCTAATAATTACAAAAAAGTCCAAAATATGGGTTCATAGAACCAAAAACACCAAACCTATATAGCCATAACATCACTGCTATCATATATCAACATCACTTATAAACTAATAAGCACAAATCAAATCTCAATTACTAAGCAAACATCCTGAAAAAAAATTCATAGTTTTCATTTAACCACATAAATTACCAACAAATTACATATTCATTTATGATATTTACATATTCAAATTAAACATAATTAACCTATTTAGTAATCCATCATTCATTTATTTCCTTCCCCAAACAATTTAGTCCAATCCAAGATCATTTCCTTATAACTTGCTGCTTTTTAATAATTTCATAACTACAAGGAAACCATTAAGCCAACACAAAACCCCATAAACCATTCCTATATCGACTATAAACTCCCTTATCAAAAACATTTATTCCACTCTGTCTCATTATGGCTTTATTATCACAAACACTCAATAATGTATCCAATGATTTCATTTAGTTTTTTTCAGTTATCTCCAAATATTGAGATTAATGATAATTTCATAAGATATTGATGAGATTTTGAAGATATTTTAAGAATCATGTTGGATAATGGTTGATGTATTGATATGAATTTTAATCATTAGTTTATTTCATTAAATAGTATTGTAGGGAATATAAAAGGTCAAAGGTGGTGATTAGTTTGTCTTAGAAAGCATCGGCTAGCCGGTGGCATGGGCGAAAGACTCCTCAATGTCCTTGAGTCTGTCGGCTAGTCAGTGGAGGTGAACTATCCAATAAATGAAAGAAATCATAATCTAGTATTCTATAGGTGGCCCAATTTCCAGCTAGTGAGATAGCTAGTGCTACCAATAATTCACTTCCATGAATGAATTTAATGTGGTCAAAATCTCTTTTTTTATGGTATTTGTCAGATTCAATGAACTTGGAAAATTTTAGAGGTTCCTAGATCTCTTGAATCCAATATATAAATACCTTTTATGACTTACATATCAACATCTAACTTGTGGAACACCTCTCTAATCGAATTGATTTCGAATCACTATTACTCTTTAAGTCCTCTCCCATGATCCATGTTCCTTTCTCATTCGTAAATGATTAAAACTCATTCTCCACATTTCCCTTTATATAAATTGTATCAATATTTCTAAAGAGATGATAAGATATCTTTATAAAGGATTTATTCTCAAAGAATATCTTCTTTCTGACCAAATCTTCTAAAAGGGTGTTTACAGCCTATAAAGTGAGGGGACTTCTTCAACGGGTTTCTTACAACAACTTTGAAAAGTCAAGGAAGGGTTGGTTTCTTTCTATATCTATCAAAAATTAAGATAGAACATTGTTTTCTTGATATCTATTAAAAATAAAGGAATAAGGAAAATATATTATTCCAAAATGATGAAACATAGGTTCTCATAGTTAGTTATTCTCAAACTCCATTATCAAACTAGGTTTTTCTTAACTTTACTTTTTTGTATTGAATCATCTGATCCAGATACACTTAATTAAAAAAACTTATTCATAATTTTTTATTCGTGCTTGATGTATTAATAAACATTGATATTAAAATTATTATATTAATATAATTTAACATTTATGCATCTTTCTATTTCATCAATTTAAATGATTTATTATTTTAATATCATTTTACTTTCAATTTTTCATTTTCATTTGTTTTATTTTTTAAACCCCCCCCCCCAGTTTCTATTTTATCACTAACCAATAATTGATATAATATGTTATATTTATTTTTTCTTCAAAAAACCTTTTTAAAAAAATTTATTTTAATATTCAAAATATTAACAGATTTCAAAGATTGATCATTTTAAAATGGAATCTTATTTTCAAAATGATCCGAATGGACATTCCTTGGTAAAATATCATTTCTTAAATGGATTGAATTACTCTTATTGGAAAAATTTCACATATTACTTTATTATTATCATTTCTTATCTTATTTGAAAAAAATTTATGCATGGCCACACTCCTATAAAATAATTTTATGTTAAATAAACTTATTAGGATAATGATTCTTTTAAAATTGCAGGAAAATACATGAACTCTCTCGATTACAAGATTTTCCAAAATAATTTTAATCATATTTATTCTTAAAAAACCACCCATGAAATATAGAACTCTTATAATTCCTACAAAAAGGAAATGATAAAGTTAAATAAACTAGATAGTATCTTTTCTAGACAATAATTTAAAGGCTTTACTAGGAATTAAATTAAGTATTTTACTGATATGTTTACTTGATTTACTAAAAATTTTTGGGGACAATAGTCTCATTATGATGATTTTTCTATAGAAACATTAGTAAATAGAATTATTTGGGTCTTTCCAATATATTGGGAACCAATAGTGATGTCTATACAAGAATTAAAATATATAAAAAAATATGCCTCTTCATGATCTTATCATATCTCTTATGAAATATGAAATTATGACGAATCTTAAAGCTGATAAAGAAGGAAAAAATGAAAAGTAATAAAAAGAATACAAAATAAAAAAAATCATTCAAATCTATTAATGATGAATATTAATCATATAATTAATCTAAGATTTAATTATTCACCAAGAGGTCAAAAAATTTAACAAAAAGAATAAAAAATTCTATCATGATAAAAAGAAAACTCAATTTGAAATATCAGATGTGACTTTATATGAATGAAACAAAAATGGTATCATTCTATATCAATATACTTTCTATAAAATGATGTTAGCATAAAATTAAAAACAACAAAGATCTTAAATTCTCAACTTCTATTTCTATAATGAATACTATTTCAACATAAAAATAAAGTTAATAATGTTTTAAATGACTCATGGATCGTATTGAGGTAGGTGATGAGGTTCTTCACCTATATATCACACTCCTTATAATTCATCAACTTCCTAACATTTATCCTCTTCTTATCAGAATATTAAACATATGTATATTTGTGATTAAAACATTTAAAAATAAAAATATCATATGGAGAAACATAAAAAATTTATTAGGGATAGAAATAAACTTTCTCATAGTAAATATATTAATTCAAAAGAAAAAAAAGAATATTTGGTTTTGAAATTAAAACAATAAAAAAATTTAAGAATTTAGAATCCCAAATCAAAGAGCTCAATAATACTCTAACTTAATTCACCGATGGTGATCAAAATCTTGATATGATTTTTGGTTCTTAGTGTATTATAAAATATCCTCATGGATTTGGTTTTTCAAATAATGTAATTCATTTTAAAAATACTAGTTATGTAAAAGTTATTTTTTAAAAAACGTTTTGTAAATATTTTCATAAAACTAGGAATTTAATTTTTGTGTGTGGTTGAACATACTATGGATATGGAAGACATAAATCTAGTCATATTTCTTACCAAATCTCTAATATAAAATTTTGTTAAAAAAATTTTGGGTTCTGATATCTTTCTTAACCAATCATATTGGGCTAAATATTGTTTCATCTCCTAAATCATTTATTATTGACCTTTTTGAGCCCAAAATATGGGTTCCAAAAAGAAATTACAGATATCATGTAGGATTTCTCTACTGAAGGTTACTGATCTATCATAAGGTGTATTCTCAATATAAATGCACTATAAAACTCTTGAAACCATTAATATGTAATTTCTTCTTTAGCTCTATGTTAAATAATCCATTTGATGGGGTCCTATATTATTCCCTTTTGAGATATTTTTATACATAAACGTTGAATTACATAGGAAGGAAATTTTTGATCAATTTTAAATTTTAATTCCCACTTGAATTGTACTTCAAGATCTCTCCTCTCTCTCACACATATTTTATTTATTATTATTAAAATATATGAGATCATATTTTTTATCTTTTAAAATTGTCCTTTTTTCCTTTACTTATTCCCTTTTCTCAAATTTCTTTTTATTATCTTTTTCAAAAAAAAGATTCAAAATTTTTTATCTTGATAATAATTGTTATCTCTTTATTTTGAGTTTTTGAAATTCTATTTGAAAAGTTTCTTTAAATATATTTTTATTTGATTAAGGGGTGTAAGTATTCAATGTGTCTATTTCTTTACAATATTTGAAATTATATTCTTGTTTTCAAATATTCTCTTTTAGATTATTTTATTTATTTTATAGGATCCAGGATTGAGCTTGCAGTCCCTCCACTATAATATTGTTTTCTTTGGATTACTATCTCATGGTTTTTTTCTTCAATAGGGCTCACTACCCAACAGAGTTCTCACTACCCTCCCACCACTGAAAATAACTTCTGATGGGGAGGATATATCATGGTATTGATCTTCCATTCCTAATATTCCTCCATTACTGATGTGGGACTCAAGTAAAAGGCATTGAGGCATGACACTTAGTGGTCACATCAGGACACATTATAGCTATCATCCCTTAATCTATAACGAATGAATTGAATTATAATTAGGAACCAGAAATATACTCCCAGTTCTTTACCTGATGATCAAATGCTTCCCACATGCCACTGAAAAATTTTATTAGGATCCGTAATTGGAGATGTAGTATCTCCATCACAATATTGTTCACATTAGAAAACCCCATCATGATTGTATTCCTCAATAGGGCTCACTATACTTTGGAGGGATCACTTCCATCCCACCATTGAAAATTAAATGTGATGGGGATGATATCTTAGGGGAATTATATTACATGCCCAAGACCCTTCCATACCTCATGTGTGACATAGGTTAAAGGTTTCATTATGTGACACTCACTAATCAAACTCTGACAGCCAGAAACCATCATCCCATAATCTCTAGGGAACACACTTTATTCTAATTGGAACATTATATTTTTTTTATAATCACAAATTTGGAGATGTTTTTCAATATTTTAAGTGGAGATTATCCTTTATTATTATGGGGGGTTTATTGGGAAATTTTTTTCAAAAGGGGGGTTTTTTTAATTTCATGTTTTATGAACTCATTAAATCTCGTTAATGTATTTATTTAATATTAATATATGTTTTTATGATAAGTTTTTGTGATCAAAAAAATAAGGGGAGATTATTGTACCTATCTCTCTCTTATGATTTTTTCATGATCTCAAACACTCTTTTGTGTATATATTATTTTCATTGAGTTCTTTTCAATTATCTCATAATCTTGATTTTAATGATAATTTCTTAATATCTTGATGACATATTTAAGATAATTGGAGAATTGTGTTGGGACTGACATGATGTCTTGATGTTCATTTTAATCATGCATTTATTTCATAGAATGAATTGGGAATGTCCGATAATATAAGTAGAAGTAAGATATAAGGTCAAAAGTGTTGTTTTGTTTCTATAAGGAAACATTGGTTACTAGTTTTCTAGTGAGGTGCATAGGATAGCCGGTGGAATTGGGAATTATCTTTCAGGATTTCATTTAATGTGGTTAAAATATCCTTTATTGTGTTATTTTTTTACTTCAAAACCCTTAAAAATTTTATAAGGTTCCCAAATCATCTAAATAATATAAATAAAGACCCTTGGTTTCTTGGATATCAACCTAAAACTTGTAAAACACCTCCCTAATCATAATGACATTGAATATCTAACATTCTCTAAATACTCTCATAAGATCCATGTTCTTTTATAATTCTCAAAGGATTTATACCCTTTATCTCTATCATTATCTATCTCTCTCAATTTTATGATTCTTCATATATAGATAAGAAAATGTATTTGTATATGATTTTCCCTAAGAAAATATCTCTTTTCTCACCTCATCTACTCAAAGGGTTCTCACAACTAGAAAAATGAGGGATATTTTTCAACATGTCTCTTTCCACAATTATGAAAATAAAAGTGAAGGTTGGTCTATTTATATTTATATTAAAGTTTATGGGATTAGTTTATTGATATCTAATAAAATCATTGTAATAATAAAAACCTATCAACTAAATGGGCTGATATGTAGGGGCTCATGATGAGATATTCTCAATGTCCTTTATCAAACCATATTTGTATTCTATTTTCTTTTTCTCATTTAATCGTCTATTCCTTATATGAATAATTGTATAAAATACATTCATAATTTTAATTTTTTTCTTAATCAATTAATTAACTTTGATATTAACTTTAATTTAAAAATTGAAATTTTCATTTACCACTCTAAATATTAAATTAATTTAATTGATTTTTCTTCTCAATATCATTTTATTTTGATATTTAAATTTTCATTTGTTTTATTTTCTAAAATGAAATTCACCCCCCTTCATTTTCTCTCTCAGCAACAACAACATCACCACAACCCCATAAGTCAAACTCAGAAAGAAACCACACCCATAGTTCCATCAATTATTTGTAATGTCACATTAATCAACCTCACAAGAATATTGACCACACAAAAATTCCTTATTTACATAGAATTTATTCAATTAACATCTTTAAAGACTTTATCATTTTCATGGGCGGTGATTTCTAAAATTCCAATTCAATAAAAAATAATATTTTTGTGGTATAAAATGTATTTTATAGCCAAAAACATCTAATAAACAATCATAGAAAATTAAAATCCTGAACAAAATTAAATCCCATGTGATATCACCCCTTACCCTTTTAATTGGCTATGTATAGTTAATTATCTTCATGAGGATAACACTTTCAATCTTTCCAAAAGGAAACAAAACCATGATAATATTGCATATGCATAATAAAAATATATGACTTGAATCCCCTATGTTCATTGGATCTTTAAGGATAAAAATTCTCACAATATAATAATTGTGGGATCAAACTCCACCAATATAGAAGAAAAATCCATAAAATTCTACCCACTAAAATCCCTTCCAAACCATGCTCTGAAATCAACACAAAATATATGGGATTGATGTAAAAATATCTAGACAAAAATTGGATAAAAAGATAAAAGGGTGGGATGGTTGTATCTTTATTAAAGTTCATTCGATTATCCATAATCCAAGAGGTATAAATCCTCAAATGATATGAACAAAGGGTTCTATATAGGTCCATAGTCAGCCAAAGATTCTAGAAGAAGGAAGGGATTCAAAATAAAGGATGTCGAGTCCTCTATTTATAGAGGAATCCTAAATAGCCTAGGTATGACATGGATATGGCATATTACATCATGGTCTCCCCTGGTTAATTGGATATTTAATTTCTTATAGTAGTTCTCCCCTTTCTCATGTGTTTTAAACCCAACTTTGACTTTCACTGTGACCTAGGAAATAGTTTGGTTCAAGTAATTTTAACACCTCCAATGCCCTACATGACTAGACAGTGTGCTGTATCATAAAAGGCATGGTAATTTTATCCTCACCATGCCTAGGACTATGGTGTGGTGATATAAATATCTCTTTTCTATACAATAAGTATCCCAAAACACCATGCCTAGTTCCATGCTATTCACTGGGTGTTTCCAAGATTCCCATTTCACACAGTATGACCACCCAATCCCCATATACAACTCCATGTAAAAACATCCCATTTCACTCATTGTGTAACATCATTACACCACATGACCAACCCCACATTCAACCTCTAAGAATCCAATTTCAAACCAGCTAGCATCACACCCTCTACCATGGAATGGTGTCCCCATAAACAGCAAAAATTGTTCCCTAGCCCTCAAAACATCTCCATAATACTTCTTGGCACCACTAAGCCTTGAAAAAAAATGTAAATTATTGTATTTAGTAATATGGGTCATCACATATGTTATCCACACAATGGACTAAAGTTTATAGGAAACCCAAAAGTGAATATAATTGAAGTGAGTTTCACATGATTGAAACAGAGATAACCAAAGAAGACTACACCATGGTGGTGGTTATGGAGTAGGTTTAAAAGGATATTTCCAAATAAACCATGACATCACACAGGATGTGGTGGATAAGTATTTTCCAAACATTGTAAATTGGAAAGGGACCATACTATGGTGGTCCCTTTTGTGGAAGTTTAAAGAAACTGTCAAAATGGTCAATACCAATATGCTTTTAGGATAGTACATGGTCAAGAGATATGGAGGTGTGCTTAAAATAATGTGTGTAAGGAGATCATGGGGATGGATGTAGTTCATGTGAAGGAATACATTGAATAAGGGCCAACACATGATTGACCATACTATAGAGGTTGGTGTGGCGGCTTGATATGATCCCAATGAAATATGAGGAAGAATATTTTGGGTGGGGTGTTGTGTTATGGTGGTTATGGTCATGAATTAGAGTATAAAACCAAAATGGAAAATTTATGGATATATACACCATGTAACTACACTTTTTGGTTGAAAAATGGTCAAAATTTTTGTGTCGTGTCAGGGTGGAAGTTGTGGTCAGCAGGTATAATTGCAAGTTAAAATGTCCAAAAGCAGAAGACCGCACCATAGTTCCTAATGTATTAGAGTCAAAATGGGAAAAACATTTACCCCGACATAGTTAACGGAGTGTATATGGGTGAAAAGAATAATTTAATAGAATTTATTATGTAAATTATTAGATGATTATTCAATGCTTCCATTATTACATGCCTCGATTTTAGACCATGATTCCAACCTAAATGGAAAGTGGTTGCAATGATCTCGTATGTGGATTAAATATCAATTTATTTCATACTATAAAGAGAGATACATTTAAGTAAATTGATATTTGGTTAGCTGTAAATGGACGATATTATGGATAAGATTTATAGAGGAGTTATGGGTGGTTTTATTAACCCAAAATGATGTTGAAATGTGTCTATTTTGGTTGGAATGATCTCTAAATTTATTGGGGGTTGACTGGAATCAATGAGGGTGAAGGATACGTTCACATATTGATTATCCAAAATAAATAGAGGGTTTGAGGAGAGGTTCTGTAAGGAATAAAAAGATCTTAGAACACATTTAAGATATTTATAATGTAGAATAGGAAGTAATTATCGTAAAAAATATAGAAGAGGAGTTTTAGTGTCATTCTATAAATAAAAAAGGTTCTTATATAAAAGATATTTTCCTAATTTGCGAAGTAATATCCAAATTGGATGACAATGATACCCATATACATTCGGTGTAAACTTCAAAGGAAAAGTAGTAAAATGACTTTAATTTCAATAAGATGTGTGTATATCTTACCTTAGTGAAATAATAAAAGGAGAAGAAGGAATCTTTTGAGTTGAGAGTGACAATTCGGAGATAGTGAGTTGGACCTAAAGTTTGTAAGTAAGTGGTCCTAGGAAAGGATTGACCTAGGACCAAACCCCTTATGAAGATAATTTATCTTTATAGTGATTTTTTTCATGACACAATACATATTCATACTCCTTATACATAACGCAATGAGGGTGAACCATTTAAATTCTCATGTTCTAATTTACATTATACATGAACACCAAAACATATCAAGTCTCCTAAATTATATGAGAAAAATGTTCATAAAATTTTACCCTTAAGGTTGAGAGGTTAAGATCCATTTACGTAAAGTAAAAAAAATGAAACCAAAAAAAATTAACTAAGTAGCACATTGAATACCCTGATTTACCCCCCCCCCCCCCAGGGTAATATCATAAAAAGTACCAATTTAATTGAAAAAATGTGGTATCATAGGGAAGGATTGTACATTTTTCCTTGTATTTTTTTCTCTAACTTGATATGATGTTTTGTGAAGTGAAATGGAATACACCATGAAGGATTGAGTGTTTGATGTAAATCATTTAAAAGAATTGAAGAAGGATTTCATTTCATATATAGAAGATTCACTTATATTTCTATGAGAATTTATAGAGAAGGGAATTGTTTTTTTAAGTATATGTGAATTTAAATTTGAAATAGATCAAGTAAAAATTGAGATTTATTCCTCAATGAAAATGGTATTGAAGGATTCCCTTTCAGAAGATGTGTTGAGGGAAGTTTCCAGTGGAACATTCTGCAAGGATATGTGGATAAATTTACAAGAAATCCATATAAAAGTTTAGGATATTTTCCATGGGTCAAAAGAAAAAATGAATGATTTTAGGAATAATTCATCCCATAAATTGTTTTCTCTAAAGAAGGTAATTTATTAACATATTTACCTATCAGATATTAACACTAGTTTATAGAAAGGATGTGGTATTTTATACCAAATCAAGGAGAATAAAATAATATGTGATTATGGTTATAAAATGGAAACAATGACATATTTCTATTATAATGGCTGATAATATATTAATAGAGAGGTGATCCAATATTTATAAGGAAGAGGAGATAAATAGAGATTCATGAATGAATCTGATTATATATTAATTAAATATGTATCCATAGAAGATAATATTTTTAGGAGATAGGTGATGGACCTAAAGTTTAGTATTAGGAAAATTTGACAAAAGATGAAATATCAAAGTGATTTCCCTAAATAACTCTCAAAGAGATCATAAATTAAATGGATACAGAAAATGAATTGAATATAAATATCAATCTACTCAAAACTGAACATGAAGAAATAACAAAAACAAGGATGGATGTTTCTTAAAGTATAGTTATGATAGTTATATAGTTCAAATAAACATATAATAATATCATAGAAATTGAGGAAAGGATAAATACCTTAAATGAAATGATGAAAATTAATCTAAAGGAAACCTCAAAACCAAAAAAATAATCTAGATATGAAATCTATAAGAAAAAAAACTTCCATGAAATTAGTAGTAAAAATATACAGACGCATCAAAGTGATACTATTACAGAAGGATCAGATACATCATGAGTAAGTGTTTCAAAATCAACAAGTCCATATATATGAGAATAACTCAAATAGTTCCAAAATCTCAATCAAGGATATACCAAATGAGGTATGATTAATATAGTAAATTCATTATTTTATATAACCATGATCAAATGGAAATGTATTAAAATTTTAGGAATGCATGGAAGGGTTAATATTTCATAAGGTGAAACTCCACTCCAATAACATATGAATAAATATTTTATATAAGAAATAATGTTCTTAATTTGGAGAATAGGTTTAATGTTTTGGATAATGAAAAATATCCTTAATAAATGGTGTATCAGGAACTAATATTAGGACACTCACAATAACTCTCTTGAAAGAAAAGCAGTAAAATATGGAAGAAAAATTATGAGGTTGTACAAGCTGTGAGATAAGTGGAAGAACAAGAAAAGGATAACCCATCGATGAAGAATAATTATTCCAAGAAGTAACTCTTGGTCATCAAGGATGAAGTTTTCCAAATTGGTTCCAAACAAGACACTAAAATAAAAAATATGATGTTTAATGGAAAAGAAATCCAAATGTGGGATCCACTATTGATGTATATCAATAATATACTTGTTAGAGTATGATCTATTCAACAAATATAGAAAATCCTAAGGTAATAAAAGATTAAAATGATCACATCCATGAAGATAATTGTTTAATAATTATCAAAATTGAGAGATCATTTGGAAAGAGTTTGAGAATATTAGCTAATATAAACATTGATGATGGTGAGGTTGAATATATGATTTCATTCCTTTCCCAAAATATAAAATAGGGAAAATTAAAGACAAAATTCAAAATTTTGGTCCATATTAACTATACCCATTCATTTAATTGATTATATTTTAGTTACCCCTCTCCAAATATAATTTATTACATAAAACTATCTAGGAATAGGTATATAATTAGAGAGGAGATATGATCCTTGGGGTGATTTTTATAAAAGAGAATATGTCATAAAGATAAAATAAGAATTGGTAAAGAAAAATACCTAGTGTTTTCTGGTTAGAAGAAGATCAAATGGAAAAAAGTGGAAGCCACCAAAATGAAATTTAGATATTTTTTATATCTAACAAGTTTTTTGGTGTTTTATATCATTTGAATAATTTTTGGATATCCAAAAGATATTGATATAGTAGAGTTATTACCATGATTGGTGTCCAAAAATTTCAACATCAACCATAAATGTCATGATCTTAAGACACAAGTTGTGTTGTTATAAACTTTAAAGTCTTTAATTCCCATAATATTTTTCTAAAAACATTGAAGGACTAAAAATTTTTGAGTATAGGTGGTATTTTATCTTCAAATTTTAACAGGTGGTAACAATTACATTATCAAGTGGTATGATCCTCAAATAGAATTCATTAATATTTTTAAATGAATGGTTTATGAAATTGTGATGAAGACCATGGGTTGTTTTTGATAAATCAAAGAGTTAAATCTACTCGAGATTTCATTGATTTTCATGAGTGACAAAGAAAATTTTGATGTTGTTTTTAAGGAATCGTGTTTCCTACATGGAGACCAGGCTTAATAGGACTAGAGGATTTGTTGACGACTTAAATTCTATGTGGGAGTTTTTCTCAATATATATATTAACGATTTCATCTATTATAAAAATTTGATCATGGGAGTTTTTTAGAGTTGGAAAATCTAACTAGAAATTGTTTTCATTTTAATTTAGAGGATTTAGATAATCAATAATCTATTCAAGAAAAGTATGAAGATGTTTTTAAATAATTGTAGAATACGTTAGATGAAGAATTCCTCCCTATCCTCATAGAGAAGTTCGAATCCCATGAGGTGTCCATATTGGTAGTTGAATACAAAGGGGGAATTTTTCTTTCATAGAGTTTCTTACAATGCATCTATGGGGATAGAGGTGTGAAAATGAAAATAGATAATCCCATTCAAAGGGGGTAGAGATTAATAGAAAATCATAGCATTTAATGGAATTTTAATTTCACTTTTTATTTCATTGTTAAAAATTTTGAGTAATATTTATTTTCATATGATGTGTCAGTTATTTTCAAATAAATGAAAATGGGGTATTTTTGATAATCCTAAAGGATTTTATTTTATTTTTTGAAAATACTAAATGTTGATAATAAGGATTATGGCCTTTATGAGAAATAACAAGGTTAGGGAGATTCTTGGAAGATTGTTAACAATGAGAATGATTTTTTGATGATTTATTTTATTGACAAGGTATTAAAAAAATTATGTTGGATACATAATCTACATAGGGGAAGAAAGGAAGACTAGAGGAAATATTGGAGTGGATAGAATAGATGTAATATATAAAAGGATGAAAAATGAACAACCAAATTATACCATTACATTGTGGTGTACATCATAAACGCAACAAATGAAATTTCCACATGAACCATGAAATAACACAAATCGTGGTACAGAAGGATTTTCCCAACATGGGCAACTAGAAATGCACTATTTCATGGTGGTCCTTGTGGTGGGATTATAGATCGCATCTATAAATGGTCTAGTACAATATGGTCATGGGGAAGGACATGGTCAAGTGTGATAGATGTGTTCCTGAGAAAAAACTGGCTCAATGACATCATAGTGAAATCCATAGTTGATGTGGAATTATATGTTAAATAAGGTCCAAAATGGTATTTACCATGACATATATGTTAGTGTGATTGATAAAGAGGATCCTTGTGCAACATGGGGAAGTCCATTGTGGGTGTGGTGGTGTTGGTGGTGATCCTGCTCAACAGGTAGAGATGTAAGATAAAATACCCAGCTAAAGGAGAATCACATCATGGAACAAGGCATTTGGGGTGAAAAATTTCCAAACAGTTGATTCCCTATCATAGTGGAATCTAGGGTTGATAGGTATAGCTATAAGATAAGACGAACAACAACAATAGACCATGATGTAGTTCCTATTATGTATTTTGGAGTTAAAATGATAAAATATTTCTCATAACACTGTGGTGAAGGACGTGTTGATGGGTGACATGAAGAATTTAGTATAATTAATTATAGAGATTCATGGAAGGTTATTAAATTTTTATATAATCATGTGTCTCAACTTTAGACTATGATTCTGGATTGAATCAAAAGTTATTTTTGTGATTCAATAATTTTAATAAATGTGTTTTTATTCAATTAAGTATATAGATAGAGATAAATGTTCCATGAAGTAGTTATTTGGTTGACTAAAAATGGAGGAGATCATGGAGTAGTTTTATATAGGAGTTATGGGTAGTTTTATTCACCTAGAATAATGCTGACCGATGACTATTTTAGTTGGAATGATTCTGATTTTAGTAGGGGAAACTGGAAGTAGGGAGAGAGATAGAGACCCACGCATACTTCTAATCTAAACTAAAACAATGGAACTAGTTGGGGACTAGAAGGAAGAATAAGATCTCACAAACCATTTTAGATCATTACAAAGTAGGAGAAGAATGAATTTTATAAAAAAAACAAAGAGAATATGAATTTCAAAGACATTATAGAAAGAATAAAGGTGATATTGTAAAGGATATTTTCATAATTATAGAAGTATAATTCAAAGTGGACTTCAATGATACCCGGATACATTTGGTTCACCCATATAAGTGAATCTAGTAATTGTACCAACATATCCATAAACTGTGTGGAAATCCTACCGTGGTGTAGTGATAAAAGTGGGAGGAAGAAGGTAGTGAATTGAGGGTGAAACTTAGGTGATAATTAATTTACCCAAAATTTTAAAATATGGTGATACTAGGTAACTATTGGCCTATATCTAACCCCTTGTAAAGATAATTTCTCTTTATAGTGATTTGGTTCATGACACAGTTCATATGCATGATCCTCAGATACAACCTAGTGAGGGTGAAATGAGTAAATTCTCATGTCCTAATTTACTTTATTCATGCACACCAAAATATATCAAGAAACAAAAATTATATCTTGAAAAATAGAATAATAAGTGACCCTAAATGTTGAGATATCAAGATCCATTTTGGGAAAGTGATACATTAAAATGAACAAGTAATTTAATTTGGTAATGCATTGCATACCCTGATTAACCCCCCCCCCCCAGGATAATCTCACACTAAGAACCTATTAATGGACCAAAAGGAACATGTCAGTTTCAATAAAATATAGTAGAAACAATGTCAAATTAAAAATAAAAATGTGTTTATGAAAGGTGGTGTGTCGAATGGAATATTGAAAAGGAATGAATCGATGCTCAACATTGAAGAGGAAACTATATTAGTTAATAGGGGAAATTATTTAAAATATTAATGTCACCACCACCTCCCCCAAAAGGTACCCCTCCTAGGTGGGAAATTATAGAAAGGAGATAATGACTCCCGATATGTGCCTATAATAGGCTATGGGTTCAATATAAGTCTTGTGGGTATATCATACACATGAATGGGAGGAATTACACTCTAATATTGAGAAACAATAGATAAGATAGAAACATCCATAAACTCCAAATCATAACTAAAGTAAAGTGATATGTCAACACATGAATGTAATTTTATACAATAAAAAACTATAAAAACTATAAGTACCAAAAATAGAATCCTTGGAAGTGACCTCAAAGCCTAAAAAACTCTGGTACATCTCCCCAAGATATTAATTTCTATCCCAGTATCCAACTTTCTCTGATGAACCTAATAACAGTTTATAAATGCATATTGTGAGAATAACAAGTATACTCAGTAGGGTCCTCTCCATATCCTTTGGTGAAAAAGATAAATAAATCATACTAAATCCCAGTGATTGAAAAGTAAAGATAACTCATCACCTAATTGGGTGTATTAAATCTCCAACCTCACTATGGTTCTCTCACAAAGTATCACATATGAGAAAAATATAACAGCTAACATAATATCAAAGAAGGTACCCTACTTCCACTACCCCATTGGTTTTCCTCTATTACCAATGTCACGCATCTTGATCCACCGATCCCAAAAATAAAGTCAACCTAAAAACACCTAGGATATTGTATCATACCATACACCTTATGCATCTCATCTTATCATCATCATGTCACATGCCACCCATGCACTAAATTTTTACATAATACCTTGCCACATATCTAGATACAAACCAAGTGGTTTTGGGGTGCCACAATAGCCAGTATGTTGAGTATTATACCATAATAAATCACATCACATACATTAAATACCTATTAAAATCCATAAGATACTATATATAGAGATAAATTTGTGTGAAATAATCAAAATCCATTACAACCCTCTATATATGCTGGGAAAAAAATACCTCAATGTGACATCTCATTATTTTTGGAATGATTGTGTTTGTTGACAGAGCCAGTATATCATATTATAGTATGGTTGGTGTTGCAGAAGTAGAAGCTTTTAAGGTTGCATAGTTTCCCAGTGTTTGCCATATTTTTTTCCTCAAAAATGGGATTTGGTTTTATATAAAAGTAAGGATTTATGCATAGAATAATGGGATAAGTCCACAAGGAGTATGTATAATCTCAAAGAAAAATTAGAGAAGTAATGGATTCCACATAGAAGAAATACTATGTAGACTGATATGGAGGCTTGTAGTTTTTGGTAGAATATGGATAATTAAGGCTGCCAAAATGGGTTATGCGCTATGAGAACCGCATAAAAAGATTAGTTCATGGGAGGCTCATCATTTGTGGTATTAGATGATGATTTAATTATCACATCAAATGGATTTTTATTTGTAGGTGAGGATAGTGATTTAATGTGTGCTGCAAATGAATCAAGCACTTTGTGGACCACATAAAAGGTTCAGTGCATGGTGATGACTAATATGTAAAGGAGTTGTTGGTAATTTTCATTATAAGGTTTTGTGGGATTTATTTTCCTATATAAAGGGACATTAATCACATAATTATATAGAGATATAATTTCATTAGAGGATATCATCACTGGAAGAATTTTCCTAGGTCCAAAGTGGTTCATGAATGAGTTTTTTCCAAAGGAGGTTGTTCACAAAGGAAGTTCATAAAATGGGTTTTTGGACCACTTTAGATCACAAAGGAAATGTATTCATGAAGAATCAATCATCCATGATGCGAAGCTAGTATAAGAAGAAAAGGTTTTACATTGATCACTCATGCTATGCAGTGAAGAGGTTTTCAGGCAGGAATTAAGGTATTTTGTGGAGAATCAAAAACAGTTTGTGAAAGGAATCTCCAAAAATAAAATGTTACATAGTGAAGTGTATTTTTCCTTCTAAGTGAAAATGGAGATACACTAAACACACATTGTGAAACTATTATAAGATGATGTATATAAATATAAGATTCTTTGTAATAATTATTGATAACACTTCATTGGATATAGAAATGATCATTCAAATTTTAATTAGTTGTAAAATAAGAGGGACAGTGTGTCCACTTCAAACTTTGTAACAAAATTCTACTTTGGTAAATTTAGAACATTGTCATATTTTTTTTATAATCCTTGGAAATATCTCATTATGGGTGAAATATATAAAATTTTAATGTCTTGGAAATTCTTTAATTTATTCTCATACATTGTTATTGGAAAGGGAGAGAAGAGTGTTTTGTTTAATGATGAAACAAGATCTTATGGGGAAGTAGTTTTAATCTATCATACACTAATTCACCCCCCCCCTCTGGGTATTTAACCAAGTTGGGATAACAATATATATATAAGAAATATTACCATCACACATACTAATACATAAAACTACAAGGAGAAGAGAGTAGGATAAGAGTGTGTAGTCTGCCATCTATTCCTTGTTAACCTGGATGTCATGCAAAACACCCTCCTAGAGTCCACTGTGTTTCAGTAACCCAACCAACATGGCTAGGGTATTTTATTAAATCACATGAATATATATATATATATATATATATCTCACAACAACATTATAAGAATCAACATAGTTTTGGAATCAATTGCAGTTATCATCACTTAGAAACCTTACTTCCACTAATACGAAAATATATCCTATAATCAAAAAAATATTCAAAACACAGTAATATAATTCTTTATTTTCATTAAACATATCATATTTACATAATCATCTATCTTTATTATTAAACATTAATTTAACATGATCATCAATTGATTCCCATTTCATCTGAGCATAAACCAACTGATCCCATAGTTTCTCAAGATTATCATCGTTTATAGTCCATTAAACCACAAACCCTTGAGTTAAAACATTTATTATTCACTATCATTACTTAATTATAGGTATATTGGTACTAATTCTAAGCTACCATAAAATAGATATATAAACCATACACAAATATCTTCTTCAAGTAGTGGTGAAATAAATAAAAAAACAAGAAACTTGGTCATCAATATTTTAAAGAAGATTCATTATCTAACAAGCATCCCATATTCCTTCACAATAATGGAAAATCCCATCTCCAACCCATTCCATCAGTCCTGGTTCCATCTAAAACACCACCATGCATATCACCATTAATCTTGTCATCATAGGCACCAAATTCTACCACAAACTCAGGAGCCCCCACTCATGTCTCATCAACCATCAGTCATCCCAGACTCACATCATGTTACTTATAAAGGCTCACATTTAAAGAACTCCGATAAGGCGGCAAGGAAACCAAAAACATTCAACATGGTATCTAGACCCAAAAACTAATGCATCCATCCTTAATAATTATGTGGTTTTACTCATCCCCAAACATTTATCTTTATCAAACATTTGGTTCATTATGTCTTGAATTAACCAATTCATTAATCAATTGTTACAACAGTATAAAACCTAAGGAAACATCTATCAATATCCACAAATAATTAAAAAATAAATCAAGAATAAATTTTATTTTCCTAAAACTTTATGAAAGAATGGTATCATTAAACATGATTCAAGCATAACGTTAATTTCCATCAATTTATAAGAAAATATTTCATTAAAAATGAATATTTCATATTTCTAATCAAATAGAATTACTATATTCATTATTTTTTATCTAATAATTAATTTTATATTTATGTTATTTGACCAATTTCATCATATAAAATATTCTAAACTATATAATAATAAACATGATAATCTAAATCATAAAAATAGATATCACACAATCTATAAAATCAAGAGAAAAGTTGTTAACGTGGTGCAAACATATGTGATCGCTATAACCAAAACCAAGTTCCATTTTTAAATGTAGTTTAATATTTATTAATGTTAATTATTCTGTCATCCAAAGATATAAACAAAGTTAACTTTAGTATTTCACATAAAATAATTGGGGAAGTAATGAATACACTGCCTCGATTTAGAAATTAAATGTTCTTTACATGATAAGGGATAATTGAGGATCAAGCACCCCTGAAACCGAAGAATGATTCATTAGAATCTGTCCTTGAAAAACCAATAACAACCAAGCTTGGATTTTAGTCCCAAATCCCATTTAAAATACACAATGAACACACTGGTAAAAATAATAATGGAGGGTAAAATAATAGGAGGAAAAATGGGTACCCTGATCCAAAATATTAAAATCTCCACGAACCTAGGGTTGAAAACTACAAGGAATCAATCAAGAGTATCCAAGGGATGTAAATCCGACACTTTCTAGGGATAAAACCCAGAGAAAATTCCTCAACATGAGAGAAAACACAAAGAATCCCTATTTTAATCTCGAGGATTTGGAAAATGTAGGAAAACTCAATGAGGAAGGAGAATACTGATTATTAGTGGAAGGAATAGCCTATGACCACATACAAGGAGTCCCATTAGGATTTTTTTGTTTCCCCTTTTGAAAAAAATATGATCTGAGTAATAATTTTGATGGTGTCATCCATTTCAGTGCATGTTTAGACGCTACCACAACTTTCACTGTAACACCCCAACCCTAGATTCCTAGAGTTGGTGCATTATTTTAATACATTGGAATGATTTCAAGGAATCATGTCTAGAAAGACCGATCAGTTTAGCAGTCTTGGAAAATAGATTACATACATGAACGTTACATTAAACTTTCTAACATACAAAAAAAATAATTCTTTGATAATGCCATTGTTCCCTTAGCTTAACCTTGTATCTCAAATATAAAACACTTCTTGAGATCCTGGGAAAATAAAACATAAGAAAGGAGTGAGCTCAGATGCTCGGTAAGGGTAAATAATTTAGCGAAAGCTATAAACTTTAAAGGAAAGATGTGTAATAAAACAACATCCTTCTAAACCTTAACTTGAACATAATATGGAAAACATAAATCAAAAATTACCATATAAACATGCACATGGATATTCTACTAGTCGAATAATCCCATTTAATAACTAATTTCATAATGAGGGAATGTATAGTACCGGACATTAATTTCTGTGTCAAAGTGTCATGCCAGGACCTATGGGCTAACTGTAACTGCACCCAAACCCGGAGAGCCACTGTAACTAGACTCTATCCTGGAGAGCCTCTGTAACCGGACTCCAACCTGGAGAGCCTCTGTAACTATACTCCAACCCAGAGAGCCTCTCTAACCAGACTCCAACCTGGAGGGTCTGCTGTAACTGGACCCCAACCCGGAGGGCTTACTTTTACTAGTCCCCAACCTGGAACATACTACTCTAATACATTCATCATAAAAAAAGGTTGTAATATAACGTAAACATTCATATTAAAACTCGCATAAAAAATTAAATACTTTATCCATAAACCATGAATAGTATAAAAATAACACATCCACAGTTAAACATATCAAAAAACAATAAATTAAATATGAAAGATTTATATCATAATAAATCAACTACAAACAAGTTTAAAATCCATTAAAAGATGTTGACATAGATGAAAATGATCTATAAGTTTCTTTGAGAGAAATACCTATTTTTCATGAAATCATTTAAAATTATCACAATTTATAAAGGTAGTCATTTAAAAGGGATTTTGGGATCAAATTGTCCCATACTACTTTGATAACTTTTAAAATAATTATCATTTCAAAACATTCATGTCCATATAAATAAAATGTTAAAATCATTTTGAAAACATGGATATCAATTAAAAGGGTTTAGAAAGATAAATCTTTAAAACATTTAAAATGATGTTCTAGTTGAATATACCCTCACATAAAACCTTAAAAGATTCCTTTTGAAATCGTTTTTATAAAATATGGGTATCTAAGACAAGTATGTCCTAGAAAATACTTACACATGAACAATCTCAGATAATAATGAGATTGAGGAAATAACCCTTACCTCGTTGTAATCAATCGAGTCATATGAAAAATAGTCTATAACAACAAAATGAATCACATAATATCATAAATATAATGAGGATCAGGATAATATATATCAAATAGCAGTACACAGTACACCACATGCAATAAATAAGTGGTGAACAATGGAAATCTCACGGAATTAAAAATGAGATAAGAAACCCCTTACCTTGCACTTTCCTTTGGTCGGGGGTACGTTTAACCTCCTATATAATGACTATATTACGTTATTAAATTATAAAAAAAACCATATTAATATTTATTATATCATACATGATTCATTTTTTACTTTATACTACCCATTTAATAATTATTTCCATGTTAAATTAACATTTTGGGTAATACTCGCTATCTTTATCGTATGTGTTTTAACTTGTTATTCTTGATCATATCATTTAGATAATTATTTAAATGATTCCAGAATATAAACCTTGATTTATATATCATATATATTTAGAATATAAATATTTATAATATATGTATATATGAAATGGAAGGCACTGTTTTTGGAGACAGTAGGTCATATGTACGCATAAATGTTGTTTCCGTTTTCTTATCATATTAAAAAAAGTAAGTGAATAAGATATATATGTAACTACATATATATATATTTAGTAGAATTATTATGTCATATATTACATACTTATTAATAATATATATTTTTTATAATCATCGTTGAATGGTGAACGTGGAAATGAATTTCATCGTGTCGTGGAAACGGTAATCCGTACGCACGCACGAGCGACAATGTCATTATATTGATGAAGAAATAATATGTAATTAGATGGTATATAATATATAAAGAATAATTAATATTTTATATCTATTATTTACATCATTTATACTCATTATTATACTCATCCAAATAATGAATTGTTTGAATAACAAACTACACCATGATCTGGAGACGGTAATCCGTACGTAAGCACGTATGATGACTTTGTCATTAATAGGATGGATGGAATAGTTAATATGGTTGTAAAATTATTATAAAAACATCACAGTATATAGAATATACTGGATTTATTATTTTATAATGTAATCAACAAAGAAATAGGAAGTGGAAGAAGAAATGAACTTGAAAGATGTGATTAAATATTTACCACTTCTTTGGGTTCTTCCTTTTGACTTGATCAAAATAGCTATTTAGGTTGGCTTTCTGACCAAAGTAAGGCCTCTATAATTAAGGTAGAAAAGTTGGTAGGATATTTGGGAAGGGTTCGGCCAATCCAAATGGCTTTGGAGGTGTTATTGTTAGAGAAGTAGAAGTTCCCTTTTATAAGAGGGGTGTGGGTCAGTTTAGGAAAAGATTAAAGTATTAATTTATTATACAATAATATTAGGTTTATAATGGATACAAATGAATTTATTTAGAGCCTTAGGTAGTTATGGGTCTAAATCCTCTCCACCAATAGGTTTTAGACAAGTTTAGGTTACCATTTTAACCTTGTCTTTTAGATTTAACTCTTAGTTAAGTAGTTTAACTTTTACAGTGTCTTCTTGTATTCTTAAACAATATGGTTAATAAACATACTCTAAACATAAAATAGAACCTCAAGTGGTTCATTAATGAGAAATATAATATTATTTAAGCCCTTTTTCCGAACCTTAGATTTTTATGAATATTATATCAACTAATAATATAGTTTTTTATACTATTTGATGTCAATTTTTACACTATTTGGTATTTGTTTTTTGTTAAAATCATAACAGCATGATTACATAGAACCAAATTGATTGAATCAACCGTAAAATGTCATATTAACCTATAAAATTAGTAGAATTTATCAAAAGTCTCAAATTACATTTATTTGGGTATATATAATATCAATTATTTTAATCTTTTATTAATAAGGTAATTACTGTATCATCATTGTGTCGTAAATAAATTTAATTATTTAATGTCTAAAATTATAAGTAAAATACCATTATGTATGAAATATTTTTATCTTTATAATGAATATTTATAATCGAATTTATCTTTTGCATAACCTTATATTAAAAATGTTTTAGTTATGAAAACTTGAATTTAACACTTTTAACTCTTTTTTAAATTAAATAATAATAAATGTCATAATCTTATCAAAGTGTACCTAAAGGATCATATTTTATTCCTAAGGTTGTTATTGTTCTAATTATACTTATCCAATAGAATTAGGACATGTGTTATGGTATTTGTCATATAATTGTTTACCCTTAATTACCCTCTTTACTCTTAACCATGGTAAATAAAAGTCAAAAGTTACTATTCACCAAAAATTATTTTCATATTATTGAACAACATTTTACATAGTGATATTAATCTTGTCTCTTGGATTTTTTAAATTCAACTCATAGAAGTGATAAAGTTGTGTTTTATCCAAATTTGCAAATGCTCCTAGGAGGTGGGTAAAAGATGGTAAAAAGTTCGATAAAATTTTATATATATAAACTTATTATAAAACGAATCCAATGAATTAAATTGAACTTATATAGGTATTATATATCTATTTTGACTTAAAATAAATTAAAATAAAATAAATAATTTTTTAAATAAAAATATAGTTTTAAATAATATCACAGTGTTTTTCACTATTCATCAAAAACTGAAAGTTTTCAGAAAAATACCTAAAATTTACCATAAGATAATTTTGATATTCTGAATTAAAAAATGAGGTATATTTTACCAAATTAAAAACATATAAGTTTCATTTATTAATTTAAAATTAATTCCCATTATAAACCAAAAAGTGGGTTTAAAAATAAGTAAAACCTATCAAAAGATTGACATGTGTTTATGTTAAATATAATTGTGAAATTACTTATAATGACCAACATTGTATTAAATGATAAAAATATAATATAATTATACTTCCAAACTATTAAAATGTATAATTTAACACTAAAAATTATTTTTATTAAAAAATTTGTTTTCATTTAAAATCTAGTATTTTTCACTATTCACCCAAATATGTAAATTATCAGAAAAACACCAAAAATTTATTGAAACTAAATTTTTATGTCTCTATTCTAAAGAAGAAGTTTATTTTGTCAAATTTAATATATAAAAGTGTCAAATATTTTATTTAAAAATGATTCTCCATTAAAAGGTGGTAAAATTGCATTTTTTTTAAAATATTTCATTTATCTGGAAAAAAATGAATTTATTCTTAAATTATGTCTAAGAGACTCATAATATGGATTCTAAAATTATAAGGATTATAAAAAATTCGAAATTTAGTTATTACTATTCATAACCGCTTTTGAAAGGCTAGTTTGGTAAGTCGTGGTGCGCTCGAACTCGGTGTTGCGTGCATCACAAGCTATTGAATTACTTTAATGAGAAAATGTACTATTACATCTTGGGGTGTTACATTCTCCCCTCCTTCAATAAATTGATTCCGCGCAATTTGAAATTGTTCTTCGAAAATAAATGGTTAAAAATAGAAAAATTCCTTTGTGGAAAATCCACATTGGAAATTGGGTTAATAAAATTTCATCTTAATAAGAGGGAAAGGTAAATTAAAAAGTTACCACCAAATTATGATCTTGATTAGGAGAAAATTAGTGGAAATTAGAGACACATAATTTGTGGGAAGACATAAATATTTATAGGGAGTGATTGAGGTCATCAATCACAATATATCATTTAAGTATATTTACATAACAAATCTATTATCAAAACCATTTTTAATACCAAAATACATAAAAGGAGTATATAGTATTTATTTTCTTTTTTAAAAACATTTCAGATTGTTAATGAAGCCAAAGATCAAATAAAACTCGCGGTGCTGGAATGGTCATTGTCACTGCTTACGTTAAAAGGATACATTCTTTTTTTGTTGTTTAGTAAAATGCTTCGTAGTAAAAGATTCCCTTTGAATTAAATGAAAAGTCAAAGGTGTTTATACAGCGTATAAAAGAAAGTCGGGTATTAAAAAAATATGCCTCAATGAAAGGATATTGAGACGAAGTCCCTTAACTAAATTTTAATAATTAATTTAGTCATATAATAAGAGGTAATATATATATATATACTTAACAAGTAGAGTTACATCCTTTAACTAATTTCTACCACAAACTCATCTTTCACTCTAAAAGATAATAGAACGTAAAAATATTCTATTTATCCTAATCATATAAAGTTTCAAAAATAATGAATTTATAATTCATCTATCAAAATATTTAAAAACACTACATTATACAAGCCCAGACGTCACGTAGGTTAGTGGTAGGTGATGCACCCCTGTCATCCTTTGGTTGCAGGTTCAAGTCTCGTGGCCTTGCAGGACGTGGAAGGTTATCACCCAACCTTTAGGTTTTCCTTCTTATGAAAATCCAAAAATAATCTCAAGAAATTATTTAACCTTAAAAATAGTATTCAATGTCAAAATTAATATATTCCAACCTTTATACTTATCCAAAATACTTCTATCCAAACTCACAGTCCAAAATTTATAAAGAAGGTAAATGCAATGAGGATCCTTTTTTCCATGTAATAACATGTAAATACCTTCATCATGTATTCTTTTAAAACATAGTAACACCCTAAATTACCATAAAACCTTTTTGATTACATTCGTGCACCCTTATTCATTATAGTATACCGGATATACTCATTCTATCCAAAAATGTTGTAAACTCCAACAATGACAGAAAAAAAAACCATTAGCCAGTTCAAAAGATGTCAATAATATCCAATATACTAAATAAATAATCTATTATTCCAAAATCAATACCTCATTATATGGACTATATTATGGATTACCTTTCCTTTAACCATGTATTTTCTAAAGTGTAGAATTCTATTAAGTCACCTTTCTTAGAACCATATAATCACAAATTTTCTATAAAATAGTACTGCAGTATAATCCTTATTTATCTCCATAATTCATATAACCTGTATATTGTTGATACAAAACACAAATGAAATAATTATATAATAATAAAATAAGAAAACTATTTATTCCTCTTCATTTGAGGTAGTATCATAACTTGATTATTATCCAATAGATTCATTTGTAGTATACTCTGATGACTGGGACATTGATTCGCGTAGTGTCCCAATGCCTTGAAGATGAAGAATTTTATATTTGAAACCTTTTTCTTACCCTTGCAATCACATACTTGGTGTCCTTTTTCTCCAAACTTAAAACAAACTCCCATTCCCTTCAAGCATTTACTAAGGTGATTCTTTCCACATTTATCACATATGGGAATATCCTTCTTTCCCCTCTTCTCTTTATTCATCTTTCTCTCTACCAAACTTTTCTTCTCTTGCTTCGCTTCAAAGCCATAGGACTCAGAGAATTATTTACTTATCTTATTAACACATGATATTATTTCTTCATATGTTGAGAATATATGGGAGACTATTTCCCTTATAAATGTTGGCTTAATACCATGAAAGATATGGTCCTTCTTACTTACGTATTGTCGGAGTTCTCATTCCTTCTAATAGGTGCCATTTCTAAACAATGACTTACACTAAGTCAGTTTATGAATCACAGTTAATAATTACAAACTTATAAAATACCTAACGTAAATTGAAAAGTTTACGGATATAATCCATAATAAAAATAAAAAATCTTTGAGGAAGTATTTACTCCTAAATCCTTCATAATGGTTTGTAATGAAAATGTGAATTATCCTAAGCATATCTCTCAGGAGTGTCGTAACCTAGAGTGCAGTAAGGACCTTTATCGTATACCAGTTCTTGTTCGAGTCTAGCTCAAAGGGGTGTTTTCAGGTTTTACCCCTAGGTACATTTGTGCCAGATCCGCCTCTACCTGCTCCTATCCAGACAGATATGTATTGCTTGTAAAACTCACAAAATCTCAACCTTACCAAAATTCAAGGGAGTTATTCTATACTAATCATCAAATTCTATATTAGGGTAGTATTCTCTAATCAGAGTTTATCTAAATCTATTTCCATGGTTATTTTTAAACTTCATCTGATACCACCTGTAATGCCCCGACCCTAGATTCCTAGAGTTGGTGCCTTATTTTAATACATTGGCATCATTTCAAGGAATCAAGTCCCGAAAGATTGATCAGTTTAGTAGTCTTGGAAAACATATTACATGCATGAACATTACATTACACTTTCTAACATACAAAAAAAATAATCTTTTGAGAATTCCATTGTTCCCTTAGCTTAACCCTGCATCTAAAACATAAAACACTTCTTGAGATCCTGGGAAAATAAAACATAAGAATTGGGTGAGCTCAAATGCTCAGTAATGGTAAATAATTTAGTGGAAGCTATAAACTTTTAAGGAAAGATATGTAATAAAACAACATCATTTTAAACATAAACTTGAACAAATATGGAAAAAATAAATCAAACATTACCATATAAACAATCACATGGGTATTATACTAGTAAAATAATAACATGTAATAACTAATTTCATAATGAGGGAATGTATAGTAATGGACTTTAATTTTTGTGTCAATGCCTCATGCCAGGACCTATGGGCTAACTGTAACCGGACCCAAACTTGGAGAGCCTCTATAACCGGACTCCATCCTAGAGGGCCTTTGTAACCAGACTCCAACCCGGAGGGTCTACTGTAACCAGACCCTAACCCAGAGGTCTTACTTTTATCGGTCCCCAACCCAGAACATACTATTCCAATACATTCATCATAAGAAACGGAAGAAATATAACGTAAACATTCATATTAAAACTAGCATACGAAATGTCAATACTTTATCCATAAATGATGAATGGTTTAAAAATAAAACATCCACAGTCAAACATATCACAAAAAATTCAATACAATAGGTAATATTTGTATCATAATAAATCAACTTCAAACAAGTTTAAAATCCATTAAAGCATGTTGACATAGATGAAAATGATCAGTAAAATGCTTTGAGAGAAATACTATTTTTTCATGAAATCATTTAAAATTCTCACAATTTATAAGGTAGTAATTTAAAAGGGATTTTTGGATCAAAGTGTCTCATACCACTTAGATACATTTTAAAATAATTATCATTTCAAAACATTCATGTCCATATAAATAAAATGTTAAAATCATTTTGAAAACATGGACATCAATTAATAGGGTTTAGAAAGATAAACCTTTAAAACATTTAAAATGATGATCTAGTTAAATAAAACCTAAAAAAAACCTTAAAAGAATCCTTTTGAAATAATTTTTTATAAAATATGGTTATCTATGATATATATGTCCCAGAAAATACTTACACATGAACAATCTCAGATAATAATGAGATTGAGGAAATAACCCTTACCTCATTGTAATCAATTGAGTCATATGAATAACAGTAAATAACCACCAAATGAATCCCAGAATATCATGAATATAAATAGAATCATGATAATATATATCAAATGAAAGTATACAATACACTACATTCAATAAATAAGTGGTGAACAATGGAAATTTCACGGAATTAAAAGTGAGATAAGAAACCCCTTACCTTGCACTTTCCTTTGGTCGAGAGTACGTTTAACCTCATGTATAATGACCATAGTATGTTATTAAATTATACTAGAACCATATTCATATTTATTATATCATACATGATTCATTTATGACTTTATACTACCCATTTAATAATTATTTCTATGTTAAATTAACATTTTGGGTAATACTCGCTTTCTTTATCGTATGCGTTTTAACTTGTTATTCTTGATCGTATCATTTAGATCATGATTTAAATGATTCCAGAATATAATAATTGATTTATATATCATATATATTTAGAATATAAGTATATATAATAAATGTATACATGAAATAGAAGGCACTGTTTATGGAGACGGTAGTCCATACATACCCATAAACGTTGTTTTCGTTTTCATATCATATTGAACGGAAGTAAGTGAATAAGATATATGTAAGTACATACATATATATAAATATTAAGTATAATTATTTTTTCACATATTACATACTTATTAATAATATATATATATATATATATTTATAATCATCGTTGAATGGTGAATGTGGAAATGAATCTCATCGCGTTGTGGAAACGGTAATTCGTAGGTACGCACGAGCGGCAATATCATTATATTTATGGAGAAATAATATGAAATTGGATGGTATATAATATATACATGATAATTAACATTTTATATTTATTATTTACATCAGTTATACTCATTATTATACCCATCCAAATAATGAAATGTTTGAATAACAAACTACACCACGACGTGGAGACGGTAATCCGTACGTATGAACGTATGATGAATTTTTCACTTATAGGATGGATAGAATAATGAATATGGTTTTTACCATTTTTATAATAAAATAAAATTATATAGAAGATACTGGAGTTATTATTTTAGAATTTAAACAACAAAGAAAGAGGAAGTGAAAAAAAATAACTTGAAAGAGGTGATGAAATATTTACCTCTTCTTTGGGTTCTTCCTTTTTACTTGATCGAAAGAGCTATTTTGGTTGGATTTATGACCAAAGTAAAGCCTCTATATTGAAGGGATGAATTTTGGGAGGATATTTTGTTAGGTTATGGCCAAGAAAAATGGATTTGGAGATGTGATTTTGAGAGAAGGGGAATGCCCTTTTATAAGAGGGGTGAGGGTCACTTTAGGAAATGATTAAAATGTTAATTTATTATACAATAATATTCGGTATATAATGGCTCCAAATGAATTTATTTAGAGTATTAGGTTTTTATGGGACGAAATCCTCTAAAACAATAGGTTTCATACAAGTTTAGGTTACCATTGTAACCGTATATTTTAGATTTAACTCTTAGTTAAATAGTTTAACTTTTACTATGTCTTCTTGTATTCTTTCACTATATGGTTAGTAAACTTACTCTAAACTTATAAGAGAACCTCAAGTGGTTATTTAATGACATATATAATATTATTTCAGCCCTTTTTTCAAACCTTATATTTTTAAGAATATTATATCAACCAATAATATAGTTTTTTTTAAACGATTTTTTTTCAATTTTGACACTATTTGGTATTTGTTTTTTGTTAAGATCATAACAGCCTGATTACTTCAAAAAAAATTATTGAATCAACCATAACATTTCATATTAACCTATAAAATTAGTATAATTTATCAAATGTCTCAAATTACAATCATTTGGGTATTTATAATATCAATTAATTTAATCTTTTATTAATAAGGTAATTATTGCATCATCATTGCGTGCTAAATAAATTTAATTATTTAATGTATAAAAATTGTAAATAAAAATACCATTATGTAGGAAATCTTATTATCTTTCTAATTACTATTTATAGTCGAATTTATCTTATTTATATCCTAATATAAAAAATGTTTTAGTTATGAAAACTTGAATTTAACACTTTTAACTCTTCTTTAAATTAAATAATAATAAATGTCCCAATCTTATCCAAGTGGACCTAAAGGATCATATTTTATTCCTAAGGTTGGTTTTTGTCGAATTATACTTATCCAATAGAATTAGGATATGTGTTAGGGTAATTGTAATATCATTTTTACCCTTAATTACCCTATTTACTTTTAACCGTGATAAATAAAAGTCAAAGGTTACTATTCACCAAAAATTATTTTCATCTTATTAAACCACCTTTTACTTATTGATATTAACCATGTCTCTCGGATTTTTGAAATTCAACTCACAGAAGCGGTAAAATTATGTTTTATCCAAATTTGCAAACGCTCTTAGGAGGTGGGTAAAAGACGGTAAAAAGATTGATAAAATTTTATATATCTAAACTTATTATAAAATGAGTCCAATGAATTAAATTGAAATTATATAGGTATTATATATCTATTATGACTTAAAATAAATTTAAATAAAATAATTATTTATTTAAATAAAAATTCAGTTTTAAATAATAACGTAGTGTTTTTCACTATTCATCAAAAACTGAAAGTTTTCAAAAAAATACCAAAAAATTACCATAAGATAATTTTGATATTCTGAATTCAAAAATGAGGTATATTTTACCAAATTAAAACATATAAGTTTCATTTATTAATTTAAAATTAATTCCTGTTGTCAAAACCAAAAAGCGGGTTTTTAAAAAAAAATAAAACCTATCAAAAGATTGACATGTGTTTATGTCAAATTTAAATGTGAAATTACTTATAATAACCAAAATTATTTTAAATGATAGAAATATAATCTAATTACACTTCCAAACCATTAAAATTTATAATTTAACATAATAAATTATTTTGATTAAAAAGTTTTTTACAGTTAAAATTTAGTATTTTTCACTATTCACCCAAATATGAAAGTTAATAGAAAAACACCAAAAAATTATCAAAACTAAATTTTTATGTCCTGATTCTAAAGAAGAAGTTTTTTTGTCAAATTGAATATATGAAAGTGTCAAATATTGGATTTAAAAATAATTCTCCATTAAAATGCGGTAAAATTTCATTTTTTGAAAAATACTTCTTTTATTTGAAAAAAAAGAATTGGTTATTACATTATTTCTAAGAAATTCATAATATGGATTCTAAAATTATAAGGATTATAAAAAATTCAAATTTTAGTTAATACTATTCATAACCGCTTTTCAAAGGTTAGTTTGGTAAGTCCTGGTGTGCTCGAACTCAGTGTTGTGTGCAGCACAAACTATTGAATTACTTTAATGAGATAATGTACTATGAAATCTTGGGGTGTTAAATTCACCATGGTATGGCCTTGTTCATGGATTTCTTCAATGTTCTATTCAAAACACCCTGTGTTAGGCATATTTTCCTCATCTTAGGTGTTTTCTCCTCAATATTCCCAAGACCATATATGTGGTGATGTACTCTTATTTTTTGGATACTTATTCCTCCAAGGAACCATGCTTAGTACAACACCCTTACCTTGGAGCATCGAGTTTCTCATTCAGAAAATAGTGAATGAGGTCCTAAATAGCACTCCAAAACCGCTTAAACCCCATTATTATAGTAATAGTACACCAAGAACCACATGTTCAACCACTAAGTTCCCTAAATTCACAAAACCACATCTTCCACCAAGGCTTGGTGATATCAATAAAGGACAAGACCACTCCCTATCATCTGGAACACCTCAAAACTCCTCCTCAACACCAAAAATCATTGAAAAAAACAATGTAATGGTTGGGAAGGTCTAGAACACTTCATTAAATTCCTCTCAAACAATTATCATCTTTAATAATTAAAAATAAATTTGAAGAGGATGAAAAGAAAAGGGGTTGTCTGAATAGCCACACTATGATATACCTCTCAATAATCATGCCATCACAAGAGCATATACAGAACACCTATAAGACTAAGGCACAAAGATATATAACACTAACAACCATATTATAAATAATTTTTAGTGGGAGATACCTCTCAAACAAGATTAAGGTCACAAATAAGGAATCAAGGAAGAGAAAACTATCTCATAATCTAGATAATGGTCAAAAACTATGAAACATCAATACAAAAGACGAGATAAGTAACAAGAAACTCCGTACATTGTGTGTGTATTTGTGACTCGTATTCCCAAGTACTCTCTTACACACCTTCATACCATTAAAGGAAACAAACCAAGGGAATATAATGAAAATTAAATACCTTCTTCTATGTCTTATAGTCTTCACTTTCTACTCCTCAAAGGTCACATAATTATCAATGTCTATTTTCCCAATCAATTATGTGAGGGTCTTCATGAAGATAGTGGAAAATGTGCGACACATAATTATCAATGTCTATTTTCCCAATCAATTATGTGAGGGTCTTCATGAAGATAGTGGAAAATGTGCGACACATAGGGGAAATCATACATCTAGATCATATATGAGGGTTTTCATACTTGATATGCAATGGATCATACCAGATACAACGCCTCAAAAGGCCTAATAAACTAGTGAGTAAGCCTACTCCCATGGCTAAACATTTATTTCCCATGATGAGGAATCACCTTCAGGAATAAATGATCTCCCACATTGAACTCCAGTGACCTCCTACTATGGTCTTTATAAGATTTATAATGATCTTACACTACCTTCATCCTCTTTTTAACAACCTGAACTATCTCTGTTATGATCTACAATTATTTATGCCTAAGAATTATTGACTCTCTAACCCCAATCTCTCAAAATGAAGATTGGAAAGGTATGTCATACAAAACATCAAACGGTGTTATAACCATGGTAAAGTGAAAACTATTATTGTAATAAAACTAAACCAAAGACATAGTTATCATTGAAAAACCTTTAATTTCTAGGAAACATGATTAAAATATATTCTCAAGAGCCAAGCTGGTCCACTCTTCTGGTCGTTTATTTGTGAATGAAAATAAATGTTAAGGCACAAATGAGATCCAAAAGCATTCTAGCAACCTATCAAACCCATGAATATTAAATAAGGATCCTGATCATATATCATCATCCTTGGAACTCCATGGAGCCTCACCTCATCTTCTAAGTACTACTTCAACAAAAAATTCACTGAGCTTAACTAATTGATTTCTAATAAGTGATCTAACATTTTAAAACATACCAATTCACCCATATAGAATCATACCCACTCAGATATCAGGGAAAAATAGTTAAAGTTGCATTTAAATACCCCCCACTTCCACTGAGGAACATATAATAGAGGGAGAAACCCACCATAAATATAGTGTTCGGTCGTCACCCTATGGATGACTAAACATCTGGACAAGAACTTCACAATAAAAAACTTCAACCCGAGCCACCAAAACTGACTTATTTGAGCATAGTGAATCTTTTTCATGCTAGGATATACAACCAAATTTGATCTATGAAACTCACAAAGAACCACATCACAAATCATAGAAGGTACGAAAGGTATCCCTTAGAATAACACCTGATATTGATCATCCTCTGACCGACCGTCAAGGGAATCACCAAAGACAGCTCTGTCTCTTTAGATCTCAAACTTGGAATCCCCTAGCTAGGACTTCTCTACATGTTTCACCAAATATGATGGCACCATAATCTAAAAAAGGCATCCTCTTCCACAAACCTCTCCTATATTGAGATGTATCCTGGAGAGATCTTAAACACTCTCTAGGAATCCATATATTCATGCATGACATCAACACATGACTTTCTTCTTAGAACATTTGCTACAACATTACCCTTTCTTAGGGTATAGGAAATATCAAAGTCATAAATACTAAAATAATTACATCCATTATAGCTATCATAAATTGAGTTCATGTGGGACAATACATACTTCATGCTCTAGTGATTAGTGAAAACCACAAAGTGTTCAGTGGTGAGTTATTTAGACCAAAATTTCAAGGTAAACATGATTGCCACAAATTCCATATCATGGTTGGAATAGTTACTATCATGTGTACTTAACTACCAAGTACCATAACAAACAATTGAACTCTGTTGTATCATGAAATTACCTAATTCAAGACGCAAATCACACCAAAAACCAAAAAAATGGAATCCCTCTTCTGATAAACAAATAACTGGATCACTGACTAACTTCCCCTTTAGATACTCAAAAGTTGTATGAGCCTAGTAAATATATAGGAATAAATTATAATTTATGGCTAATATTGTCAAAATATATGTAATCTGAGAGAAGTTGTGAACAAACCTCCTATAATAGCCTAAAAGACCATGGAAACTCCACACTTATGAAATAGTCTTGGGGATACCCAAGAAAAAAGTTCCTCAATCATTGATGGATCTATAATTACTATATAATAGGATAAGACACTACCAAATAAACCAACATTATGGACTGAAAAATCACACTTATATGGATTCCTGAACAGTTTCTGATGATGAAGAACTCCCAAAACTGCCTATATAAACTCTACATTCTGTTCCTCGAATGTGAAGTACACAAGGATTCCATCAATGAAAAAAACCATGAAATTATCCAGTAACTCCTATAATATTGTATTTATTGACCATGTGAACAATATGTAGCATTATTTATAACGAATAACATCACAATAAACTTTCAATTTTCATAACAATAACATAAAGTAGTCTTTAGTAAATCCAATTACTTTACCAGCATCTGATGATATCCCAATCCTATATTGATCTTTGAGAACCAATTATCTCATTTCAATTGATAGAATAATTCATAAATCCATGAAATAAGATAGTGGTTCTTCATGGTCACCTAATACATGTGATGATAATAAATATATAGATGCATAATTCCAACAGCCTTATTCATGAAAAAAACCAGAGCACCCTAAGGTGAAATTGGAGACTGAATAAAACCTCATTGAAAAATATCATCAATATATAACCATAACTCCCAAAAATCATAAGGCATCATCCAATATGGAGACATCAAGATCAGAGAAGTTCTCAATCATAGCTCTATCCCAAAATCAATCTTCTGTCGAAGGGGAAATACCACAACTCCATCTGAGAAAACATCATGGTACTCTTACACAACACTAATAAACACTGCCATCTGAACTTCTAATGAACTCAGAAAAACATTACCATCAAGGAAGATAAGGAATTAATATACATATGACCCATATAAGGGTCTTATTCACCAATGAACACAATAAACTCCTTTTTAATATCATAGAAAACAATATACCTCCTTAAGTAATCTACAATTTCCAACACCTAATACATCCAATCCATTCCAAGAATCATGTTGTATGGATATATCTATAAACACATAATGTCACCCCAAGAGTGGTGATGCCATAGAACTAGCTCACGATTTAAACATACTTAACACAGATAAGCTTGATCCACAATTTTTATAGTCAATGACAAGGAAACTTGATGTATCTCTAACTCAAGTCCCAAATAACCTACTAGTGAAGGTGATTTAATGGAGAGAATAGCTCTTGAATCAAAAAAGAATGCACCAAATTAGAAAAAAGTAAGGGTTACATGAATGACATTAGGTTAATCTATTTTTGGAAACTCCAGAGCATGGAACTGGACACAAACTACTCTATGTCCTATCTGACCCTGATGACAACCACCTTTGTATGAATTCTCTACTCATTAAGGAAAAGGATCATCATGGTTTTTACTCTACCTACCTCATATCTCCTATATTTATTAAGGGATGGAGAACCTAGTTTTTTTAACCTCATCTAAAACTAATTCTATGGAGGAACTTGAATTGGAACACCTACCATAAAATTATTTCTTAGTGAGGTCGTTCACTCTTGTTATTCATGACCAATTCCTCTATAAGAAAAAAAATTTTGATCCCTTAGAGAGAGCCTAAGAGCTTCCACCGCTAGAGAAACATAATGAAGTGGGTAGTGAACTACCCCTATCTATCTAAGAAAATATTCTATCCAAGCAACTAGAAACCCTAAAAGATAACTATACTATGTGGATAATCCTAACAACTCCCCTCTCATGGTGATCTATCCATGGTCAGTCTAATCTCCAAAACCTATTCTCTCATTAGTACCACATGATATGATGGAAAAAAATATAGGGAAAACTAGTACTAGATATATATATGAAAAGGCTCCTAAAAATTCCTTAACCTAGCCTCCTAATATGAAAACATGTTCGAAGAATATTAGATAAGGGTCCCGAAATAAATCATAAACTCTTAATTTCTAGAGATCCCCTTTCTATGGTTAAGCTGCACCCAGCGATTGGATGCATTAATAGTTAATTAAAGAAACTAAACTCTAAAACGGTATCATATCATCTATAATGAGACAAATTACTCACTGTGGTCATTGATGAATAAGAACCACCATTTATTGGCTTCCCCGTGTAGAATCATCACCACCATTAAAACCCATTGCTCCTTGTGAGCATGGATGGAACTGAAGGCTATATCTGTCTACTCTGACTAGTCCACTTTCACTTATTCAAAAAAGTATTCCTTATAATTATATAGATTATAGTACTAAAACTCTAAGAGTTTCCTCTTCTAAGCGTCATCATCATTGACCTCAAACCTATAATGATCTACTGGCATGTCCTGTTGAGCATCTTCGGAATGAACCTAATGAGGACATCAGCCTGGATCCATACCTTCAAAATAAAAAATGGTTAAGAACTCATAAACCTATAATATAGAATATTTAAGATTAATTATTTATTTATTTAAGGTTCAACCTAATCCCAAGTTATACCCATTTCAAACAAATTCACAAATAATAATGATGTGTGATCCTTTCCTCGGTGTCTACCCCACAACCAGTATCACTTCACATAGTAGGGTTAATAAATGTAATGGTCTTAGAATAGGATCATGGGGGTCCTTTATACATGTTTTCTAGATAGTATCCCTTGATTAAATTTCGTATTATGATCAACTGACAAAGTTTCCCTACCAACCCATACATATCTCACATGTGTAAACCTCCAAACTGTATCATATCCATCAAGAAGACACTTTTATACCACTATATCATGATCCCCTCCCCCCAAACATACCCCTCCTAGGTTGAAATTGGTATAAGGGAAATCATGACACATGAATCATATCTATAATAGGTCATGGTTTGGTGACAATCACCAATGGTATATTATACACAAAAATGGAAGGCATTTCCCTCTATAATTGAGAAAAATGGGGAAATATAAAAACAACCAAAAAATCCTACACAAAATAAAATTAAATATAAATCCCAATAGTTACATATAATTTAAAACAACATAAAAACTAAAAAAGAAACTATAGGTACCAAAAATAAATTCCTCATTAGTGACCTAGATGTTGAATCAATTTTTGAACAAATCTAAGAGCTAGTAATGTCTCGCCCAATCTCTAACCAACTCTTGTGGACCTGAAAAATAGTTTATTTATAAAAAGTGTGAGAATAAAAGGATTAATCAGTAGAATCCTACCAAGATCCTCTTATTGAACAGATAAATAAAATATACTAAATATCAATGAAAAAAAAAAGTGAATCTAACTCATCACATATTCAGGTATGATAATTCCCCAACCTCACTATGGATCTCTCACTAAGTATTGAATTCAAGAATAATATAATATCCAAAATAATATCAATTAATGTACCCCTCTACCATATAACCATTAGTTTTCCACTCTTCCCCAACATCACACATCCAGATCCATGTCCCTCCAAAATTAAACCAATCCAAAAAAATTGAGATAATATATCATATTATTTACCTCATGCATAACATCCTATCATAATCATATTCCATGCCTGTGTGCATCACATAATCTCATCATCCCATTTCATATGTTTAGATAGTAATGAGGTAGTTTCTAAGAGCCACCATATCCATTTATTTAAGTATTATAAATAAATCCATATTATCACATACATGACATATCAATAGTAATCAATAGGATACTACATCTAGTGTTACATGTGTATGAAATAACTACAATCTGTTATATAACTCTACACACATATATAGGAAAGGTAGCCTCTGTGAATACCAGCTCATAATACCATCAAGATAAGAGAGTTGGGTAAGAGGGGGTAGTTATCCATCCATTCATCATTGACTTGGATGTTGGGGAAAAACCTCATAGAGTATCAAATGAAATCACATAACATAATGGATAAATATATCTCATAACTAAACTATGGGAATAAATCCAATCTTAAGATAAACTAAAACTATTATAACTCAAACTCCCATACAATGCTGCTAAGGACTTTATATCCTATATGCATAGAAAAATTCAAGAATAAATTCATTTAATTCATTCTTTAAATTAAACATTTCATATTATGTTAATTATTTATATCAACCATTAAACATTACTTTAACATGATCATCAACTGATTCACCTGCCCTTCAGGAAAAAACTAATCAATCCAAGAGTTTCATAATATTATCATCATCTACATTAACTTAAACCACCAAGCCCATAATACCTCATGAATCTCTTGTTCATCTAGAACAGACTCGAGTTAAAAGTTGACTTAAGCCGATACCACATGAGGGAGAACTTAAAAATATCAGATTGTCCATATGGGTACCCTTCATGCATGCATGTATTAGTACCTAAAAGAATATACTTGAAGAAATAGAGAGCCATAACTCAAACCTCATCGTGGTCAATTGTTCCTTTTTATTTAAAATTGATATTTTAGTTCAAAACACATGTCACATACTCAAAAATGAAGAAACCCTTTTATATTGTTTTAATACTTCAAGAAAATGACCTATAAGTAATATTTTACATTTTTTAATTAGTTATACCTTAATATGATACATGGTGTACCTGGTATGACTCAAATTGTGTGTTTTGAGTTAGAATGACATTTTAGTTCAAAACATATGTGATATAGTCAAAAAAGAGAAAAAACATTCAAATTGTTTTGATACATTAAGATAACAATACATAAGTCATTTTTGACATATTGGAATTCGTTTCATGGAATGTTTTCCTAAATTATAAAATAAATCCAAAAACATTTACTCGGTTTTGAGTATGTTACTTGTCTTTTTTTACTAAAATGTCATTTTAAAATAAAAAATACACTTCGAGTCATACCGGTCACATCATATATTGATTTGACATGATATTGATTCCCACATGCAAGAAATTACTTATGAATCTTTTTTGTAAAGTATCAAGACATATCAAGTGTGTTTGATTAGTTTTCAATTAGGGGAACACATTTTAAACTAAAATGCCAATTTTAAATAGATAATATATACTTTGAGTTATATTGGGCATACCATGTATCAGATTGATGTATGGATAATTCCTACCCATCAAAAACAACTTGTGGATGATTTTCTTAAATTATCAAAAAAATCTGAATGTGTTTGATCAATTTTGAGAATTTCACTTACAATTTTTACTAAAATATTAATTTAAAATAAAAAAGACACAATTTGAGTCATATTGGCCATGTTGTGCATCAGATTGAGTGTGGTTGATTCCAACACATCAAGAATGACTTATGGGTCATTATAATATAGTATAAAAACAATATTAAGGTGTTTTATCAATTTTAATTATCTCACTATACTTTTTTACAAAAATGCAATATTAAACTGAAAACACACACTTTGAGTCATACCATTCACATCATGTATCGATTTCAGGTGAGGCTGACTCCTATACAAAATAAATTACTTATGAATATTTTTCATAAATTATCAAGAAAATAAAAGTACTTCTAATTTTTTTCAGTCAGTGACACATGTTTTGAACTAAAATGTCAATTTTAAACTGATAAGAGACAGTTTTAGTTATATGAGGCACATCATTTATTGGATTGAGGTGTGGTTGATTTCTACACATCACAAATTACTTATAGATCATTTTCCTATATTATGAAAACTATTTTAATGTGTTTGATCTATTTTTATTATATCAGTACTCTTTCTTTACTAAAATGTTGATTTTAAATAAAAAGACACACTTGGAGTCATACTGGTCACACCGTGCATCTAATTGAGGTATGATAGATTCCTACACAACACAAATGACATATGAATCATTTTTTAAAATTATTAAAACAATTTTAATGTTTTTTCTCAATTTTAAGTATGTGATGTGTGTTTTGAACTAAAATATAAATTATAGACTAAGAACATATACTTCAAGCCATACCGAGAACATTGTGTATTGGATTGAGGTGTGGTTAACTGGTCTATGGATGATTCCTACACTATTCATGGTAAGGTTAACGATAAATCATTTTGGGAAATCATACTTTTCATTCAACTATTGTAAAATCACTTGGTTGATGCATCCTTACGATTCACTTCACTTTTCAAGTAGTAGGGGGTTTCCTCTTCCATTTTAAAGGAACATATCCTATCTTTTTATCTTGTTACAGATAGTTGAATGAAAAATATGACATCCTAAAAGATCAGTGAAAAAACTAAATAAATATTAGATACCAAAGGTATGAAAATTAACAAAAATAGTAGATAAAATGATCCCAAAATTAACTAAATAATTAGTATGAATTATCCTTTTCATGATGTCTATATACATTCTTAACCCATTTCCCTGTTAACTTTATCTCAGTTACAGCCTTGAAGTCCAATATTTCAAGAGCACGATCTATCCCAAATCCAGAAAAACAATGCACCTATATAAGAAAATAATTATTATGTTAGTAATACAATAAAGAAATAAATTCAAAATAAATATGAAATAGTACATTAATAAAACATAATTTATAAACTTCAGGCATACAATTTGAGTCATACAAGTACACCATCTATCATATTGTGGCTGATTCCTATACATCACAAATGAATTATGGATCGTTATCCTAATGTTTAAAAACAATATGAATGTATTTTCTCATTTTTGAGTATGTCACTTGTATTTTTAACTCAAAATTAAATTTAAAATAAAAAAGACAAACTTAGAGTCACATTAGTCACACCAGGAAATGGATTGTGGTGTGCCTAATTCTTACACAACACAAATCTTATAGATATTTGTCTTAAATTATTTAAATAATCCTAATGTTTTTTATCATTTTTGAATATGTCACTTTCCTTTTTAAATAAAATGTTATTTTAAAAAAAACACGCACTTCAAGTCATATTGGTCACATTGTGTGTCAGTTTGACATGAGACTAACTCATAAATGTCAATTTATGAATCATTTGTCTAAAATATCTAGTCAATATGAGAACATTTTCCGAGTAACCAGTAAGTGACACACGTATTAGACTAAAATGTCAATTTTAAACTCATAACGGACACTCTGAGTCTTACCCGGAACATCATGTATTATATTTAGTTCAAGACAATTATTACACCTTAAAAATGATATATGGATCATTTTTATAAAGTATTAAAATAATCCAAATGTGTTTTCTCAATTTTGAGTATGTAACGAGTGTTTTGAACTAAAATGTCAATTTAAAACTAATATCATAACCATTGAGTAATACTATTCACACCGTGTATCAGATTAAGGGGTGGATGATTCCTAAATTTCATAAATGGCTTATGGATAATTTTCCAAAAGTATAAAAAAATGTGTTTTCTCCATTTTGAGTATGTCACATTTTTTTACTAAAATGTCATTTTAAACTGAAAGCATGAACTTTGAGTCATACCAATCACATTGTATGATACACTACAAAAAAACATGGTTTAGCGGCGGTTTTGTGGCGGCGGTTCACAAAACCGTAGCTAAACCTTTTTCGGTGAAGGTTTCACGGCGGTTTTTAATAAACCGCCATGAAACCCGAATTATTTTACACAGATGCCGACCCTTTCCCCCTTCCCCATCGCGATCCCTAACCCTTGCGACTCTGCACCCCCCGCGCTGCCGGTGACTCCCCACCCCACGCGCTGCCGGCGACTCCTCACCCCCATGCTCTCCGGTGAAACCCACACCCCCTGGTGCCCCCCTCGACCACCGGTGACCCCCTCGACCACCGGTGACCCCCGTTCCCCCCGCTCCCCCCGCACCCCCCACAACCTCCAGCGACCCCGGCACCCCCCACGCCCCCCGCGGCCATCGGCGACCCCCGCACCTGATTTGTGAGGTAATCTAATGACCTGATTTGTTTACATATTAGTGAATCGGGCTAGGGAATTGATATCATGATTATATGGTTCCTAGTCGGGGGGAATTGATTTTTATTTATAGTTGTTGAATAATGCGGACTTGTATCTAAACACTAATACCACTAATTGAATGTAATCTTCTCTTTCCTGGGAATTTGCCTCTCTATGGAACTTTAGTGGAATCTAGTATTGTGGATCATGGAGTGCGCTAAGACTATACACATCCTTATCCTACTATACTAGTATAATATAGTGCTTGATATGTGGGGGTGTTTCTACCTACACGCCTAGTTGTATGACATTGTGAGATGTCCCTAGAACAATGGCCCCATCACTAATCGACAATTCATAATGATCAGAATTTAGTAAAAAATATAGATATATTTTTGTTTTATCGTAAAAAATAACCAAGATATACCATGGTATTATGAAATTATATATATATATATATATACGGACAAATCCCGCGATTTAAAATCAATGTACTCAATCATATGTGATAAAATTACCAATTTTTTATGTAACCCATTTCTCAGTATACTGAGTGAAGAAGCATGATGTCCATTTATAGATGAATGGACATAATATCTAGAACACAAACAGTTTGATCCCTAGACAAAATGCAACAATCAAGACTAGTTGACCAAATTCTGTTAAATTCTAAATAAAACATCACCAGGTTAATAAATATTAACACCCTCTTTAGGTTCAACCACCTCGGATAACATTATATAACATCCCAACCCATTATACCCCGGAGCTAGTGGATAACTGGTCCACCACAACTCAAAGAACACCTATATAGGCATGAGGCTAGAAACATGAACCAAAAATAATAATTACTATTGTAATATTTTTACTAATATATCATTATGCACACACCAATCCATATCTATTAAAAATGGTAGAGTTATAATATGTTAAGACATTGACCATTGTAGTAAAATTAAGGTTTTTAATAATTTTTAGTTTGTAAAAAATGTTATGGTAGTATAATATAAAAATTAATGTAAATATATTCATTCCCAACATGAAATGTTTTCTAAAAATAATAGAAACTATATACAAAAAAATAGAATCAATCATGAATCACAATATCCAAGTCTCATCCACTGTACACAATTAAAGTCACAAAATAATCTCTAAACACCACCAAATCTACCATAGTTTTATCTGAACTTTTTATAATACATGAACATTTTGTACAATAACAATGAAAGGGTGATTAGTCACATACCCATTATGACATCTAGAAAATTGAATTTGGATAAATAAAAGACATTATATAAGAATTCAGAACTGCATAGAGAAATAATGAAATGGTACCCAATAATAAATATATATGTAAAATGATGAATCCCATAATAGAAAGACTGGGAATCTGTATCTATCCTACCAACCCAGGATGAAGATTATTTTTATATCTTTAAAGATACATCGTTGATGACTAGTACCTCACTATTATATCCAAATAATTCATGAGGATGGATCCCACGTTTCCACTTCCCCACATGCCGATGGAGAGGAAACATAAAGGAAATAGGACCCATTCTTGAGTGTGATGGTGGTGAATATATAGTACCTACACCCTAGTGTGATAGGGATCACTCTCTCCAAGGATAGGGGACCCATGCCCTTGGGTGATTTGAGTGTACCGCTTCTCTATTTATATAATATGACTTGAAGTACCATTCTATATTGCACCAGGGTGTTGGTCTTATATCCATAAATATTGTATCCCCTTTCACACTAGGGTGTAGGTTCACAATAAACATTATGTAGAAATATATTATGTAATCCCTATAACCCTAGGAAGAGGGCCCTCCATGAAACAGGATGGTTCTCCCCAGGAACATGTTTTGTGGATCCACCATACACATTATGCTGAAACAAAGGAGGTAATACACTATTACACAATGTAGAGATTCCTCAATCCACGGTTGTTATGATCCATAAGATTATAGAAAATTGATGAGGTGTTGGTCCTCCTCAATAATTCCCTGAACAAATTAGCATGATACTGGGCATTGATGATATTTCATTAGAGAAGTTGTGAAACCATTATTTTGGACTGGTATTTGAGATAGATATAACCTTTCTCTCCTTTTCGGTTTTCATTGAAGAACATATCTCTTTATTGTTGGGTTAGTTTTTCGTCAATCTTTAGGCTCAGATGTCTAATATTAACATGTATTCTATTCCTCCTATATCGGGTTTGGATGCGGAAGGTTGGGTATATATGTGCTCAAACATAATTGAGTTATTCCCACACATGTCATGTATATATAGATATTGTACAAATTAGTTGTGTATTATGTTGGGAAAAGGGATAATTGGGTTAATTTGACCTTACATGGTGGTCGGTGATTATAGATCAATAGTCGATCTCTCTATAATTCATTCGTTTCATATTATTGTCAGGATATGTAATATTTCCCTATTAGGTGTATATTTTTCCCATTTGTTTTCATATTACCTATTGTACTATTTTTTATTCTCTAAAGTAAATAACATGATAGAATGTAAATATTTAGTTTATTTTCTCTTATTTTTATTATTATGAACATATTCATATATATGGTTGGGTGCATGCCTACATGTACATTATGAAGAGGCCTACCATTATAATTATTCATTCTCGTCACTTATCTTTAAAAAATGGCCTATGGTGGAAGGAATTGGGTTTTGGTGGCCTAGTCTTCCACCGTGAGGAGGTCATTACTGCGTCGAGTCTCAAAAAACCATAATGGGAAATAAAAACACATGGTTCATCAAAATAATGAAATATCTAAAAAATTATTTCAATTATGACAAATATACATGCCACCTTATCAACAACTACATGACTTAAATATTTCAAAATACCAACATATATTCTTATGATGTAGACATTTTTTTTAGGAGAGGCAAATAGATAGATAAGGGAAAGGGGAATAAATTATATGGTTAGGAAGAAGTATATGTAACCAACACATCAAAAAGGTGATGCTAATGTCAAATAGGACATCATTTGATTATAAACTACTTGCATCAACCTTGGATAAATTCCTCTACAACATCATTCATGGCCATGGTTGAGGTCAAACATGTAGTATTATTTCCATTATGTATGACTACATTTGATGTTACCTTTACATTGTTCTTCATTTATTTTTGGATTTTTTGGTTAGATTTTGGAGATTATTTACACTGGATCATTGTATAAATCATCTGATCTGATAATTATTTTTCTCAAAAATGATATGAGATGTCCCAACATTATTATCTCATGTTGTAACATGTCATTGGGTTAGAGGTACATCACCATTTATAATTTTTAAATAGTTTTAATTAAAATTAGATTAAGTTAAGTTAATTTGTTGATTGACTTGGTTCAACTTCATAGGTAATTTTTTTGGGATAAAGGTAAATCACAAAAAAATCAAAATAATTTAGTTTGCAAACTTTTACTTGTTTTAAGTTTTATTATAAATATGCAAAAATATTTAATTTTCAATATAATGTTCTTACAGGTGGCAGCAGGTGGTGGAGATGAAGGTGGAGAGGGTGACGATGCAGCATCAGATGATGAGTAGTAGTATTGTTGATGTGTTGAACAAGTATGATAACGGTTGGTTTGTATATGTAACATTTATGGCACATAGTTGCCACCAAACATTTCCATATATATAACCCATATTAATACCATTTCTACTATATAGCAGCATTCGGGTAGCCCTATTGTGTAAGCTCGATTCATAAATGGATTGGGTGTTCTGACACGCTGGTCGGGTTGGTTTCATCTTTTATGACAAATGTTATAGAGTTTGTGAGTGTGAATCAGATAAGTGTCACATGTGCGATTAAGGTGAATCTAACCTAGTTCTATTATGAGAAGTTGGTCTATCTCTTCTTTTCATGACTAGGACACTCCTAATTTGGGGAACATCGTGTCAGATATAGTAAAAATTTCCTTCTAGGTAGTAGAAGTGATGGAAGTGTCTTAGAGGTGATGGAAGTGTCTCCAATCTTCTGATAATATTTATACTCTCTTAGTGTACTCTTGCTTAGCAATGATCATGTCCCCTATCTTTACGTCATCCTCGATGCACTAAGAGAGCATCGGTTATATGGTGGGTCGAAAATGTCTTCTGAGAAAGATTGCATGACTAGTTTCAGTTAGGCTGATTGGCATTTGACTGTTTCTTTATAGTAAGGTTCCTATTATGGCCTCAGAAGTATTTAGGATTTCCCAATTAGAGGAAAAATTCCAATATTATCATTGGAAATATTTGGATATTCTTTATAGGAAATTACAATGGTGGAGAATACTATGGTTCATAATTTTCTATTAATGTTAAAACCTATGGTGGGGAGCACCATCGGTTGGATTCTTAAAGGGATGACGATGTGATCATTTATCTAGTTTAAAGGGCCTAGGTAAGCACCAAAAATATCAAGTTTGGGTGGTATGATAGGTGCACACAGTTTGTCTAAAACTGTGTGAACCTGTAGTAGAAAACCATGCGGCTGGAGTAGGTGAGAAGAAGTGCCCCACACGGGCTGCACACAGTTTTCCAAACTGTGTTCCTAGCTCACATGGTTAGTTCCACTTAGGCATTATTATCACACAATTCATTACACATTTGTCACATGGTTAGGGTAAACTATGTGGTGAAACCATGTGAGGTAGGATTCCTAAGTAGTGGGAGTCTCACGGTTGGTGTACGGTTTGGAAATTCATATAGCCAAACCATGTGAACTATTCTTAAGGGTGAAATTACCATTTTTCCATTAATAGGTTAAATGTTTTAACTCCCTTTCTTTCCTCCTCCTTCTTCTCCAGCATTCACAGCTCCCTCCTCTATGGGTTTCTCCACCTCCCTCCATTAGTATTTGATGGTTCTCCTTCATCCATCAACAGATTTTATCACCATCAATCCCTAATTTATCAAGGTACAATATCTTTTCCCCTATTTTCAGGGTGGATGTATCTTTCTCAGATTTCTTCCCTTAGGGATTTTAGTTATTTTATTTATTCATGTACTAATGTGTATCATGCTACCTTCTATATGTATACTATTTTTTAGTTTTTTATCTTCATCTGGACATGAATTCATGGTTGTAAATTGTCATTGGCCTTTTATATTTAGTTTATATTATTCATCCAATGCATTGTATTTCATTTATTGTTGATTTAATTATTGTATGTTGTTTCTCTATTTATTATACCGCTATCCTACACTACCAAGAAGGGGGTCGAGATCCCCATGAAACCTATGTGATCTCTATATTCTGGTTTGATTTATTTTTCAGGGCAGTGGTGTAGTAGAACCAAAATTATTTTTTTTTTCCAGTTCAGTATTTAGCGGCGGTTTTAACCGCTGCTAATGCCATACTTGGTAGCATTTAGCGGCGGTTTTTACCGCCGCAAAATAGGCTCATCAAACGGCATAATTTTGAGGTGGTTAAAACCACCGTGAATAAAAAAGTTTGGCATACCCATAAAACCGCCGCTAAATGGAGAGAAACCGCCAGGAAATGAGGCATCTACGACACATTTTTTAAACTGCCGCGAAACAGAAAAAACTGCCACTAAAAGATTATCGACACAAAGTTTAGCGGCGGTTTTTGTAAACCGCCGCCAACCCATTTAGCGGCGGTTTAAACCGCCGCTAATAGCTGCTTTTGTTGTAGTGATGGTTCTTTGTGATAAAAATTCCTACACATAAAAAATGAATTATGAATCATTTTCCTAAATTATCAAGACAATATGAGTGATTTATCATGATTTTTATGGGTAGTACTAGGTTTGAGCTAAAATGTTGATTTTAAACTGATAATATGCACTTTGATACATATCAGGCACACCATGTATCATATTTGGGTGTAGCTAATTCTTACATGTCAAGGATGAATTATATGTAATTTTATTAATGTATTGAAACAATATAAATAGTTTTCCTTAGTTTTGATGATCTCACATTTCTTTATTAATAAAATTCCAATTTTAAATAAAAAAACACACTTGGAGTCATACTGATCACACTGTGCTTTATATTGAGATGTTATTAATTCATAAATGTCAAAAATGAATTACGGATAACTTTTATAAATTATAAAAACAATCCAAATGTGTTTCATCAGTTTTGAGTATGTCACTTGTGGTTTTTTCTAAAATTACATTTAAAATTAAAAACAAGCACTTGGGGTCATACCAGTCACACCATGAATTAGATTGATGTGTAATTCATTCCTAAACATAATAGAAGACTCAAGTGTCATTTTCATAAATTATCAAGTCAATATGAATTTTTGTTCTTGGTTTTGAGTATGTCATGTGTTTTTCACTAAAATGTCAATTTGAACTAAAACATTCACTTTGAGTCATATTGGTTACATCATGCATTGATTTGATATGATATTGATTCCTACACATCACAAATTAATTATGAATGATTTCCCTGAATTATCAACACAATAAAAGTTTTTTTTCAAGATTTTTATTGATAGGTACATGTTTTTCACTAAATTGTAAATTCTAAACTCATAACGGACAGATAGAGTAATATTGGCCACAGCAAGTATCTAATTGGGGTGAGGATGATTACAACATCCAAAAAATGACTTATGGATAATTTTCAAAAATTATCAAAATTTTCATAATTTTTTTGTCATTTTTTAGAACGTGATGTTTTTTTAACTAAAATTCCAATTTTAAACTAAAAACACACACATAGAGTCATATTAGACACACCATGTATCAGATTGAGGTTTGGTGGATTCTTACATATCAAAAATGACATATGGATCATTTTCTTATAGTTTCGAATAAAAATTATAATGTTATTAGATAATATATATATATATATATATATATTGGATAAAATAAAATAAATAAGTAGTAGGAAGAAACTCTTCATGATGTCTGTATACATTCTAACCCTAGGTATTCTACCGATTCATTTCTAAAAAAATATATTTTCACCTATGAATATGATTACTATCGATATTCTTGGTAGTATGAAAAAATATATATAAACAAACAATTAATAAATATTTTAAATTAAATTTTAATTATCTTCTAAGATACCTATATGGGGATTGAATTATTGATGGAATATGATATTGTTTATAAATTTTCAAAAATAATAACCACAATCTTTTAAAAAAAAAATTCAAACACTATATAAACAATGAGAAAAAATAAGTAATTTGTTTTGACATATGTTTTGGAAGTGAAATTTTATTATATATACCCTAATAAATATCCACTTGTGGAATTCAATAGGCTTCTTATATCCATGGACTGTGCTCATTCCATGATTTTGATGATATTTAAGCACCAACTTATCATAAAAAAATCATCAAAACATAAGATAAACTATATAACATGAATTTAGATATAAAACATTTCATATAGTGTATTAAAAATTTATAAAAGTCATCACATGTGGTCGGTTTTTTAGCTTTCCATGTATTGAATCTAGAAAATAAATCTTTAGAGAATCCAAATTGACTAAAATGAGTAACCAATACTACCTAAAAAATCATAATAAATAATTAAATGAATTAAAATATATTTTATATGATTAAATTCTAGAGTTTTACCCCTACATCATGGGGTTTTAAGAAGAGTGTGTCTTCTGTAAGTTTTCTTTCAAACATTTTGACTAGTTTGTCCACTATTCCTTAATATTGCTCTAGTTCCAATATGAATAGTTTTGTCGAAGTGATGTGAGAACTAAGGAGTCCATCTTTCGATTCACATGATTTATTCTTCAAATAGTTTTCATATATATGCCTGTAAAATTATGAAAATTATTCAGTCATATTGAACATAGTAGATCCACTATTAGAAAAACAAATAATGAAAAAGAACCTCATGTATACACTTACAACTATGAATCCTGGCCATTCATGCATGAGGATTTCATTTACATTCTCAAGAATAATATAGTCAATAGTGGCATCTCAATATAATTGTTCTCCCAAATAAATTGTGGGTATACCACCACTTGCAAACATTATATCCACATGAACCTTTAATTTTAGTGAATGTGAAAGTTGAATAGGAGGGGTAAAGTAGTTTTTAAGGATATTTTATATTGTTTGGTTGATACTTTAGATTATTTTTATTCGACCTTCCATTTCACCCCCTTCCCTCTATATTTCTATTGTAACATTCATCGGTTCAGAACTTTCTTCGTTAATTGTTAAAAAAAATAATGGAAAAATAAATTTAAAATTAATACATCCTTATAATATGCTTTTTGATAAGATCTAATGTCCATGCTTTTAATGTCCCAATAGATTGTTCAAATGTATCAATATCTGCATCATCAACTGGAACAGGTAGCTCGGGACTCATCTCTTGAGCTATGTTAATCCATTCTCTCACATAACCTATTGGAAATTTTCAATTGTTTATAATATATCATTTTATATTATACATGGTACCCCTCACAACATGGAAATGGGTGGGTGTTTATAGATACAAATCACAATAATTTTTATCTTTTATAATATTAGTACATGAGAGGTATAAATATCTTCCTAATTCACATTTTATAGAAAACAATTATGACAATATTGTATACCAATTCTAAGAAATCTCTTTAGAGGGAATGGATCACCTCAAAGCTAGTGGGGTGGGGGGTATTTACATAGTTGTTATTCTTGTGTTGTTTCTTATCCTGGATTTATACACATAAAATTTTATAGAAACTCTGACTAACAATTATTTTTTTATTCCAGATTATATAATTAGGCCTACAACTATTCCATTTTATTATCTTTATACCCCTGTTCATTTATTTTCTCAAAAATATGTTCAGGGTGACATGCCAAAACCCGAACCTCTAATGTGGTGATACTTTTCTAGCTGCTTAAAGGCCACTGATATTTAATGTTTATCAGGTACACTTGATGATGATCCATGTGTCTAAGTTGGATAAAAAATATAGGAAAATATGTAATCATTATTATGTAATACTAATTTAAAGAGAAATAAATTTTTATTATTTCATACATACACATTATTCCAAACATTTTTTGTGTTTTCATCTATTAGTATCCCTTATTTATTTACACGTGACTCCTTCCATAACACATGATGTTATATGGAAGTGGATTTAAATTTAGTTCCATAAGTATTCATATAAATAGTGAAACATAATTACTCTTTTGTTTCATGTCACTAAAAATTAATACTATAGATTTAAAATATGTACCATGTGTTTTTATTTGATGTGTACCCCCATTCTTTCTTTACGGTAGGGTTACATTGGTTTTGTTTCCCATTGCAAATTTTCAACACTCAGTTGATGTTTTCAAAAATACAAAAAACTTAATCAAAGTGATTAATACACATAATTTCAAGAAATGAATTACCAATCACAATGTACCTAAAAATATTTCTCCTCATGATGACTAATAAATGAATCTCACGCTTTTTGGTTTATTAGGTGTGCATACATATGTGGTCATTGTGGGTTTATTTTCCCTTTATCATGTTTGAGATGATACTTCATTACAATTGTGATAAATACTATTTTATCCTTTACATAAAGTATTAATAAAAATTTAATTCAGGATTCATCTAATGTAAATGTACTCTACATTGGATAATGAAGAGTAATTCAACATTATATTATTTTGTTTTTTATTAAAATAAATAAATTATAAAATAATTTTACCCTAATATCTTCCCAAATCAACATCTTAAGTGTGTGATAAACATTATTCCACAAATATAAATCAGTCAAAATTTGCATGTGAGTGGGGATCCCAATGTAACTACTAATAATGGCCTTATAAAGGTTATCATAATGGCCATATGCATTCCATCCAACCAAAAATTGGATACCTTTGTTTCTCAGCTTTATAATATTTCTTAACATCGTCATGATAAAGAAAAATGTTCAGGGTTGAAATCAAAGTTTGAATCAAAATTATCTAAATTATCAACCAACAAATCAAAAATATATTCATAAATTACCTTTACCCCTACCCATTTAGTTACGAAATTTACTAACATTAAATGTTAATGAAGATGAAATTTTAAAAAGTGGTGGTACGCCCATAATTTATTTTGAAGAAAAAATGTATGGAGAGGCCATTATATACTATCTTGTACTTGATAATGTAAATGAAATCCTCAAACATGAATGGATAGGAGTCGTCGTTGTAAATGTATACATGAGGTGTGTTTTCATAATTTGGTTTTCCAATAGTTGGTCTACTTTTATAATTGTGACTAAAAACTATTTATATTTTTTGTAGGTTTTTATATCAATATTATTTGAATGGAAAACCCTATGAATAGAAAATTTGACTCATTGGTCCTCACATCAGTTCTACACAACTATTATCATTGGAACCAAAGCAATATTACGTAATAGTTGATAAACTGACCACAATGTTTGAGAGAGAACTTACAGATGACATACTCTTCTTAATACCAATGATACATGGGAAAAACAATACAATTTAATAATATAAAATACATTTTCATTAATTTAATTACTTATTCATTTTTTGAAGCATTTTTACTCTTTAAAATCAATATGGATAATTAAAAGATATATTTTCTAGATTCAATGCATGGATACCCAAAAATCGACCGCATGGGATGATGTTTATCATTTTTTAATACAATACATGAAATATTTTATGAATAAAATTCATGTTATACATTTTCTATTATGTTTTAATGAAAATTATTTATGATAGGGTGGTGTTTAAATATCATTAAAAACATGGCATATGGAAAGTCCTTGATCACAAAATCCCATGGACTTCTATAATTGGATAAGTATTAGGATATATATAATATTATGTCACTATAAAAACATATATCAAAATAAATTACTTTTTTCCCTCAATGTTTCTATAGTTCCCAAAACAAACTAGAATCTCCAAAGTGTTATTTTCAATGATAATTACAATTTCATCAAAATATTTATTAATCCTTTTTTTATTCATATTTATACCAAACTACCAGGACTGATGACAGAACTCATATTCATAATGGGAAATATATTTGTTTATAAATGAATGGTAAGAATACATGGGGTCATAATGTATACAAACATCACGAGAAGTTTACTTACTACTACGTATTTAGTTAATTTTCTTATCATTTTTAAAACTGTTCTCAATTAATTATCTTCTCAATTTAATATGATACTTATTTTGATAATTTTCGTAGATATAAAAAATAAATGAATTAAAAACCAAGGATAATGAACCTATAATGATGAAATTTTCTTTTTATTCTACAATACATTCATCATTTAGGGCTATCAAACAATAATATTGTTAGATAACACTAAATTCTGAATGCATTGTAGAATAAAAAAGAAATATTTTGATATGTAGGAGTCAGCCATATGTCAATATGATACATCGTATGCCCAGTATGACTCAAAGTTTATGTTTCTAGTTTAAAATTGTCATTATAGTTCAAAACACACATTATATAATCAAAATTGAGAAAACACATTGTGGTTATTATGTTATAAATTTTATGAAAGATATCATTTTCCATCAATAAACTAGCATACCCAGAGTTGTATTTTTTATGATAATTAAAATTTAATTTAAAATATTTATTAATATTTTTTTTTATAATTTTCTAGTTATTCTATGACTTTTGAAAATCCTCATATACAAAATAAAATTGTTTATAAATGAATAGGTAAAATACATGGTGTCAGAATGTTTATAGGCATCATGAAGAGGTGAATTTTTACTACTTATGTGGTTAATATTAACATCATTTTATCTACTATTTCATAGTTAATTTTATTATAATTTTTATATGATACTTATTTTGTCAATTTTCATATATATCTTGAAGAATGATGATACACTCGTGATGCACTCAAGCACTGTGATTTTTCACTCAACAAGGATAATTCACTGATACACATTTCTTTTTATTATGAAATTCATTAAATATTACATATTTTACCTTTACCCTAACCAATTATTTTCCACTTTTACTAACATTAATGTAATATATTCATGAAATATTAAAAATTAGTGATATGAACATTATGGATTTTGAAGAAAAAATATACAGAGAGTCCATTACAAACTATCTTGAACCTAAGAATGTAAATGAAATCCTCAAGCATGAATGACTAGGAGTCTCAGTTGTAAATGTATACATGAGATTTATTTTTATAAATTCATTTCCAATAGTTGATCTACTATTTAAATTATGAATAAATATTATTCATATTTTTTAGGTGTATATATAAATACTATTGGAAAGGAAACCCTTGTGAACAAAAATTTGGACTCATTAGTCCTTACATCACCTCTAAGACACTGTTCTCATTAGAACAAAAGTACTATTAAGTAATTTTGTAAAAACATCCATAATGTTAAAAGAGACTAAATTATGATAGGATCTACTTAATACCCCTGATACAAGGGTAAAACACTATAGTTTAACCATATAAAATATATTTTGATTCCTTTTTTTACTTATTCAATTTTTTAGTATTTTTTACTCATTTTAATCAATTTGGATACTACAAATATTTATTTTTTAGATTTAATGCATGGATACCCAACAAATAGAACACATGTGATGATTTTCATAAATTTTTAATACACTATATGAAACATTTTATGAATATAATTCATGTTTTTAATAGAAATTATTTATCGTATGGTAGTTCTTAAATATCATCAAAATCATGGCATGAATATGGTCCTTGAGAAAAAAACCCAATTTAATTCTACTACTATATAAGTTTAAGGATATATATATATATATATGACAATATTTCACTATCAAAAAATATATCAAAAAAATTAATGTTTTTGTTAATGTTTCTATATTTCCCAAAAAAAATAATGTAAAATACATTGGTTATTATATTTTAAAATTTATGAATGATATAATATTATATAAAAAAACTAGTATCCCCAAAAAAGTATTTCCGAAGATAATTAAAATTTTATTTAAAATATATATTAATCCTTTATTTATTTTTTAGTACTAATAGGACTGTCAAAATCACTCATATTTAAAATAATAAATAGATTTTTTTAGGAATTAATGGGTAAAAAACTCAATGTCAATGTGTATGAAAACATAATGAAATGTGACTTCCAAATAGTTATTTTGTTAATTTTATCATCATATTATCAACTTTTTTTAGTTAATTTCCTAATCATTTTTGTATGATAATTTAGTTAATTTTCTTAGAGATCATGAAGAAATGAGTTTTTCAATAGGGATGATAAACTCATGATGATTCACTTTTATTTTTATTTTTCAATTCACTTATCATTCTAGGTTTTCAAACAACAATATTTTCAGATAACAATGAATTTTAAAAGAATTTAAAAATAAAAATACACAATGTGATGTGTAAGAATCAACCTCACCTCAATTTGATACATGATATGCCTAGTATGAATTTAAGTTTATTTTTTTAGTTTAAAATTAAAATTTTAGTTCAAAACCAAAATTACATACTCGAAACTGAGAAAACACATTTTGGATTATATGTTTGAAAATTTATGAAAGATATCATTTTCCATCAATAAACTAGCATCCCTGATGATGCATATTTTATGATAACTAAATTTTAATTTAAAATATTTATTAATACTTTGTTTATTTATATTTTTCTAGTGATACCAGGACTCCTAAAAATCCTTATATTCAATAGAGGAAATGTATTTGTTCAGAAATGAATTTCCAGAATATATGGTTCCATAATGTATGTTAACATCATGAATAGGTGAATTACTACTACTTATCTGGTTAATTTAATCATCATTTTATCTAATATTTATTAGTTAATTTTCTTATTATTTTAATCTAATGATTATTTTTTAACTTTCTGTAGATATCATGAAGAAGTATAACACACTCATGATGCACTCATGTACTGTGATTATTCATTCAATAAGGATGATGAACTCATGAATTTTTTTTATTATTCAATTCATTCTATAATAAAGGTAACAAAACACTAATACTGTTAGGCAACCACAAATTTTGAATTCATTATAGATTAAAAAATACATCGCATGATGAGTGGGAATCAACTACAACTCAATATGATATATGGTATTCCCAGTATGACCCAAGGTTTATGTTTTTAACATAAAATTACCATTTTAGTTCAAAACACATGTTACATGCTCAGAATTGATAAAACACATTCACATTATTTTGATACTTTAATAAAATTATTCATAAGTCATTTATGATGTGTACGAATTATCCACACCATTATCCAATTCACATTATGATCGATATGACTAAAAGTGTATGTTTTAGACTAAAATTTTCACACTAGTTCAAAACACAAATCGGTTCCTCAAATCCATGAAAAAATATTTATAATACTTTAGTAAAATGATACATAAGTCATTTCTTACATGTATGAATCAGACACACCTCTATCTGATACATGGTGTCTCCAGTATGACTCTATGGGTATTTTATCAGTTTAAAATTGATGTTTTAGTTCAAAACATGTGTTAATCATTGAAAACTAATTAAACATGCTCCAACTATTTTCATACTTTAGGGAAATTATTCATATGTTATTTTGGATGTGTATGAATTAGTCTCACGTCAAACTGACACAGGATGTGACTAGTATGAATCAACTTACATCTTTTAAATTTAAATTGATATTTTTGTAAAAAAGGACACATGACCTACTTAAAACTAATAAAATAGATTCATATTGTCTTGATAATTTAGTGAAATTGTCCTTAGTTCGTTTTTTATGTTTATTAATTAACCACATTTTAATTCAACTCATGATGTGATGGGTATGAATCCAAGTGTGCATTTTTATTTAAAAATAACATTTTAGTTCAAAATGATCATCACATTCTAAAAATCTATAAAACACATTTTTATTATTTTGATAATTTAGTAAAGTGATCCTTAAGTCATTTTTTATGTGTAAGAATCAACCAAACATAAATATAACACACCATGTGATCGGTATGACTCAAATCATATGTTATCAATTTAAAATTATCATTTTAGTTCAAATATATGTCACTAAATGATAACTAAGAAAATGTTCTTATATTACCTTGATTCTTCTAGAAAATGATTCTTAAATCATTTTCTATAAGTACGAAACATTATCACATCAATTCAACACAATATATAACCATTATGACTCAAAGTTTTTGTTTTCAATTTAAGTTTTCATTTTAATAAAAAAGAAATTTGACCAACTCAAAAATGAGAAAACACATTAATATTGTATTAATAAATTATTAAAATGATCCTAAATTCATTTTTGATGTGTCAGAATAAATTTTATATCAATTTAATGCATGGTGTGACTGGTATGACTCCAAGTGTGTCTTTTTATTTAAAACTGACATTTTAGTTCAAAACACAAATCACATACTCAAAACTAATAAAATTAATTTTTATTGTTTTTATACATTTCTAACAATATCCTTAAGTCATTTTTTATGAATAGGAATTAATCTCACATCAATTTGATGTATTGTGTAACCGATATGACTCCAAGTGTGGCTTTTTATTTAAAATTGAAATTTTAGTTCAAAAAACATGTCACATACTCAAACCCAAAAAAACACATTTAGATTATTTTAATGCTTTTGGAAAATTATCCTTATGCCATTTCTGATGTATAGAAATCAACAACACATCAATTTGATACACCATGTGATCCATGTGACTCAAAGTGTATATTATCAGTTTAAAATTAACATCTTAGTTCAAAATGTATGCCACTCATTAAAAAACAAGAAAACACAATCATTTTGCCTTAATACTTTAAAAATGATTTATAAGTAATTTTTTATGTGTAGAATCAGTATCACATTAAACCAAAACATGATGTGACTTGTATGACTCAATGTACATGGTTTTACATTAAATTAACATTTTAGTAGAAAAACACATGACATACTCAAAATCAAGAAAACACATTTAGATTATTTCAATAATTTATAAATTAATACTTATCTCATTTTTTAGGTGTAGGAATAAAACAAGAATAAATTTGATACGCCATGTGACTATTATGACTCTAAGTGTGTCCTTTTATTTAAAACTAATAATTTAGTTCAAAATATATGTCATATACTAAAAATAAAGCAAACACATTCATATTTTTTTGATAGTTGAGCAAAAAAGATCCATAATTCATTTTTTTGTGTAGGAATCATCCACCCCTCAATCTAATACATGGTGTACTTGTTATGACTCAAAGTATATGTTATCTATTTAAAATTGACATTTTAGTTCCAAATATATTTCACTCACTGAAAACTCAAAAAATAGGATTGGATTGTATATATACTTTAAGAAAATGATTCATAATTTATTTGCGACATTTAAGAATTAGTATCATATCAAACTAAAACAATATGTGACCATTATAACTCAAAGTATGTGTTTTTAGTTTAAATAGAAATTTTAGTAAACAAGACACATGGAATACTCAAAAATAAGAAAATATATTCATATTGTCTTGATACTTTATGAAAAGTATCCTTAAGTCACTTTTGATGTGTAGGAATCAACCTCAGATAAATCTAACCCGTTGTCGGACAGGTATGACTTCAAGTATTTCTTTTTATTTAAAATTTACATATTAGTTCAAAACACACATCACATACTCAAAACTTAGAAAATAATTTTGAATTATTTTTATTCTTTAAAAAAATAATCCATAATTCATTTATGATATATAGTAATTAGTAGCACCTCAATCTGATACATGGTATACCTGATATGACTCAAATTGTGTGTTTTGAGTTTAAAAATGACAATTTCGTTCAAAAAACATGTGACATGATCAAAAATGAGAGAACACATTCAAATTTTCTTTATAATTTACGTAAAATTTCCTAAGTCATTTATGGCATGTACGACTCAGACACATAGATTATTGACCTAAAATATCAAAACAATCTGAATGAATTTTCTCATTTTGAGTATGTCACTGGTCATATTTACTAAAATTTCATTTAAATCTAAAAACATGCACTTTGAATCATAGTGGTCACATCGTGTGTCTATTTTATTCGAGATTAATTCATACATGTCACAAATTACTTATAAATAATTTTCATAAATTATCAATATAATTTGAGTGTGTTTCCTTGATTTGTAATGAGTGACACGTGTTTTGAACTAAAATTTCAATTTTAGACTGATAACAGACACTTTGAGCCTTACTGGGAAAACTGTACATCAAATTAAGTTGTGGATAATTTCTAAATGTCAAAAAAATTATGGATCATTTTTCTAAATTACCCAAAATAATTTGCATGTGTTTGGTCATTTTTTAGTATCTCGCTTGTCTATTTTACTAAAATACCAATTTTAAATAAAAAGATACAATTTAAGTCATATTGATCATATCGTATGGTATATTGACATGCATTTGAATCCTACAAATCAAAAATTAATTTTTAGATTTTTCTCACAAAGTATAAAAACAATTTGAATGTGTTTTCTTGGTTTTGAGTATTTCACTTGTCTTTTTTACTAAGATTTCATTTTAAACTAAAAACACAGACTTTGAGTCATAACGGTCTCATAGTGCATCAGTTTGAGGTGAGATAGATTCCTACAAATCAAAAATGACTTATGAATACTTTTCTTAAATTATCAAGATAATCCAATCTATTTTTATTAGTTTTTAGTGACTGAAACATGTTTTGAACTAAAATGTCAATTTTAAACTAATAACCGTCACTTTGAGTCATACCAGGAACAATATATATTTGATTGAGGTGAAGATGATTTCTATAGGTCAAAAATTACTTAGAGAACATTTTTCTAAAGTATCAAAACAATACAAATGTTTTTTATCTATTTTGGGTATTTCACTTCTCTTTTTCAATAAAGTGTCCATTTTAAATTAAAATAAACACTTAGAGTCATACCATTCACACTGTTCTTATGATTGATGTGTAAATTATTTATACACACCCCATATGAATTATGGATCATTTTCTTAAATTATAGAAATAACTAAAATTTTATTTATTAGTTTTAAATATGGGATG